>JAWNNU010000949.1:624000-1248000 GCA_035044585.1 Scaptomyza polygonia | reverse complement strand
GCCACAAAATGGCTGGCAAAATGGCGCCGTTGTGATCAACGCACGTTGCCTTTTGCCTTTTGTTTACTTTTAATTTAAATACATTTTTCTTTTGCGTTTTTTTCATTTTAACTTGAGCGTTTTTTGGAAAGTTGTCTAGTTTTTTAACTTTCGAGTAATTTTGTAATTAAGCAATTTGACCGCAGCCAGCAAAAGTTTTAAGCAAATGAGGGCTACATAATTGTTTTCTTCTTTTTGTTTTTTGTTTTTCGCTTATGAGCTGCTTTAACTAACAAGGGAGTATTTAGGCCCACCTCAAACTGTTAAAGGCAGGCGCACGTCAGAAGCAACGAAGAGAGTCAATATAAACATCGACGTCAAACGGGCAGTTAGACAGCTCTTTTAAAAATATTTAACCGTCATTTACAGCCAAAGCAAAAGTTTTAACGTTTCATCAATTTACAAAATGCTTTCATTACTGGGTATTAAACACAAAAATTAATGTTACACTTACACAACAAAAATACTTAATCATTGGTATATCCATATTGAATACAAAGCACATAGCATAAGTGCTATATACCCTTAATAATAAGGGTACTCAACTGTAACGTGGCAGCCCTTTTGCAAACAGCAAACAGCACTCAATGCCAAGAGCAAACAACAAACAGCTCAAAAGTAGTCAAAAAGAAAAACGCTTATCTGCAATTGGCTTCGTAAAATATACGAAAACATATTTAAATTTCCCCACAGGCAACAAGTGCCGGAACAACAAAACAAGTAGCAGGACCCAGGACCACGACAAATGCCAGGCCAGAGTCAGTCAACTAGTTGTCTCCCATGCGGGTGGGTTGAACGCACACACACACACACACACACACACACACACACACACACACACACATATATGCAAACCCGCAACCAAATGCCAAATAAGCAAACAAACAAATAGAAAGCTAAAACGTATGCAAATCAAAGTTATTGTCAGGCCAAAAGTGTCTACCGATGCGTACAATTGAGTGTCATATTTCCAGTTTGTTATATATGCAAAAGGTACCCCCCCCCCCACACACACACTTTACCTCACTCATATGAGGTCCAACTTTATGCAAGGACAAACTCAAGTCACAAAACTTTTTTCTTTGCATACGTCCTGCGCTTCGCCTATTTGGTGCGGGGCATGCAACTTGTTATCATTGTTGCGTGTCTAAAAGCCAATAGAGAAATATAACTTTGCCAACAAGCAGCAATAATGCAAACATTTATGCTGCGCCAGGATTAACATAACACCAACAGCAGCAACAATAACGTGCAACATACGCGCTACAGTTTTGCATAGATATCAGTGTGTGTGTGTGTGTGTTTGTGTGTGTGCGTTAGTGTAAGGGTGCGTGTCAATAGATATCAAATTTTAAACGAAGTGCCAAAGTGCTCAACATTTTTCTTTTGATTATATTCATATTAATATACTCTGTAAACATAAAATACAAATCGGCTCAAATATTTGTGTAATGACAATTCTGACAAATTTAAATAGCAACAAACTAATGCACATGCCATTAGAAACAACAAACTAACACTCAAAAGAAAAGCTTATAGGTCATCGGTTTTCTTTTTTGAAGCGAAGCCAATCTTATAAAGTGCTTAAAGCTAATGCTTTTTAATGTTTACGAAACGCGTTCGTTATTCGGCATTAGAAACCTCAGAAATGCCAGAAATCTTATAAACTTCCAACAACAGTTGAATTTCACAGGCAGAGTATATTTCATTCGGGATCATCCGTTTTTTTAGAACTGGCCTTTGATGTTTGAGAGTCTAGATACATTTTGTATGTAGAAACATGTTTAAAAGGAATCCTTATCCTAAAAGTTCAGTGCCCTGCAAAACAGAATAAAATATTATAGTAGTGAAAAAAAAATTGTAAACTAACCAAAGCACTCAAGCACATTTAAATTTATAAATTATTTTTCATACGGCTTAAAGCATATACATAAGTTTCACGTATATCAAGTTTTTTTTTATACTGAGTATTTTAATAAAGGACATTATGCTTCCTGACAGTCGATGTGGTAAAAAAGACTGCTGCTGAAAACATCGTCTTGTGATAGCATCATGGCCCATGAATAATTTAAGGATATTTATATATATAAACATTCGAAAGGTCCTACCTCAGCCATCAATATAGTACAAAGGAGAAGCGGCGACAATTACGTAATGACAAAAGCGTCATCTTTTGCGGTTTTCAATGAAGCTTAAATTTTTTGAAAGGGCAAAATATTTTGTGGCTTGTAAACACTTAATGACAAACATCGTATCAAAGGAGTCTTTTGTAAACCCGTTTAGCTATTTAGTAATTATTGTTTGAAAGTTGGTTGTTTAATCAATATTTAAAGCACTTCAAAGTTGACTCCATTCAACTTTTTTCGCCATCGTAGAAGTTTTCTACTGAATTCATGGGCTCGAGGCATAAATTAAAACACACATATGTCATGCCCTTAACGAATATATATGTACATATATATATACAATCTCGGACGCAATGCCGGTTCCACTTAATACATGAGATGCCGAGAAAAAATAAATTAATTCATGTCCTTTGGCGTTTAAGTCCATTAAAAATCATTCCAATCGATGTGAAAGTGGCGGGCAGCAGCGCACATTGCAATTTTCTCACAATTAGCATTTTGGTATCCCCTACAGCTTACTCTTTCCCTCTCACCAGCTTCCGGGCCGCACACACACACACACTCACACCCACGCCCACCTGGCGAACAAAAGCAAGCAAAACGATTGAAACATTTTTAAAAAATTTGAAATTCATATGCGCAACAAACGTGAAATGTTTTTCGAAGCGTATTGGGCAATAAAACCAAAGCAACAAAAAATCGAAAGAGCGCAACAAAAAAAAAACGAGAAGAAAGAATAAGTCGAACCTCACGCAAGAAAAATATACGTTGAAACCGATACGATACGATAGCGGGGAGTTGGGAAGTTGAAGTGAAGTGGAGAGTGCAGAGGTAAAACAGCAAAATCGCTGAACCACTCGAACCATAGAAAGCGGGCAAAATAAAAATAAATAAATATATGAAAACACCTAAAAGGATTCAATTATTCCCCCTCGTTACACATCAAAAAAATAACCTCTGCGCCAGTAAAAAGAGCGCGCCCATAAAAGTATGCAACAGAAATTGCTCACGGCATATAAAGTGCTTGCTCCCCCGTACTCAGTTGTTGGGTGGGTTTTTGGGGTAAGGATGTGATAGTGATGGTGAAGGGGGTCTATGGCATATGCACGCGCATAAATCCCAGTCAGATAGGTACCAGTATGATGACGACTATGTTGGAGCTATTGGAAATGTCGCTGGCATTGGCCATAAAAGCAAAGCGGCATGTAAAAAGGACACTCATATTTATATGCACTGATTGCCACAGCAATGCAACACAAATACATGCACATGTTCACGCACACACATTCGCATAGTGCTGACACATGCGAACCAACCAACTAGTACACGTATTGATTGAAAAAAAATATTTAAGCGAAGCGTGGTAAACTAACAAAAAACAAAAAAACGAAAAAACAAAAAAAAACGAAGACACCTTGAAGCGTAATTTATTCATTGCATAGAATAGGCGTCTGACATGGACATGTTTACTATATCAAACTATCTCTTTTTGTTTATGTATATAATGTGTATTTTTTAACTGTGTTGTGAACATGTTTCTAAAAGTATTTTGCTTAAAATATAAATAATTTATTATTTTTGTGTTTTTTGTTTTTTATAGTTCTGGGAAATCATTTCTGCTGAGCATGGCATCGATCCCAATGGCTACTATCATGGTGAATCGGATCTGCAGCACGAACGCATCGATGTCTACTACAATGAGGCAAGCAGCGGCAAATATGTGCCGCGAGCTGTTCTCATCGATCTGGAACCTGGCACCATGGACTCGGTGCGTCAATCACCAATGGGTCAGCTGTTCAGACCCGATAACTTTGTCTTTGGACAATCGGGAGCGGGTAAGTGAACGAATAGTGAATAGTGTGTATAAATTTCGAGTATAAATTGCCAATATAACAAAGTACTTGTGATTGCCTTAAGGCATTTTCACCGTTAATCATTGTCCTTGCTTTTCAAAGTACAACATACAGCATTTAGCTAATGCATTTTAGCTGCTCATTAAGACTGTCATGTCGTGGCATGTTACACTTCCACACACACATACACAATGCATCTCATGCACTTATATACTCGACCCCATTCCATCCAATCTCTGGATCCGACGCTTTACGCCTTGTGTATACGTATACGCCTTTGTTTTACCTCACAAAATGCGCCCCGCAGCTGATCGGCCGTTTGTTCGTTCGCCTTGTCATTTTGGTCGCTGCCATCATCGAGCGTTTGCAACAGTTGTTCCAGCTGCCACAGAAACAACAACAACAATCAGCGGCTACAGTAACAGTAGCGGCAGCAGCAGTAGCATCACATCATGTGATGTTGTCATTGCTTAGATAAGTACAAACAAGATGACGTTGATGAAATTGCGGATGGGACAAACTACAACCCACAAGCATTCCGTATAAGCAAGCAAGATGACAGTGGGTTGAAAATCGTTGTGGCTACTAAACCGTTAGACTTTTTTACACGATTTTTGATATGGTTCATATCAATTTAAAATGGTTTAAAGAGGTTTTTGATTACTCGACCCATCCGACAGCTGCACTCTGCATTCGATAGGTTCAATTTAATTAACTGTACGTTAGATAAAGGCAATGTAATGGATTGTTTTTATTTATGATTATTGTAATTATAAAATGGCCTGCGGATGGGCATCACAATTAATTTTTTACATGTCACTCATCACAGAATAATTGTTCCTCTTGTTGTGCCGTGTTTAATGACTATGTGTATGTGTGTGTTTGGATGATAGAAGTAGGAATCCGTGCTGTTTAGAGAAATAAATTACTAATGTTATTAATTTTTATAAATATTTCTTTACAGGCAACAACTGGGCCAAGGGTCACTACACAGAGGGCGCTGAGTTGATCGACTCTGTGCTTGAAGTGCTGCGCAAGGAATCCGAAGGCTGTGATTGCCTGCAGGGCTTTCAGCTGGCCCATTCGCTGGGTGGCGGCACTGGCTCGGGTTTGGGTACATTGCTCATATCGAAAATACGAGAAGAGTATCCGGATCGCATCATGAACTCCTTCTCGGTGGTGCCCTCCCCTAAGGTAAGTACGCACTTAGCAATTGCAGATCATCAGCATGTACCCAGCACTCATGTTTTTGGCCGGGGCAATCCGCTTAGGCAAATCAGCACAGCTCGCATATATTATAACGATGATGGGAGTTTGTAAGCCGACCTGCAGCCCCAAAAATAAAAAACCCTTTACACCTGCAGGCTTTTATTTCCTCCTTTTATGTTTTTGCAATAACCAACATAAGCCATTGCAAACAAATCTACAAACTGTTGGGATACTCTTTCAAATAGATAAATTAAATGAGTTTTGATTGAATTTATTACTAATTAGCATTAAAAAACTAAGAATATAATATTTAGTTTTGAATTTGCTGTAGTAAAATAAACTACAGTAGAATATTCCATTCGAAATCTATGAAATTGATTAAATTTATGTATTTTTTTTTTTTTTAAAGTAAACAACCTTGTGCTATGCTCAACTTTTGCGTTGTTTTAATGAATGCCAATTTCAATTGCTGTCAGCGGTACATTTGTCCGCCAAATAGTTTAAATTAATTTGCCTCCAAACGACCTGTAGCTAATTGACATTGCATTTTTGTTTGTGGGTCGCTTTTAGAAGGAAAGGGCATAGAGTGTCTAGGAAATATATTGAAGGTTGCAGGGCTGCAGGTAGTCCAAATGGGTTGGTTCCTCAATGGATGCAGTGTGACACGCTTCAATTATTGCTTAATTAACCTAGTTGCATATTTTACACGCACGCCCTGCCCTGGCGGCACGTGAGACGCGCCATCCTTTCAATTATAAGGCATCATGAGCATTTAATTACATTTCGAAATTTAATTAAATTAATTTAGTGTGGCAAATTGGTTGTCAATAACGGGCGTTGCATAATTTTCCCATCAGCCAATTGCCCAAAGACATAATTTTAATTTTTTTTTAATATACATAAAAAGAAAATAACATTTGCGTTGTGCAGAAACATTTGGACTGGACTCAATTGAACTAATCTTTAAACAGAACTCTTTGAGTAACTGTCCTTTAAGTATTGTTCATTCATCGCAACTCACTATTGATATTAAATCATCGTTAAAAGTAATTGAACAAGATTATGAGATTATAAAACTGCACTCAATCTATCATTTGAAGTTATGCCTTTTTTAACAAATCATTAAAATAAAGTATTACGTATATATACATATGTACTTCAAACTCAATCAGAGGCATACTGATGGCTTAACTTGGCACTTAATTTAAAATGCATACAGAAAAAGTTTATTGATGCGTGAAATTAGCAATTGGCCAACTGCTGTATGAACATGCATAAAAGCTCAAACTACTTATACTCACTCTTTCGTTCAACACGCAGATCGAATATAACTTACGTTTTGGTTGTGTTCAAATTTATTACCGTTATGCTCGAGTAACAATGCCTGAACTACTCCGAGTATGTATTTACTTCTATTGGGTCAGTTGAACCCTTCTGGCCAGTTGCCTAAAACCCCTCACTAAACTCACCCTCATCTCCCGTTGCTTTATGTTATTTATGCGCTTGGTCGGGCGAATTACCGCAATGTTTTGGCATTGGCGGCCATTTTGTTGCGGCCAGGACATGACACACGCCTGTCACTTAATACGCATTTCAAATTTATGCATTTACTCGCATATTTAAATAGTCCTCTTTTATTTTGTTGGCCAGCATTTGTGATTTAAGCTTTAAATATTTATCAACGGCTTAATAAATTGGCATATATTATTTAAAGTTTTAATTGTCCTCGTTGATCAGCCCAGATCCCGCTAGCAAATCCTTTTTGATTTTGGTCCTGCACATGGTAATACTAAGTATAACGTAAATAGTACGTGTAAGTTATGCCCGGGCATAACTCATTATAATTAGATTCATGTACATACATAAGTGTGTGTGTGTTAGTACCTGTTTTCCAGTTGACCGTTCGTTATCGCAACGTTCATGGCTGCTGTACCATTAAATAATTGCAAGGATTTATGTGCAAACATTACGCAACTGCATTTAGTTCTTGTTGTTTCTTGCGAATGCATTGCAATGCATCTTGCCTACAGGCAAATAGAATAGTAGTAGTAGAGCTCTAACCAAAGTATTACGCATTATTTCTACTTGCTGCAAATAAACAAACAAACAAACAAACGAACGAACACTCATACAAAACGTAATTGTATGTACAATATGATACTGCATTTGTGCATATGTTGAATGCAAACAATTGTTGCTGTTGTTGTTGGACTGTGGTGTGCTCGCTCTAGCACCTTTTTCCATTTCCATTTAGTATTTTGAGTGGAAAATGCTATTTTCATGTTCTTCTTCAAATGATGCATTTCACACAATTCAATGCTAACTTGCTGAAAATATACATATATGTTTCAAAAATCAGAGGCTTGTATTTCTTGTTTCTGCACTGTGAATTTCCATTCAAATTGTACATTGCTTAAAACTTGTTAGCAGTTGAGTGAATTTAAGCTTGAATTGCGTGTTCAATTTCTTTTTAAAAGCTAACCGAAAACTATATAGCACGCTTGCATTAAAACATGCAAAAACATCTTTGAATCTTTAATCTTTTAACACAACAACGAAAAAAGCAAAAGAATATAAATTTCATCTAGGTTTTTAACTTTACTTTAAAATTTATATAATTATTCATCGTTTTAATATGAGTTACATTAGTTAACTGGCAACTAATATATGTATGTTTTTATGCTAATTTTCTTTTTGCATGTCTTTGCTGTTGCTTTGGCGTTTGTCGATTTTGGCTGGTCAATAGGTATCCGATACCGTTGTGGAACCGTACAATGCAACTCTGTCCATACATCAGCTGGTAGAGAACACCGATGAGACCTTCTGCATTGACAACGAGGCGCTTTATGACATCTGCTTCCGCACGCTGAAGCTATCGTCGCCCACCTATGGCGATTTAAATCATTTGGTTTCCGTAAGTGCAGTTCTAGCAACAAATCAACTAATGTGTGTTTTGGTCTTGTGTGTTTGCATTCATTCCCTGGCACCACATTCCTGTTGTCGTTGTCGTTGTCGTCTTTCTCCTTGCTGTTTGATATTGACCAGGTGTCGGAGGTGGTCGTTGAGCCATATAATGCGACACTGTCCGTGCATCAGCTGTGCGTAAATACTGATGAAACGTTCTGCATTGACAATGAGGCTTTGTATGACATATGCTATCAAACCTTGCGCCTTGGCTCCCCCACCTATATGGATCTCAATCATTTGGTGTCTGTAAGTAAGGATGCGCAACAACCACAACACAAGTATATGTACAAACTCGACAGGAATCAAAGCAAACTAAATACTAAACCCATACATGAATCTCTTACTAATAAGGTTCTCCAACTTTAGATCACAATGTCTGGCGTGACGACCTGCCTGCGTTTCCCTGGCCAGCTTAATGCTGATCTTCGCAAGCTAGCTGTCAATATGGTGCCCTTCCCTCGTCTTCACTTCTTTATGCCTGGATTTGCTCCACTTACGGCCAAGGGATCGCAACAGTATCGCGCATTGACAGTCGCCGAATTGACCCAGCAAATGTTCGATGCCAAGAACATGATGACCGCCTGCGATCCCCGGCATGGACGTTACCTTACAGTCGCCTGCATCTTCCGTGGTGAGTGCTACTCCACTTCCCTTCGAATTTCTTGATAAATTGGTTGACATTAGACAGTCAAGTATTTACTTGTTAAGTGGCGCTGACATGACTCGACGTGCTTTTTGACTTTTGCACGAAGTAAAAGGTTCTGTTCTGTTCGTTCCTGTCCTGTCCTGTCTTGCCCGCATCCCAGGTGGTCCCAAAAATGAAACGAAAAATTACATGGTGAAAAAAAGACAAATAGTTTTTTAACAACAACCGGGCGTAAACAGCGTGGGTATGTCCATGTATTACCCCAACCGTCTGGGTTTTTGGGCTTAGGCTTAAACTTTAGTCGCTTTGTCATGGTCGTCGGCTGGTGGCTGGTGGCAGCAGGCTAGGCACACCTCTATCTATCTGTACATTCTCTTACTCCATGGGTTAAGCCGCAGGCACGTAGCTTGCTCGTTGCGACAGCGACAATTTTATTAGCAAACGCAAAGCCTACTTATGGGGGCGCCACTAAAAATGATTAATGCAACTCGACTGGCGGCTAAAAAGGCTGCAATCCGTCAGCGCGCACGTAGCATAAATTTGTTTGTTAGACAGTGAAACACAAACACACAGAGAGAGAGAGAGTGGGAACGGTAGATGTAGCTCGAAGAGAGGCCGCGTTTTTTTGAGCTAATTTTTAAATTAATAAACTGCTGCGCTGTGGCGCCCAAAAGTATGCCGCATAATATTTCATTTGTTATTCCTTGTGTGCCTAACGGCCGAACGCCTCTGCTCTTCACATCCCTTTGGCATTGCCTTTGACTGATGACTCGCAAAACGCGCGTAATTAGAAATTTACTTTCAAGATCCATTGGGGAATTGCGAGTCTTGCTGCCAGTACCGCGACCTCTGCCTGACACGGTTTTTGGGGGCCTTAACTAATCATGCTGAACGTGACTTAAGGCTGCCGAGCGGCGCTGCCTGTCGCAGGACTTGTCCGCCTCCTTCTCATTGCCTACGTTTGTCCGCGCTTGCAAAATAATTAATCACAAAAATGAGTCTTAGCTAACAGAAAATAAAAGTGAAAAAAATGAGAAAAAAAACAACCAACTAGAGTTTAAACAGCTTTTTTAGTTGCCTCTTGGGACTGTTTGCTGCTAGTAGCTGTCTGACTACGTTTCTCTCTCTTCCGCCCCTCTCTCTCTCTCTCTTTCTCTAAAAGCCCAGGTGGCCAAATGCTCTGTCAGAGCTTAGAACGCGTTTAGTATTTCATATTCAGGGATTTTGGGATTTAACTTGACGCATCAAAGCCTAAAAACTTGGCTTTTGATGTAAAAAGCGCGAATGCAGAAAAAACAAATATATATTTGCCGCTGCTAGTACTCAAAGTTCAAGTATATTTATATATGCACTCTTAATAATTAACAGGACCCATGTCCATGAAGGAGGTAGACACACAAATGCTCAACGTACAGAGCAAGAACAGCAGCTACTTTGTCGAATGGATACCCAACAATGTTAAGGTGGCCGTTTGTGACATTCCGCCACGCGGCCTTAAGATGGCTGCCACTTTTATTGGCAACACCACGGCCATTCAGGAGATATTCAAGCGCATCTCCGAACAGTTTACGGCGATGTTCAGGCGCAAGGCTTTCCTACATTGGTACACCGGCGAGGGCATGGATGAGATGGAGTTCACCGAGGCGGAAAGCAACATGAACGATCTGATATCCGAATATCAACAGTATCAGGTGCGTGTTACACAACAGCTTCTCTCCGTTTTGCAATGTCACTTAATACCTTCTTTACCATTTGTTCTTTGTAGGAAGCCACCGCTGACGACGATGTCGAGTTCGATGATGAGCAGGCCGAACAGGAGGCTTATGAGTCGGAGGCATTGCAGAATGGCGCCTAAAAAAAATTACTCCGAACATAGGAGTATCGCTTTTTACTTGTTTATAGCACGACTATCTTTTAAAATAGGATGACATATTGTGTATGTGTAGACACAACAAGTAATGGCAGCTAATAAAACGGTTAACGTAGTATTTCATTTTCTGTATGTGTTTATGTTTTGAATTGTTGGGTTATAAAACTGAACCAAGTCATGGTTTAAATATTTGATATTCTAATTTTTGAAATTTCATATAAAACTTGGGTTGTCAATGCAGCATTTTATTGGATTATTTGCAAGACACAGACTACAATGGATAATTGAGCAGAACATCTTGTCGAGCAAGCTCCAATAACATGGGATCGTCAAAGAACTTGTTGATCGAGACATCCTCAGAGAGACCTTTGCGCCGACGTGTCTTGATCATAAACTCACGGGCCAAATGTGAGGCTTGCTGTGGTTCCAATGGTCGTATAATAATGCTCTTATCCAGCGGATCGCCGGGCACAATCTGCCAGTGATGAAATACGGATAGGCAAAAGGCCTGACCTTGCGTGTGGGTGCGCAGATCTGTTTCAAAGCCAAACGAATCAATGGCGGGTATAAATGCTTTTATTGTGTAAATGGGCGAGCCCGATACGGGAGCATCCTGCGTAACGTGGCCTCTGCAAGCAAAAAGATAATATAAGTACATATAAAGTGAGTATTTTATATATAGAATAACTAACCTGCGCCGCGCCAAGACTGTGTAAACGGCTGAAACACAATCGGCTGGTGCCTGCACCTCGACAAACAGATAGGGCTCCATAAGGCGGGGCGTAGCCATGAGGAAGGCTGAGTAGGCGACACGGCGTGCTGTTGGAATGATTTGGCCGCCACCTCGGTGCAGTGCCTCGTTCGCGATGACAGCATCGAGAATTTTAAACTTGACGTTACGTATAGGCTCCTCGCAGAGTGGACCCTCCCGGGTGCCCCATTGGAAGCCTTGCACAATTGACTCCCTGACGGCAGTTAGCAGGTTCTTATCCACCTCCGAGGGCAGCGTATCATCCACCAGAATATTGGGCCCTGTTGTGTCCGGTCCAAAAGCCCAGATCGAACGTGCCGCCAGTAAATCCCAATCGTAGTTAACCTGAAAGAATTCTCCAATGCGCTTCTTATTCCAATTGATGCAGACCGTCTCGTTCTCAATGTCTTCGGCCAGACCCTTCTCCAAAGGCTCGGATATCATAGTTATCTTGTTCTTCTTGTTGGGTGTCTCGGCAAAGCACTTCAATGAGCTAGTCTCTACGACAGTTTCACAGAATGCAACTACAGGATCGGCCACTTTGATATCTATCTCTGAGTACATCTTTCGCAAATCGTGCATCACGCAATCGAGATATAGTTCACCCGTGCCCAGTATAACGTGTTCGCCAGACTCCTCGACGCGTGTGGAAAGCAGCGGATAGGATTTGTTGACCTTACGCAAACCGTCTAACATTTTGGGCAACTCAGATGGGTTAACCGGCTCCACAGCAATTTTGATAATGCTTTGGGTATTAAACTTGAGTGGTCGGAATATATAGAGATCCTCTGGCACATTGATATCCACAATGCTGGATGTTTTCACAATACACTGATCGATACCCTCGATAAGTACCCAATTTCCAGAAGGAACACGATTCAATTCCACTTTGTAGCGTGCCTCATAGACCCAAAGTCTTCCAATTTGTAAAATACGCGAGTCTTCCTCATCCTGCAGAGTGTAGTTCTCTCCGAGCACACGCACCTCCTGACCAGCCTGCAATGTGCCCGATACAATTCTGGCCAGCACCTGGAAGAAGGTGCAGTCATCGTTGGGATACATTTTGGAACTGTGCACCATTAACGTGCCGTATTGATTGCATGTAATCATGTCCCGATAAATGTCACCCTCCTTGGGGCCTGTATAAATGTGATCCACTTTACGTTTAGCATTCTCCAACGGCGATTTTATGTGCTCTACGCACATATCAACAAAACCACTGCAATCGCCCATAAAACGATTGCAAACCACACGCAGCAATGGTCGAATATTGGACTTCATCTCATCCTTAGAGACGCGCACATGCAGCTCAGACAGTGTATCCGACAATGTGGTATCTACATCACCCACCACCTGGGCAATTAGCTTGTACATGGGCTCAAGTATGAATTCAACAAAACTACGTTGCGCCGAGTTATGCGGCGGTTTCTTTGTAAATTTTCGACTATCAAAAAAGATAAGATGTTAATTAAATAACTTTGTCTTATATTTATTAATCTATACTTACGACTTGCTATGGAAGTACATGTCGCCCCACAGGCGCTTGGCAAACTCAATGTAGTTGACGCCTTCGTATGTGTCAGCATATAGTTTGGCAAAGGATTTCAGTGTGAAGCAAAAACCATAAAGGGAACTGGCAAAGCAAACGTTACCCAACACGGGCGATACCAATAGATTATCCTCCGCACTACCATAGGTGCTAAAAATTAAATATTCAAGCAAGGCAGAAAATAAGATCAGCATTAATTTGCAAAATTGTATTTGCCAAACTCACCTTAGCAAGCTGTTGACTTCCTCCACAATATGCTTTAGCTTGAAGTAAGCGTCTTGTGGCGGCAACTTAAGCTCAAGAATGAGACGATCAATCTAAAATAAAGCCAAAAAGTTAGCAAAGTGACTGCATTATAATCAAATTCTCACGCACCTTGTTGATGCACACAGTTATAGCCAGTCGCTCTTGCACGGCATGCTTAAGCAGGCGTTCCGTGTTTAGCATGACACCCTCGGAGGCATCAATAAATAGAACAACACCATCACTCATGCGCATGGCAGCGGTTGCCTCATCTGAGAAGTTCACATGGCCGGGCGTATCGAAAATGTTTAGCAAGTAGCTTTTCTGCTTAACATCCTGCAGGACGAGGGTGACTGGAGTTGCTTTGATGCTGCAACCACGCTCCTGTTCCGTAAATAGCGTATCCGTGTATCGCAATGATCGTTCCTCCATGGTCTCAAACTGCGGATGCGTTTGCCGTATTAAACAATCAACAAATGTGGTCTTGCCATGATGCAAATGACCGACAAGTGCAACATTACGAATCAATGGCGGAGTGTCCATTAAATCGGCCATAAACTCCATATCGTAGGTGGTCTCTGGCAAATCCTGCTCTTTGATTTGGAATTTAAGTTTTTTCACCGGCTCAATGAGCGGCTTGTCCAATGGTTGTGCGTCCTCCTCTTGCACAATTGTCTCTACATCGGGCCCATACACTTCAACAGCTGATGGATAGTAGCGTTTGTCTTCATGAAGAACTACGGCCGTCACCTCTTTCTCTTCGTCGTCTTGCGGCTCTGCCTCATCTTCATCCATAGCATCCTCCTGCAAGACATAAACGTTTAGCATGACAAAAGTTTATTTTACTGAAGTACTTACATCAGGATCATCTGGCACATCGGTTTGGCCGTAGATGCTTTGATCATCATCATCATCACTGTCTAGATCGGGCCCTATATAGTTGCCAAACTCATCATATAAATCGGAATCCATTCTGCAACACACAAACTATTGGTTAGATGTTGTTAGTTTGCAAACATGGTCCACCCTAATCTATATGCATGCATCATTTAGCTAAACGTTTGAATGTTTACACCGGCACAGACAAATCATCTCAATAGCAGCATTAACTTACTTCTACTACTTAACAATTTTTGTATTCGATTTATGCTGTTTTTAGTCAATCGACAATTGTATTTAGTTATATTTTTAGTTAACTTTATTTTGCAGTAAGAAAACGCGGAACACAATGAACGCCTCTCTTCTTCTTCGAAAAAACAAGCACGCAGCTGACCGGCAACAGTGTGACCAAGGCGAGCGACTGCGCAATATTACGATGCGAACTTCATTCAATGCCCATACAACGTAGCCCTGGCGCGAAAACAATTTTTGAATGTGAATTGATTGTCTCAGATTTTTGCAGACGATCATTACCACAACCAACCCTTACCGATCATTAAGACAGGTAAAAATAAAAAATATACGTGAGAGTCAGGTAGGCAGATGAACATTAAAATCGCATGCCATTTTATTTTGTATTGAGTCAACTATGCAACTTGGGCCCAAACACATCACTATGAAAGTGTGGCTAGTTTTTTTGTTGGTGCTATACTATAATAACTTAGTTTTTTGTGAAGTTTTAAAAGATAAAAACGCAATATACTTGCCAAATGAAATTCAAAGCCGAGAGGACTGGCTTAAACTGGCCAAATATTACATTAGAATCCACAAGCCGTACAAAGTAAAAAAATATAAGCCGTATAGTCCATTAAACAGGACAACCACTGAATTAACTCCAATAATGTCAACGTCAGGCAGTGATATTGAATGGGAAAGCAACACAGCAGAAGATCCAATTGTTGAGGAGACTAGTGAGACAACGTATGTTAAAGTTAATACATTGGAATCTACAGTTGGTTTATCAGAAAGTACTACCGAACTGCCTCCAACATCCACTTTGTTGATGTCAATCATTGGCAGAGCTCCTGGTTTCGAAACTACAACCGTATATAACACCGAAAGTACTGGAAATGAACAAATCAGCTCAACAACCGAAAAACCATTTTCAACTACATCACCACCTGATCCAGAAACCACAACTCTTGTGATCGATTCCACAACGGAGTACTACAAAACCACAACATCGTCCGTGGATAGAACTACCGACCACCCAAGAACTACAAACGATTTTTGGGAAACATCAACAGAACTCCCCATTCACGCACATATTGATAGATATTTTGAAACGTCAACAGCGACCCATAGAGAAACTAGCACAGTATTGGAAGATGTAACTACTCAGCTTCCCTTATCCACAACAACAACAGCATCGCCCGAACCAGAAACTACAATTTATGTAATAGATACCACAGCGGAGTACTACAAAACCACAACATCATCCATAGAAAGCACAACAGACAATACAAGAACTACAACAGAACTTTGGGATTCTTCTACCGAATTTTCCACATCAACAGTCCAATCACCACCTATTGATATATATTTCGAAACGTCTACAGCGACCCAGAGAGAAACTACAACAGTATTTGAAAATGGTACTACCCAGCTTCCCTTATCCACAACATCATCGGAATTGGAGGATACGACAACACAAGTATTACCAATTTTGACAAAGTTTGCCCCTTTTGCAGATGAGACTGTCACGTCTGAAACCACACTAATCCAGACTAGCACTCCGGCTTTCAATGAAACAGAAAGCATTATCGAAACAGAAAATGAGAGCACAACTGAAACCAAACCATATACGATTAGAAATGACGTGCTAATTAGTGATATAATTAAACCTGAGCCTAGAAAGATCACATATTCTTCAGATGTAATGCCGGAAACAGACTGGTATTAAGATGAAAAAAATAAAAATTTAGGCTATACTATTTGTTTTGATGTTTTAATTTATACATGTAAAAAATCTGCACTGCCAGTCAACGGATAAATTGAATGTGCCAGGGCTGCGCAGCAACGTTCATTTGCTTGTTCAATTTGCTGGAGCATCTCTTGTTTCATATACACACAAACGCATGTGTCAGCCCTAGTAACAAAATAAACTAAAATATTAAAATGTTTAAATTAACACGCCTTATTGCTAAAAATGGTAAATGAAATGCGAATTGACCTTACCAAAATCTAATAATGTGTTAATCTCTTATCAGCAACTGTAACGAACTTGATGGGCAGTCGCCGCCAGCTGCAACCACGTTTGTACGCAAATGCTGCCGCTGTGAACGAGAAGGAAATATCAGAAACTGCATCCAAAGCCGACGAGCCCATTGATATACCGAATCCGTTTGAAAAGGAGCCACAGCAGTGCATATTGTGCAAGCACAACATTGTACCGCACTATAAAAATGTTAAGCTGCTGTCACAATTTCAGTCACCATACACAGGTCGTATTTATGGTCGCCACATAACCGGGTTATGCAAGCAGAAGCAGGAGATTGTCGAACACGCTATTTTGCGTGCTCAGCACTGTTTGTTAATGCCTGGATACCACAAGGACTTGGAATTCCTTCACGACCCTAAGCTCTTCGATCCAGAGAAGCCTGTGCGACCACATAAATATTAATTCGTTACTATGTAATTTGTTTTGTTTATCGTTAGTTTTTTCAACGTATGGAAAAATACATTTAACAGCCAATTAGAAAACTACATTTGTGTTTAGTTCAGTCTTCATCTAAGTATTGTAGCATTTCCATTGCTATGCCCAGTTGTGCTAGTAGCACCTTTTTTGGCACTCGTGGATTAGCCAGTGCTTGCAAATCCTCCACAGCCGAAACAAAGCCATTTCTCCAAATCTCGATGTCCGTTTCAAGTTCGAGAATTTTGCGTTGCCTCCAATTGTTACTATGCGTTTCCTTCGACTTATTTTGATTGGCGTCTTCAGGTGCGGTATCAACCGTGTCGGCAGCAATAGCAAATTCAAGTCTTTTCTTGCTTAGATCCTTACGTTTACGTGATAAGCCCAAACGTCGGCAATTTGTCGAGTTTGACTTCAATTTAAGCGGCTGCGCCCGTGGAGTTTCAACTGCATCGATTTCTACATCCGTTTTGTTTTCCTCTGAAACACTTGGCGTCTGCTGAAGTGGCTGCCGTCGTAGTCCTGGTGTGGTATTTGCACCCTTACGCAGTCTCAATCCAAGGCGGCGCCTCGGTTGCGGCGTATCATTTGCACTATCAGCCATAAAGGCGCATTAATTTAATTTCGAGGCAGCGCTACCAGTTGTTATGCAGGCTGTTTTTTCCAGGCGTTGCCAGACTAGAGACAGAGATAATAATTAATTCAAATGTACATACATAAATGATATACTTTTGCTTTCGATAAATGGAACACAAATGTAAGAGGTTATTTATGATAGCATCTATGTATGTGCATTTGAAGGACTCTTTTCATCGTCTTTCTTAAATTCAACAATTGATAAAATTCTTTTTTTTTATTAAACTTTATTTAGTTTTTGAATATATAAATTTCGCGCTTTATCTCGTCCTTTGAATTGGAGGTTGTATAAAGTCTACAAAAATTATGCGCGCTTAATCTGCTATATAATTATACACACATACGTTTACTACTATATATGTACTAAGTTTAATCGCACATTGCCGACTAAGTGTGACCTGATACTGATAATTGGAGGAATGAGCGCATCCATCATCATCCACCATTCCAAGTGTGTTTTGGCTTCGAATAAAAAATCTCAGCACTTGCTAAAAAATCGACGCTGATATGATTAGTAAATTATTCTAATTACTATGTGTACGAACTTACGAACTGAATAATCAAAATATTAGAAGACACGAATTATTTAAGAAAAACCTGCTCCGCTTGATGTCTGACGATTGGCAACAAAAATTCTTACAAACAAACCTAATTACATATTGAAGCACTAGAATAAGAGACTATGTTGGTTTCCTTTAGTCCCCGACTACGGTAGCTTATGATAGCGCTCCACATCGACGCCCTGAAACTTTACCTTACAGACGCACTGTTGAGCCGATGACAGCATGACGAGGCACTCGCGACAGACGAGATGACGACAGGTGCGTATCTCATAGGCAAACTGTCCGCTGCGGCAGTTTATGCAGCTGGGTGGCTGTATCGGAACGCTTCCCACTTGCGAGAAGCGTGTGATCTTCTGCAGTGCAGCCTGTATGGCCAGGTCAATGGAAGACGTAGTTGTTGTTCCTGAAGATGTCATTGGTGAATGTGTCGCATCGATTGCGTTGCTGGCAGTGACTGTAGAGCTAACGGTATATGCCGAATAGCTGTGACGTGCACGCTTTGCTGCTGGCGGCGAGGTCGGCGAAAGGGAACCTGAGAATGCCGATGTCGCCGTAGCTGTAACGGTCGATTTGGTTTTGCGCTGCTGATGCTTGTTGACGCTGCTCAATGAGGAATAGGTGCCGGCAGCCATGCTGCTGCCCGGTGGCAGGCACATGTGGCTGGCGAATTGAGAGGCGTGGCGGCGACGCATGCGAGAGCTGCCCAGGGAACGTGGCACCGACTTGAAGTGTTCCGAGTTTTCCATTAGAAACTTTTCAATGCGTGCCTTGACCGCTAGATTTAGTATTGCTTTGCGTTGTGAGGTATATTCAAGACCCGTAAACGGATCAGATGGCAGTCGACCCCATTTGGCCTCCTCTTCTGCGTGTTTATCTATGGTGGATTGGTCCACCACCTTGCCCGAAGGCAGCACAGTGGGAAATGTCTAAAAAATTATATGTTCAAATAGAGAACGTCTTAACAAGTTCAAATGAAATCTGCTCACCATAAGCTCCCAAGTGATGGAGTCTAAAAACTCTTCTGGTATCTCCAGCAATGACAGTTCACGCAGCTCGGGAATGTGGCGTGATGGTGAACGTTGACCCGCCTGCTGCTGCTGGGAATGATCTCTAAGTCCATACGGATCGCTTATCTCACTCCAGATAGTCTTCATAAGCTCACGGTCGGCCTTGTCCAGACTGCGAGCTGGCAGACCCCACATCTGAATTTTTCGCAGCACTGGCGGACAACGCTCTGTTCCACGGATTACAATCTTCACGCTGTTCGTGGTGGACAATATTTTGTGAGCCGTCTTAAAGAAGAACACCTTCTCGCTCTGCTGCTGGGCGGCGGCAGCGCTGCTTCGTGAATTGTAATCACTCTGATAGCAAAATGTCACCGAATCCATACCCTTCGGCAGGTCACGCACATTTGCAACGCGCTCCCATATGCCATCGTACTTGCCGTGCACCTCAAAGGCTGTGGAGCGCAGAGCACCAGAGCTGGGCCATAGCTTAATTACTTTCAGATCGATGGCCTTGGGAAAGTCAAAGACTATCTCAACGGGTGGCTTGCAAACGGCAAAGCACATAAAGCCACGCTCCAGCTGCTCAGCATCGTCTGCTATAAGGTTGGCAGCTGTGTAGCCATCTTCACAGACGGCATCGCATTCCACAGAGGGCTTTAGTTTTGGATTGAGAAAGTTGAGTAGACTGCTCATTGAATGCCTGTGTGATGTGCTGTGTACCCGTTCTCTCTTCTTTGCTCTGTCTACTGGTCACGCGGCGTTGCCGTTGCGTCTGTTTTGCCCCACCTGCTCTGATTTTTTTTCTCTGCTGATTCGCACAGAAAATGGCGTCACTGGGCTCCTGTGTTTGCTATAGTCGATGACAATTACTCACGCTTCTTATGTACGCACACACGTACAAACACTTATGTAGCAGATGAGTTTTATTATTTTTTTATTGCACTGCACTTTTGTTAAAATTGCTATTTTTCTTATATTTTTTCAACAATCCTTCCTTTTTTCGAGATATTCTTTGCTCTTTTTCCTCTCGTGTTTTAATAGCCAATAACTCAGCTGTTAAGAATTATGATGCCAGCTGCATTAGGCTAGGGCTGCCACATACATGCAAAGCTATTTACCCTTTGTTTGATAAAATCTTTTTTTTTGTTGCGTTAAAATTTTTCACTGTTTTGGATTTTTGATCGTTGTACAATTGGAAATTAGTTACATATATTTGAAGACATATAGCACAATATTATTCTCAGAATTATAACGCGTTGTTAATGCTTTTGATTTTAAATTATTACTACTGCTTATACATGTCAACTGATTTTTTGGTATTTTTGTCTAAACATATCGAATTGTTACAACTATGGTTGACAGAAGACATAAAGCGATAAGTATAAAACGAATCATCGAAATTGCGCGCCGTATTCAAATTTGAAATTATGTTAACTTATTTTATTAAAATTCTAACAAATACTATACTATACTATACAAATATACTATAATATAAATTTAAAAAATATATTTTAATAGTAGTTGCATAAAAAAAGCGTTGTCATTAGTGAAATAACTGTTTTCAACATGTAACTATTTGGACATCATTCAAGAGTGAGTTAAACTTTGCTAACAGACTATGGATACCGAAAGAAGCTTTTGTTGGTACAAGATTTTAGTTATAGATAATGTGCTAATCCATACCTACCGTCCCACTTTAACACACGTAAATTTCAGTGGGCTTAAGATAAGATGGCTTATCAAAACCTATAAATTGAACTACTGGTGGGGCAGCTGAATTAGTAGATCAGCAAATACCATGAAGTGTTTGCTAATATTGCTGTGTGGCGTTATTGCCACATCCGCGGTTTACCTCCCAGGAGTCCCAATTGACTTCGACTTGGATGACAAGATACTGTCCGACATAGCAGATGATGTGGCTATACGTCTAGAGCAGGAATACTACACATATCTAACGACTGGACTCGAGACTCCAACATTTACGAAGCTTACCGCACAGCTGGCCAAGGCGCATACGAAAAAGGATATATTCACCAAGGATCTGACCGCACTGGAGACGCGTGATAGCTTTGTGGTATGCACCCTCTGCCGGTCCATGGTAAATGTTTTTGCGCGCACCGTTCGTGAAGAGAATGGCGAACTAAACGGTGAAAATAGCACTGCAATAATGAAACGTATTGCTATGGATGTGTGCCTACGGTTGGAGCTGCAAACGGAGGAGGTGTGCGATGGTGTCATCACAACCATGCTGCCCTCCTCGGAGTACATAATCCGCAATTCGGAAATCGATTCAAAAAGCTTCTGTTCCACCTTTATGGAGTTCAACTTCTGCAACAAGGTCTCCAATCCCGCCTACAACTGGACTCTTAAAGTCGACAGCAAAGGCACCGCACCAAACGGACACAAGGGGGATACACCACGTCGCGATGCAAGTGATATAAAAATTTGCCAATTCTCGGATATCCACCACGATCCACTTTACGAGCCGGGCAGTCTAGCTGAATGTGATGAGCCCATGTGCTGCCAGCGGTACAAGAACATCACTGAGGGCACAGATAAGGCAGCTGGCGTCTGGGGTGACTATCGTGATTGCGATTTACCTTGGCGTACATTTGAGTCGGCTCTGGAACATGCTGCTGAAACCGAAAAATGTACATACATCTATCAGACTGGAGATATTATCGATCACATGGTCTGGGCCACATCAGTGGAAAGGAATTCCGAAGTGCTGACCAAGGTTAGCAAGCAATTTGAAAAGGTATTCGATGTGCCTGTATTTCCATGCATTGGCAACCACGAACCACATCCATTCAATCTGTAAGTTATCAGTGTGCATTTCTTTTTTTTCGTTTTTTTCTCTATAACCTTCCTTTCCTTATCATTTGATAGCTTCAGTCCCGAAGGAGTTCCAGATGATGTTAGTACTAAGTGGCTGTATGAGCAATTGTGGCATGACTGGTCCAAGTGGCTGCCTGCGGAAACCAAAGAGACCATAATGCAGGGAGGTTACTATACAACATCGCCCCAGAAGGGTTTCCGCATCATTACTCTCAACAGTAACGACTGCTATACGTCAAACTTTTGGCTATACCACCGTGGCAACGATAAGATTCCACAGTTGCAGTGGTTCCACGACACACTTCTTGCTGCCGAGAAGGCTGGCGAATATGTCCATGTGCTTAGCCACATTCCTTCGGGCGACGGCAGCTGCTGGTCTGTTTGGGCCCGCGAGTACAATCGTGTTATTAACCGCTTCCACAAGACCATTTCGGGCATATTCACCGGCCACACGCACAGAGATGAGCTGGTGGTGCATTATTCTGAGGAGGGTCATGCAACGTCAGTTTCTTGGAATGGCGGTTCTTTGACCACCTTCAGCAACAAGAATCCCAACTACAGAGTATACGATTGCAACTCCAAGACTTACGATGTTACCGATCATCGCACCTACATATTTGACTTGAACGAGGCTAACAAGAAACCCGATGAGCAGCCCAACTGGTTCCTGGAGTACGAATTTGCCAAGGAGTTTACCGATGACCTGAGTCCGGCGGGTATTGACAAACTGTTGGATGAATTCGCCGACCAACCAGCTCTTCTGCGCAAGGTAAGCAAAAGGAAATCCGATCTTTTAGCTTCCATATTAAGCATTTTGACCATCGCATCTTTGCAGTACTGGCGCTTAATGGTCACCTCGGCAGAGCCACAATTGACTGAAGGCTGTACTCGCAAATGTCTAGCCCGTTCACTTTGCGCCGCCGCTGTCTCTGTAAACAATCAGCGGGAACGTTGCGAGGAGCTCAAGCAGCGACTCTTTACAGCCGTAAGTTCTGGAACACTTTGTTTTTTGTGCCAAAACTAAGCTAAATATCTTTCTATGCCCAATAGCTGGACAATGAGAGTGAGGAGGATGAGGACGAGGATGAGGACGAGGATGAGAAAGAGAACGGGAATGATGGAGCTGCAGCGCTTAGCGTTTTGAGCTTTACCTCACTGCTCACTGTGGTGTTCACCATAAAAATTGGCTTCTAAAGTGACTTTGTTTATCTGTAATAATTTATATAATCACTCGATCCATTTTTGTATTACGATGAAGGGCAAAATCCAAAATAAAATGGAAATACTCATAATCGATTAGGTTAACACTGATTAGACTAAGCATCAAATAAACGTTTATTAACAATTACCCAAATAAAGCCATAAAACGCCGCTAATCTTGTATACTAACAACATCAACAAAAACCTAGCTGTATATGATGGGAAAGGGGAATACCTTACGGTTAGTTCATGGCTACTATATGGATCATATCGGGCCATATTTTGCACGTGACTTTTGAAATTAAGTCTTTATGCTGTTCACGTGCATGGAATATTGCGTAAAAGTTCTTTTAATAGCTTATCGGTATGTTGGGGAAGGAATTATGAAGTTGTTAATCATGTTTTAAATGAGTTGTTTGTTACCTTTACCAAACTAAAAGACCAAAGTTTACATTCGATCTGAGTTCAAAGATATGTATTTTTTGTTAAAGTGACTTTTTGATTCGAATATATGAGTTCATATAGTTTTGTTGGATCAAATTCATCTGTCTTTAATATGCGGCCCTTGTAATGGGCCCCAGTTGGGCCCTCAACGGCCCTGATATCTGATCAATGTTTGAAGTGGTTTTTTTGTTGTTAAGCCTTTTTGGACATGTTTAAAAAACTATTAACTTGATAGTTACCAGACAGCCACTTCATTTAAGGGTTGCTATATTTTTATTAACCACTAACCATAACCATAAACATCTTCTGTACAATTAGAATGTAATTACCGCCATATCGTTATGATCGATCGATAAGACTTTAGTTCCATATTAATACAACTGGTTTCAAATGAAAATCTTTAGTCTCTGTCGTTTCGCTGCATTATAATGAACTTCCTGTGGAGCATTGTGTTCCTAGGTTTGGTCAGTTTTCTGGCCTGCTACCAGGCACATAACCTACCCGGAGTGCCTAGTAGTTTCACGACTGACGAACGCCTCACTGCAGCCATTTCAGGTGGGACTAACTTCCGCCCCGAATCCTTAAGACAACTCAGCTGCTTAAATATAAATATTCTTATTATCGTTCGCAGCCAGCGTTGCGGATGAGATTATCAAAGAGTTTGTGAATTATCTGAAAACTGGTGTAGAATCACCAAGATTAAAGCAATTGGGTGATGAATTGCGCACATCTCACAGCCAAAAGGATATTTTCACTGAGCCTCTGGTGGATTTGAGTGCTCGCGATCAGTTTTTTACTTGCACTATGTGTCGGGCCACGATTACAGTGATTGGAAGTACTTTAACGGGGACTAATGGTGAACTTACAGGAGCACAACGGGTTGAGAATGCCAAGAAGTCGATGCTTTTAATATGTGACTACTTCAATATTCAGACGCAGGAAGTCTGTTCAGGCATGTTCGATCTAAACTGGCCAGTTCTTGCTTACGTTTTCAACGAGACAATGGCTGAGGCACAAAGCATTTGTGCCATGCTTCCCATTAAAATTTGCCAATTAGATCAGCCCGAGTTTAGCCTTAACGTGAGCATAGTCGGTGATGTGCCCACCGAGTCCAATTCGGAGTCGCCCGAGCGTACTGACCAAGAATTCAATGTACTTCATCTCACTGACATTCATTACGATCCGGAGTACAAGAGCGGCAGTTTGGCGGCCTGTGAGGAGCCCATGTGTTGTCGTAATCCATTGCCAGCAAATGTAAAGTCAGAGGGTGCTGGCTATTGGAGTGACTATCGAAATTGTGATACACCTAAATACCTTATCGCAAATGCCTTTGATCATATACAAAAGATATACAAATTGGATTGGATCTACCATACGGGTGATGTGCCGCCACATAACATCTGGTCCACAACTAGGCAGGGCAATATGGATATGCTAACGGAGATTGATGCAATGCTATCTGAACACTTTCCCAATATTCCTGTCTATCCTTGTCTGGGCAATCACGAGCCGCATCCAGCAAATGTGTTTGTAAACTTAATGTTATTTCAGTTGATTTACGATAAACGTTAACTTTTTCCTAGGTTTGGCAACCAGGAGATACCCGAAGCTCTGCGAGTTGATTGGCTCTATGGACACGTGTGGAGTTTGTGGAAGAAGTGGCTGCCCAAAGAAGCTGAAACCACCATACGCCGTGGTGGCTATTATACACTCTCGCACCGTGCCGGTCATCGGATCGTTGCTCTAAACAGCATGGATTGCTATTTATACAATTGGTGGATATTTTACGACGGTTCCATTGTTCTTGAACAGTTGCAATGGTTCCATGACACACTTTTAGCCGCTGAGAAGGCTGGTGAACGTGTTCATGTTTTATCCCACATCCCATCCGGTGATAGTGAATGCTGGTCAGAGTGGTCCAGGGAATACAATAGGATTGTGGCTCGGTTTAGTAAAGTAATCACTGGCATATTCAGTGGACACACGCACAAGGACGAAATGAATGTGCACTATACGGATAAGAATCTGGCTGTAGCAGTCACCTGGAACGGTGGCAGTCTAACCAGTTACTCCTACAAGAATCCAAACTATCGCATCTACCAGCTGCATCCGGCAACACTGCACGTGCAGGAGCATCACACATGGATATTCAATCTAACCGAGGCCAATTCACAGCCAGATAAGTCGCCCAATTGGTACAAGGAGTATGAGTTCCGCAAGGAGTTCACCAGCAACACTAGTCCTCACGGCATTGATGTGCTGCTCGAGGATATGGCCAAGCAACCGGAAATCTTGCGTAAATACTGGCGCTATAAGTTCACGAACGCCGATCCCAAACTGGATGCCGGCTGCGATGAACGTTGTCTTAACACCACCATCTGCCGCATTGCCACCACCAACTTTAAGGAGAGGCAACGCTGCCATGAGCTCCAAGCAATGCTGAAGTTAGGTGTAAGTAATCCTGAGACTTAAATACACAGTTCTTTGCTGACCTCCCTTTTAATTGATTTTTGTAGCTCGAAAAGGAGAAAGAGGAGGAGCCAAAGGACGATGGTGTCGCTGCATTGAGTGCATACAGTTTAGCCACATTGTTAGGTCTGCTGTGTCTGATGCGGTATTGGCTTTAAGTGCAATTTAATAATAACACAAAAAAAAAAACCATCGTTAGTCCTTGAACAATAGCTAATAATGGCTGGCTGTGCTGTCGCCAAACTATTGTACTTGGATTATTTATAGCACATCGTTAATTATTTGTTTGATTAGCTGCGACATAAAAGCGCACACAGTAGATCCCGAATCAAGAAAATAAGAGAACAATATGAGCAGAGAATTTGTAGTTTTAACATTGAGAATTTGTTCGATATACACATATAATTACATAAAATTTTCATTGTTTTGTTTTTTTTTTTCGCTATTTAGTTTGGCATGTTAATACTTTCCGCTTGGATTTGATTAATTGCTACATAAGAATCCAAGTTAGAAATGGGGGTTTTTTTTGGGGGAGTTTTTGCCTTGTTGCCTCTGGCTTGTTTTATACATACATATATCCAAACCACATACATATTTACAAACGTGGAACTGTAATGCTTATGCCCGGCCTCGTCCCTGTCATCATCGTTAAACTTTTTTTGTTTGCAACTTAAAGCGGACACATCAGCGTGGCAATATCCAGGTCTTGCTCATCCGCCTTGCGTACGATGACGGCTGCCTGATTCTGATGGCGTCCAGTGGACACGAGACGCACACTGGTCACACCACAGTAGATCGCCTGCTGGGGTCCCATTTCATTGGTGGCGCCACAGACAGCACTAGCCATTTCCATGCTGCTAGTTTCCAATCCAACTGAGCCGCCAATTTCCAAACGATCCTCAAAATCGTGACACTGCATTAAGAATAGGCCACTGTTAAGCGTTAATTTTAGCATTAATATTTATGTAGAGCCTCACATCATAGTTCATCTTCTGCTGGGCACGCACACTCTTGCTGCCAATGCGCACGGCACCCAGAGAAATGGCGGCCGGAAAGAGAGCAGAAAGCGTACAGTTGCGAGCGCGTCCAAAGTTGGACATCTTATAAACAGCAGCAGTGTCTGATACAAGTATGTTGCAAGCTGCGAACAAAGAGCATAAGGATAAGACTCTAAGTGTAAGGTCTTTGTCTATGTAAACTTACGCTGTGAAATCTTGTGAAAGCGCACATTGGCCACAAAGGAGCCACGAGTGGGAATGCGATACTGCAGCAGGGCAGCATTTTGGCTCGAGCGAAATAGTTTCTTATTGCTGAATCTTGGCCTGCAAAGAGTTTCAATTGTTTCTATTGTGCATCTACAAAGCAAAGAAGTCAAGGTTGAATAGCCTACCACTGCTTGTTGTTGTTGCAAAACTCATAGACACGATCCTCGAGCACACGATGATGATCCTTGATACCCGGAAAGTACTCACCATTTAGCTCCCAGCCATCAACAAACTGCACGCAACAAACAGATAATTACACGAATACGAATGAGTACATAGAATATTGTGTGTAGATGAAAACAATTTAGTTAGTTGCATGGGAAAACTCACCGCCATTAGGCCACCCGATTCGCAATTGACGTCATAGTGTTTCATGGTTATTTCCACAATCGTGTCTGGTTCGCCAATCACATAAAGACCACACACGGTCTCTGCCGCTGAAGCCGCGGCAGCAGCAGCAGCTGCCTCAAAATCATCACCGGCCATTGCAGCCAGCTCCAAGAGTGCTGCGTCTTCTTGAAAATTGAGTGCGGCCAGCGGTACAGATTGTTTTGGTGGTGGTGGTGAGGCAAATGACTTCTTAAAGATGTAATCACCTGGCTCAGAAGCCACATGCATGCAATCTGCAAAATGGTTTCAAGACTCTGATTAAAACCAAGCCCTTTGGCCTTAATACGAAACCAATTAAGCACCAATAATTCATATTGCAATAACTAACAGTAATAACTTTAATGTTTGTCTCTCTGTGTGCACGTGTGTCGGCTAATTGAAACCCACTTGGCTTACAAGGCGCACACAATGCAAATTAAAGCCACGTTTTGAGTAGAATTCAAGCAATTAATTTATCACACACAGAGCTGCAGGCTGACCAGCTGATGCCACTTAATGCCATATAGCTATTGCTTCTGTTGTCTGATTTATGGCGCGCATTATTAGCTAGATTTGGGTTAAACAAGCAAACACACACATAAAGGATGTGTGACACCCACACAATGTCAGAGCGAGTCGCACATTTGTTCAGCTTTGCGGTGGCATTTTGTGACCCTTGTTTCTGGACAAAAAAAAAAACAATTAAACTGTTGTCCGGCTATTTCGCATGCTTGTCACACACGAAAACTGTTGATATGGCTGTGTGTATGTGCGTGTGTGTGTGCATGTGTGGGTTTGGATGTGGGTGTTGTCTGAAAATAGTTTTATGTGTAACTAACAGAATGGCCATAAATTCGTTAACCGCAAACACAAGTCATTGTATTTTGTAGGCAATAGCATAGGGTATTTCAATTCAGTTACAGAGTATGGCAAAATTATACCTGTAAATGAAAAAATTCTTTTGGGCTTTAAATATTTTGAATCTCTTTTTTTTAACTTTCAGTCAACATTAATAACAGTATGTAACAAATATATATAAATATTATATATTTTTTAAAGCTATTAAGTCTATGTTCAGACATTGTACACAATATTTCTGAAGGGTATTTTACTTTTTGACATTTTCCTTATAGCTTTAATGTTTGCAGGGGTGTTACCGAAACCATAAACTAAGTATGTGCTTGGTTTTCAAGTGTGTGTGTGTGTGTGAGTGTGTGGCGCCTAATTGTTTATTATGCTACTTAATGCTATTAAATTGTCACAATTTGTTTCATTTTATAATTCAATTTATTGCACTTAACGCATAAATAAACATTTTGCATTATTAAAATAACGATTCGATATTTTTTATTAATTATTCTACGAACTGCTGCAGTTATTTATGTTGATTGTTTGTGAAAATCTCAAGCGACTTAAATTAAGCACACTTTATCTTTAACGGTCTCAAGTTTCTATGACTTTGAGATACATACATCATACATTCATTCCCGGAACTTTGTTACTTCGTAAGATCGTAAGATAATCTAGTATAAATGCTTTCATGTCATCTTGTTCTGAGCAATTTACTTCAAATTAATTTTATACAAAATTATTGCATAATTAAAGCCTTGAGATGATATTAGATATGAATAAACTGCTACGTAATCATTTGTTGTTCGTTATCTTGTCAGTTTCCTAGCTCGAGGGTGAAAAAAAAAATACCAGAAATAAACACAATAAACAAAAACTAAGATTTTCCGAGCTTCCTTTGCCATTACATAACATAAGGATAACAATAACAACAAGAAGGCATTTGGGGTCGCCTTGCCAACTTTTAGCCCGTGTCCAATTTAGTTAAACATATTTTTAAATGCGCTCATCTTGTTTTTTATTTACATAAGTATCATCTTATTGTTGCTAGTTGAGTTTCATAAAAGTTATTCATTTGAATTTCAAAAGCTGTCAGGATGACCATTATGTCAACAATTAAATCAAAACTCTATTTTTGTATGGTTAAACAATTTTTGGTTAGCATGTAAATAAATTACACATACGTCGTGTGGTTCCAGTGTTTACAAATGAAAGATTTGACATTGTGTTTGTTTGAGGAGAAATGCAATTTAAAAAACAATTTGTTCCAACTGAAAATGTTTTGAGAGTACACCGAAGAACAAGAAAAATACTTTACAATTTTCGCAAGATTTGAAAAAGAGATTAAATTAATTAAAAATTTATATAGGTACTTAGCAAAAATAAATTACTCAAAATTATGCTAGAAGTTTTTTCATCCAAAAATATTCACTTTATTCACTCTTTAAGCTCATCAACTCAAAAGGAAAGGTCTTTAGTATTATGTTTTTTCTCAGTGTAAGTACTTTTGTCGGCCGCCAAAGTGCATTTCGCCCGCAGGCACTTCACTAAAACTTTACCCAACCAATTTGTTACCTTATATCCCTTTCTCCATCTCTTGTTTCATTCTCTCTCTCTCTCTCTCTCTCTCTCTCTCTCTCTCTCTCTCTCTCTCTCTCCCTCTCTATTAAGTGTGTGGTTTGGCCTGTAATCTTACCTGCAATTCTGTGCTCGTTGTAGGGCATTGCCGCTGCTTGGTAAAGCTCAAAGGAGCGCTTCACTGTGGGCCAAGCCTGCGAATAAGATTAAATGTGTTAAAGTGTATAACAAAAATAGCAAGGGGGCGTCTATATCTTTCTTGTTTTGTTTGTCATTTCGGATGGCAGCTGTCATTCAGATGTGCTTGGAAAATGAGCTGCAAATGTGGTTGACAAACGCGATAAAATCAGCGGGATAACCACGCAAACAACAATTTTTCAATAAGCAACAAAACATTAAGAAATAAAATAAAACCAACCCAGTTGCGCTTTGTTGTTGAATCAAAAAGCTAACAGCAGGCCAGCATGTTAGTCATACTGTAAGACAGGGGTTAGCGGACTTGGGTCAACGGGATGCTGTCTGAGCTGCTAATGTTTCACTTTAAGCTAAATGCAGCCATTGCCAGTTTTAATTAAAACAAGTCTCAACTGGTGAACAATTCAATAGCCACACAATCAAGAATTGCAACTGCTACAGTTTTTTTTTTTTTTGGCAGCATAAAACACTTTTGTCTTGAATTTCAAAGATGAGAACACAAATGTGCTCATAAGTCATAACATAATAAATAGCCATGGGGCAGCAACCAACTAAATTTGAGATTGTGTCGAAAACCATTTATGATCAGCTTATCGTGTTGTGAAAAAAAAATATTCTTAAAACCTAAAACTCATTAAGGAACAAACACAAAATAAACTTGAAGTAAATACATTCACTTAATTGTAAAGCAAGAGCACCTGAAACTTACACAAGTAACGAACCAAAAATAAATCATAAAACCATTTAAAAGTAATAAAAATAAAAACCTCAAACATTATTAAAGGTCATTTCCTAGTTCCGCACAATCAGCTTTCTTTGATTCTTCCTTTTTTTTTTGCTTTGCTTTTTTCAAATATTTCTTATTTGTCATCTTTTGATTAGGCGTTAATTGAAATTGTTTAAAGCTTCCAAGCCACCTTGAATGTTGCCTAAATAGAAATAAATGAGAAATTAATTGTATTTGCGGCTTCTTTGCACAACACTCGAAGTACAAGAGAAGCCGACTCGATTTTTCATTTGGCCTATGACGCACTGGGCGGGTTTAAGCTTCGCAATAGGCGCTCGTTGCTCTCAATTAGTGGCGGCATTGAAGGATTTACTTTAAGCTGCACACAACTCCCACACATACACACACACAATTACACCGAGTGTCTTGGTGACGTCATTGAACTTTTAACGCACACGATCTCATTGAAAAGTCAAATTGTCAGGCTGTTTAGCATTTGGCAGCATTATTCGTCAAAAATTTATGACGGCCAGCAAATAATATAATAAATTTGATATCCCTTTGAAAACAACCCGCAGTTCATTTGCATAATGAAATTGTCGCTGGATTCCCGATTTAGGACATCGGAACAACAGAACAACAGCTGCGTAAACTCTGTGAGAATGGCATTTTGTTGAAGTTTAAAGTGGCCAAAGCTTGCAGCAGCTGGACCGACTTACTCATAAAAGTATAAGTGATTGTCAACGGCTTTAATATCTATTTATATATTGAAACATTACACCACACAACCACACATAAGTACACGAACATACAGAAGAACACACAAAAAAGTTGCTCCTGCATTTTGATACAGATGGCTTTAAAAATGGATTTTTGATTCATGCGCACAGTTCCTTGAATACATTAATAGCTTTATTATGCATAAAAAAAATACACTTAGTAATAATTAATTGGCACTTTAAAGGCAAATTCCTGTTACCCTTACAGTACTGCGTCATCCGTATTCCAAAGAATCTTTTTGAGTTTATTTTGTGACCTCGTAATTAAATAGAATTATGTTTGTCGTATGCCCTTATACAGAGTCAAACAGACATGTAACGCAGCAATACCCTAAATATTATGACTTAATTAAAGCGCCACCAACGTAGCAACAACAACAGCTTAGCACCTACATGAAACTAACTACTTAACAGAAGCGCTTTTAAAGGCATTTCGGTATCCTTTTCAAGTATTTATATTATGCATCGGCACAAGCAAGCAATTTTCGCTAAGCCGTGAAGTTTGATTTTCCGGCCGCGAAAGGGTGTATTATGACTTAATCATGAGACACCTGTTAAACCGAAGCTCAACTCTATTGCCGAATACTGACATTTAAAAGGGTCGCTGGCTAGCAGCAACAGGCAACTGTCCATAAAACAATTTTTGGTAAGTTCTTTGCATTTTATGCGCTCATCAATTATTTAAGGTAAATTTGTTTTGCTTTTGCTTGATCTGTTTGCGAATATGTAGATTCATTGGCTATCTACGAATGATTGAAGGTAAAACCTAAAGGATGCCTAAATTTGCATATAAATAACAAAGTCAGCATTGTTTATTTTAAGATCATAATGATTGGGAAGTAGGCTTATTAAGAAGTCTTTTTTACAAATATGTATAATAATTTGTCAGTTTTATTTTTCAATCTTTTTCCTTAAACGAAAATTTCAAATAAATAAAGTTCAGATTTAATTAAAGGCATTTCGTTTGATGTTTAATTCACTTGATAATTTCCAATATAAATAATTATGGCCACAACCTCGTTAGCGTATTATCAAAAAGCAGCCCATAATTAGTAATGCAATTATCAGGAAAGGAAAGTTCAAAATATAATACGTATACGCCCAAGTGGCGTATATTGGCTTTGGGGCTGGCAAAATATTTAATTAGTTTACGCAAAGAGGTAAATCAACTGCGAACTGCATCCGAATTGCAACGTTTTTGCTGTTGTTTTTGTTGGCTGTAAAAAGGGACTAATTACCGCCGAGGACACTCCTAATATTAATCAGCAATTATCCATTATGAAAGGAGCATCATTAGCTATATGTCATGTGTCGCAGCTTAAACTAGCTTGTGGGGTTTGTGTGGCATGGAAACTAACTCACAAGCACACACAAAGTTTCCCACGCAAGGTTTTAGTGTCGGTTTTGCAAAAAATTCTAAAAAAAAAGAAATCTATTACTTTGCCGGAAATTAGCATACCACACATGCCACATACATAGGGCGCCTATCGACTCCATCTTCTTGAAATTTATTGAACATGTTGCAGCGGATATTATGCAAAGTGCCGCGCATTGCGCTTCATATTTGATTTGGTGGCATTCATGTGTTTTTGGTGGCATAAATTTGCATGGGAAATGTAAGCAGCTGCTTCAACTCATTGAGTTCATTGGGTCGTTTGTGCTACAATCACACAACAGCTGACGATTAAAGACTTGGTGACCTTTTTACTCCTATTCCAATTGCCAATTGCCAGTATTTGTGTAAGACAAATAAGCGGTAATTAGCAAACTTTTTTCATTCGTTCGTACTTATTAACACAAAGGACAATGATAAGACATCTTCTCCAATGCGGGAGCATACAGAACATATATTCAGCCAGGTGTTGTTAACTAATTAGGGCATCGACTGCACAACCAATTGGGGGCAACACTTTGTTTTAATTGGCTCCTGTTTTCAACATGGTCACATCATATGTCACAGCCAGAGAAACAGCAGCAGCTCAAGCACATACATACATATGTGTAAATCCCTTCGCGAACTTGTCGACCCTATTGTAGCTTACCAACCATTAGGGTCAAAGTGTTGCTGATGCTTTTAACATGCAGCATTAAGCGAGCATCAAGTGCAGACAAGCATCTCAGGACACTTGGGCGACTCTAAGGACTGGTTGCCTAACAGCAGCTGTCTCTGCGCAATATCCGACTGGCTTCCTTCGGCTGATTGAGTGAAGGACCAGCGTGACTACAATGCCAATCGAAATTGTTGGGGGGGTTCAAGAAAAGGACATCATTTGCAGTGCATCCAAGCGTACATACTCATGTATTTTTCTATTGCGTGTTACCTGACTGTTGATTTTTCACACAATGGCTGGATCATGTTTGATTTGCATTAACATCGCTAAATTGCAACTAAAGAACATTTACATTGCTTCATCAAGGCTTTCACTGCTGGGCTAAGTCAACGAACATATTGTTATTTCAACGACAGCAACAAGAATTTCTTGCACCTATATAAACATATCATAGAGCATGATTTTATTGATGGGAACAATGATTAAAGGTGAAGCGTGGGCTGATTTCTTTCTAGGTTTCACCTGCAGAGAGAGAGAGACCTCAAAGGTTGTCAGACTCGTGTCACAGCTAAAGTTTTGAATTGTGAAAATAGCACGCTTCCAAAAAAGGAAATTATAATTCCTGAATTTCTATATGTTGATTTTTAGTCCAAGTTGAATATATGCTATTTGTATTTTAATTTGCACGTTGTAAAATACGTGCTTATGAATATATGTATAATGTATGTATATATAATTATGTAGACATTTGATTTTTCACCAATGAAATCAACCAATCATTTAATTTAATTGAAAGTCAATCTATAAAACCTTAAATTAAATAAAGCAAAGCGCACATACATTCTAATATCGTATTGAACTAACCGCTTGACTAACTCTCCTCCATTCAATGTTCACAATAAAAAACATATCAATTGAATGTGATTAGCTAAGGCTGAACAAAAAAATCCAATACAGCTGTCATAAGTTGCAGCTGTTGCTTTCGCAAAAAAAAAAAATAGGCAGAAAATAACTATGACAACGAACGTGTAACAAAACATAAAATTGATTTCCAAACAAAAAATTCTATTGACATTTGAAACCAGAGCAAAAATGAACCCTCTAATCTAGCACACGCCCAAATGTTAATCGTATCATTTGATACTAATGAAAGCAGTCTTCTCTTCGCCATGAATCAACAAGCACAAAGAAGAGGAGAAAGGTTTTTGAAAAACTTTGCTCATAAAAGTGACATATTCGAGGCCTATCAATTGTTGTGCGGCAAATCCCTCTGACAAAGTCACAGCGGCGCAAAATTAATTTAACAGCTTGAAAGATTTATTTTGGGCTTAAAGTCGAAACCAAAGTTAAGGCCAACTTGTTGATTGAAATCGAATCACAGCCGCCTCAAATTTACACCGTCCTTCCATTTTTTTAAAATTGAGAATTACCTGCACTCCGAGGACAATCATCGACAAGTAGAAATATACCACGAGCTTCATTCCGTCGGTGTTTTTGTGTCTTTCGCTGCACTTAAACAAAGCCGTTAAATTAAGTTCTTCGTTTCAATTAAGCGACGTTGAAATGTTTATATCTTTATAATTCGATTTATGGTGGGCGCCAAATTTTAAAAGTTCACAGTTTCGTGGTGGTAATTGATTTTTATTAAATGTGCAAACGCCTGACCAAGGACCTCTAAGCTGATTAAAAGGATTAGCGCCACTGCACACAACGCAACGAATAATTTTAAATAAAGCCCACAAAATTGACAATTATAGTACAACGTTGAGCGGTCAAGTAGTTCCACTTCTTCTTATTCTGAATGTTACTAGAACGCGGTTTTTGAATAAACCGCAGAAACCGTTACACATTAATAGAACAAGGTTCGAAGATAAAATACGGATGAATCAATGCGAAACGAATTGCAATGCGCGAGACTTCAAAGCTGCCGCACGACGACCGAATGTGAGTCCTTATCAGCAGCGCATTTCCTTTTATAGTCCAGCTTCGTATCGACCTCCACGCATTCACACTCCTCTTTTAATTTCAGTGTCGTACTTCTGTCGTTGCCTTCGTTGTCGTTTCCTATTTTTCGTTGCAATGCAATTCGTACGTTATACGAATTTATTTGAATATCTCAACAGCTATATATAAATTTAAAAATCAGCTTGTGCCCCACTCATTTTTTATTTATAAATCACTTAAGTCCTACGTTTATTTGCGCACTTTAACATTGTTCGTTTTAATTTTATTTGAAAAGTTAACCACTCAGTCGCAAGAGCTTTGTGGTGAGTTTCACGCAAGCAGACCTGCCAACTTGATGCAAAATAGCTTTAGAGGCGCCAATTTGAATTTTGAACAGCTTAAAAAGAAAACAATATTTATTTTATATCATATCATTTACAATTGTTAACTGGAGATTTCTCGATCGTTTTACACACCTCTTAATCTCACTCTCCATTGTTCACTCACTCTCTCTCTCTCTCTTTTTTGTGCTATTACTTCAAGCCCATATCCAGACCTACAGGTATGGGTACATTACGTGGATGATTAAGATCGCCACGATCATAATACCCAGATAGTTGCTCGCCAGGCACATGATAAAGTCCATAATGTAGTCCGTTATTAGCGACCTTTTAAGGCAAATTATTAGGATTCAACCGTAATCAAATTCTGAGTAGTAGTCTTTGCAAAAACTTACACGTTTAAGTCCATTGATGGAGGCCAAAAGTAAGGCCATTTTGGCCAATAACAAAGCCTTGCCACTGACAATAGATAACATTTGAAAGCCCATGGGAACCAGAACAGCGCCCAAAGCTGTTACACCAAACATCATGGTTATTATCATATTAAAACGATGCCGACGTACTCGAGCACTGCCCACCGTATCCGATTTACTCTCTGGTGCATCTAGAGAACCAATACCATTGAATGGAATAGAAAGCGTATAGAAAAAAGCCACCCACCATTGCTTAAATAACGCTCTGTAAGCTTAGCCAGATTGATTTGCAATGTGTGTGTTGTTAAAGCCTTGGCCAAGCTGACCGACAGACGATCAAACCAGGTCAAATACTGCAAATCCTTGCGATCATCACCAGATTTCCTCGCTTCACCATTCGTATCATTCAGAGCAGCTGTCAAGCGAACTCCTTCATAGAGTGGAATGATATCCGCAGCCATAATATCCTCAAAGATTTGCAAACTACGCGCACGGAAACAGGGCCACAAACCTTTGCCAGAACGGAAGCAATCACGTAGCTGATAACGCAGCTGTTTAAATTGTGTTAGCCATGAAACTCGCGTATCCGTTTTAGTTGGCGTTGATGTTGATGTTCCACTTGCCACATTGCCTGCCACAAGTTGAAGAAGCAGCAGCAGCAGACATACACATTTAAAAAAATTAAAAACTTCCATTCTACTTGCAACGTTCGCCTTAATGTTTGAAATGAAACTGCAACTGCTTGGGCGCTGAGCTGCAGCTTTTTATATGCTTTATAAGTTGGTTAGTGGCATGGAAACGCATTTTGTTGCATAGACCCATCATTAGACAGCTGAGTTAAATGCGTAACGGTCAGTATTGGCTTTTGGCGGTCATGGTCAGCGAACAAAGGCGTGGCGGCTTTGTAGCCCAGTAAGCCAGTTTTTTCATCATTAAACTGTTGAATTCGAAATTGAATTTATCATTGAATTGTGCGGCCTGAAAATCATTTGATATAAAATTAGCCTGTCAACGCATATAGCCAATTACGTATTCTAATTCATATTATACTTGTTAACTGCTGCATTTAGCCAACTTTCCAACTCAACATAAATTGTGACAATTTGTTAAAATACTTTACTTTCTACTTTGAATACTGATTATGTATATAATTAAGGATAGATGCTTTGTTTAGCTTTGGTATAATTGAAATATATAATCGATGGGCTGCTAAGTTTGAGGCAGACCTAATAACCATAATTCAATTTTCACAACGACCTTATGTTATGGTTATGGGCATATCGGGTTTGATGAAAATACTGTCCAAATCCCTATTTTCTAAAAGGATTTGGATGCGCACTTTATCTCAACTAAGAAATCTGTTAGTTTAGTCATAGAACTATTCGAAATATCTTTGTTGGTTTTATAAAACTTTAACCCATTTTTAACACATTTAGTTAAAACGACTAACTAAAAGTTAAATTTATTTTTTGTATATATTTTAAATATATTCATTTGAATTTATTAGCTAAGAGGTAATTCATTGCATTTTTCCTTTATAACTGTTGAACAAATTCGTACTAAGATAAAAAGGTTTGTTGTTGTTGTTGTTGTTTTACGCTTAATTAGTTCATTGAGTGCAAAAAGTAGGCGTTCAGTGAATTTCTTTGTTTTGTTTCTTTTAAACATTAAACTATGCATCTAGTTAAAAAAAAGTTTACAAAAAACAGTTACTGTTTCATTCCACATATGTTCGTTTTTAGTGTAGGTAAAATAGTTGCTATCAATTGTGTGCCATAAATGTCTGTTATACTACTTTATATATATGTATATGTATGTATCTATATATAAGTCTATTACAATAAGTTGAAGGTAAGAAAAGATTTCTTTATTAATCTACAATTGATCAGTTTTTGGTATAGTTCAATTGATTGTGTGTTTATGGATTTCTGGCAATAACTAGAACTTTATTCTATAACTGATCAATAACTGATCTACAACAATTGCAACTTTCTGCCTATTATGTATACATATATATATGGCTACAACTGTACAACTTTAGACCTAGGTGGCGCGGTGCAAGCGATGTCGCCAATATAATCACGATCCCGTCGCAATGCCAGCTGTGGCAGGAGCAGCAGCACCACGTCCAAAACGTGGCAGATACAGACCAAATTTGGATTCAATGCCCGTCAGCAGCGGCACAGCCGCATGATAGCCACCAATGTGATCGGCTTTTGGTTGTACGCTGCCCAGTGTGCTATCCAATGGCAGTGCGCCCTTGTGACTCTGTGATCCCTTGGGTTGATTGCCACCAAAGTCCACGTAGAACAGCCGCTGCAATAGCTCGTAGGTCACCAAGGTGACACCAAATTGTGGTGAGGAGCGGCAGACGCGAGCTTAACAAGAAGAAGAACTTTTGTTAAGCATCAAATTAAGCACGATTTATGACTGCTACTCACCAGCTGTGCCCTTCCAGAAGGCACGCGGTCCCTCCTCGGCCATAATCTTTTTGGTGGCATCCCAAACTCCCGTATAGGTTGTTTGTCCTGTGCGTGCCGCAACCTGCAGTCGCGTCTTGATCACATCAGCAGGCGTTACCAACGAGGCAGCAGGAACACCAGCAATGGCACCAGCGGCGAGCAGAGAAAGCGGATGATTGTAGCCATCTTTGTCGGCTAGCGCTGCCTTGGTGTGCGCATAGGTCGGGAAATAAATGGCCGAAAAGTTAACGTCACGCAACAGGCACGCCCTCGCACCCTTGTACAGACCCAGGAAGCCCAGTTCACGGACGACGGATAGGGCACTTATCTTGGAACCGCCTGCTATCTCGCCGGCCACTTGCAATCGTATCTTGACAATCTCTAACGGATTTGTGAATATCACCTGGGCAGCACCACCACAGGCGCCGGCTGCGACTTCCGCCCACACGGGAATATTGCCACGTTTGTCGGTCAAATTGTCGCGCACAAAATCATTGACTGTCAACTTGATGGCTTTTTCTGGTGCCACGCCCATTAGCTGGGGCAGCAGACCACGATATAGACCCAAAACACCCTCGTGACGAATAACCTGTTTAACATTTAAATGTGGTTTATAAATAATGTTGTAAGGAACTGTACATTTTTTTTAGTTTACCTTCTTAAAACAATCCCAAGAGTTTCTATACGCAACCTCACCAATCATGGAACCAGTGCGTTGATTCTGCATTCGCGTCTTGACAAGATCAATGGGATAGACCACAGTGGCGCCAGTAGCTAAGGGATGAAGTACATATCGTAAGGATTCAAATGGAAATGCAACTGAAGTTGTTTTCTTTAACTTACCACCCGCAAAGGAAGCCAAAGTGAAGCGATAAGTTGCCTCCAGCAATTGAATTAAAACTGAACGATCATTGGGACTGTCGACAGCTTTGATCTCGGCCAGGCGATGAGTTATTTGCTTTGTATAATGCTCGGGTGCAATGTTGCTCAGATCGCTGTAGTCGATGCGGCTGTTGGGACAATTGAGTATGGAAAAATGGTTAGTCGAATGTTTGGGTTATGGAAATTCGAATTCAGATATTTTGCAATTTAAAAAAACACAAAATATAAACACCTAACAGGTGGTGCATGGCAAAAGGGAGGTTTGTTTTGATTTGATCAAAGAGGGTGGGGTAGGAAAGACCATGACGATATAATGTTTCTAAGGACAAAACACTTGCCTAATCGGAGCAATCTTTTTGCGTATCCACCAGCTAAATATCTCAACAATTTGGTATGCAATTTGATTTGTATGAGTGCGTTATAAAAATGGGAAGAAATATAGACAGAGAAAGCAATAAAAGATAAAAAATGCCAGAAAGTTAATATACACGAAGAGACGACATACACGAACTGAGAATGTTAAGCAAGTGAATCGCCTACAAATTAAACTGTTTGTGTTTTTTTTTATGTTCTAAACACGAAGAGACTTGGCATTGCCATTGAGGATGTTCTTACCCCGGTTGGTTGACAACGCCCGTCAACTGGAACAGTATGTCAATTTCCAGTGGTGTGATCTGACTCATTGTCTGTGCCGCATACAGTAACTGATCCTTGGTGACCATTTCAGTGCGATTGCCTTTGGTTGCAAACAGATAGACCTGCTTGATTAGCTCCATGTTGTTGAGCAGCGAAGTAAATGCAATGAAATACGGAAAGCTCACTCTATGACCCTCAGTGACCTGAACAAAAACAAAAAACCATTTAAATCTCATCATACAATCATTTAACCTGGTTTTTAAGCACTTACCGATACCAAGTTATCCTTGACATCTGGTGTGAGTAAATGCCGCTTAACCTTAACAATAATGTCCTGAAAATCTAAGGCAGATATGAAACCAGTGCCAGCTGGATCTTTGCTACGAAACGCCTCCATTGCGTGCTCCTCATGAAAATCGTGCAGCAATTGCGTAAACTCAACATAGTTGATAAGCCGTTGCTTTTTCTACAAAGATAAGCAAGAGTATTAGTTTTATACTTTAATGGAGCTTTTTTTAATTGACTCTTACCTCACCAAAGTAGCGTTTAATAAATGTGCCATCTAAGCTAAAAGGTATCTTTGAGTGCAGATCAGTTTTTTGTACAACTTCAGCGAAATCAGCTACAAACAAAAAGTAAAGGGCATTTAAAGTCACCGTGAAACAACTGAACATTTTTTGTCTTAATACCGTAAGATACTGTCCCGTTGCCCTGGCGATCGAACAGCTGAAAGGCGGTTCTGTAGAGAGCATCGGGGGCGCAGAGTAAGCCCTCAAATGCCTGAAACTCTGAGAACGATATAAGGCCATCTTTGCTCGTGTCCGCAATGCTGGCCAACAAACGCACCGATTCCTGGAATTATATTTAGCCGGACATTAGACTATCGATAAGCAATAACAAGAATTAATCTCGAATAGTAAAATTAGCAGACTTCGGCCTAAGCGCACCTAAAGTTCAGGTATCAGTTTTCGACCAGCCGAACGATTGATAAGGGATCCAATTGAAATGCTGTGACGTCGAAGACTTTAAAGCACGCGGCAGCCAAGTGATTAACGTAGGTCGATTTGAGTACATTATGAATCAGTATTTGGCTCAGTTAGATATTACAGCTTTGATGGATGAACAACAGAGATTTTATGCATTTGCATTTCTATGCTGATAAGAACTTGTTGTTGTGATTGTTGTTGCAGTTGATTGCTTATCACAGCTGTTGCATGGCGGCAGCGAACGGCGTATAACCTTGCAATGACCCAACGATGCGTTGTTTTTGTCTATGACACGAGTTTGTTGTTTTCATCATGCTGCTGCTATTTATGTTGTTGTCTTACTTACATCATTGAATGCTGTCTCTGTGAACAGGCCGAGAAACTTGCGCACAAAATCCTCACTGGTCATAAACTGATCGCCATCCTTTTCAATCGAGGCATACTTTAGAAAAACTTCGCGCAGTTTATCTGTGCCGGCGCGCTTTAATAACGACGGTGTCTGCAAATACAATAAACAGATAGAAATTATCAAAACACTGAGCACACACTACTATACGTATAAACTTCTTCTTTTGACAGACGCTCTGCTCTCTTCTTTTTTTTTTTAAACGACAAACAAAAGCAACACGTGTCATAGCAGCAGAATCACAGCACGTTTACGCATTCTCTCTCTATCTCTCGCTCGCAGGCCAATGCAAACGTTCTTGTTTGTGGGGTTTTTTTAACTTACAGTAGCGACAATTGGCATTTTGTTGATATTTTTTATTATTTAACCGAGTGTATGCTAGGCATTGATTAGCTCATCAACTTGAACCGATCCAAACTGAACTGAATCGAGCCCGAAGCCCAACTGACTGCCCAAATTTACTTGACTCAGTTCTTTTGCAAAGCAAATATTTCTGAGAGAGAAAGAGAGCACGGAAGCTAACAAAAAGAGCGAAATTTTGCAGTTTTTTTTATCTTTGACAAAGTCGATCGTTTGCTCTTAATATTTGCTCTCTTTTGCTCTTCGCTCTTTCTATTATCCGCTCAATTGTTGCTTATCATAAATTACAAATATTTATGATTTGTTTTTAAACAGTTTTAAATAGATCGCGTGTAGCGTAAGGGCAAGAACCCTATAAATATATCAAGCATTATTATTAGCTGGTGTTTTTTTATTACAAAGTAACGGGTCAGTGCGTTTGCTATAAGCAATTCCGTCAACAAGCCTGACTTCACTGTTAAATCGGTCACATTTATCAATTATAACATTGACGTAATACGATTATCAAGTGTTGAAATTGCAATTCTCTCCCATCACTTATTCTCGTTGCTGGGGTCACATTTACTCATTTGATTGTGTACATACAATTCACACATATGCAACGGTATTTTTTTGCAGGTAGCACAGCAGAAAAACAAATACAATTGATTGCTTTTAAATCGATGGCAAAAAACATTTAATTGAGTCCTGCTTTTATTCCAAAGCTTATCAGCCTTATTAAGCGTTTGCGCCCGGGCGCAGCTGTTGCAATATATATTGTTCACTGGAATTTCAAGTGAAAATAAAATCGTGATATTCTGACTATAGTTGGAAATAACGGATTTTATTTTTGTTGCCCATTAATTAGAAACTTTAATTACTATGAAATAGAATTTGTTAGTCATTTATGGACTTTAGTTCGATACAATTAAAAACTCAAAGTGTTATTTTAATACTGTATAGCTAAAAAATCAATTTATTCATTTTCAATATTGCATTCTTACAACTGTCAGCAGAAAAATGATAACAAACTAACTTAAAGAATGAGCCAGCAACAATATGCGCCCTATAATAAAGATGCTTAAGTAAAGGGAAACACTTAAAATAATCCACTTTGTAAGAGGATAAGCATTCACGTAATCAAAAGCCTAAGCTTAGCGCTTTGGATAATCAAAAGGGAAACTTATTTCCAGCCGTCAAACACACAAACGCTCAGACACCCACACAGGCACATGGATTTGTGAATTAGTTTTAAGATTGCATGCAACGTCAAACACGAGGAACATGTTGCAAATACATATGCATAAATGTACTATGTAGAAATGTCGTATGCATGATAGCAGATATTTGCAGTTTCGAGTTTTGTTGCAAGTGTAAGTTATAATGAGGTCGTTTGTCTGCTGGCTTTTGGCTTTTGGTTGGTTGCTGGCCAAGTTAAAGGTCGCTGCCAGCTGAGAATGAGAGGTGCCTCACCTGCAGCATGTGGCATAGCATAGTCTACCTCTCAACTTGTTAGTATTCGTGTTTCCTTGCAAGCAAACTGCAAAAGTTTTTCACAATTCCCCGTCAAGGTCAATCCGGCTGTTCATTATCGCCACCGTTGCCACAGTCATGACTAGCGGTAAACATCGTGCAACAGTGAGGCACGCTTATGCCGAAATTCAAAACACACTGTTTTGCTTGAGTTTGGGTAAATAAAATTATAGCAAATCGAATGAATCATATTCAATCAATATAAGAACCCATTAAATTAAAGAATTCTATTGACTTTTGGAACTTTTTCGACGGCTATAAATAGACAGTTAATAAAATTAATTACAAGCCAGATAAGCACGAGTCGGAAAAGCGCCAAAAGCCATTATTTAGTGCACAAATATTTTTTTTTTGCTGATTACGTATACGCAAGGGCGATCAGAACGGCTAATTGACGATAGCAAAAAACATAAAATGAAAAACGCTTGTGGAAATAATCTAACAGCGAATGAGAGCGAAACAAATAGAGAAAGAGAGAAAGAGAGAGAGAATGTATGCTCTATCATAAAATTTTCAACATTGCAATCAAAATAAAAACCGCTTTATAATGAATGAATGCATTACATATGGCAAAAACAATAACAACAAAAAGACTCAACTCCAGTGAAAACCGAGATAGCGTTGAGATAATTTAGCTTTTGCATGAAGGTGATTCTGCTGTTGTTGTTATTGTTGTTGTTGTTGGTTAGTTGACATTAGAATCAAGACCTAGAGACGACCGACGACAAAAAACCAAACATATGATTTGTTTTTCAGAGCTTTTCGCTTATAGAGTATACGAATTATTTATGTCTGTATGTGCGCTTATGATTTATAATTTTGTTGTCGCTTTTCTATATATACGAATTTGACAAAGCTTTTGGAATGTTATTTACATATGTTTTTCAATTATTTTGTTTGTTATAAAAAAAAATACAAAATGTCTTTTCAAACATTTTATTTCTCAATATTCGAGATTAAGATTTGAGTGAATTTTTCATGATTTATTTAATTACTTATTCATTATATTTTAAATAACTTTTAAAGCTTAACTTTATAGCGAAAAGCAATAGGTAAGTAACCGTATTATATAACTGTATAGCAAGTAAATTATGCAAGATATTTGATACTGATAAAGTTTTTTGTTAAGTTTTTTAGCGAATTGAAACGACATTACCTCTTCCATTTTGTAAAGTTAATGAACACAATTAGAAACAGTCTTTCAACAAAAACACTTGTTACACTTATAAGCTATAACAAATCACTTTTTATGCACTCTTGTAATCTTGAACATTTGTTTTACATTCGTTTGAATATCGCGTAGCTTAGCTAATTTATTGGCTAGTTTTGTTTACACCTCTCTCCGTTTTCTTCGCTCAACTGGACAACTGTTGCCCCGACTAATGCTGTTACTAAGTATTTGCCAAAATGGACTTCCAGATTCTCAACCGATTTCGAAATGAATTTTCTTGCTCAAATATATTTATATATATATATAATATATTTATCTCAAATTAGTATGGAATTTATCTATTTGAACGCGCGATTCGCAATTTTTTTGCAGCTGCTGAGTCGTGCGTTTGCGACGCGTCACTTTCCCGTTCTGAATCAAAATCGGAGGCACTGGCAAAAAGCTTTTCCCAGTAACATTCAGCAGCGGCGTCAACGCCGGCGTCTACATCGACTGCGGCTTTGACTGCAAAAATCAGCTCGACTGGGCTTACATACGTTTCCCATGTGCATTTGTAGATTTCTTTACGTCATTTGAGAATTGCTTTTGTATACGATTTTGATATTGTGCATCAAGCGGTAGAGCTTTACATTTTGTTTACATATGATAGAAGTGCATGTGTTACGTCACAGAACAACAACCACCTGTTGAACGGCTGTAGGCAAAACATTAAGTGATATAAGCAGGTATTGGCTCAATTCCATTTCATTTCCACATTTCCGAAGCTTTTCAAGGTGAATTCCTCAATCATTTATTGCAAGCAATCAAAAAGCTCTGCCAACATGCATAACTTCTATGACAGCTAAGAACTTGTATTCAAAAAAGAGTAGACAACTTGTGCTTTTCAATTAAAGGGCATTCAATTATATTTCAATGCATTTCAATCAAAAGAATTGTGTATTGTTGTCAGCACGAGCAGGATTCACAACAACTACAACACTATTATTATTATTACCATATTGCGTATACGCTACATCGACCGGCCGGGCACACGCACGTGAATGGCGCATGGTTGCTCTAAAAATAAACAACGCCAGACAAAAACAGACACGGACAATAAGAAAGAAAAGCAGCGCGTACAAAATATATAGAAAAGCGTAAGTAAGTACAATGGGCGCTCATAAAATTAAAACACTTTGCGGCTAGTGAGTTGAATTTTCGTGGTTAAACGTTTTTAAACGGATAATCTATTTGAACAATGCAGTTGTTAATATTTTTATAAATATTTTATTTGTTCGCCTTTTTCACCACTGTATGGCGCAGCGTGCAGACAGGGTGAAATGATTGTGCTAACAAGTCTTTTGGATACAATTGGATATAAATGAATAAGCTGCATGCAATTCGTTTAATGAATTGAACAACAATAAAGGCAGAGGCGACACGACCTAGGTCTCATTGCAAGAGGTAGTAAGGCCTCCTAATCAAGGTGAGCAAAATGTCATAGTGAAATGAAAGGCTTTCACTCCATGGCACCAACAACAGCAACAACAGCAGCAGCTGATTGCGTCAGCTGACGAGTGTCTTTTTCGAGTTCGCTGTGGGGGCGCCAGGCACGCACCAGAACTTGTGGCTGTCGGAGGGACAGTCAGACAGATAACGTTTGTCTGGCACTTAACCGAGTATTTTCGTTTCCTTGTTAGCTACTTCCTTAAGTGTGTTAAGCATTGATGTTAATGAGTTTGCATCGAGAGGTGGCAGCACTGGCTGGAGGCTCTATTGATAAAATGTAATTGGAAAAAGTAGCTCTTAGCTGATTGAAAAGCACATTTCAGCGCTTTTATCAAATCAATTGTGATTAACATAAGCCTTTTTTATAGCACTTCCATTTAAGCTTTAGGCTCTTAATTGAATTTCGAACGTGTTAAACGCTCATTAAATCGAACTTACTTCTTGACAGTTAACGCTTTTTAGTTGTGGTATCCAGTCATATGGACTTAAGCCGATTATTGGCATTATATCAGCTGAATGAGTGAATCGTTTGGAGGTGGCGTCGACAAACTCAAGCAGCTGTGCCAACGCACTTGGGCAAAACAGACACTGAGTGATATTTGTTTTATTTTATAGGTTCCCTTAGAATTTGTAATCAAGGGCACTGCAACAAAAACAACAACTTATCGCATTCTCTCCACCGCTTTGAAGGGAAATTTTTTTTTTATTTAATGTTTGACTTTATGGCACTTATCGATTTTTATTCACAGCACGTATATAACTTGAATTTGGCGTACGCAATGCTTTGTAATCAAACTGTTTTCAACGCTATGCGGTTATTTGACTCCGTGTCCTACTCAACAAACTGGGCAAACCGTACGAGTCGAGAAAACACGCTAAACTGCGGGTGGGTAATTTAAGCGCAAAAGGGCTATTCATGCAAGTAGGGAAATTTTAACAGAGCAACAATCTGCCCATAGACGAACTAACAGATTCATTTATTCGTCTATGCTGTAAGCCATTGCCCAACTCATAGACTACTCAACAATTTATTCGTCTATGGCCCTTATTCTATGCTTATTCTATTCTGCAAACAATCAATTGATTTTTTTTAAAATAAGTTACATGTTTATTCAATTTAGCAATTTAGTAAGCATACATAACACGATCATCATTAACAGGTTGTTTTTTTTTAAATAAAATATGTCATTGTTTTCTTTTCTTTATCTTTTCATTTTAGCAATATGTATTAGGTAAATGTATGTAAATATCAATATAATATATATTATTTAAAATTGCGGCTTTTCCGTTAGTAGCATTAGAACGATTTGTGTAGAGTGTAGTGTTTGCTCTGATAAACATTATAAATACATGCATACGTAAAAGTAGTTTGATTCTTGTAACAAAAAAATATAAGCCACAATTGTAAATCACATGAAAGAATTTTTGTAAAGCCAGGCCTTAAAATGCTAATCAACTAAGAGCTGAACAAAATGTTATTGTGTTAGCTGCTCTAATAAATACATGTGTACTAGTATACCTTCATCGATGTATTGCTTGCAAAAATACAACTCTTTTATTCTTCTCTATCAATTTTGTATTTCCTAAATGTTTAATCACTTGTGTTTGTGTGTGTGTGTATTCTTTTGCTTGAATTACTTGCGCTTTTTTAAAGTTTTATAAGCTGCAAGCGATTGGTGTTGTTTTTGTTGTTGTTATGACTTGATTATAGAATTTGTTAAATTCGCTGCTGTTGCATCCCTTAGGGTTGACCAATATGCTGTAAGTATTTGGCTGCTGCTTTAGACTAACTTTTCCACATACTATCTGCGCAAATCGATGACTTTGATCTTGGCATTTGGATCCTTGTGTATGTGCTGGGCATCCATAAAAAGTGGCGGATCATTTGGATGCGGATGAAAGCCAGTTTGCCGACACTGTGCAATGTAATCCAAACCATATTGCGGCGTTAGAATAAAGAAACCAGTTCTAAAAATAAATTATGCATATTGTAAGACTGTCTGATTCATTCGATTCTCTAAAGCAAAACAATGAGTGACTCACGTATTGTACTTTGGCGCACAAACGATGGCAATCGCTTCGGGCATCATCATCTGATAGGAGCAGTGCGTGTGCAAGTCAACGGAGGACAGGAAAGCCGTTTGGGTCGGATGGGTCTGTTAAAGATTTGAGGTCATTAACCAAGTTAAGGGAATGTTAAGTGTATCTTACATGTATCCAGCCGAGCGTGATAAGTTGCATTTGATCCTGCACATCAAAGATTTGCTCCTCGTGCATTGTATTGCAGCTGTCTGGCGTGCCATGCTGCTGCGGCGTTATAATGTGTGTGATGTATAGCTCATTGTGTGCCAGATGGCCGGCGAGTACGCCGCAAGTCTCAATCTTATTGGAGGTATTGGAGCGTGCTAGCTGTAGGAACACATCCATGGTGTCACCAGGTACGTTGACGGTGCGCAAAGAACCTGCCAGCAGCGAGTCCGTGCGATTATATTGCGGCTTTTGGTTGCGATCGAAGGCGGGCTTCGAGGATGAGCTGATATTAAGGAAGCACATAAATCACTGAGCATACTAAAGTAAATAGATAGTACTTACTTAGTTGTTTTGTCGTTGCCTGCATCGGCTGCGGGCAGCAAAAGACCCGAATTCGGTAGATTATTACGATTGGTGCCAGTTGGAAAATCATTGGGATAGACCACCTGATCGAGTAGATCAAGATCTGGTGCTGTTGGCTGATTGCTCGAATCCATTTGCACATGCAGATTGGCGGGTATGAGTGATGGCACATTCCCTGCACCCGCTGCTTTTCTATTTGCCTGCTCCCGTTGACGCTGACGCTCGCGTTCCAGTTCCCGCACACGTTCTGCCTCTTTGTTGGCCAGAAACTGTTCATATTCACGCTGGTATTGCGCCAGCAGCTTGGTGCGCAGCTTCTCTGTCGTTGGCATAATCTCATCCTTAATGGTCTTATTGATGGCCTTAACCTCAGCCTTAACGCTGCTATAGTCGGGATGTTGGCGTATCTTCTCGATAAACAGTGTCATGTAGCGCATGTAGAGTATAAATGCATTTTCATGGTTGCCCTCAGTCAGATACACATTCGCCATGCGCAGCATCTCCGTCCCAGAGCGGTAGTAGCTGCAAATGGGGTAATCATTTATTTGACATAAATAAGCCTGGCATAAAAAACACTCTTGTTGTTGGCTGTTGTTGTTGTTGTTGTTGTTGTCAGTGGCATGCAGTTGCCAAAGTACGTACACATACAAACATGCTCAGCAAGTAGTGTCAAGGAGAATATCCTTCAAAGGCAAATACGCGCCCAAGGCCAGAGCGGGTGACATTGGAGTAGGCTTTTTCTTGCGGCCACTTCTTGATTCACTCTCGATTTTCAACTTACCGCGTCACTGGCATGTTTTTGTCCACATCGATGAAATTGCCATAGTGGCACAATTGCTTCATGCGCTCCTGCGGCTCTACAATGGCCATATTCATATTGTTCACGGCCTTGGACATTTTTGGTGTTTTTCCTTTCTACCAGAATCTGTTGCGTTTTCTTTGGACTCTTCCTATTGTTAGTGCACAATTCACGTTTGTTTTTTGGTTTTTTTTTTTATTGTTTGGTCGATCGAGTTTTCATCTGTAACGTCACCTTGTCCAAGGATTGGGATTCAGCCAAATTGATATATTTTTTTTTTAACAATTCTTAACGAATTACTCATTACGCAGGTGGTGGTTGAGGTGGCGTCTCTTAAAAACTGCCACAACAGCTGTCCGTTCAACAAAAATGAAAATTGCCTTATACAGCTGCTCATAAAGCTGTTAAATATGCTGTTAAATCGTGCCTATCGATGGGCCCGCAGCACGACTGTTAGCGCAAACTGAGCTGGCAGTTGCAATTTAAAATTTATATAGTTGTGAACTATGCGATTACCATTGTTTAAAGCTTTTCAGCACATAATATTAATCCTTATCTGCTGCACCAATAAAACTTAGCTAATCTCCATAAGAAACATGAACGAGTAGTTAGTTATCAGTCATTACTAATAAAGACCACACTTGACCAAAATTTTGAGTGTTCCAATTAAGTAGTTCTATTGCCTGGTTGTGATATGAAGTGTGTGGAATTTTAGCAGTATAAAAAGTAAGTCTAAGGAAACCTAAACAAAAGCCTCCTTACAGAGGATTAGTTTTTTACAACATTCTAGTTAAAGCAGTTCAAAGTGCCTAAGTTAAAGCTGATCTAAGACTAACTACTCAAGCGATAAGATAAGTTGTCAATGGTTTTATTCGAAACAGGAAAAGTTAAGCGATATAAATGTATATATGTACATGTCTGACCATACAACAATAGACAAAGGGCCAAGTGATCATGATCATGCTCATGCTCAAAATAAAACCAAACAATGGATTCAGACGTCATATAGTATATTGTATATATGTAAATACATATATATATGTGTGATAATGCACAGCAATTGAACCAGTGACGACGTGAATGAACAAATGACTAACTGAGCGCTGGATAATAATCACTGCAAAGCAAAACACAAATAAAATACATAAGGCAAACATCGGCACAGAGCTGAGCGCTGTGAGAGAGCTTGCTTCCATCTTGGACACTCTGGCAACTGTCCAAAGCCGAATTGAGCCGTTGAGCAGTCGAGTCCAAACTTGGGTGCATAGCGGGCGTCATTTTCAAAATAACCAGCGACGCGAATTCGACTCGAAAATTCGAATCGGTTTCAGTTTCGTTGTAGTTCAACATTTTGTTGATTTTCTTTGCCTAACGTTTTGTTGTTATTTGCATTTGAAGGCGGGGCAATGTCTTTTGTTATTGCTTGTGTGAGATAAATATTTTTGGATGCGGCATACATATTTTGAAATTTGACTCGCTTTTCAAAAGCATGCAATTTTGCAAGCCAGCGACAACTGATTAAAATAACAACAACAAAAAACTGTGATCAAACAAAAAAACTAACTACAAGTGTTTTACGTGTTTAAAAAGTCTAATCGCGATAATTTTCTGCCATAATTAAGTTAATTGATTGGCGTGCCGTGCATTAAATAAGTTTAAAGCCATCAAATTAACATTGCCATGAAGTTTTGAATAAAACCAAATTAATTTAGTGCTTCGCTGCAGTTCGTTGGACAAATAACCAAGTACGCAAATTAAAATTAAAATAAGTTAGTATAAAAGCGGCATCGAAGATCAAACTTTTTAGTGTCAAGGCAAAGGAGTATATATTTTATTGCATAAGCATCTGAAAATTATAAGTGCCTTGATTTAACCTCCAAAACTCAAAGCGCGAAAGTGCCACTGATTAAATACAACAACAACAACAAATAGTGTATTAAAAGGTTGATCAGCAAACAACAGCAGCGGGGGCCATATGAACCAAAATCTTCTGTAATTTGCTCAATTGGATGAGAGCGGCGACGCTGACGCCGACGTATTCAACCACAGCAGCAACAGCATTAGCTTGTATCCAAAAGATACATTTGAATCTTTTGTAAGTGGCTTGCACACAATGGTGCCACACACAACACAATGCATGAAAACTGTAAAACGAAATTGACCGAATTAAACTGAGATAAAACCCAATTACAATTCACATAAAGCCGGCGTTCAAATATAATATTGCTAAACAATATTAAAATAGAAATGCACTCACATTTATTATATAAAGCTACAAATAAATTAATGCATATTGTATATAAATCAAAAATAACGTAATATTGAATGAACCAAAAAAAAACCCCGAATTGGCAATTTCATCAATTACATGTTTAAACTTGTATCTGAGCGATTGCCCTGCAGCTGTTATCTTTTTTTCTTTGTTGCTTGTGTCGGTCTTCGGCTTTTGACTTGAGCTACTGTTTGTTGTTGTCCAATACCAGACCAGCATATAAGTATTATGTTTGTATTTAATTAATTTTTGTTTTCAATGTCAGCCTGTCAACTGAATTATGCAAAGCGTGCCACAATCCCAACTGTCTATGAGTTGACGGGGAAGTGAAGAGTATTTCGAATATATATAAGTACATATATATTACTCACTCGATTCCCTGATCAAGCAAAGTTCTTTTGTGTGTGAAGAAATCGTGGCCCGAATGCTAGAAAAGACAAATACAAATAAATCAACACGGGACGGGTAAAGCCCAACTACTTTTGATTTTTCGTCTGCACTTGCAAAGCAATACAAATAGTAGTAATTGGCTACTGGCCAGTATATGAAAAAATAGTAGCCTCAGCCGATGATGAAGAAGAAGGCTGACGGATTTTGCAAGCTGATAAAAACCGGTTTCAGTAACGAGCTTTGCAGCTGATAAGAAACGCAACAACATAAAGCAATTCAATGCTGTCCATAGTTGTTTGTGTTTTTTGTTGATTTAATACGCACTTTGGTTTATTTAATATTGCAACTGACGGAGGCCACAACGCTTAGAGAGACGACACCTCAATAAATTAACATAAGTCTTTTGGCCAACGGCCGATTTACCATATATGTACCATATACATTTGTTTGGCTTAAAGGGCTGTTGTTGGTACATATTTGATTTGATTGTTAAACGATTTGCAATAATTTGTATAGTTATTGATTGATTGATTGACATGCAGTTGGCAAATTTCTCATCTGTGCGATAAGATTCTTTTGTTTTTGCGTACAAAATAATAATCAAATAAGTAATGTGTTGCACTGTGCTTGTTTAAGGTTAATCGCTTTTACTTAATATTATTAACTTGATTATTTCAATTTTATTTTGTATTTTTATGCTTTTAATCTATTAAGAGATTGCAAACGGTGAAATTGTGTTTTGTTTAAAATTACAATATAAATTAAATAAATTGCAAAATATTGATAGGATTCGGAGAATTAGCCAACATTTAATAATAATTATTAGCTATCAAATAAAGTTGTTAACAACTGAACGTTAAAAAGTTTAACACACATTTAAATATCGAAAAATTCGATTTCTTTCAAAATAAATTGAGAAAAAATAGTTAAAAATATTTAATCAATATTTTTACAGTGTATAAAGTGAAGTCAATTTGAGTGCAAAATTAAATATTCCATTTACATAGTTTTGACATTTTCAAATGTTATTTGCCCAAAAGTCGAACAACAATAAATTAAAAAATATATTTAAATAAAAATATATTTAAATATATTTTATATATAATTTAATTTATCTATATTTATTTTAGCCTTATACAATTTTATATTTTCTAGTTAAACTAGACGAAAATTAATGTTAAACTATTCCCTACATTAATTATTCAATTTTATTTACAGCTTTTGCCATACTTGAATGTATTTAACAACAAAAATGTCTAGTTGGAGGAATGTGTTGCTCACGCTAATTGCACTTGGCGGATTAGTTAGCGTGGCCAGTGCCTATAAAGTGGGCGTGGGACGTGCCGACATAACAGGACCTCCAGTGGAAATTAATTTTGTAAGTACAATTCACCTTAAAAATGAACTCAATACTCAAATCAGCTCCTTGATAGATGGGCTATGCGAACTTTAAGCAAGTTGGACGTGGCTTGCATACGCGTATCTTTGCACGCGCCTTTGTCGTGGAGGATGAGAAGGGCAACCGGGTGGCATTTGTCAGTGCCGACTGTGGCATGATGGGCTATGGACTGAAGAGGGAGGTAGTGAAGCGGTTGCAGGCGCGTTATGGCAACATGTACCACACGGAAAATGTCGCCATCAGTGGCACCCATACGCACGGTGCACCTGGCGGTTTCTTGATGCACTTGCTCTATGACATATCCATTAAGGGTTTTGTGCCACAAACCTTTGATGCGATGGCCCAAGGAATTTACTTGGTGAGTGGAAAAGCAAAATGATGAAGTTAAAACAATCCTTATCTAGTATATTCTGTTCTTGAAGTGCATCAAACGTGCCACAGATAACTTGGTAGATGGACGCATCTATTTCTCCAAGAGGTTGTTGCTTAATGTGAACATAAATCGCTCTCCATCATCGTATCTAAGGAATCCGGAGGAGGAGCGTGCACAATACGAGCATGATACGGATAAAACACTTTCTCAGCTTCGGTTTGTGGACAAGGATAACAATTTGCTGGGTGCCTTCAATTGGTATGCGGTGCATGCCACATCTATGAACAACACCAACAAGCTGGTCACTAGCGATAACATGGGCTATGCCGCACTGCTGCTGGAGAAGGAATACAATCCCAATAAGATGCCTGGCAAGGGCAAGTTTGTCGGTGCTTTTTGTTCCTCAAATTTGGGTGATGTCTCACCCAATATCATGGGTCCCAAGTGCTCCATTTCGGGCAATGATTGTGATATACCTACCTCCCATTGTCCCCCTGGCGAGGGCGAGTGCTTTGCGTCCGGTCCAGGTCGCGACATGTTCGAGAGCACTCAGATCATTGGCCAGAGATTGGCCGAGGGAGCTCTCAGTTTGCTTAACGAACAGAGCCAGGAGTCGACGGCTCGCGAGGTAACCGGCGATGTGCGCTTCATTCATCAGTTTGTCGATATGCCCAAGTACAATGGCAGCAGCTACAATCCTCTTAGCCGTAAGCTGGACAAGGTAAGAGGCTGTCAGCCAGCGATGGGCTATAGTTTCGCGGCTGGCACCACCGATGGACCAGGTGCCTTCGACTTCGAGCAGGGCACCACCACAGACAATCCCATGTGGAACTTTGTGCGAGATTTTATTGTGCCACCCACCCTCGAGGATATCAAGTGCCATGAGCCGAAGCCCATTCTCCTGGCAACGGGTCGGGTAAGTAAACTTAAGGCGAGCTCAAGAAAAAGGGTCAGTTTTAGTTATATTTAAATTTTATTTTACTTTTTTAAGGCAACTTTCCCTTACGAATGGCAGCCAAAGATTGTATCCAATCAAATCTTTAAGATTGGCGATGTCATCATTGCTGCAGTGCCATGTGAATTCACAACTATGGCTGGACGTCGCTTGAGGAATCAAATACGTGCAGCTGCCTCAGCATCTGGTGGCATCGATACAGAGGTCATCATTGCTGGTCTAAGCAATATCTACTCCAGCTATACGGTTACCCCGGAGGAGTACCAGGCACAGCGTTACGAGGCTGCGTCCACAATCTTTGGTCCAAACACCCATTCCATTTATATGGACGTTTATGAGCATTTGACAAAGGCGCTGATGAGAAATGAGACTGTGGATGCCGGCCCCAGTCCACCCTATATGAACGATGTGATGCTTTCTCTGAATACGGGAGTCCTTTTCGATGGTCATCCCATTGGCACGGACTTTGGTTATGTGAAGACACAGCCGCATAAGCAATATGGCATTAATGATACAGTCAAAGTAACCTATATTTCGGGCAATCCACGTAATAATCTCTTCACGGAGAAAACCTATTTCACCGTCGAGCGTAAGATCAACGAGGATCGCTGGAAGATCACCTACACGGATGCCAGCTGGGATACCAAGTGAGACTGTACTCTTAGCTTAACATTAAGCATAGAATCTAACTGTTAGTTTCCTTTTTTAACTTAGAATGATCTGGCATCGAACAAATACAATCCTCGGCTTTAGCGAACTGGAAATTATTTGGAACATTAGTCCACAAACGCTACCTGGTGAATATCGCATCCGTCATTCTGGTGAATACAAGTATATTCTGGGTGGCAAGTATCCCTACGAGGGTCTGTCGCACTCCTTTACTGTCACTGAGGATTAGTAATTGTTTGGAAACTACTTCACGTATTTATTAACCATTCAGGAACGACGAGAAAAAGCTTTACTTGTGAAACATAAGTAAAATGAATGCCAAATTTGTTAGCACTTAAATAAAATCATTGGAAAAATACTACAAAAATATTGTACATAATAATGTTGATAAAAACAAACTTGGATTTATCTGACTGCTTGAAATTTAAATTGCCCGCCAACAGTAAAGCAAACCACAAACAGCTGACTCAACACAGTCCACATCCCAATGCCCACTTGCTTGTGTGTGTGTTGGTTGTGGAATGTATGGGTATATTTAGCTCTCACACTGCGAAGCGAAGTAAAGTTCAAAACAAACAACAGGAAAATGTCTTGTTGCTCTCCCTCGCTCTCACTATATATGTGGCTCTCGCTCGAAAATGTATCTACTGTCGGCAAAGGCGGCAATAACATCAGTTTCAGTTCCATTCTGTAGTGCTGAGCGCGCGGACGCAGTGTAGTTAAGGTCCAACCAGCAATTAAAAACAAATAAACTAAACAAAGGCAAAAAGCATTCGGAAATCAGGACTGCCTAAACATTGTGCAAGTGTGTGCATTTTATTTTGTTTTGTGCTAGAAATATTAAATCTGCACATACATAGGTACATATATGAACATATGTAAATTTTAAACGGCATTGTGACAGACTTTGCTGTAATAAGTGCGTTAGTGCGGTCAAGAAACTCAGTTAGCTGTAAACAAAAGGTGCACCGACAAACAATAACAGAAACAAGAAGAAGTAGGGGAAGAGGAAGAGAAAAAGCGACGCCCACGCTCAAAGATTTTCAACTCAGCTGAAGGGGCATCGCCTAGGGGCAACAAGTTCCATCGCAAATCGCAAAGAGACAAGAGTAAGTGCCTGGAAGTGATCCTATGGCTGACGTGTTCTATGCCATTGGCATTTACACTAAAGTGTCAGTGTTGGTCTTCTTTTAGCTGTTAGTGTGCAGCTTCCGCCCTGCACTGATAAGGCTCAAGTCTAGTCTCTCTCTCTCTCTTTCTCTATGAGTCTTGATAAAATGTGGGTCAGCATTAATTTGAATTCCATTTTGATTAGAAAGAAATTTCCAGAGAGTTCGAACGACGTCATAACAGAAAATATCAATGAGTTCCTTATGTTCATTGTACATATATTTCTATATGCATGCATTTGAATAATGTCTCTCTCATTGTTGTTCTTGTTGGTGGTGCTTGAGCCCCGAACACACATGTGTGGATCTAATTGAAATCATAGCACTGCCGCAGTGCCGCTGACTGTCAGACGACGCGTCAAATGCTCCCACTACCCTTGCCGCTCTCGAATTGTGTGCGATAAGTAAAGTATCTTGGAACGAGAATCATAGGCAGCCTCTCCTCCAGTCACGTAGTCAATTTTATTGCGTTTGTTTTGGCACGCTTTCTTCATCTCCAATGCATTTGGTCGCTCAATTCGTTCGTTTGTGTTTATGTTCCGAGTTCACTGGAAATCAACCCCTAATAATGGAATTGGAACCAGAACGGACAAACGCGTTGCCAACTACCACAAAAAATGTTCACAAATTGAGCTCCAATAGGAATATAATACTGCATATATCGCTTCATTAAAATTAATAATCTTTTATTTTATGAATATCAATGGTTTCAATTAAATGGCAATTTGTTTAAAATTTATGAATTTTAGCAATTGACATTCACAGTTTGTTTTTGGTTTTTTTGTTTGTGATAATCCAAAATGCCTGTTAGGCAAATTAGTCAACTTATTAAACCGGTCACAACTTTTTCAATTGTGAATGAATTGTAGCACACTCCGAGATATGTATGTTTGTTTATGAACTTATAAATTTTAATTAACCTTCGGCAAAAGCTTCTGCTTCAGTTGCAGATGCTGGCGAAAAAAAAAAAAATGGAAAAAAACGAAAGTAACTCTAAGGCCAAAAGCGTGTCAGCAAATGAAATGAAATCACATACAAATTCAATAAAATGAAAGCAAATTAAATGAAAGTTTTGCCCTGATTGCTGTCCCCCACTCTATACATATATAAAAAAAAAAAACTGCTTCCTTTTCAAATGCCTCTCAGCTTCCACTTCCATTTTCAATGCCCCAACTCGCATCACGACGAGTTTGTTAAGTAATTAGTTGCAACTTGTATTTGGTCTTCCCAAAGTCGGCAACTGCATTTAATGGCATTTAACTTGGCGCATCATTTTTCTATTTTTAACCGGTTTAGGTGCGAGCATGTTTGCGGCTTATGTTTGCAGCTAATTCGCTTAGCTATGTTAAGTTTATGCGCACACATCCATAATTATATTCCAATGTCTCTCTTCGGTATGTGTGTGTGTATGTAATTTGTCATTCATAATTAGCAGCAGCTTGTACTTGTTATCTGCACTTGAAAACCAAGTGCACGGTACCGGTTCTCGTTTTTGTTTTCAAGGTCCACTGTTGAATTTTTAATGCCAAAGAGATTCAAGTTATCCCAATGGCAATTAAATTGAGAACGCTCAACTATTTGAAAAGTTTTGTCAGTCCAAAAGAAGAAACTAAACAAAAAAATTATCAAATGTCAAATGTAATAACCATGTGCAGTTTGAAACTGAACAAAAAACTTCTTGTAAAATGACAGCCAAATTGTTGTTGCGCATCTAACAAGCGTGTCAAATTGAGTTCTTCGAAATTCACCGAAAAACTGCTGTCAATTACGTTTTTAATTATGCATGTGATTTGTGCTGAAGACCCAAGAGCCACAAAAAAACATCCAATTGGCCCTTAAAACAGTTACAAACAGCATAAGGTCAGGTTGCGGCATCAAATGTTGTTGGTATGTGTGTGTTGGCATTTAAAGTTAGCAAGTTCGTGTGATTGTAAAGACAAAAGGCTATTGTCAAATGTCAAGCCAAACACTGGGGATTGGAGACGCCACCAAAATTCAAACGGCACATTAAATGTCAGCTACTGTTAAAGTCTCTGTCGGTTGCAACATTGCAACATTGCAATTCCATTTGCACCTCAATAGCGATGTACATACATATATATAAGGACATGTTGCATTAAATTTTGCTTGTTGACAGTTGCATTTAAATTGGTTGTCAGGTCAGGAAACTGCTGGAAACAGCCATCATTCCGGTTCGCCTGTTCTGTTCTGTTCACTGTTTATGATAAGAGTTGTTGTTGTTGTTGTTGTGACACAAAGCGACAGAGAAAGAGAGATTCATGTGTGGTGTGGTGGGTTGTTGCTGTTGCAAATATGCCACATAAACAGTTTCAGTTCTAGTTAAAGGTAACGGTTATGGGCTACGGCTAGGATTAGTGTTGCGGTAACAACATGTCCGTCCGTATGTTTTCCTGTTTTCCTGTACTCCTGCCAAGCGCTTTAGACACTCTAAGCCCGGCGGCTTAACTGCAGTTGCAATTTAGCACGGCATAAAGTTGAAACATTTTTAAGCTGACTTTGCAGGCAAAGATAACACTAAAATAAAATTTAAAAAAAAATATACTCAGCTTAGTCAGCACAATAAAAAAACAGAAACAAAAAAGGTTCGCAATATTTCATAACTTAATTGCAACAAAGCGCAAGTCATGAAAAATCAGAAAAGAAGCGTTGATGAAAGAAGAAGCTAGCAAAGTTGCTGCATTTTTCGTTTGTTGCATAAACAGACAATAACAACAACAACAACAGATAGACAGACACATCGATGTTAGTTTGCAATAGCAACACGCAAGCGAATTCGTTGAGGCAAGGCCGAATATTGTTGGTGTGGCACTTGCCACATACAAACACGCACGGACAAACAGCAACAGTAATTTAATATTGCAAGTTGATTGCATTATGCAAATAATAGTATCTGATTATTGCAATTCCAGCGGGGCAGGTCCTGTTTAAAACACTAATTATATTTGAATAATACAAATATTTGCTTCGAATTACAAATTGTGTTTTTGTTATGTTTATAAATATTTTTTTATTATTATTGCTACCGATAGCCACAATGAGAAACAAACGATAAAATGTTTATTGTTTTTAGTAACAAATTGTAAAGAATTTCTTTATAAAATGTAAATTTAGCCTCAATTCCACGGGTTCCAATAAATATAAGATTTGTGTCCAACTAACAATGTATGATTGATTTGATTGATTTAAAATCAATGCATAGTAAAGAATAAATAAGCAGAGCTTATAAAAAGCTTTAAATCACAAATAAAATCTTTTGCCTTTCTCTAATGTAATATAAAGATTCGCCATTTGAAATGCCTGCTGTATATTTTAATCCAACATTCAAAAATATTCATTCAAAAGTTCTTCTTTTCAAATACTGACATATTTATTCTAATGTGTTATATCAATGTGTTTAATCCACCATAAGCTTTTCAAAAATGTTCATTCAAAAGTTCATCTTTTCAAATACTGACATATTTATTCTAATGTGTTATAATATGATCATAACTTAAATGTTAATAATCAGTTTATAATAACTATTTTGCACTCATTTGCATAGTAAACTCTGAACAAATTCAACTTTCATCAACTGCATCCTGTTTGGAATATAAATAAGTCGTTTTTTGTTTGTTTTTTTTTTCGTCAAAAAACCAACCATTCCAGAGTCTATGATAATAAGGTGCCTGACATTTCAGTTTATTTTTGATTGTGGAATTTATTGTTATTTAAAATAGCTCTTTAATATCTAATGCTCTTAAGTTGAATGAGTAACAATATTAAACCGCAGTTGAATGGCGACTCTAAAGCTTCAAATTGTATTTCCAAGAACTTTTGCGACTTTTAATTGGCTAGTTTTTCATAAAATTTTTATTTATTTTGCTTTAATTCGGTTTTGCTTGGCTTGGCGATTTGTTAACAAAAGATGCGAAAATATAATTGGGTTAAAATCCTGCTGATTCAATCTCGTTAAATTTGCATGGCAGACATTTATTTTCCAGTGAGAAAAGATTTTCTATCAAATTTTTTTATCGAGATTTTATTATTGTACCTTTGATATTGTTTTTCTTCTGCTGTTCTAGAAATAGAAATGAATGTCTGTAATGGTTGTAAGAGCGAAACAAAAGCCTGGCAAAAAAAAAAAAAAATGGTTCAGTGAACTCATTAAAAGAAAACATTCCACACGCGTTTTTTTCCTTTATTTCTGTAGCATTAGCAAACATCCCAAATAGGGGCCCAACCCACAGAGCACTTAATACATTAATGTAAATAATATTAGCATTTCAATAAGTTTTGATTGTGTAACGTTCTGACCACTCTGCGCCGAGTACCGTTAACGATTTACATGTTTGGACGGTGCTTCATTCAACAGCAAACAGCAATGAAGCATCATCCACGCGTATCCGTCAGATACATTTGCATATGTAACAGTAAGCCGCTTAACTAACATTTGTCCCAGCTCGAGATCTTTGAACTCCAAATTTATTGTTGACCGTTGCATATCGAGAATAAGCATAAAAAGTTTTATGTTTGATGTTGTCATTAAAACTTTACAAGGCTTATTTTTCTTCGTATTTCGGTTTTATGAGTGCTCCATTTAAAATCCGCATCAAAAATCAATGAAAAACACAAAAATTAAGCAGTTGGACTATCAAAACTTGACCTTAAATTGTACCAGAAAAACTTCTTAGAATGTGTTGGCTATAGAATGCTCGGAAAAGTCTTATTAATTCAGTTTATTGAATTTCAAGTTTGAGCTTAAAACGTGTTTACAAATGAAAATTATGTGTTATAAATGAGTAAAAATCTTTTAAACGAATGTTTGATTTTGTATTGTAAAACCAGTATTAAATATCTATTGGTTGTAAATCTTAAAGTTGTGGAAAGTTTGAATCTCTAAATGCTTTAGAGTCAAATCATTACCAATAAATCAATGTAAGATATTTTTAAAATATCAAACTTTCCTGTTCTGTCTATTGACAACAATTTCAGTCTTTGAATGCATTTGTACCAAATAAAAAAATATTTATAGTTGCTGAATTGTTGTTGAGTCATAAGAACCAATGTTGTCAAAACATTTGTTTTATTCGTTAACGTTTTATCTAAGATCGAAAAGGTTAATTGAAACCGCAGATTGAAATTTCGCTGTTTGCCGAGTGTTTATTAATTTGAGCAATAATTGTTGGAGTGCAAGTGTTATATTGTGACATGTTTGTTGATTACTGTGCGGTCTGTTTGCTGTGGTATTGGTTAGTGTGTTCTGTTGTGGTATGTGTGTGTGTGTGATGATGTAAAAGCAACTCAAATTCAAAGTTATTGAAGCAAACTAATTAGGCATAATTTGTGTAGTGTTAATACCGACAGTCCTTGAAATTGAAGTCTAAGTAACAATATCAAAATCAATCGATATGCGATTTAAATGCAAATTAGAAACAAATTCTGGTTAATCAACCATCATAAACCATGTTTATAAGCGCATTAATCTTACAGATCTGAGCCCCAAACGACTTGCTAATAAATCGCAATAATTATTTATTAGCACATAAACCGAAACTACAAGGTGTTTGAGGCGATTTAACTAATTACTGCCAATTTTGAAACGAGAATTTGCAATTCAAGCTCCAAATTATGCCATTAAGCTTCAAATTGTTTTAAATATCAATTTGTTTACAGATCAAGTCAGCTTTAAAGCTTAATATATATATGGCTTGTGAAAATGTGCCGAGTTAGGTTTCTCTCTTTCATAAACCTTTGACATTAGATTATTCAATAATTCATCTATTCCAAACGCTTTTTAATTCTTTTTACTTCATATTGACGAAAAAAAGGAACCAAATTAAAAACAAAAACAATGCTCATTAAAATAAATTGTGAGACCAAGCTCAAAAAAAAGCAAATTAAATGTCGTTTTTTCTCAAAGCTCATTGAGCTTTAAATCTTAAAAGATGTGTACACAATTCGAGAAACAGGATATTAATCAACTTACGAATGCTGAAGTTGAGCGCAGTGAATATATTTTACTACCCAATTCAAAGCAATCCAATTTGAATTTAAAACAAAATCGATAACGAAATATTATAGCTCTCTGCACGCAATGCCCTTGGACACCAGCCAATTAGCAATGCATCTGGCCAATTGTGCAACATTGTTCACATTAATCAGCTAATACTCAGAACTCAAGCTCGAACTTCAACCTAATAGTTTCCACTCGGATTGAGTGCAATCAAAGATAATTTGTATCTGTTTTGCCTTCTAATATTACTTTCTCATTCTCGTTGCAGTAAACACAATGTCGTCCTGCCTGCGTCAGCAGTTGGCGCTTGGCGTCCTTATGCTCGTCCTGACATGCTTTGCAGTGCACGGCGAACTTTACACAGCGCTGGCTGAGATGGAGGAACTACTTGAGACTGAATCCGTATTGATAAGTAATTTAGAGGGCTACCTACGCGAACAAGAGAATAAGCTACAATATCTCAAGATGTAAGTTAATAGCTAATCAAATTTACATTTAAGAAGGCAATTTGGCATCTTATTATTTAAAGTATTACTCAATTGAGAATATGCCTTATGCCAAAACGAATAAAAATATTTAAAACACAAAAAAAAGGCCTTCAACTTGTCAGCTTACAACATGCTGATGACCTATTTTTTTAACTCCCTTATTAAATTATGCAAATTATTAATCATGCGGATGAATTTCAACGTCAATAATATTTAATTTCATATGTATTAAACATTGGACCGTAATAAATAAATAATTTTCATTATTTATTTGTTAATTTAATGAATAATTTTTATGACAGTTATGATAGTCATTACACATTATATATAATTAAATAAACTTTTAGTTGAACTAAATGATAGTTAAATATAATCAACGACTTTAGCAGTTTAAATGCTTAGAACTTAGAGCAAGTTGAGCTTAAATTGAACAACAAACTAATCTTGTCTTGTTTTAATTTCAAGACAAGTCTTAAGTTTCTTTAGAGATATCAAGTGGTTTCTCGTTAACTAGCGTTTTGGCTGCAAAGCATATTCAAGCAGCTAAATGCATAAAATAAAATTTGCTTATGCTAATGTCCTTCTAGTTGGACAGTGGGTATAATGCAGGTGACACTATAATGTACTCGGTGGCGTGCTCATAATTATGGTTGCAGGCACGTGCGTGTGGCAGCTGTTGCATTTGTAGCTACATGCAGCTAAACGTGTACCTACATGCATTGTATTTTGTATCTATACGGCGCCAAGAACAACACAGAAGCGTTATTTATCCTGCATATCCTACCCCAAGCACACAAACAGCACTTCTTATATACTCGTTTATTTATTTATGTGTGTATATATATATATATATATAAACTTGAGCTGCTTGCAGCGGAAGGACGTTGATGCAGGATAAAAGACGCAACGGATGCGGTAAGGTAACTCCCCTAATCAAATATGCCAAGCAGCCCAAAAAGCATTTAAACGGAGCCAGGAAGGATCTATCTTACTTATGTGCTATCATCTCTTTCACTCTCTCTCTCTCTCTCTCTCTCTCTCTCTCTTTCTTCCGTTTGCTCTTTCGGTCTGTCTCCCTTTGCGTCTGCTAAGTCACAATAAGCAGAGGACAGCGCTGATCCTCACAACAGCTGACAGCTGTTTGCTGACAATTGTCAGCATTTTCTGCCCCCCGCATTCTGTTTGTCTCTCCACTCATCGCATCCTTGAATATATTTTCTCTCTCTCTCACTCTCTCTCTTTTCTCTTCTTTCATTATCTCGGGCGTTGCAGCCGCATGTGGCTCGTGCCATTAGCAGTTGTGTACGCTCTGCTCGTAGCTCAAATAAAAAGTAAATGTCGACTTTAATTTTCAATGTTTTGCAGCGTTGTGAAACTTTAGCCCACATTGCTGCCCCCACCAAAGCTGTGCAACTCAAAAAGGATTCACTCAAATAGCTGTGTATGGGATATAAATTCAATATATGTATGAATGTACATATATATCCTTTGGGCGCTTTGTGCTGGCCGTTGATATGGCCATGCATAAATTTCACAATTTCACAACTCTGAGACTCGGGGCATTTTCAGTTGTCATCATTCAGCTGCTGTTGCTGTTAAAGTTGATTTGATTCGTGTTGGTTTTAGCATTGTGGCATTGACAGAACCACGCTGGGGCAAAATCCAATTAAGTTGGCCAACATAGACAAGTTGCAGACAAAGGCCTAACACACACACACACTAACAAACAAACGCAATTCATAAATTCAAAATGCGCGAGGGAGGAAGGGATGATTTGAAAGGAGCTACTATTGACTCTTTGATAAGCGCACAGAGCAAATGTAACGGTCGCTTTAACTTTCAAGGGGAATGTGTGTGTGTGTGTTTGTATGTGTTATTTAATAGAGTGTGTAGTAGTGTGTTATATACAACAATAAAGTGTGAGAGGGCATTGCCGTCGCCTATTTCGCTCTTATTAGTTCAAACATAAATTCAAAAATGCTGATAAAATAAAATACAGCGAGCCGGCTGCGAACAGCCCAAAAAAGAAAATAAATTCGTTTCAACCCTCATGATAACTTAAGTATCAGCAGGAACCAGGAGCAGATGTTTCTAGTACAAACGGCGGAACGCGCCAAACGTCGCCTGTCGTTTAATGTTGTTGCTGCTGTCTTGGGCTCAATTATTGTATGTACATACATACATACATATATAGCCAAGTATATGGCTATAATTTTATTTCCGAGAGAGGGGGAGATTCAGAACAACAACGCACGCGTCGCTGCGGCTGCTCGATCCACTCGACTGCGCGCTGGCGCAGGAAATTTCAAGTTGAGCAAAGAGAAGTGAGTTCAGTTGGGACCAAGTTGTCGAGCCGAGCAGATCAGCCGACCAGAAGTTGGAGATCGTGAAAAAAGTGACCGTGGAAAACCATTTCAAGAACTAATACTTAGTACAGTGCATTCATTATGTCCAAGCACAACTATACGAATCCGGCTTTTTGCCAGAACAGTGAGTTCTATCCGGTGCCGTCGAGCAATCGCGTCGAATCCATTTACAATCGCAGCTTGCAGCTAAACTTTAATCCGGTATCGGTACCGGCCTCACAATGTCGCGATCCACGCGAGGGTCCCCTCCGCATGCAGCGTAGCATGTCGACGCGCTCGGTGACGCGTAAACAGTACCAGCAACAGAACCAGCAACAGTACCAGCACCAGCAGCAACATCTACAACAACAACCACAGCAACAACAATCGTCTTCTAGTGGTCGTTATGCTTTGGTGCCACTAGAAGATCTGGGCAGTGTGGCCAGTCGTTATGCCATTGTGCCGGGACAGGCAGCTAAGCGTCTAGCACGCTCACAGGATAATCTCGATCGTTGTGGCTCCCGGCATGGCGTCCAATCGGACGAAGAGCCACACTCCTTTCACGAAGAGCCACAGCAGCAGCAGGAGACACAATTTGCCAGCTTGCCGCCATCGTTGAACGCATTGCCGCCGAAACCGGCGCAAAAGATTAAGCATGCCTTCTCCAGTGACTTTGGCAGCAAGACATTTCTCATTGTGGACAAGAATAGTAATCAGCGTTATCAAATGGTGCCCACAGCCGAGGATGAGGAGCTTGTGGATGATAGTCAGGAGATCATACAGATGCACAATGGACGTGCACATCGCTATGCGGTCGTTCCAACCGAAGCGGATGATGACGAGATGACCGAGGATTCGGCACTGACACAGCAGGAGACCTGCCTAAGTCATACCGAACTAAGTCAGCAGCAGTACACAATGCGTACATCGACCCCACAGCAGCTTAATGCTGCCGCTGCTACACGAGCGTTGCACGAGCTGCTGTCGACTCCGAGGAAAATGCAACCACCACCGCGTCTTGCATACTCCACGCCCCGCAATGCAGCACACCATGAGCAGCTGCAACGAGAACGACGCCTGCAACTCTACCAAAGTCAGCAATTCATCAATATGAACCAACAGACGGCGACAGTTTCAGTTGCCCCTTCGCCAGCGTTGCCACTGCGTCAGCAGAGACTCTCGCCACAGCGTTTGCACTATGAGACTGTAAAGCCGTCCGCAGCACCTCCCCCACAACAACAACAACAACAACAGCAACACCAACACCAGTTAACTAGTGATCGCACTATGGCAGTTATAAGTCCACGTGTGCAGGGCCAAGAACTAGATATGACCTGCAAATCGCATATGAATAATAACTCCTATCCGCAAAAGTTAGCCAATGCTACAATCACCTTGGCCATTGTCTCCCTGATGCTTGTTTTGGGTAGCACAATGAATGCTGGTCTAATTATTTACATGATAGCACATGTAAGTAGCAGTTAAAGTCTTTGAATCTTCGAAGCCGTAACATTTTGATCTTTCGTTTTAGTTCGGCAAGTCCTTTTACCTGCAGTTTGGACTGGTTGCCTCGTTTTGCGGCATGGGTCTCGGTTTTCTTGGCTTTCGCTCGCGACACTGCGAGTGGTTGCCAAATCGCAGTTATACCTCCGGCTATATTTTGGTCACCATCTTTTGCCTTTTCAAGTGTTGTGGCTTGTTGCTGATACTCGTGTTGGATCCGTTTCCTGGACTGCCGCTTCATGATGTAACTACTGGTGTTATTTTGGGATTGTCCACTTTTACCATGTTTTTCATTGGACTGGGCGTCATTGGCAGTCTGTGGTGCTATCGTCCGCCGCCCGATAACCGCGTCAATGTAGTCTAAGTGCTATTTGTACTTATTTTTAAGCGTAGTTTCTTAATTAGTTGATAGTTATAGTTTGAGTTTTCTTTTCAGCGAGCAACAAGCAGAACGGCTAGGAGACCAAAAAAAGTATTAATGACTAAAAACCGCATAATATAAAATTCCAACAGCGAATTTTGTTTTCAAGACTGTAAATAAAAGGTTGTAAATTATTTTAAGTCATTCACAATTGTTTGTGTTAAGGAGTTAATAATTCATAAGTTATTGTTCAAAACTTACGTTTAAGCATTGCACACTGCACATTGAAAAATAAAGTTATTCAACAAAGGCGCACAAGTTAAAATAAAAACAATTCTTTTTCTTTAGAGTTATTTACAAATTTATAAGTTCCAAAGTAAAGGAAATATATATTATAAATATAGATGTGATATTCGTAAAAAGGGAAATGAATGCTTTAAAGATATTGTATGCCGTTCTTGTGTTCTTTTTTCTAGTTTCATTAATGTTAAATAGTTGTATGCTCTTGCTAATCAACTTGGTACGTTGCCTTAGGGTGAAAAACTCCCTTTCTTTATGCTCCCTTTCTTTGGTCCGCTTATTAAAAAGGGTTGCAAAACCAATATTTAAATTTATAAACGAGTAACGAGCTCATAGAAAGATACCCCTTAATCGGAAATATGAGCTTCAAGTTTCGTTTAAAATTTATTATTGAGAAAATTAATTGAACTCATGCAATTTTAACAGCTTTAAGGTATAATCAAGCCATAATCCTGTTATATATTATCAAATAAATTACTCAGCTGGGACATGCTGTGGATTCTTGGCATATAAATACCTTATTGATGTACATAATCTTGTATTTAACTTTGTTAAAAGTTTCGAATTTAAACTCAACTAGTTTCTTCGCCTTTTTAATTGAGTTTGTACCACTCCTACAAACTATGTACATACAGCTAAATTATTGAGTAAATTTTCTGATAAACTTTCTACTTGTGCTTAACTTGCAGCAAAATGGATGAATACCAAAGAGAACATGCGGATGCTGCTAACGATATAACCGAGTACATATCGAATCCCATTAATGCTTATCTACTGACCAAACGTCTGACCACCGATTGGCGGCAGGTGGAGAACCTGATGCAACATGATGTGGGAACAAGTAAGAGATAACCGTCTGCTTCGAACTAAACTTTTTAAATCGATTTAAAACTTTTTCCGTTTCGTTTTTTATGCTCGATAGATTTTGTGCAGAATCTCACGCAATATCGCAATGTGCTCAAGTTTCCCTCGGACGAGGATCTCAATGGTGCTGCAGTGGCACTGTTGCGCCTGCAGGACACTTACCAGCTGGACACGTCTAGTGTGGCACGCGGCAAGCTGAATGGCATCCAGTACAGGTAAAGTGCATGCAAAATAAGCAGCAGTTACCTTCAATTTGCCTGCCACTTAATCTTATTTTATAAACGTAGCACGGAAATGTCATCAGACGATTGTTTTGAACTGGGTCGGCAATCATATGTGAACCGCGACTACTACCATACTGTGCTCTGGATGAATGAGGCCATGTCCCGCATGCTGGAGGAGCAACACAATCAAACTCTAAGCTTTACGCGTGCCGATGTGCTCGAATACCTTGCATTCTCCACCTACAAACAGGGTAAGTAAACAATCTAAATTTCCCGATGTGTATGTGGCCATTTTGTTTTGTGTGCTTTTGTGCGTTTGTGTGAGTGTATAGGTGTGGTGTGTCTGTGTTTGTGTTTACTGTTGTTCTTAGCAAGACTCGTTTGCATGTCACGTTCAAGGCTCCTTCAGCTGCAACTTGCCTGCTGCCTGGCTGCTTGTCACTGTCCATTTAGCTGCAGGAAATTACGCTTTGGTGAGAGGCAGGGTTCGGTTGATAGTAGCTCCTTAGCCAGGTGTACAGAACGTTGCTCTGCCCTTCTCTGGCAATTGAGCGCCCTGGGTGGTTAAGTGCTTAAAACTGTTGCAGTTACGTTGTTGTGGAGAGCAACGCCAATAGTGTGACTGGCTTAGTGCAAGTTGGGCTCAAGATACATTTGGAATCACGTACCTATTACAACCGTGCAAGTGCACATATTTGCCCAAGCCAAAGTGCGGTTTATTATTGCCTTATAATATGTGGGACACACTCCGCACCCCAGTCGTTTTTCCCTCAAACTCAAACCCCAATCGCATGTTCATCTCTACTTAGTTCACACAGTGAAAATTGTGCACAGCACATGTATCTGTATCTGTATCTCAATCTCTTTTGTATTTATAGCAGTACCTATGTACATATATGTGTTTTTAACGGAAGCCATATCTATGTGACCTCGGTTTTCTAGTATTCTGTAGTCTAGGAATGAATAAAGTTTATTGTGTTTAAGCGATTGAAAATCAACTGAATGATTATATTTCAACATGACAACTTTTTCAAACAATGAGCGATGTCTGTAAGCTTGGTTTCCTCAAAGGATAAGTCTTAAATATTATATAAAAATATAATTTTAAAATTGATAATTTAGACAAATATACAGCTTTAATCACATTTCTCAATCTTAATCAGATGCGTGATTTACACATATGCCCATACTTTTTAATAACCCCTTGCGCTCTCCTTCCCACCTGTTTTCACTAGTTCACCTACAAGCTCAAAGTATCTGACAGTCGGGTGGCTTCATACGGCTGTGCTACATTTTAGCTTGTTCGCCTCTGTTGTTTTGCGCTGCGTAAAAATGCGACTCTGCAGTATTTATGGGCGGGCTTCAGTGAAACGGAACTGCCGCCATATTGTTGAAAAAGTGCAAACGGCATGTACACTCCTCCTCCTTCTTCTCCCAGTCCAGCCCCACTCTTTAGGCAGGGAACTGGAGATTTTGACATAAAGCCAGCTCGCCTTCGTATGCCGGGGCCTGGAAAGAGCAAATGTGTCAATAGTGCTCGCAAAATGCAAATTTAAATTCGCAGGCAGGTTAAGGCAAGGTTGAGGTCGAAGCCAACTAAAAAACTCAATAAAATTAAGTGTTCGCTTAAAGTGTCTGGCAAACTAATTAAGGCAATGAGCCAAAGGACTTGCCTCGATGCAAGTTGTGGAGAAACTAACAAGCCAAGGTCACATTATTTACGGTTAGGACATAAATAAATGCGTGTTTTCAATGTCCATGCTCAAAGTTTTATAAGACGGGTTGTCTTGACAACAACAAAAACAAACGCAAACTTATCGTTTAATAGAAAAGTTTGTCTTTGCGGCTTCTTACTGTCGCGGCAAATATATTAAACTTGTATCTATTTTGTTTTCCATTTTACCATACAACCTTTGTTGGGCTGTTGCTCTGGGGTGCTGTAATTCACTGATAAAAGTTGACAAACAAAAATGAGGCAGGTGGAGCGGCAAAATAAAAAATGTATGACACATTTAACGTTCTCAAAGAAAGAAAGGAAGTTCAACGCAAATGAATAATTAGTTTAAGTCATCGTAAACCTCAAAGCATAAAATAGATAGATGCGGAGAGAAATATAGAGACTAGAAAATTCGCTGGAATGCACATTCCACTAGTGTGTGAACATATAAAAATGGTCTTTTATGGTTAGTATCTACTGTACACTTACGACTAAGAACTTTTGATTGAATGCGCGTTGAGGGCTTGGGTTAATTATTTGTTCAACAGCTTTGTGAAAAAATATGTAGCATGCTTTTGGGCAGTAATTAATTCAGTTTTCTTTCTCACCTTCACCTCACTTCAACGAAATTGAATTGTTTGGACTGCAGGCAACGTGGAGAGCGCACTGACCATGACAAATGAGCTGCTCCAATTGCTACCTGACCACGAGCGTGCCAATGGCAACAAGAAATTCTACGAAAAGGAAATTGCACACCAAAAGGAGCTGGGTAAAATGAAGGGCGATGATGGTTCCGACGAAATGCCCGTATCTGATCTGGTAAGTGCATCTGTAATTGCAAAAATTCCAGAGAAGTGCATATAACCATGTTGTTGTGATAGCCTGTGGCGAAAAGCGTTCCTGGACTCTTCGACCTAACCGAACGTAGGGCCTATGAAATGCTCTGCCGTGGTGAGCTGAAACCTTCACCTGCTGAAATGCGACCAATGCGTTGTCGCTATGTCAACAACAATGTTCCCTTTTTGCGCCTGGGCCCGCTCAAACTAGAAGAAGCCTTTATGGATCCCTATATAGTTATCTATCACGATGCCATGTACGACAGCGAGATCGAGGTGCTCAAGCGTATTGCGCGTCCTCGTTTCCGTCGTGCCACGGTTCAAAACTCTGTAACTGGTGCATTGGAAACGGCCAACTATCGCATTAGCAAATCCGCCTGGTTAAAGACCCTCGAACATGAAGTCATTGGTACTGTGGTGCAGCGCACCGCTGACATGACTGGCCTGGACATGGACTCTGCGGAGGAGCTGCAAGTGGTCAACTATGGCATTGGCGGACATTACGAGCCGCACTTTGACTTTGCGCGGGTAAGTTCTAAACTTTCAATTCAAGTTGCAAAAGTTTTATTAGTTCTGTTTTTATAGCGTGAGGAGATACGAGCATTCGAAGGTCTTAATCTTGGCAATCGCCTTGCCACCATGTTGTTCTATGTAAGTTGCAACGTTAAAAGTTAAACTGAAACTTTTGTTTTATAATTTTAACATTACTTTGCAGATGAGTGACGTGCAACAGGGTGGCGCCACAGTCTTCACCTCGCTGCAAACGGCTCTGTGGCCCAAAAAGGTTGGTAAACAATACATAACATTTCCATTACAAAAATATGAACTTTCGATTTGCATTTTGTAGGGCACGGCGGCATTTTGGATGAATCTGCATCGATCGGGTGAGGGCGATGTGCGAACGCGGCATGCAGCGTGTCCAGTGCTTACAGGCAGCAAGTGGGGTACGTGAAAGAAGATATAGATTGCCTAACAAGTAATGTAAATTATATCTCAACTCTTTGTAGTATCCAACAAGTGGATACACGAACGTGGTCAGGAGTTTCGACGACCCTGTGCCTTGGAAGAGGATCATGGTGATTTTGCCATTTAGGAAAAAAATTATAATCTAGCTGGTATCTCAATTACCAGCTGCCCAATGTGCTTACTACAACTTTAACATAGTACTATGCGGAGTGCTTGCAGGCCGGAAATCAGAATTATATTCCTATTGTAAATAATACACCACAGCACCTAAGATGGAGTCCCGACTGCTGGCATACCACAAACACGCACACAAATATTTCTTTTCAACTACATACCAAACTTGGCATTAGTTTTATTTTAGGAATGCAATTATTGAATTTATGAACTTTTGTACAATATACTAGTAATAATCTCTTGTAATTATTTTATTATTTCTATTACAAATGAACAAACGATACGATGATCCATGAGACTACGAATTCGTTTAATTCAAAAACAGCTTTTAATTATTTTTAATCAATTCAAAGCTTAAAATGTTATTGAGTTTGTTTGCGTTTCCAACCTTCTCTCATCGATCTGACTGGATGCTGTGAATGTTAGCGGAAGTGTAAGCTACTTAAATCGTAGAGAAAATCGAATAGTAAGTACTGGTATTATGCGGTGTTTGCATTACATCACTTTGTTAAGCTGGTTAAATTATTTACCATTAACAAGTAACAAGTATGCGTGTGTGCTTGTAATTACTGTGGCTGTGCACTTTCACTGGCGAAAATCAGCACAGGTTTGCTAAAGAGCGCGTGTGGCGTGATGCGTACTTGGCAGCAGCGCTCGAAGCAAATTCAATTTACGGAGCAGCCGTGTGGCCCGTGTTGCTAGTGGCAACAACCACCGATACCACACTCTGCGGCAATGTAGGTGGCTTCCAGTTATTGCAATATGTATGTACATGCACAACCTTACAGCTGGCCAACATTGTCCGTTTGATACAAAATGAAAATTTAGTATATGTTGTTTAAACAGAGAGCGAAACATATATCATAGAGTGCGCAGCGTGTAAAGAACTACTAACGTATACTGTTTGCTTAGCCACACGACACAACTGTTAAGCGTTTGAAGTTGTTTTTCTAGATACGTGACAGTTTCATACATATCCGAGCCCCTCAAAAGAAGGGCAAACAAAGAGCGCACGCAGAGCTATTGCTTCAAATAAAATGTGTTCATTTTCGAACAGATAGTGCGTTGGACAGCAGGTTCTAAAGAAGCCACATTTCATAATGATGGGTCAAAGCAATTGCATTTGTGTGTGGCTGCTGCTGGCGGGTTGCATAAATATCCTTGTCAGCGGAGAGTTTTACTCATCCATCGACAGCATGGAGATGTTGGGAGTTGTAGAGGCACAGCTCGTGGATGCCACGCATCAGTATATAAAAGAGCAGCAGCAACAGATCGAGTCGTTAGTAAGGTATAAAAATTGTGTTACAAGTCTAATTAAATTTATTTGATTGACGACTGATCGTGTTGGCAGTTTTTTGAATCGTGTTAAGCGTGAGCATTTGATTGCCAACGAGGAAGACGAGCATGATGAAGGATTTATGGAAGAACCGCTGCAAGCCTTTAGGCTAATCAAGCGTCTTGTTGTTGACTGGCAAGATCTGAATGTGCAACTGGCTTTAAATCAAGCAAAAACAGATTATCGCACACGGATCGAAGCAATGACCTTGGCCAAAGCTTTGCCAGAACAAGAGGATCTTCAAGGTGCAGTCAGAGGTTTAGTGCGACTGCAGCTGGTGTATAATTTAACTGCCGGTGCTTTGGCTGATGGCCACCTCAATGACTTCTACATAGGCAATGCAATGCATTGGAGGGATTGCTATGAGATGGGTGTACAACTGTTTCAAATGGCGGCGTACACCAATGCTTTGGAATGGTTGGTGGTGACAGCTAATTTGCTTAATGATTTCGAAGGGGAAAATGCGCTTAAGTTGAGAACTGACGTTTATGACTATTTGGTACTGACCTACATTGAGTTGGGCGAAAAGGAATTGGCACAGAAATCATTAGAACAGCTTTTGGCCTTGGACCCAGCACATCCGACGCAGCATGTCCGGGACTATCTAGACCAACGTATGCCCAAGTGTCCCCAAAAAGTTGATGAGAATCCCACGTTTGACAACTTTACGCTACTCTGTCAGGGAAAGCGAGCGCCTGAGAATAATACATCTCAAAGTTCTTTGCATTGCTATCTGGATACCAAGCGACATGCTTTCTTCAAGCTGTCGCCGCTTAAAGTGGAGCGGGTACATCTTGATCCGGTTATAGAAATATACTATGATGTGCTTAACGATAAGCAGATAGATGCCGTACTAGAGAAATCCAACGAACATGAAAAGTTTCGCTCAGCCACAGGAAACAACACGGTCTCGGAAATAAGGATAAGCCAGCAAGTTTGGCTCGACTACCGCAGCCCTATTATGCAAACCGTTAGCAAACTAGTTGGAGCCATTTCCGGCTTTGATATGGCTAATACCGAGCTAATGCAGGTTGCTAACTATGGTATTGGCGGACATTACATTACACATTTCGATTATTTAGATAAGTTGTCCGCAGGTGTCATTGAGAAAGGCAATCGCATTGCTACAAACATGATTTATGTAGGTTTTAAATAACTGTATAACATTTTATGAGCTGAATTTATTCTGTAACATATTTCCAGCTCTCGGATGTAACGCAGGGTGGCTATACTGTATTTCCTTCCCTGAACGTATTTGTTCCACCCGTCAAGGGAGCAATGGTACTGTGGCACAATCTACTTAAATCTCTCGAATTCGATACTCGAACTCAGCACGGCGGCTGTCCCGTTCTTGTGGGCACCAAGCGTAGTAAGTATAAAGGATAAAGGAGGATCAGCTTATTAACACTAATTATGATTTTGTAATTTCAATTAGTTGGCAACATATGGGTTCGTTCGGACCATCAGGAGTTCCGACGACCATGTACACTCAGAAGTGATGAGTAAAATTCCGTTGATTTTTGAAGCCAGTTAATAAAATTAAATAGTTGCGTTGTTCTAATTAAGTTATCAATTTATATTTATCACAAATGGCAAGATACTTATATTGTTTTTGAAATAAATGCTTGTTACTTGACGTCTTTGAAGGGCAAAGAGATATTATGATCACGTTTAAGTTCACAGGGTCGAATCTTGTCCTGATTGTTCAAATGTATCCACACATTCGCAACTGCAAAGGCATAGAGTATCATCAAAATTTATAAGCTTCTTTAAAAAACACACTACTTACTCCACTTGCTGCCCAGCAGCACTGGACAGGCAGCATGTTTGGTCCGATAGTCCGTATCACCGGATCGATGTAAGTTGTACCAGAAGATCAGGCTGCCCCGTTCAGGCGTGACAAGCAGTGGCAGATATGGGAAGGCTGTGCCACCACCCGCTTCTACGTTAGATAACTAAGAGGTAAAACAAAAGTTTAATACATATATCCGTTTAAGTTAGTTCCTTTAAGGCTTGCACACACACACACACTTACATAATATATGGCCGTGGCAATACGATTAGTTGATTTATACTCATTCAATCCGTAGTCATGATCCTCAGGAAAACTATCCATATGTGGCTCATAGTGACCGCCAATGCCATAATTGGCTATTTGCAACGATTCCGCAGAACGCATATCCAAGCCGGATATTTGCTCTACTTGCCTTCTCATCTTCTGCATAATCGGATGCTGGTCGTATTCGAAGCTTGTGCCCTGGCTGGTGCGAAAGTTTGCGGAGATGTGCTCGTTGCCACCAAGATTATAAACCTTTGAACGCTGAAGCTCCGGACGAGCCATTTTCTGCAGCTCAATGGTTTCCTTGGCGCTGATGACATCATGCACCTGAACGATGTATGGATCCAGTTGCAGTTCCTCCAGCTTGTGAGGCTGATAGGTGGATTCTTGGTTCTTGCCACAATGAAGGCGACATCGAAGTTTTCTTTGTGCTGCCAGGCTTGGTTTAAGTTCCTCCCGACACACCTGCTGGTAGGTGATATATTCGCGGCTTATATGATAGTCACCCGGAATGCGGGCTACCTCGTGCATTAAACCAAGCTTGACGCCATCCGAAATGAGCTGCTCGAGATGGGTACGCTTCTCTAGCAGATGGAGTCGTTGCTCTGGCTGCACGGTTAGCACATGGTTAACCAGAAGCAGGGCGTTCTGATGGTCACCCATCGATTCATGGTAACCCATCACCGCTTCCATGAAATCCAATGAAAGGGACTCTTTGCTATAGCTCTGTTGCGCCAGCAGCTGCATCGATTGCTCCAGCCAGGGCACTGTGTTGTTAAAGTCCTGCATTTGGTATAGATGCTGGCCAAGGACAAAGCAATCTTGCCACGACATTGCAGACCTGCAACAACAACAACAACAGCAGCGGCAACAATGAGCTGTCAAGTTTGATTTGTGATTGCGACATGCGCCGCCTGCGTCACTCACCCGTATTTGACACCGTTCAGCATTCCGCTAGCCAGCTCAGCCACGTCCAGCTGATAGGTCTGCTGCAATCGCGTCATTGCCAACGCCGTGCCTACAAAGTCCTCCAGCGTGGGTTGGCTCAAGTTCGCTCGGTGCCTGGCCATTGCCTCGAGGTAGTCTATTGTGTGCGCAGGCAAGCGCAAATACAAAGTGGGTTAGTCAGATGATGATGACAATAAAGATAACATTCACATGAGTGATGACGAAACCTGATACCAACTTGTGCGGCTTGCATCCTTCTCCACGTTGCTCTCGAAAGTCTCCCAGTCGCTGTGCAGGCGCTTTATCAATCGAAACGCATTCACCGGATTGTTGAGGTAGCCCTCAATGCTATCAACGGCGCTCAGATGCTCCGCTTTAATCACATCGATTTCACTGTGAACAAACAACAACAAAATTGCAATGAAAAATAAAATTGATAAAATTCCTTATGGGCTTTGCTTTGTATGTTTGTTGAACATTAATCAGTGTTTGAAACTGTTTCATATTTTTGCATTTACATAAGCTCAAAAATTTGCATAATAAAAACGTTCGTTATGTTCAGTGTCATAGTATTGCTGTCGTCGTGTGTGAAGACCAATTTATAAGCACTCTAATACCATGTCAAAGTGCAATTTGTCAAAACTTAAAAATACACCTAATTAAAACTGTTCGAATATATATTTTAACTTGGGCTAACTATACTAAAATACCCTATTAAAATCGACTGAGAAAACAAGTAAACAAATTTTAATTAAGAAACTTAGTTAATATAATTTAAAACACAAGCATATTAAATTTGCCACTCTCTTCTTGTTAATGTTGTATAACATCAAATAAAAATGATTTATACATTTACTATTAAGATTTATGATATATTTGCTAGTACCAATTAGGGATATATTAAAATATTAATGTACAATTTTTGTTCGACCTTTTTGTCAAATGAGAATACCTACTGCAAAGACAGCAACATTAACGCAGTGCACGCTTTAAATAAATAATTAATTGGTTTTTTTCGCTTGTCTTTTTTGCACCCATTTTTTATCCATTGCTTATCGGTGAATTAAATGTCACCATAACTTTAAACGGCTAACGCCGCAGCATCTGTCCACTGAATGGTATCCGATTTATATCGAGCTATTTATTAGTAAGTGGCACTCGTTTGTTCTTAGCGCCCCAAAGCCATTAACAACGGACGTTTGTTAATTTTTCTATTTTGTGGTTTGTGTTCTACAAATTGCATAAAAACAATCGAGTTGCGCTCGAAATAAAATCAAAATTTAATTGCTATAAGCTTTATTTTTTGTATGTTATCTAAAATTTCTTAACGGTGCTTCTTATGTACCTATAATTATATTGCAAAGCCGGTTTTTGAAATACAACAAGTAAACACAAGTATTTGAGCTGAACTGTAGGAATCGGGAATACATTTTATACAAATAAATGTTAAGAAAATGATGATAATAAGTTGACATTTATTGTACAAAAGTACAGAAGTTGCTGCGACCTTACTGAAATATACAAAATTATGATGTTAGACATTAAAGTTAAATCATCAAAGAACTGTCTATTAGAGTCAACTAATTGTTCAAAAGATGAGGTGAACGACTAGAGATTAAAAAATTAGCAACTCATAAACGAAATAAAAACATCAACACATAAAATGTCAAATAATAATTATAAGGGGAAGGTGGGAATATACAAAAACACCCAAGAATTATAATTTATATACAAATGAACACAGTACACATAATAAGCATGTGTAATTCTTACCCTAAGGCCACACAAACACTTAAGACACTTAAATTTAACCGGTTAAGTGGGAATGCGAAAATTAAATGTAATTAAATAAAAAAAGAAGAATAAAAAACAGAATTGCCAAAGGCAGCACATCGTAAACTCAAAGTAACTTTCAGATTCCACTGAGGCTTTAAAGAAAAGAAACAATAAAAGGCCGTTGAAAAGATGATCAAACGTTTGCATTGACGACTGTCGAACGAACAAGAACTTAAAATACATAGACAAACAATTTGAGTGGGCTGTGTTTTATTTTTAGGTACGTGGGTGTGATACATTTTGTGTATAGTTATTTAATATTCCTAAGGTCATAAGCAAGTAACATGTGAATTTTGTATTTAAAAAACTTGAAAGCAGGTCGAATCACAAATGAAATTATATTCTGGAATTTAAATTCTGTTAAACACATAATCAAATCAGTTCTTAGTCCAATCAAATTGCGAATTGGATTGAATAATAAAACCAGATTGTTGCGAGTGACAGAATTATGAATTAGAGCACATCCGATTACTTAATATTCCATTAGCTCGGCCTGATGATTTTATTGATAAGATTAAGAAAAAAACAACTTAAGTACAAAAAAAAAAAAAAACACACAAATTACCTCTGTAATAATTCAGCATGCTCGGTAATTTGGTTAACATAATTCTGAAGTTCTGCCAGAAGGATTACCTCCGTGTGTAGAAGCTGTTCTAGGCCGCTGGTCGAACTAAAATATTCAGCATTGCCTATGAGAATTTGTAGTCCCAATACGAAAACATTTATTGCGACAGGAAACTTCATTACTATCGATCCTGTTAGTGCAATTTTCAAACGTTTACGCCTGAGTCTCAGAACTCGTGCTCACTTCACGGCGTTTCGTTAAGAACTGTTCGGCTTCGAGCCGATCACAAAACAACAAGCTGTCTTCACATATCGTTAGTCTAGAAAAAGCTCTAAACATTGGTGGCTGCTAAGCTTTAGCTGTGATTTTGAATCAAGTTAAGAATTCTTGCTGTGGTCAAAGAACTGCCCCCGAGGCTCACCGTCAGGCTTGAATGGATCAAGAAACCAGGTAATCATAATGGTGAGTTCAATAAACCTAAAAATAGTCATCTCAATCACTTTACATAAGTCCTAAGCAATTAACAATTGCTGTTTTGTATTATGTGCCGCAATCAAACAAATCATCTAATTGACTTTCTGATGAACCCACAACTTTTCTTTTCGTTAATTACTTTCAATTGAAAGTTGGCCGAGAGTCAACATTTTGTCATTCTATATCGTTAACATGCAAATGGGAACCGGCTTATACTTTGCCCGTGAGCTTGCTTATGCAAATAACCGGCAAGCTTAACATTTAAGCTAGCTTAACAGCTCGCGGTTTGTTTTGAGTGAATTTTATAGCACAAAAAGCACTCAAAGTGAGCTTTTTTTTAAACTATATTAACCCTTTAAAGACTTTGTTATTAACAAGAACCATTGAGCGCTTAATAAACAAAAATTAATTTATTTAATTATATCATAACCAAAGGAAACTTCATTATCCCGAATAACATCACAGGGGCGGGCAAATGTCTGTGTAGCCTCATGTATCCAAATGTTGGCAACTGTAAGTAAATACACAAGCAGTTGATATTAGTAAGGCTAACTAAAATCATCTTGGCATGACATTTAGCTCGATAAAAGTTATATATAATATTTGTACTATATAATATTAACACTGAACAAAAACATAGTTTATTTATATGGGAAATATGACTTAAATGGATGCAAAACAACTCACATGCAGCGCAAACCTTGCATGTTTTTTCCCTTTGAAATTATGAGTCAATATTGCTGTCTGGAAATACTCACTCCACTTGCTACCTTTAAGCACTGGACAGCCCGCGTGTTTGGTGCGAAAATCCATGTCCGAGGAGCGATGCAGATTGTACCAAAACAAAATGTTGCCTAGCTGCGGCTTCACAGCAAAGTTGAGAAAGGGAAAAGCCGTTGCACCGCCCTGCTCCACATCCGATAGCTGCAGCGACAAGCAATCTAAGTGTTAGGTTGTTCAAATCTAAATTATGACAATGTAAACTTACATAATATATGGCTGTGGCAATGCGATTGCCCTCCTCGGCAGGATAGTGTCGCGAATCACGAAAAAAGTCCCAGTGCGGCTCATAGTGCCCACCAACACCGTAGTTAGCCACCTGCAGTTGCTCACAGTAGGTCATATCCAGGCCGGTGGCATCACTCACATCACGCAACATTTGCCCCATCATCGGATGCGTGCTGTATTCTAGCCACGCGTTTTTACTTACACGAAAGGCAGACTTTTTGCGCTGTCCGCCGCCGGGCAACGGATTCACCGTTGAGCGCTGCATGTGTGGCACAGCCATTTGTTGCAACTTTGTGATTTTGTGTGGGCTTAGCATATCGTGAAAGGTGACCACAAATGGGTCAAGACTGTGTTCCTCTAGCTTCAGCGGTGCCAGCAACCGGTAGGCACGCTGCCCACGTTCATAACGGCAACGCAGTGGACGTTGTTGTGCAGCAGAGGGAATGACCTCCCCGCGGCATACCTTCTCATAGTGGGCAAACTCCTGGCTTAGCTGTAGAAATTAAGTCTAAATTTAGTCACACACAAACTAAAACATAGAATGACAACATGCTCACTTTGTAATCATCATTGTCGGTATGCCTTGCCTCAGCTGCATTCTCAATACCACGATGCAACACATTGCCACCCTTGTCACTCAGATGCCAATTCCGTATGCGCGATGGATCCAGCTCGAGCACTCGCTGGCTTAGCTCGTATGCCGTGTCGAAGTCACCTAAAAAGACGCTCGATGAAATATGTACATAATGTTAGCCTGCTTGCCATTGGGCGGTGCTGCTCACCCATTTGGAATAAACTCTTGGCCACCGTCTCCATGCTGTTGAGTATTGCTGGCTCTGGGGTGTTTTGGTAGCGGTGCTGCGGTTGCTGGTGGCGCCTCAGTCGATCCATGGACTCGCGCAGCCATACTTTCGTGTTGTTGTAGTCCTCCATTTCAAAGAGTTGTTGACCCAGCACAAAGCAATCCTGCCAGCTCATGTCCGTGCTAAAAATAAAAGGTAACACAAAAATCTAAATGAAAATGATTGGCGCTCGGTTTGGCACACGACATAACACTTAACTACATAACCAGGAGCGGCTTTTAAAGGAGCGTCAATATTATTAGGTGCACAAAATTATTCAATGTTGTTATTATTCATTGTAACATATTGTCAACACAATCCTTTGACTCAAGTTAAGAAGTCCAACAGAGTTAAACCACTCCTGGCTACACTTTTTTTTTTTAGTGTGAGTACATGTCATGTATTTAAAGCCCGACTGGTAATTGCTTATTTTGGGCTACATGAAACCCACTTGCCACCATGCCACCATTCTCTCCCCCCCTCTCTTACCCGTATTTAATGCCGTTGAGTATACCGGCAGCTACTTGAGCCACATCCAATTTATAGGTACTCTGCAGTCGAACCAATGCCAATGCGGCGCCATCCACATCCTCCTGACTCGGGAAATTCAATCCATAATGTTGTGTAATATTAAATTCTGCAATATTAAATGTCAATTTAATGTTACCTCATCAACTTGAAGTTAAATCGGATACCTACGAATTTGTGTGCTGATTTGTTGAACTCGATTCTCCAACTGATGCCAGTCCGTGTGTAGGCGCTTCATTAGACGATAAACATTGACCGGATTGGTAAGATAGTTATCCAAACCTTTGGCTGCCAATGCATGCTCCACCTTTATAGCTGACAGTTCTCTGCGAATCAGGTTGCGGATTTTCAGCTTAGACAAGTTTAAAACTCTAAACATAAATCAGTATCTACCAGTTTGTAAGCGTTTGTCGGCATAGACACATAAGAACAGCAAGCGTTAAGACAGCTGGTCTTAATTAATTCAAATTTATTTGTATTTCTAAGCGATTCTAAAACGAAAACTATTTTTAAACTCGCTCGCATAAACTGCAAACGAAATCGAAAGGCTAAATGTGAAACTTTAAAAGCATGGCAATTGTTTTAAAAAGGCTAAGTTCGGCTTGAGAAATTCTGCCATAAGACTTTCTTATTCCTTAATGAAAAGATGCTTTGTTGTGTTAAGTGAATTAGTTGCAAGTTCTTACAGCTTAAGCTCGTTTTAAATAACTCACTTAAATTGATTAATTTATTTTATGTACAAGTTGACACGATTCTTATTACCTTTCAGCCTCCAATTTCCTCACCTTTCTAACTGTTGCAATGCGTTTCTTGTTGCATCCAACTGTGAACTCAAGTCACTCGTCAGTGTGAGCTCCGTGTGCAGCAGCTGCTCGAGTCCAGTGATGGATGAGAAATAATCCGTTGCCTGGCAACGAAATCCAAGGCTGGCCAACACAAACAATGTCACCAGTCGAGTGTTAAGTCGCATCTTGTAGGTGTAAAAAATCTGTATAGAGTTTGGTCAACCCAACTAAAAGCTAATATTATAAGGCGTCTGCAGTGCCTCGCGTCTCACAATAAACTGATAGCTTTTAGCCAGAGCTCCGACCGAAAAAAATCCCGCCCAAGAGATCGGTTAATAAAACCAGTGATGACAGACATTTTGGCGTATGCGATTTGAATTTTCGGATATCAGAGATATACCAGGTGCTAACTACAAACTACAACAACTACTTTGCATAGCCATTTGATGTTTGTTTCTGTCGATGTCGATGTCTATGTCTAGATGATTATAAAGAATCGGTTTAAAGCCCCACTGTATTGAAAAGCATTCGAGTTTCGCGGCTATTAAGCATGTTTTATGGCTTTGCCAAAGCTGATTTAGATGATGCTTATCATTATCTCGTTTTCGGCGTAGACCAGCCCCGAGTTCTAGTTTTCTGTCTCTCGCTCGCTTGCCTTTTTCGATGGCTTATTAATTCTGACTAATTAAGAACGCGTTGTTTGATATTTAATAAATGCAGTAATAGTGTTGAAAAACGATATGGGAATCAAATGGCAATAAAACGTGACAATGCCTTTATTTTTATGGGTTACACTCATTATAAGTTTTTATTTTTTATGATTATGAACTGCTCTTGTTTAATTGCAAAGGTAATTTTACACATCATAAATAAAAATTTAGACGAATTACTTTTTAGAACTTTGTAGGGTATCTTTACGAGCTGTTTTTTGCCTTTAAAATATTTTATCACCTTTATTAATGAAGAATCAAATTTCATTATGAGTGTTATTGTTTGTTTTAATTGACATATGCACGTATATATATATATGTGGTTAAACTTGACATATTCGCATTGGATTTACGACAGTTTAATAATTGCTTAAACAATTTTTTCTCTGCTGCCAAGTGCTAAAAGGCATTTGGGCCAAAAGAGCCGACAAACAACACTCGGCTCGATTGTTAATTATGTGGTGCTGTGATGCATAAATATTTAAATTTGTTTGATTTTTAATTACTGGAAGACTGGCAACGCCCACGAATTGAGTACATATTTAATGTCGAATAAAAATCCATCTTAAAATCGATAAAACGTCAACATTTCAGTTTATCTTCTCTTATTTCGCTTCTTTTTTTTGCGCCAATTAACGCAAGATTAAAAGTCCTATTAAACGCTGTAATTCGATTTATTTTGACTTTGAAACTTTTAACGGCTTTTAACTGAGCGCTGTCCAAGCAGCTGTAAAAAAAAACAGACAGATCAATATTACGATTCAGATGAAGGGACATTTTAACTTACACAACTGGTGGCCCAGCAGAACTGGGCAGACAAGCTGGCGACTGCGATAATCCATCCTCGATGTAGCTGGATACTCGTTAATACTGCGAATGCTCCAATATAAGAGCGAACCCCGTGGGACATTCACGCTCAGCTCCAACTGAGGAAAGACAACAGCGCCACCTAGTTTGGCCTCTTGCAGCTGAAGGAAAAAGATGAGGGTAACATGGTAATAGAGCAATTAGTAACATATTAAATAATCATTTAATAAAAATTACGCACATTGAGCAGCGAACGTGCCACATGCTCCGTTGCAGTTGATGTCTCCTCTGAAGACGCCACGTGCTCGTGACTATAGCGACGTGCTTGCCACTGCTCTGGCTTAGCACAGTTAAGACCCAATTGACAGTGGATGCCACGCATCCTTTTCAATGCCAACTTCGTCAATTTCATTGTCTCATAAGGGGCTTCTTTTGATAGCAATACTTGCAGCTCCTCATCTAGCATACTAATTAGCTGTTCAGTCTGGCGGTAGCTTAGTGCGTCATGATATAGCATTATGTGTGGATCTTCACTTAATTGCTCCAAGCGTAGGATGCGTAGATTTGAATTATCTTGGCGGCACTCCATAAACCGACTTCCTGTTATGGGCTGTTGAGTGGAGGCACGACAGAGCTCATTCACAATCTGACTCTCAATGGATTTTGTCTTTTGGAAGTTCAAAAAAATAGTAATACATATTAATTGTATAAATTTAGTTATGAAAAGCAACAACAAATCAATCAAAAAAATATCTTCAACTTGGTTAGAACCTAAAATATTTTGATGTAAGCCTTCATAGGCTGGAAGGTTACAAAAAATATTTGATATAGACTCAAAAGAACTTTTCAATTTAAATGTAATGCACAAGTGGTATGTTTATCCGTTTGACTAACAACTCAGATTCAATAATACTCAACTAAAGCATTTGTAAGTGTTTCTTATTCGTATTTTTGTACGCTTGTTGCACAAAATTTGCATATTTTGCATATACCTTTGGCTTTGCCTTGCTGCGTGGCAGGAATTTCTTCTGACTTCCGTCTAAAGCTTGTTCAATCTTAGCCATCTTTTTATGCACATTTTGGTTGGTGGGATTCAGCAGGAGCAGCTCTTTGGCCGTTGTGAGTGCACTTAAAAATTCACCTGTTGTTGCGGAGTTTGTAAAAATATAAAAAAGCTTTTATGCATTTCGTTTAACGAACGCACCTGCTCGGTAATCCATACTGAAAGATGCCTCGAGTATTTGGACCTTGCCACGTTCCTGCTCGCTGACCAAGGTCGTGGCATTATTTCCAGTTGGCAGCTTTCCCAAAGCTGTGTCCACCCAGTACTTTGCTACGGCGTAGTCTCCATGTCGATTCGACTTACGTGCCATTTCCAGACAATCGCTCCAAGACATAGCTGAGCTGAGAGATATAAAAATGTATTCACAATAGTGAATTGTTTGCATTTGGACTTATGAATAGTACTTACCCCAGCTTTAGTCCATGAACGATGCCCAGGGACAGGGTGTCTGGTTTCAAGTCGTATACAGATTGCAGTCGCAACAAATTGAGCAATGCTGTCTCATAATCCTCTTCGCTGGGTAGCTGCAATTCTACTTCAAAGTCAGGCAGATTTTTTGACAGATTGTGCGTTGCATTCGCCTGCTGTTCAAGCAATGGCCAAACAGTTTGATAACGCTTCAGTATGGTTAGTACATTTAGGGGATTGGCCATGTGCTCCACCACCTGATCGCCCACCTTAAGATGTATTTGCTCAATGGCTGCTGTCTCGCCTTTGATAAACTCTAGTTGCTCATCAAGTGCATCAATGTAATCACGCAGCGCATCGATGAGCAAGGTTTCAGTGGTCAGCAGCTCTTGCAAATGCTCCTCAGTGCTGCCATTCACAGAAATTGGCCACATCAAAGCTAGCCACAGTAGCCACAACAATCGAACTGCTTTTCGTATTTGCATAATTGCCCGCAGTTTCTTGATTGCTGTTTTTGAGTTTTGTTATTGTTTGGGCCAATGGTTGTTTCAAAATTGGTTCTGCTTGCGACTCAAGTTCTTTTCGTGCTTTTCTCTATACTTTTTATTCTTTTGTTACAACATAATAGCTACTTCAAGAACATGTTATGCTAGAACGTCTGACCAAATAGCTTGGCTGCTGTAGCTAAACTGAAACTGTGAATCTTGTTTTGGTTATGAAGAACTTGAAGCTGCCAACTTCTTAATTTTTTAAAATTATTCATCTTGGGAGAAGTATAAAATTTCAGTGAATATAATAAGTCAATTCAAAGACCAGTTTTAAATGAAAACAGCGACTTTTTAAAGTCTTTGTACTGAGCTTACTTCCAGTCAACTGAATATTTCCCAATTAGGTCCATGTGCTACTTTGAGTGTTATAAGCTGATTTAGTAACTTACCATTTTCCTTATTCTTAGTTCTCTGATGTTGTTAAGCTGCTATTTGAATGCCGCTTAGGCCACTTGGCCGTACACAGTTTAACTTTGCAAAATTCTGTGCAACTTCAAGTTTCAAGTGAGTTCGTGGATTCCGTCACATAAGTTGAGTGTTCATTTAGAACAATGTGTAACCCACTTAAAGTAGTTGAAAAGTATACAACAAATGCAGAGTAGCTAAATAAACATTTATACAGTTGACTCTTTTGTTGCGTTTTTCTTGAAAAGCAGCTCCAAAATATACCAACGAGTTAAACAACTTTAATATTATGTATACAATAAAAATGATTTATTATTTAAGTGAAGTTAAATTTTAAACTCGAACATATCATTTAACATTTTGAGGGTGCAATTGCTAACAATTTGGATAGTATGCAATACGAAAGTAATATCATTTACATAAAATATAAAAAACTACCAATAAACATCTTGTTCATTTATCAAGCACCATCGGCCTTGCAACAAGTGGCTTTACTGAATGCTTCATGTTCTGTTTATCGTTTATAGCTCCCAAGACATTCAACAACAACTGAAAAGAACTGTCAGTCAATTTGGCCAAAGGATGGCACAAACAGACTATCTGATATGGCCACGATTGAGTAAATAAACTATGTGATATCAGCTTCAGCTTTCATTGGAGTAAAGCAAAAGGAAAATTGTTGATTCTGCAGTCAATTTCAATATATAGTATATGTTAATTTTTAATGGATTTAGTAGCGAAATTGAACGTACTCGAATCATTGAATGCAGTCAACAATATTCAACAAGTACAAAAAATAGGGAAAATGTTGTTTTGAATTACATTAAAGTGAATCTACGTTTAGATTTGAAAGTGTATTGCGTACCAAAGCGAGCTTATTCTCTAAAGCAATTTTAGTCTGGAGAGCTACTTCATGATTAGGTTGGGATTTGAGAATATCGTTGTTTAGTTTGAGCGCCAGTATGTCGCTTCCTTGCTTTTGTAGCGCCAGTGTCAGTTGTTCCAGTATCAGCACTTTGTCTATACTGGGAAAGGTTTGTGCATCACTGTTTGCAAGTTGGTGCGCTTGTTGCAGCCACTCAGACGCATATTTATAGTTATGCAATTGGTACAGACTACGTCCGATGATAAAGCAATCGCTGGCACTGAGTGTTACATTCCCGCCGGTCTCCTCATGTACAAGAACTGGGTCTTTCGCCAATTTTGATGTAGCCAGTTCATCGATCTCTTGCATTTCCAAAACATCTCGAGCGGCATCTAACAGATTGCTGCTGGTTGGCTTCTTAAGATCATCACTTTCCAGCTCATCGTTTAACGTTTGATTGTATTGTTTAAAATTTTCGTCGCTTAAGATAACGTCTAGGACCCCATACTTCCAACTGTGCACAAAACGGTTGATAGTTGTCAAGGCATTTAGTGGATTACCAAAGTATTCATCTGTTTCTTCAATAACCTTATGTTGTGTTTTAACGTACTTCAGAAATCTGTTACATAAATATATTAACGTTTGTTTTTGTGGGCAATACATACTATTTTCAACTACCTGAGAATTTCTTCTTGTTCCTGCAGAGCCTTGTTTAAATATAATTCCAAATGATTAACATAAGTATCCTCTAGATCGAGCAAACTATGCATTCCATTAAAGGTTTCGGCATACTCAGAACAAACACTGCCAAATCCTACACAAATAAAACAAATCGAAAACAGAACCGCACTCAACCGAAACATGCTAGCCACAGTAATTTTCAATTGCTACTGCTTGGATTTTATGCCTAAAACTAGAGAGTGGTAGATGCAGGTATATTTTCTTATTTTTTTTAAAGTACTTCTACAGCTTGGCAAATATGTAAACAGTTGTGTTTCACTTTGAGTTTTCAAATTGGTAAAAGAATGAGCACCAGAAAACAATTCGGTCAATTCATGTACTGCAAACGAATCTAAGATACATTAGCATTGATATTTTAAAACGTGCTTTGCATAAAATTTATTTTTTTGTTTTGTTGCAAAACGATTAAAGACTTAATATATAAAGATTGAAATGGTATTCCCCCTGTTGAACCCATTTGAAAGGCATTGGTATGGTACACAAAGAATAAACACTTGCGTCGAATAACAAAAGTAGCTTCTTGTTCATAAAGCTAAGATACAAGAACCAGTTTGGTGGCACATTGAACCCAAAGCTTTCTTCATGTTTACCATACATGCAAACAGGTTTTCGCTTAATTAGCTACGAGCGCCTAGAACTAACACAAAGGCCGTTAGAAATTATGTAACATATAAGCCATCAGGCGATCGAGTCATCAACGTGCGGGGTCAACTAGCTAAATCAGTTAAACGCGAGTCTTAGCTGAGTGCGGAGTTCAGATCGAAAGATGATATTCCTAGGAGCTAAAAGTAGACAGGCCTTCGCCTCGGCATTGTGGCCATTCGTTATCTGGAGTCTTGCCAATGCCGAATTTTACTCCTCGATTCATGCGATGTCAAATGTATTTGCGTGCGAGCAGAAAATGTTGCGACACATGCAAAAATTCATCACTGATAATGAAAGTAAATTGGATTTTCTGCGAGCGTGAGTTGAAAACTGGGTCGGTCGACGAACTAATTGAATTTGATGCAAATCAATCTGCAACAACAGGCGGCTGGATGAATTCGAGCGCGAGCGTAACGAGGCGCTGCAATGGGGCGTGGCATATTTTGATAGTCCATTGAACAAATATTTGCTGAGCAAACGTCTGACGCTGGATTGGCAACGAATTGCGAATCTCATGGCAGCCACAATCGGCCAAAGTGGGTGCCCAAATCCACTTATATCCGAATTACATTAAGTATACGCCTCTTGTCACTTACAGAACCACTGATGCGGCTGCAGCGTTTGCGCCAACACCCCGACCTTATACCCAATCCAACGCGTGAACTGGAGGGTGCCATCGATGGATTGCTGCGTCTGCAGTTCATCTATAGGCTGCCGACAAAACATCTGGCTGCTGGTATACTGGATGGCACTGCCCATGGGTGAGTCAATGTTGATTTGCCACTTACTCCGAATGCCTCACTATAACTTTGTTATTTAGCACTCAACTGAACGCCCAAATCTGCCTGGAGATTGCCCAGCAGGCGCTGCGAGATGAGCACTTGCATCTAGCACACGCCTGGCTATTGGAGGCACATAATCGTTTATCCAGCATGGATCGCAATCAGCTATTGCCATTAATTTTGAGCGAGCTGGTGCAGGTTAAAGCCAAACTAAATGATAATCAGGCTGTTAATAGCACTCTGCAGATACTTAAAGGACTGGAGCATTCCAATGGGCAGCAACATCATCAGCTTGAAATCATCCTTCAGGCACAATCGCAATTGGATGAACTTATACTGGCGAATCTAATCGAAGAGCATCAGCCCCTGCCCAAGGATTTGTCAACGCTAAGCGAATTTGATCTGTATCGCTATACTTGTAATGGACATATAAAACCAATGGCGTCAATGGAGCGAACACTTCGCTGTGGTTATATGGATGAGACGCATCCCTTTTTGCTGCTGGCACCTCTTAGAGTCGAGGAGTTGAGTCACGATCCATTGCTTGTGCTCTACCATGATGTCATATATCAGAGCGAAATCGATACTCTGGTTAAGCTCACCGAAAAACGAATTCAACGCGCCAAAGTAACGGGTCAGAACGAATCTGTTGTATCCAATTCTCGCACTAGTCAACATACTTTCATTCCAACTTCACACCACAAGGTGTTGCGCACCATCGACCAACGTGTTGCAGATATGACCAATTTGAATATGTGTATGTAACCTTTCATAATGTTTATGTTTGAATTATCTAATTTGAAATTTCTAGTATACTCAGAGGACCATCAGTTGGCCAACTATGGCATTGGTGGCCACTATTCTCAGCACTTGGACTGGTTCACTCCACAAGCTGTAAGTAAGAATATCAGCGTCGTTAAGCGGCAACTAATTGTTACCAAATGTATTCACAGTTTGAAACCAAACAAGTCGCAAATCCTGAAATGGGCAATCGCATTGCCACCGTTCTGTTCTATGTAAGTTAATTTAAAGAGTGTTGCGACCAGAAAGGTACTTTAATGTATTTCTTATCTTACTTCACACACACACACACACACACAGCTCTCGGATGTGGCGCAAGGTGGTGGCACCGCCTTTCCTCGTATAAAGAAATTACTTAAGCCCAAGAAATATGCGGGTATGTGCAGAGAGTTCACTTCACTTTTACCTTGACATAAATATGTTTGGGGTGTTATTTCAAGTCACATTCGTCACGCGCTCATCTCTAGTACAGACCCATTAAATGTATTCTTAACAACATACTTAGTGTTTGCTCGTTTCAGCCGCATTTTGGTATAACCTGCATGCCTCAGGTGTGGGCGATTTGAGGACCTTGCACGGCGCCTGTCCCATAATTGTAGGCTCCAAGTGGGGTAAGTAGCGACCCTTGTTGACCAATTGTAATAGTATTATTGTTGTAAAGCAAAACTCTTTTGTTATAAATAGTATTAAATCGCTGGATACGAGAGGTGGTGCAATCGGATCGTCGACCCTGTGAGTTGTGGGATGACTCACAAGTCACATTAAATCAATTGTTAGAGCTAAGTAAGAGTTTAAAGGAGTTAATATAGTGATACTTACTTTTTAGTTTTAAGGCTTGAAATAAATACAACGCATTCGTTTCAATATCTGAAGGCTCTTTCGCTGAAGAAACATCTTCAAATAGTTGATTTTATTGTTATTTTTTGTTTGTTGCCACTTATACATTCATAAAATTCAACATTTATATGTTTGTTGCATAGTTGCTAGCTAGAAGCTTCGACTTACATTCAAAAGTATATAGTTGCCCTTGGCTTGCATCTGTAAGTTTATATTCTTAAGACGTTTTTTTGTTCAGTTACTAACTGACAATCCTTTCGCTAGATTTTTGATTAAATTGTTTTGTTTTTTTCTTTTTAATTATATATATGTATGCATCTGTTCAATAATAATATGTGTGTATTTGAGTAAATTCAATATGATTTAAAACAAACATTTATAGATTTATCTTATGATGGCAAATTTTAATTTACGCTTCTAGTTTTGATATTTCATATATAGCATTTGATAATTGCATCACACATCGATATTAAAACAACAATTCATCAAAACATTTATATTTGATTTTTTTTCTAAGAGCCTTTTAGTGGCTTTACATTTTTCATGAATAAAATAGTATAGTTTTGTGTGCAAATTGTAGTTTAGCACTTTAAAGGACACCAAGTGAAAGTTGTTTTTTTTTTTGTTTTTAGGTTTTTAGTTTTTTTGACTATGCAGTTTTACTCGTGTAAAAGTTGTTAAATTCGCTTTTTTGTAGGTTTTTTTTCATACTTTAGTTTTCATCGTAGCATATATGCAATATTCTTTATGGTGGGCATTTTTGCTGCTAGTTTCAGCTTGAATATTATTTGGTTTTTATTTCATTATGTTTTTAGTGCACTGGTAAACACTTCCAAAGGGATTGTCTTGTAGGGGGCACACATGTTAAATACATCGATATACAAATAGTTGTAGATAAATATAAATATATTTTTAATTATATAGTAAGTGCCGGTATATATGCTCAGTTTGACATTTATTCACATTTAAAATTTGACTAATTTCTTCTAAATGTAGCATTTTTGAACTTAAATTAAACTCTTGCCGCTTTCAAGCCTCATGTTTATTGAAATTACAGTTTCTTCTTCAATAATAATTAATTACCATTTTTTTTTTTCGTAATATTTTTTATACACCTATAAACGTTTATATAAATTGTAACGCATTAAGTTCACATCAATAATAATATATATATGTATATGTCTGTCTGTGTTGTACGTAAACTTTTTTTTTTTAAATACTTATATAAGTTAATTTGATTAATATTTTGAATATGCGTATTTTCGCTCTGTTGATATATGTTTTGTTTGTAAGAAATTTAAATTGGAATATTTGTTTATTGAAACTCACATCGAGATATATTGCCCTTTTGAGGGGCTATAAATATGCATAAAATTTATTATACGACCAGCTCAGATTATTTCTCAAAACATCGATACTCATCACGTCTATACTCGCTTCACTTTTTTTTACAGCATTGTTGAAATGCCGTTTAGATTTCGTAATTACGAAATTTATTGGCCACATCGGTATTCTCGGTGCCCCACTCGGCCTTGCGGTTGCCATAGTACAAAGCAGCTCCACCCTCTGAGGCCCGTCGATGGGCTGGATTGGGGGAGGCAGCAGTAAGGCCACCGCTGCTGCAGCCAGCACCTGGTGGAGCTCCGGGTCCAGCTTCTGGTAGCATGCGATCCTTGGTTTTGGGTGTGGCCCAATGCATGGACTTTGATTGATTGGAAAATAATTAGAAGTTAATTTAAATGCCAACTGCACTTGCACAACTACTGCCAGAGCTAATGCATTTGATATATACTTAGTAGTATGTGTATTTACATTAGTTTAGATTTTAAATTCGTGCTCGAAATGGACGGTCAGATGCACTAGCTCCTTGTTTGCATGCACGGTGTACACTTGGATCAAAAACACACACTTTTGGATGAAGAGGCACATTCACATAAATACCATAAAATACTTAAACATTGAAGGTGTGCTCAGGCGACGGAAATCAGGTTCTCACAATGGGTTTTTAAAGTTGCAAGTTCATAATTAAAAACTCATTTCGGTTTCCATTTGAGTTTGAGGTTCTGGCTATTCTTGTGTGTACCGTTTGCCATTTCAAATTGCAATGCGAATCTATCAACTCTGCGCAACAAAGTGTGTTCGTTATCAAATTGGTTGCAACCGCAAACCTAACTGCAACCAAGGGACATATACATATATGTTGCAATAAGAGTCGAGCTGATAACTGTCTGGGCAAGAGGAAACTACATCAAAATTTCAGCAAACAGGACCTAGCCCAACCCGTCGTCAATCAACTTTGATGGATGTGTGCAGAATTTCCGATGGATATTAGCATAGAAAACGACCGACTCAACGCATCAATTAATTACATTAAAAATTCTACAATGCGAATGCACGCGTATCGGATTACGCATTCCAATTAGCTGGTAGCAAAAATAAAAAGCGAATAAATTAAAATGCATTTTTCAAATCTAACTAAGCAAGAGCGGGTAGAGTACATAGCAAAAATTACAGCAAGACAAAATATTAAAGGGTAGAAGTCAAAATAGCTCGCTCTGTTAAGGAGTATTTGTAACAAACGGTACACGAATAACACACAGTTGCTCAGATCTAGATAGTCGTTTTTTTCTTCTTTTTTTTTGGGGTGGATTGGAGTTTACTTCTCTGTTTGGCTGTATTCCTGGCTCTGACTCGCATACCTCTTTATCCACTTTCTCGGCAATTGTGTATCTTCTCACCTGGCCGACGTGCTCCTTCATGCCCAACCACTGCTTGTAGCTCATTGAAATGCCGCTGTTGCGCCACTTGTCGTACACAGCTCGCTTCTCCGGATCGCACAGAGTTTCCTTGGCTTCCTGCAACAAGTGAATGAAATAAAAAAAATCACCAAAAATACAAAGATGTTTGTTTATATTGGTTTCAGATTGAAAACAAATTAGCTGACCTACAGAACAAACACAAAAAAAGCCGTCTCGTATCTCAGGCTATGGCCTTGGTGTTTGCTTGCTTTGTAATCAATTTTAGTAGCACGCTTATTAGCAGCCCTCTGATTTTTACGCACACAAAGGAATCCAAGCAAATACGTTTACACGCTCAAGTGGCTTTGATGGCGTATCTGAGAATGATACGAGAAAACACACAAGCACACATACTTTGTACTAGACGTCTACAAGATTGCTACCAAAGCCGCCGGTGGGCACGTTTCTCAGATATTTAAAGACCACAAACATACACTTTTAACCACACTCACTCGCTTACACTGTACTGTGTTGACATTTTATTTGCCTTTCATTGTTGTGGCGATTCTTACATGATAATCAATTATTTCACTACTCATTGGCTATGTGGGTCAGCAAGCAACATTTCCAGAGTTTTCCCATTTTCCGCTAGCTGTTCGGTGGCTTGTTTCTTTCCAACTAATCTGAGCCTTCGGCTATGTCTGTTCTAACTAGTTTCATATAATAAAAAATCTTTTTTGCATAATTATGAAAAAATTTACTCAACTTCAAAGCTGGGCTTAAATTCCATATCGCTCTTTAAATTGGATTGGAAATTGAAAAGGATTCCAGTATTATATTTTTTCCCACTGGAAGTGCTTTATAGACAGACAGCCAACAACGTTTGTTTAACAACTTGCTGGCAACGTAGCAACCATTAGAGAAGCACCAAAGCATACACATACATATGTATATCGTAACCCAACCACACATAACAAACACATGTTCTCTCACAAACGAAGAACGCTGCTAGCTGAAAAATATTAAACCGGATTTTTAATGGCAACATGGAGCTTTGAAACCGCAACAGAAAAAGACTTCCACTCAACTTGTTGCTACAACTACATACAAGCCCCCACTCACACTTTAAAGCTTTATTGTGATTGCAGCTGACATGAGTCTTATGACCAGCAAGGACTTGCAAACGGCAACTGTTTGGCATAGTTGATGCCAATTAACAATAGCAACATACACATGTATAGACATCTTTAAATACGTATCAGTTTTATGTTTAATTTTCTTTTTATTTTTTTTTTTTTGTGGCCTGACACGATGGAAAATCAATAATCCTTTATCTAAATATGACCTTATATGTATCGGGTATGTAAATTTGTCATTTATGGTGTGTGTTTGTAAAGTCTTTGCGATGTAGCAAGTTTTTTGTTGTGTGCAAAATTTAATTTGAGGTTGAGTGTAAATTAGTTGAATTTTGTGTGTCTGTGCGTGTATAACTTCTGTTTGGCTTTAAAGTTTAGTTGCCTGACAGGCAGACATGTTGCACGAACTATTCATGTTTCTCATGTTATTGGAGTGTGTATGATTAATCACGTCAAATGAGTGTGTTTGTGTATATTTTCTTGTTACTAATATATGCACAAAATGCGCGAGGGGATCAGCGTCATCCTAAACCATTGAAATGAAAACATGTTCTCCCTGCCATACAAATCCGAGTCGGTGCTTTCACTTTAAACATATTGCCCTAAGGACGAGCAAGGTAAACGCTCGCAGCGTACTTAACAGACACCCCACCTGGTAGACATTATTAAATATGCAAACTCGAGCTGAAAGTTTGCCTTTTATTCTCGGGCTTTTCATTTTGTCTCACGTGTTGCTGTTGTTTTGCTTACCTTTAGCTGCTGGAACTTTGCCTCCGCCTCCTTGTCGCCGCTGTTCTTGTCAGGATGATATTGCAAAGCAAGCGCCTTGTACTCGGCCTGAATTTGCTCTGGCTGTGTAAGAAGAGTAAAAGAAATAATATGCGCACAAATTAAGTAAATTGTAATAAAAAATTCTCTTTTAGCCTTAAATTAACTAAGCATTTTGTGGCAATCATGTTGAAAAAAGACGCTTCCCACTCCAACACAATATCAAATTGTTGGGTGTTGTGAAAATTTTATGCCTGATATTTGATAAACATTAATATGAAAATAGACAAAGACGATATGTCGATATAACGCTGCTGACATCGTACATAATCTATAAGAAGAAGAAGAAGAAGAAGTGGCTGTCCCTGGGGAAACCACACGACAGGTAAAGCTGTCAGGAGCAGGCAAAGCCACAGCACAATCACACACACACACACACACTCGCGCAGGCCAGGCATTCAGGCATTCTGTAAAATTATGAACTGTGATATTTTGTGTGAAAATGAAAGCCACTTAATTTAAGCAATTTGCACTTTGCAAGCAAAGTTAAAGTTTGAAATGTGACGAAAAAAAGTTATATTTGCCATAAAAGGGATGTGTGCTAAAAAATGACAAGCTTTTGGCGTTGCCTAGCAAAAAAGTCCTTGGCAACTGTTCAGGTTTAGAACCGATATTAGAGTCAACACTGAGCGAACAACTGAAATTAATTAAGCCAAATGGTCTGCAGTGACAGCAACTAGTTGCTCTGACAGTTAACAACGTCTAACCGGCATGCAACTGCCAGGCAAACCAGCCTAGCCAACTGTTGTTGACCAAGTTAAGCTGCTGGGCAGGCAGCTTGACAGTTGTCATCACGGCAAAAGCGCATTATCTCTTTGAAAGGCAGCCGGGCGCAGTAGCAGGGACTCGCAATATACATATATATCAAAACAAAGACCCTTATGTTTGCTGGTTTTTTCTCAGAATTGTTGATGAAAATGGCTTTTTGTGCACAATAAAAATCTGAGCACAATGAATGCAAAACAAACAAGCCACCGCCACACAATACACAACTGCAGCTCAATCACTTCGACAGTCATCCAAATAGTCAATCAGTCAGTTGTTTATTTCTATTGTCTTTTATAAGCATTAAACATTGACAGACGAAATCTATGCTTTTCAAAATTATATATATACATATAAATAACATGCTCGACATCTCCGTTTGCCATTGAAAGTTTTATTTGCTGTTCGTGTTCCGGCAACGGCAGCCAGGCGTATAATTAATTTCAGTGCAATTAATATTACTCATACGTGCGACTGCAATAGACTACAGAACACAAAACCAAAAAGCTATTGACGCACAAGACAAGGACACCTGTTTTTCCACAAACACCCACACACCCCCACACACACACACACACACACTCACACACTCACACACACACGTCTATTATTAACCTAATGAATCTCTGGCATACATTTACAACAACAGCTTGGGTTTTTGCATTTCTTTTTGTGTGGAAGTTGTTAAATTTCCTTAATCAATGGAATTTGATATCGAACACACAACTCCGAGAAGAAAGTGGGATATTAAACTTCTTTCAAGTAGCTTAGCAATAAGCTCAAAATAGCAATACAACTTCCTTAAGACAAAATTAATGACATTCATTTTAATGAGTCATCTATACTGGTGTATAATAAACCGAACTGAATTGTAGAAATTTTCTGCTGCAATGAACTGCTTGCATTACAAAATGCAATTAAATCCAACCAATTTATTTTGAGTTGATCAATTAGTATACATTGCCATGATATGATCTGCGCAAAGCGTATTCCCATTTGTTTATGCCCCAAGTCAATAGACGAAAATGCAAATGAGGCCACAATTGTGCTACGTAGACTTTAACCATTATTTTTCAGCACATTCATACGCAAATGTACATTCAAATGATTCTCTGGCCCTGACTTATGCAAATTTTCATTAGAAAACCTCGCATTAGTTCATCTGGACACATTGGGCAAGCTCATCTCATCCGAGAACAGATACGACACAAGCTTTGAGATCCAGTTGCAGACAATTCAATTCATTTGCGGAACAAACCATTGATAGATTGAGATGCTGCTGCTGCCATAACTACTATATAGAAAGACGAAAGGCGTTTAAATTGTTGCATTTTAATTTGTGAATTGCAAAACAGTGCAAGCAGGCAATCTACACAATTGAAAGTGGCGTGCTGCATGAAATTGACTTTGACAAGCAAAAATAAATAAATAATGGCAAAAAGTTTAATTCTACGTAGCAAGTTTTATTAAAATTTTTGCAGTTCAAGGCGAGCACTCAAATTAATTAGATAAATAAAGCAAAAATGCTTTTAAAACATTGAATATTTTTGTCTTTCTACGCCATTTCGAACAATGAATATGAGTAATTAAGTCAACAAAAGAAAATGAAGACACAATATATTTCCATAAATCGATTATATTTAGTGCAACCGATAATAATCGATACAAAATTTAATATGATGGGTTGTTCTATAAATATCTGTGTTGGCCGCAATAAACAAAGTTATCTTATGTCTAAGGACACCAAAACTTATATGTACTTATAATCTCGTACATGGAAATATTTCTTTATCTCTTGAACTTTTCAAAGCCAAAGTTTAATTTTGTATACATTTGATATGTGGTTTTTCCGCGTACTCAAATAAAACACACGATTTTAAACCCTTGTTTCATTAAGTACAAATTTGAGTATGAACGATTTGCCCAAAGGAAACTGTAGCAATTGTCGGCCACATCTTAGCCCTTATCAAGAGCGATGCTCAGAAAGGATAGAGGAAGCTTGTGCATAATTCAATAGATGGCTCAACATGATGCAATCGACAGCTTGTAAAATTGCCAACATTAAATTATTTACAGGTAGAAAATTGCGGCAACGTTAAAAATGTTTTTCATGCCAATGAATTCGATTATATTACCAAGTCAGGCAAGTCAGCCGGGCAGGCAGCGGACAAGCAGTGATTTAGCTTCGGGCCATGTCTATAAGTAAAATACAAGAGTATGCGTGCTCATAATATTGTTATTGAAACGCTTTCAGCCAGAAAATTTGATAACCCCAAGAGAGCTTTATTTTTATGTTATTATAAGCTGGCCAGAGATTTTAACCAGATGACCTGGAAAGCAAACAAAATGTGGGTAAAAGTGATTTTTGTGTATGTGAACAGACTTTTGAGAAAATGCAAATGTCTGTTTACATTCGGCCACCGCATGCCTTATAAAGTTGAGATACAAAGTAATTCCCAGGCTTAGCTCATGCCACACATTCGCAACTGTTGTGCGAAAAGGGGCTTACCCGAAAGTTTCGACTTAATTAAAAGGCTTAAAGCTAACATGTCTTACCGCAAGAACTTTGTCTAATTGCCAGTTGGCACAGTCACTTTTATAGTTGCAATCGAGAGCATCACCCTGAGTAGATGCTTTCAATTCTTTCAACGTCTCTCTCAATCTCTGAATTGCAAATTCAAAACGTAATTGAAACTAATTCTCAAAGTAAATAACCCGACGCTGAAACCAAAGTCGACGAATGTACTATTCGTATATGATTTTCTTTTATTATATAGTATTTTAAGCTTTATCTGGCTGCGTTTGAGTCTGGGAAAATGCGTTCGTTGTCTTTGCGCCTAAAGTTTGCGAACCAAATTCAATTAAATCCTAATTATATTTTTGGCTTAACTTTTACGTTTGAATGCGTCTAATGAGAAAGTCGGTTGGCTAATATATGGATTTTGCCACTCACAGCTCATTATGAACTTAACTTATTATGGGATTTAATAAAACTTATAGTCTTACCGATGAGGTCTCATCGCAATGAAGCAGACCGTAAAAGTCCTCGTTGGGACTGCGTTTATAGCTGATGATGGCATCCACAGCGCTCATTTTGAATGATGTTTTTATCGGCAAATTTCAGTTAAACTGAGTGTCAAATGAAATTGTTTAGAAATACACAATATATATTATTTATTACACATAACATAAAACACGTTTAAAAGGAACTTGACCTTGAATGTTTCAATATACTTATTTTTGTATGATAAGTTTTTAGTAATTTTACCTATTGAGCACGTTTTCTTGTTTACATTCATTATAAGAAAAACAATAACAATTGACGAGAATTTCGTTTTAAATTTAATTCGCTCAACTCACAAAAAACAAGCTAAAAATGAAAGCAACAATAGCTAACCTTCAAACTCAAACAAAAAGTCTAAGAACAATTAACAGCAATAAATAAGTAAAGTAAATTAAGAAAAAGAAAAAAACGCGCGCTCAAACCACAGAACCGATGCAATATAAGAAAACTTTGTTTTTGTCCCTGTGATCTTTCACTTTCACTTTAAATTAAGACGTTTACCACTCAGTTAACACCACACTCAAAGACAAAAACAATATATGCCGCTAGACAACTTTTGTTTGCTGTTTTGCGTTCGCACAATCAAAACAATTCGACAGAAGAGCACCAAATGACAACGCTGTGAACAAAAATCGTGGGCTCAAAATTTTTGTGATTGTCACTACACATAAAGCTCTCATTTGCTCTCTCGCCGTCTCTCTATCTCTCACACCACACACACACTCTGTCCGTCTCACTCTCTGTGAGTTGAAATAAGGTTGGTTGTTATTAAACAGGTGCAATTGTTGCGTTTTATTACATGTGGAAGCGCTCACGATGTGGCTGGCGACGAGTCTAAATACAAACTGCCAATGACGTTGAGTTGTCGACTGGCAAGCTGCTGGGGCTTTTGTTGGCCTGGCTTGGCCTACGCACTGGAAGAGCTTGCATCTGTCTCTGGTGAGAGGCAGTCGCAGCTTGCGCTCAAAAAAAGCCACAGATACGCAGAGGGGAAGTTGAAAGCACCTTTGACTTATATTTTCTCTGCCTTCCAGTGGCTGATAAGCGCGCATATTTTTGGGTTTTTTGAAATGACACCACGAGAGTCAAATTGTAACTGATTAAAAATGGGTTAACTGCGGGCTCTGGGTTAAACCATAGTAAGAGCTGACTCAGATCAGCAGGGTAAATACTTGTAAGACTTGACTCAGAAAGTCACCAACTCTGTTCAACAGTCAACTTGTTTGTCTTGCCAGAAACAACTTCAGCAGGTGGTTGCTTTTGCTGTGCTTTCAAGTTTGCGTGCTTCTAGTTAAACAGCTTTCACAGAACTGTATCCATGCTATGAACTTTTTTTTAGCCATAAAAGCACACTGTAAGCTTTCGTATGTTGCTTTTGCCATAAATATAATTTTATGGCATCATTGATGGACACTTGTTGCACGCAGGCTTCAACTTGAAAAGCCTGCTAAGTAATCAAATTCAGCTTTTTATAACTTTAACTGGCATTTCCATACAGAAAATGGCATATTTTCAGCTACGCCTACGTTACATAGATAAAACTCATCAACCGGCGGTCATCTCAGAGTGATTGGGCGTGTGCTGCCATCGAAAGGCAGAACGTCGCATTTCGAATTAAAAGATGCAGTCGAGTGTGAAAAATGCGAGCAAACTTTGCGGCAAACGGAATTGAAAATTAAAACTGTTGCATGCTTTTAGGCAGACGGCAAAATACCAACAAACAACGTAATGTTTTCACAGAGCATAGATATTAGATCTCTTACTTGCCAACCGGGTGAACCCAAAAAATAATTTCCGCCCATAAATCATCATAATGGTTTGCCAAAGGACCCACGCATATCGTTAGTAGGTAGAAAGGTGGCTAGGTGGGTTTGGGCAGGCAAACGAAATGAAGATGAAACAGTTTGACAGCCAGCATGGAGTTAACCATTCGACTGTGTGGCCCACGCACGTAGCCAAGTTTATTCGGTTTGTGTGTGACATCTACAAATTGAACTGCCCAGAAAATATAAACACACACACACACACACCCACCCACCGAAATAGAAAAATAGAGAGACACACCCAAAGGCAATTGATATGGCAGGAACTAGAAAACGAAATGAAACATTTAATTAGACAAAGGAGCAACGAAACTATTTATTTCGATTTCTGTTTGCACAGCTAGCAGCTGTAGCAGAGCCCGCAAGCAAACAGCCAATGGACAACACATTGTAGATATCAAGCCAAAAGCCTGCAAGCAGAAAGAGTGCAAGCAAGTGCCAGGACATACATCCTTACATACATATATATTGCCTGAAGTGTATTGATATGTATGTGAACATTTGTATTGATATAGCTATTGCTTTTTTGTTGGTAGCTGCTGCTGCTGCTTGCTAACTGCATTGCGTGTCCGTTTAAAGCAAAATCGCAACTCAAACAATTTGTTTGGCCACACTGCTGTATCTCAATTTGGGCAGGATACTTGTCGGTCGCTTCAAGCAAATAGAGATGGGATCGTGAGCGGGTGACGAGAAAGATTTGATAAAATTAAATTAGTAAATGAAAACACAGGTCAGTTAATACATTTCTCAGTAAATTTTTGAATTATAGTAGATAGTCGTGCCAAGAGCCAATCATAACCATACTGCAACATTTGGTCAATTTGTAAAGTTGTCATTCAATGACCGATCTTTTTGCAATAAATTTTCCATGTGTCAATGAAAAACAGAATATAAAACAACAGAGAATAAATCGTTTTCTGCTTTAAATCACAGCCGTCAGTCAACTGGCAGCAGTATTCAATTCTGAAAATTGCCATTGTGAAAATACAACTGAGTCAAACGAAGCAGTCGAAATGCATTAGGGCGCATACTGCTTGAGTGACTGTATCTGGTCTTTATCTTCTCCGCCGCTTTTTTCTCTGGTGCAAGGTCTCCTAGGTCAGAGCAAGTCAACGACACCGAACGAGAGAGAGAGAGGGTGAAGTGAGGCGAATTAAAGAAAGCGACAGCTTGTTGGTTTATAATAAAAAGTACTTCAATTACTTTGTGCAATTTACAACTGTGTAACTGCGTAGGATAAACAGAATAAGCCAGGGCCAAGGAAAACGGCTGGGATAGCTTGGGGCATGTGATAGGTTAGGTTAGGTACCGCTTGCAATCCCTTCTACACATGAATGCGATTTGTTCTTTATGTTGTTCACATTACTTTTCCGCAACTGACGGCGCTTTGTTATTTCACCCATTGTGAACGCTTTCACCTTTTATTGTGCTGTTGTCTGCCCTATAATTTATTTATGCATTTGTTTTATTATTTACGATATTTTTTTCTTAGAACGTTTCCGTTTCTGGTCGTCTGTCGTCATTTTACAACCGGCAGCGTATTTTTTTAATACATAAAAATGCTTATTAATAATATTTGTAACGTTAAAAAGAACCCAACATGTGTGTGTGTGTGTGTGATTTCTTATCCTTGTCTAAAAGAAAATGAAGAACCGATTTCAACTGTTCATAGACAAGCAGAATAGTCAGCCATGTTTTTACTAACAGATCTATCTGAACTTTTGTAAACGTCTATTCAGATATTTGTGTTGTCTTGTATTGCCTGATTTCTGTTGCGTTGAGCAGCCAAAAAGACATTTGTCGAGCATTAATTTTAGAATATTTCATGTCTTGCGTTTATTTGGCGCTTTGTTTGCACAACGAAAGCACTTGTCTTTCATATATCTTGCAATCTATTATACAGGAAGTTTCACACTGCTTCCACCAATGCATCATGAATGAAATACACACACGTCACGTTATCTATTCACAGCTCATTGGCAGACTGTTAGACACCCTGTATATACTGTCATATGAGAAATGCAATTCAGCATAGCTGTCGGACTCCGAAAAGCGGAAAAGCAAATGCCGCTAGGCCAAACGGCCAGACAGCCAGAGACCAAAAAAGTGGCAGACGCACACACTGAGTGAGAGAGAGAGGCTGAGGCAGTAGAAAATGGCCGAGTCTCAGTATAAGCCCATTCCCCAAACAAGTTGTTTTTGAATTTGTTCATAGTTTACGTTATAAATGCTCTTCTGCAAAATGTATTATGACTAAGATGAACAGCTGAAACTTTTACAAAAACTTCCACCTATTTAGTGGATAAAGTATTGTAATTGGCAATATTCATAAAATTTAAGTATTAGATTAATTGAATTTTTAGAGAAAGCAATTACAAAATTCTTTTTATCAGTCAGTTCTTCTACAAATTTACAAGTTCAACAACTTCAAAACACAAAAGTACATTTGTGACAGTCAAAATGTTTTTTTTTTTGTACTGCATTATATCAAATGTATCACTTGTTTCATAGGATTATTCATTGTTTAGTGGCGGGATGCGGGGTGTGCACAAAAATAGCAACAATGCCGTACGTGGTATGAGGGACTAGTTACAGATTTGACATGCGTCACGGCTCACGCCTCAACCAGCAGCACTAATTGCAGCCGCGTTGGGCATGTGTACATATGCTCAGAATTTTTTTAAATTTTCGTTTTCGATTTGTATGTACTAGTAGCACTTGCAGCAAAACGAACAATTAGCAAAAACAGCCGACCGAACAGCAATACTAGCAGCAGCTGCTGCTCGGCCCAAAATATTGAATTGAACGAACGTCAACATTTAACATCAAAATTCAGAGCAAGCAGCAGCAGCAGCGGCAGCACCAAACGTCAGCAATGGCAAAGAGCGGACATTCACTATGGCTATGCTGTTCGCTCTTGCGTCTGACTGCGACTATTTTGGTGATCCCAAGCAGTTGGGCATCTCGCTCGCCGGGAAGACACATACACACTCAAAGATAGGTAGACACATAGACAGTTCATGTCCAACGACAAGTTGTATGTATTGTATTTTGGTATGTATTTTGGTCGCTCTCCGGCAACGGTTCCGGTGGCGGCAGGCCAGACCAGACAGCGAGCACTGCCATCGATCGGGACAGAAGATTCAGAATCGTGTAATTTGCCTCGTGCATTGTTGCTACTGGGCTCGCTGCTCGTTGAATATATTTTCAATTTATTGCTGCACAACTGAAACAAAACTGAAAGAAAAAGAAATCTAACGAATTATGCGTTTTTAATAGTATATTGTACAGTGCTTATAAGTATATTATTTAAATTTACATTTTGTTTCATTTGTGCAATTTGTCGTGTGTCGTTTGTCGCTATTTGTTTCGTTGTTTTTTCACCAGCTCTGTTTGTGTTGTCTTTGTCGTTGTCGTTGCGTTGTCGTTTTGTTCCTTATCCGTTGTCTGTTTGTTCGTTGTTCGTTGTTCGTTTGTTGTCGCGTCTTTCGTTGTCGCTGGCGAAATGTTCACTCTCTCAGTATCACGCACAGCTAGCGCCAGTGATCATCTTAAAGTTCCCAGCAATATAAGAATCACATTCGAATATATTCCCAAAGATAAAAGTTACGTGTCGCGATCGTGATATACTAGTGAACGTCAATAGTGAATACATAATTTCAGATACAAATTTGCTGTTGTTTATATAATAACACAGAGCGAGCAAAGCATTGATGAAAAAGAAAAAAAATATTCATATCTGGTTGGTTTTTATTTTTCAGGCAAAACAAATTGAGAAGCTCTCTATTGTGTGTCTGTATATGTGTATGTGTGCTGCCTTGCCCTAGTGTGCGTATCGGTGGGCCACTATAGTCGCCATAGTTCAAAATTTAGTGAGCGAGCGCCGAACCAAGTGAAAGTGTCCAAAATAAAAATAAAAACAAATCCAAAACACAGATACAAGTGAAATTAAGAAAAACATTAAAGATACATACAGTTAACTAAGTAAATATGTCGGCCAATGAGGATGTTTTTGGTGCCTCTGAGGAGCTGACCAAAACCAGCACCGAAACGGTGCCAGATGCCGATGCGGAGAGCAAAACCAGCGTCGTTACGGAGCATACCGAGGAGATTATACCCGGCGAGAGCGAGAAAATGGTCACTGAGACTATCGATGAAGATGGTGATGTTGTCGAGGAGACAACCGAAGTAACCCGCAAAACGGTTAAGCGTACCATGAAAATAACTGAGGTAAGACCAGACCAACCAAAAGAAACTAACTACGCAATATATAAATTGTACATATGCGTATGCGTATAAGTATTCAAAACATGCCAAAATTATTAATGTTTTTATCTGTATAAACACAAAAAAAAATTATATATATTTTTATTTCTGTGTGTGCGTCTTAACAAATTGTTTATACAGTCGTCGAAATGCCATTTATCATGGTATATAGTATTAATCAAGTGTTATATACATATTTATGCTATATACTTCATGTACATATGTGAAGATCGGGGTGGCTATATAATATTTTTGGTTCAGACACACTTTATAGATGCGACATCATGCCTGGCACAAAATCCGAAAATCACAAGTTTTGCAGCATTTCTGAATTCGACGCAAATTACGAGCAACCAAATAAATAAAAATAAACAAACGCAAAATTATTGTTAAGCGCAAATCACTTAATGCGCTCTGAATGATGCCAAAATGCAAACATTAAAAAAAAATATCACACACAAAAATAAAAAAAAATAAAAATTTAAAACAAATTGCACACATAAAAAAAACAAAAATCAAGAAGAACTCTGCACAAAAAACTTAACTCAAAAATGAAATGCAATAAATTTTGCGTTGCCTAGCAAAAGTCGCAAAAAACAAATTGAGGTTTCCGTGTCTTGCGGTCTGGCAAACAGCGGCAACAGGAGGCCAAAGTGGATGGGGTGGTGCAGTTGCAGATTGCAATTAATTGCTACAAATTTTGTTTCACAAATTACAAATTGCATTTCCGGTTTGGCGAACCAGCGACGCGTGCGGCCAATGTAACGGTGTCTCATCACACTTTAAATTCTGCTTGCTGCCAAAATCTGCTGTTCTGACAACGTCAAAATATTTTATGATCGTTTGTCTTCTTCGCTTCCTCTTTGGGCTAACTCTAATGGCAGCCAAATTAAATGTGCATTGCAATTGTCTGTCTGCAGCAAGGCTGAGTTGCCATTTTGTACTTTGTCCTTTGACTTTTACCTGCCTGAAAATGTTTAACGAAATGAAAATTGATGCGTGACGCACCTGTGTGCAGATTTGCCTTCAACTCGAACTGCACAGTGACACCAGGTTAGTTGCAGGGCAGTGAAATATGTAATTTATGTTAAGGAGCGCAAATTGTTTTTATAATCTTAAATTGTCAGATGCATTCAGATAGAAGATTTATGTTGTTCTTTTGAGGGAATATAAACCTTTTAAGTTTTGTAACTCGATTTAGGCTCTTATTTTATAGCATACAAATATTTCAACACTATTTTCTTGCATTTATGGCACAGTGTCATTGTTTGTTTGTTTGTTTTACTTTTGCGATAGGTCAGCTAATTGCGTTACGTGTGTCCGTTGCAGCCACGCTTCTTAGCTGCCCCATAATGAAGCACGTAATGTTTTTGTCATTTTTAATACTTTGCTATTGGGCATCCCAGCCACACGAAAACGTGACTTGGGCCAAAGTTCAAAATGAGAAAAAAAAATGAGCATGCCTAATCCAACATACACACACACACACCACACACACGCACACAAACATACGTTAACGTGTATGTGATTTGACACATGCAATGAATTTTACAGTCGATTTAACTGCAGTTAGCTAACCACATTGTGGTTTATATTGTTGTTACCATAGGCAAAACATATTAGCAAATTTTCGATGCCACCAAATGAGGCATGGCAATTAGTGCAACGTGGCGTGAACGATCTAACACACATACTACAAAACCGATAATTACACAAAGTTATGCAGACACACACACATATGTATTAATGAAAATTCGATGGCACAAGGCTTAACCACAGCTAATAAATGTTTGGGCATTTGCGGCTCGCTTGACTTGGTCAAGGCTTCAGAAGGTCGCCAATCGTGCAGTCATCAAACTCTTCATGTTTTTGCTGTTTGATCTGGCCCTGGCCCATTGCCTTTATCAGCCATGAGTAGGTTTATATATTTATTCATGGGCCACAGCCCTGTGCGTCAGTCGCATTGACAGCTGTCAACAGCAATGGCGCCTCCCAAAAGAATTAAATAATTCACACGCGTCATTTCACCACACAAATAAACAAAGATGATTACATATATGATCTAAGTCTATTTATATGAATATTTTTTGTTTATTTTGTATTTATCGTTATATGGTTATATGGCATTAAGGTGTGACAAAACATATCAAATACAATTCAATGTCATGCTTCGGCCAATTGGTTTTCATTCATTTGTTGCAGCAATTGCTATCTCGCTCTCGCACTCACAGTCTAACTCAATTCAGCAGAGCCCTCACATTGCGCATACGACGCGTTGGCCCAGTCAGCTTTGAACGCTTTAATCTAGTTGATTTTTGGTCAGCTATTTATGCGTTTCGTTTCGTTCTCTTGAATATACATATTTATTTGTTTGCTTTTTGTTGAGCAAACAATATATATAATTTTAGTGTGTGTGTGTGTGTTAGTGTTAACTGAATATAATCGAAATTATGTTTATATAATTGAAAAGCAAACGCGAAAACATCAAGCAAAACATATACTAGCTATAGTCTCTCTAAGTATGCCAGTACATCAGGGCAGGGGCTCACGATGCCCCCACATCAACAGCATTCATACATATAGTACTTTTGAGTGTGTGTGTGTGTGTGTGTGTGCGTGTTTGTGATATATAAATACGGCTGCCAAATTGTTAAACTCACTGGGCTCACTGGGCGTATGATAAACGTGCCATTTATTTTGGCAGTCGGCCGCTGTTTAACTTTTGCGTAGAAACAACAATTTTTGCTTGCGATATGCTTGCAAACGAACGTGAGCATTGTTTTGTTGGTATTTCATGTTTGTATAAATCAGATTTACCAACTGGCATATCTCTATCTCTTTCTGTCTTGCTGCTATTTACAAGCACTTTTTATTATGTTGCTTTGCAACCAAACGGATTTATATTTTTATAAATGCTCCACAAAATAACAACAACAGCAGCAGCAATCTTTGCAATGCTTTTGATTTTGACCTGCCACAACGGATACTTTGTCTGCCACAAAGAGTTTACATTACAACAACAACAACAGCAAAAGCAAATGCAAAAGCAATGCTACATAAACTGGGCATAACAAACAAATAATTTCATTGGCTGCCATCAACTTCCTGCCGCCCGCTGGCGGATATTCAATTGATATTTACTTATTCCAATTACATTTGCTCTGTGCACCGCACCCCTCTCCATCCCAAACCAGGAAAAAAAAAACACACACACAAAATGCAAATTCAATTTCAAAATGTTTTGCTTAGTTTTGCAAATCCTCCTTACTATGCCTTAACAACCCTCTGCCTGCCCGCCTGTTCTATCTATTAATGCCTACGGCTTTGCCCCGAACGCATTTTCCACCACCCCAAACCAAACACACACAAACACAATCACATATAAAAGTAACTGTTGCCAGCTGTCCAGAGAGACAGTGAGAGAGGGAGAGAGAGACTGAAAGAGAGAGCATTACAAGCCTCTGCTATCTTCCATCTTGTACTATCTGCCATCGTCGTACCGTTGTCTGTTGGCAAATCAATGAGGAAATTTGCAAATTGAGTAAATTCAAAGCATTGTAGGCAAAATGAATGGTTGGTCTGAGTTGGCCAGCTGAGCCAGTTCTGTCTGTGGAATACAATATCTGGCAATGGCAAATGGCGTGCAACGCAATTAAATTGGCCGAGCCGTCAACAGTAGAGTTAGCTTACAGTTAGCACTGGTTAAAGCCAAATGGACATGGACATTTAGACCAAAGCTGCAGGGAAAGCATTCAAATTTGCCTAAATTAACAAATGACCAGGAAGAAGATAATTTATGTAATAAGTTTTTCAGAACGCACGTTACACTGTCTAACGTTTCTTTTTAAAAATAATGTCCACAAAAACCTACAAAAGTTAATAATAAAGCTTAAAGCTATAACAAAGAATTTTAAATGTGAATTTAATTTTATAGTCACAAGCTAACACATTAAATAATCAAAATGCATTAGCGGGTTTTAACATAAACACAAGCTGCATTTATTTTTTATTTTTCAGTTGCTCGCAAAAAAATAACAATCGAATCATTTTTTGTTTTGATTATTTCATATCAAACTGTTGAATAACACAATGTTATTTTAAGCTCAACAAAATAAAACTAAGTTTTGTATTTGAATAATCCAAATTATCTTTAATTGACTAAAACTTTCAATGTGAAAATTATACAAAGACAGGAATCTAGCTAAGCTTCAACGAACAAAACGTTGCACAATGAGCTCTAGTTTAAAATTAGTTACAATTGTTCTTAATCTTTTAGCAATTGCATATTGAAGGTAGTTCATTAGCTTAAGTGCTAGTATTAGCTGTGTTTATTTTATTTATAATTTGCAATATGTTTTTTTGACAAGCTTTGTTATTGCTTACACACCAGACCCCATTTGGATAACCCAATTTATAATTGAAAGCCAACAGACAGCTGCTTATTTATGCAAAGCAATGCGTGATTTGCTGCAACGCACATCATAAATAAATAATCCGCAAATTCATATTCATATTTACAACTTTGACGTACTGGGGGAGGCTGTGTTTATGTGCTGCAAGCGACATTTAATCCCGCTCATAACTAAGTTTAAAGCACTTTGCACTTTTTGCTTGAATAAACGGGCCATGGTTTTATTATTTTTCTGGGTTTTGTGTGCTGCGAATTTTGTTTTTTGACTTTGATTTTGAGTATGCTGTTAAGTTAAGTGTAGAAATTGTGCGGCACTTGTCATCATCAGACATTACGTATTAATCAGTTTTTATTTGAACATTATTTTGAATAGAGTATGAGACTTCCTGTTTGTCAAAGACACCTCGTGCAAACTGCAACCGTGTTATCTGTTATTACCTGACTCTTATCGTAACATTTTTCATCATACAATAAGTTTTTCAATATTGAAATGAAATTACATTATATTGCATTTCCTTTAAAAGGAAAGTGGTAACCATCTCAATGGCATTTCAATCATTTTGTTGGCATAAACAAGAATGCCTCAAGATATTAGCATATATGCCAAAAATTTGTCAGCACAAGACAAAGCGTTAGAAACCGAAAGTCTTAATGCACTTAAATAGCCCGTATACCGCCCTAAGTACGTGCATTAACTAATACGTGTGCATATGTGCACTTTTGAGTTTCCTTTGTGTAATGCGCAATGCAATTTGATTTGGCTGTAGAATTCGACAACACAAAATGCACTCGAAAACAGAAAACGTCAATTGAACTGCAGCACTTTGATTGCATTTCGATGTTGCTTCGTTTTCAGTTGCATTACAAGTCTCAAAAACAAAAGGCGCATCACAACAACAACAAAAATTGTCGAAAAATAAATCAAGTCAGATAAATTCGTCGAGTATTCAAAAACTATTGATTTATTTGCTGGAAATGGTACACTAATGGACGCGAGTCAGTCAGCTAAATAAATAGATTAGTTTTTATACGAATTTTCCGTGCGTAGTTTGTGACGCGCGATTGCCTGCCTTTCCGCTCACTCGTGTAAATGTGTGAGTGTGTGTGTGTGTCAGTGTGTGTGTGTCAGTGTGTGCGTGATAGTGTGAGCAAGCCAATAACATTGTAAAATTACAAGAAAAAAAAACCATTCAAATCTAAGCGTTGAAACGTTAATTGCGCAACAGCTCAACTAGAAACTTTCAACTGGCAACTTGTTACAGCTTTAAAGGGTTTTTATTTTTTATTTTTATTAATATCGAAAGCGGATTACGCATAGTTCCAGTGACAATTTGCAGATATGGCAATACTAGATGCGAATAAGGTAAGCTCTTGGGCAAATTCAAATCCATATTAAGCTGCCATGTTTGGGTACACAAACAACCATACCCAAACAATATCTAAATTTACAAAATTTTTAGTATAGCATTTTTATGCCACTTATTGTTGTGTGTGAGAATCACTTGTCAATCTTTTATGCAAAGCAATGCCATCAACGACATATTTCTCACCTTTTGTCGCTTGCTTCCGCTTTTTTTTTTGCACTTAATTATGTCACCGTCGCAGTCGATGGTGCGGTTGCTGTGCGTGTGTGGTTCAAGGTAAATTGGCGTCGACGTCAACGTTAATGTCGAAGTCGCTGCCAACACATCTTTCAATCCATCGACCCGCCTGTTGCGTTCCCACTGACAAAACACCCTCAACCCGATCAGAATATCAAAAAAATATACACAAACCTAAGCAAGTTGAACGATTGACACGACTTATTGATGCTCTGTAGAAGTGAATAATTTATAAAAAAGTTACAAGTTTATGATACTTTATCGATTTTAAAATAATTTCATTTATCAAAATACTTTGTAAGCAAATCGAAATCTTTATTAAAGTGTGTACCACGTAGCGTATGATCTATAAAATGTTGGGTATAACTAGAAGTTTTGCCACTGCCAAGGACTTTTGTTGCCTTCACATTGATTTTGGCTATAGATTGTTTTTGTCGCTGCTTTTGTTGCCGTTTATTTTGGCCGCGTTTTGCTTTGTGCTTCGTATTTTTCACTTAATAAAATTGTTTTCATTCGCTGCGCTTGGTTTTTAGCTGTTTTTCAATATGGTTAAAAATAAACGGAAGCAATACACACTCGCACCATCCATGCCCCTCACAATTATCTAAGCATCCCATCGTCCTTTGCTAACCCGTCGAGCAGATTTCATTCTACTTAAACCGATGTCGACACACGTTTTATCTGTTTTGGCCATTGTTGTTGGTTGAGGCTGTAACATAGTTTGCGGCGTATTACCAATTTCTCAATATGTCGTTAAGGCAGAGACCTTCGTCTTGTTTGTTAACTTACCCGGCTACTGTTTCTGCTGATACTGCAGTCTCTTGGCTAATTTCGTCTGCTTTTGATTGGGTTGCACTTGTTGCCTTAGGCATTTATGGCCACAACAAATTGATTTCCAGCTAAGCATCTTAGCCGTCCTTTTCAATTAATTTTAATGGCAGCTAAGCAACAAGCATCATTATTATTATTATAATCAATGTTAATTTAGCTGCGGTTAGCAAATTTTAATGCATCCTTTGTGTTGATGTCTGTTTTGATAGACGGCAGCTGTTTGAGCGATTAATTGAGGTGTTAATTTGATGAGCTTATGCATTTATTTTTGCATTTAATACATCTCTAGGCTATTGACTGGCAGCAGTCACAACAGCATTTGTCAGATATAAATTGCAACAACAATGTTGAACCATGTGCCACGCTGTCTCCTCATTGTGTGCTGTTGCTGCTACTGTTGCTGTTGCACTCGTGCAATCAATCAAAATGTGGATCAGATAAAGCGTAATATGTAAAAAATAAAAAAAAATAGCACGACACAAAACTGCTGGCATCTGTTGCAGAACTGCGCTCCTAGTCTAAACACAACACAAAAGAATCAGAGCAAACGCCAACAGTCAAATCATATGTATGTATTAACCACACTGACACGCACACACACACACACACGCAAACCATGTTCGTAAGATTTTTCAATTTATTTTCACTAAAACGTTTTTGTGTTTGCCGCCTCCGCGTTGCCCTATAGCTGGCGTTGTTTTTGTAAATGAAAATAGCACAAATGCTGTACGTTGAACATGGCGTATGCGCAACAAATTGAAATTCAATAAAATGGCCCAGCAACTGCACAGCGAATTGATTGCCCCATGCGTCTTTCTAATTAGTTGACTACCCCAAGACCGATGACGACAACGACAACAAAAACGACAATGACAACAACGATAGGCAATAGCAAACAGGCCAACAGGCCGGCAGCAGCCGGTCGGTTCTAATCCCGGAAATGCGCAGCGACATTTAAATTGAAATGCGAGCGACCGCCTGCAATTTGATTTCCTTATCTGCGCATTGGACATTGATGTTGATGTCGAGTTTCGATGTTCGATGTTCGATGTTGGCGCTATTCTCGTTTATATGAGCGTTTAACAGTGCGTATGATTAATATGTAGCTTGTATGCCCCGTCGCCCGCTTGCACTATTAGCCAGCCAGAGGGTTGGGCGGCCCATTACCAATGCATAAAAATCGAGGCACTCACATAAAAATGTCATGTTGCCAACACGAAACATAAATCAACAGGCCATTAAAACCACCAACAAGAATCAAAACAGCCCAGCAACGGTGTAAGATATAAATATATATACTTTTTACATTTGAACATATAAATAAATATGTTTTTAATATGTATTTCAATGCAGTCGAAACGCATCATAAAATTATAATTAAATAATTTATATACTTTGATCATCTGACTTTGAATTTAATGCAAAGCCAAATTTAGCTTTGAGGTGTTTTTTGGACAATAATTTATGAGGTGAACATTATGAAATTTATGGCATAGGATTTGTATTTGTACTCGTATGAACTTGCTCAAAAAACTTTTTCAAAAGCAAGGGTACGTTGACTTTGATTTTAAATCAAAATTTGCTAATTATTTTCAATTGAAAGCCATTTATAATGTAATATCTGCATTTCATTTATGTATAATTTTTTTTTAAATTCAAATAAATTCTTACATCTTTTGTGATGTAACGATATTTGCTTGAGTTGTGTAAATGCTAAATGCATTTAATAGGTTTCCTTGGCCTCAAATTGGGTTCATGCACACTTCAACGCCTTCTTTTCACCTATCGTTTAGATGCCCTTAACTCAGATGCTTATTTGTTTGTTTTTTTCATAGATGAAAACGTCTTGAGAAAATTTTCTATAAATACATATTTAATATATATGTGTTTTGTTTTTTTTTTCTCAGTATATTTCATAAGGCGACCCCAGTCGAGGCGAAATTCTTGAGCAGCATTTCTTTTTTTTTTGTGGGTTAGCTTTCTCTTCTTTATATTTTCCGATGTCTATTTTTCTGGTATGTTTGATGTTTTGATGTGTTGCCCGCTCTCGTTGGCTATTTAAATAATAACCTACATTATTTTAATGGCTAAGAAAGAAATATATATAATTAAATAATATTTATGGGGCGTGGACAGGCACATGGCCAAAAGACATCAACATCAGCTCTGGTGGAGGTGAATTTAAGGGGGACTCTGACAAGCAATCCTTCGGGCTAAAACAAACAAAACAAGTTTATTTCATTTGAATGACAAAGCGATTATTACTTGTTTAATTGCCACTTCCTGTTCCTGAACTAATTGAAGCTTTAACCACATTACGCAAACATTATTTTATTTATATTCAAATACAGTATATAAATATTAATTATTTTTTGTTCACAGCTTGTACTTGTGCACTTTCCAATTGCCAACTATTTTTAACAATTGCTCTTTTATCGTATACGTTTGTATGTATAAAACTTTTAGAATAACAACAGCACTGAGCAAATTACCTTGAAAGCACCGCGGCCATTCAAAATGAAACTATGAATAAGACGCTTCGGTCGAAAAAAATCAAATCAAATAAAATAAAATGAAACGAACAAGAGCAGCAACAGTTTTTTGTTCCTACTCTTTCACTTTCCATTCGAGGGAGCAGCAGGTGTGTCTGTGTCTTTGTATATGTATTTGTGTGTCTGCCAAAGAGCTAATAAACGCATTGCGAAGAGCAATTTTGAAAAGCTTAAGTGCTCTTAGTTGCCGCCACCTGTGAAAGCATCTGTTACAAAAAAATCAGGTGTGCATTTGTGTGTGTGAAACACCTTTAGCGCGACAATGTCAATGATCATTTCTGACATGGACATCGCGTGGGCGTGGCACTGTTTTGCCTGCCAAGACAACCAAAACTCACCTCACCTCCAATGGCTCTCAAACCGTAACGCATACGTAGAATTTAGTATATACATGTATTTTGGGCTGTGTGATTTGCAGGTAAATTTGATAAAAATAATATAGTCACAATGCACAGACAGCAGGCAGCAGCACTCGGAGACGAGGTCAAAGCACTCTCATTCCCCCGTCTGCATTTGTTTACAAACAACTGTTTTTACAACAACTCACTGAAGGTGCGGTAAATGAGGAGGGGGATGGATGGATGCCGTTGCCCTCGGGCCGGATGCGCCAGTAAATCGAAAATAAAAAACTTCGTTCCACGACTTTGTTCGACATTAACGCTTGCAGGCAATACTTTTTTGTTCACACCACTCTTTCTTTTTGGGCTGCATTTAGTGACGCAAATGCATTGCCATGTTGATCTGTACCAATTGCTGATGGCCCAAAAAACCAAATTCCAAACCGCTTGAGGATAGTTTAGTGACTGACTTGCAGATACTTTGTACCGGTCAATGGTTTTAAAATAATATTTGTCACTATGTTTTATATTTCGATATTAATCGAAGTTAGATCGATCTTCATGGAAAACTTATGTGTCGAAAAATTTTTCTTAGATGCAACCCTTTGCCATTTTTACAGGATATACCAAACAGATAGTTTACCCAGCAAATGCAATTATTAATTACACTAGCCTGGTTCAACTTTTTTTGAATCGTACATCTGCGATTTTTACATCAGCAACAGCCAAAATTCGAATTAACGAGCAACAGTTGCTGCTAAAAGTATTCTCGCCTCATATTCAAATTCGAAAATACATTTTTCAACGTGCTTCGATTTTGTATATGAAGCTGCTGCGTCTGTTGTTTGCTTTGTTGCTTTGGCTATAAATAATATTTTATTTTCTTTCTTTTTTTGGAAAAATTTTTCATCGCGTTATATATTTAGCTGGCGTTGCTTGGTTGAGCCTACCATTCGTTTTTGTTGTTGTTGTTTTTGTACCAGCCGGCTGATGCTAAGTAATCGTGGCAGAAAGATGCAAGGCGGCCGGCGAAGAGGGGTGGCAACTTTGTTAGCCTCTCTGGCGTGAGATGAAACTTTTGTGTAAAGTTGTTGGGCAAAAAATAAACAATTAATTTTACGGCTTAAGGGACAGCGTTTGGGTTTCGGTCTAGCCAAGCAGCTGAATGGCAACGTTGTCAATGCAATTAAGATATGATTTAATTAAAAATCAACAACTCGTTATTAATTACTTAACAGCCATTAGCAAAGTCACAGTACAAACATAATTTAATCAATTAAATACAAGAAACAGAAAAATCAACCCAACTATAATTTGTGCAAATATAAACGCAATAGAAGTCCAATTATAAAACATTATTTCAATATAGTATTTTCTTTTTTTTTTTTGCCAACGACAACCGTTTAAATATTATTTGCATAAACAATATATATTTCATTTATTTGCTGTCGTCGCAATCTGACAAAAATGGGCTATCTTTTTGACATGCTCCATTGACATAATGGCGGCAAGAATCACATCCGCAAACCACAGCGGGTGGTGTGGTGTGGTGTGGCATGGCCATGGCAGATTTACCCAGCAAATCGATGGGAACAATTAGCACTGACCAATGACCGTTTGCCAAGAGATGCAACGCATATTGCAAGAAATTAGAATGACAAGCGGCATCAACTAATTTACGCTTCCCTGAGTATTCAGCCAATAAACTGATGACTCTGAAAATATGCATATAAATACTACATATGTAGGTAAATGTTGGCCAGCAGCAGTGAGCAGATGATTTGTGCTATAATTAGACCGTGTGTGACAAATAGAATAGCCACAAGCTCGCAACGCAATAAACTGTTCACGCGACAAGGTTGCCGACGACAGGCATCGTCTGATTTACTTACAACAAAGCAACAGCAAAAATATCGCGATACATTTATTTGCTGAATTTTAGCTGCGCCACAAAGGTGAGAGAAAGAGATTCCGTTTGTGTGTGTGAAACTTAAAGAAGAAAGCAGCTGGCGCCTTACGCAAAACAAAGTGCATGCCAGAGGCGATTCCCGTACCAGAAGCTGGATTGGTGAAAGCGACAGCCAAATCCAAGCGTCAGTTCAGTACGTTTCGCCTCATGTCCGCTGAGTGCCACGCGCAGCACATAGCACAAGCGAGTCTTCCTACTGTTGCCGCTGAGACATATAAAATCACAATCACACATTTTTTACTATTTTTCATTTTCTTTTTTTTTATAATACTCTTCGAAATCTGTTTTTCATGTTTTGTTCGCGGCCAAAAAAAAAAAAACATATAGAAAATATAATAGAAAAAACTCGAAATTCCTTAAGCATTTTCTATAATTTTTCAAATTAGTGTGGTCAACAAATATTCACCTGTTTTCGTATTCGCAAGTTCGCTGAAAACTAATTTTCTTTTTGAACGCTCTCATTCTCGACAGAATTCAACTGCTGAATACAAACGTTCACATTACGCATACGTCTCGTTGGCGGCCTGCAAAAATAAAAGAGAAAGAAAATCATAATAATATTAATATAAAGAAGAAACTCAAAATGTAAAGCGGCAAATATTTTTTCGCACATACAAAAGTGTATAATTTAAAGTGGCCACACTCATTCACACACACACACACAAATGTAAATTGAGAGACACACTCATAGAAATGCGTGTGTGAGAAGCATTTCGTTTTTGAAGATTATGAGCAAATTGTGTTAGTCTGTCGCTCCCCGCCGTCCCCGCGGCAACATTAAGTGTTGATTGTGTGTGCCGCTCTATTAGCGGCTGCCTCTCGCCAGGCACCACCAACCAACCAGACCTCCCAACCCCTCCCATACGTCGCTACCTATATAGTCCTCGGGCTGGTTTTGTATGCTGCCTGCTGCTTGGCTGACTGCCTCGGCCAAAAAATCAAGCAAACTCAGTTCGTTGTGAGCGCGAGCGCGTCTGCTGCTGATGCTGCCTGACTGCCAGCCAAATGTGGCCCCGTTGAATTTTTAGCATTTGAAATTTGCATGCACATCGAGGCGATAAAACCACACAATATCACACTGCATAACATACTACTCAACGGGTATACAACAACAACAAAAATAACAACAGAAATATTAAACACAACACCCACGCGTTATCTATAAACCAAAACCCAAAAATACAATCCGCAAAATGAAACTACGAAAGTGCAATTCAAACAACAACAACAAATACAATCAAACACATCAACAATGAAAATCTATAAAAAACAGTTTCACAACAACAACAACACACACAAACCACATGAAAAATAGCCGTGCACAACAAAAAACAACAAATAAAATTAAAAAAAAAACAACTGCTGCAAAGTAACAGCAGATAATATCACAAGTTGAATAAAAGAATAGAAAAAAACTGTATTGGAAGCTAGTTTAAAAATTTTAAAAATATCACACACACACACACACACATGCATGCACAGAATTATGCATTAAAGTTTTAACATCTTTGAACCTCTTTTGAATCTTTTTGCTAAGTGCATTGGCCAACTTGGGTTTCCATTGGCAGCTCTTTGCTGCTCGAGTTGAATGGCAAATGTGAATTAGCCAAATAGATTGAGCTTTTAAATACTGCACATGTGTTTGTGTCTAAGTGAAGCCACAATATCCGGTTCTTATGAAGCACCATGAATAAGTGCTGCCAATAAGTTTACCATTTTGCTTTGATATGGTTAGAACTTGTTCATAAAGTTGTTCAAACCACAAAATTACTCAGTATACGTACATCAATTGAATTTTAAAATGAATCATTTGAGTATGTATCAAATCGGGTTTTTTTTGGATTTGGTTGGCATACAAAATTATTTTTTATTGTGATGATTTAGTAAACATAACTCTTCCATATTAGTTTTTTTTTTTTTTTGGCGCACATAAATTTAAATTGAAATAATTTTTTGTTAATAATTAAGTGTTATTCGTTTTCGGGCAAACAATATCGTTATATTTAAAAACAAAACAAAGTGTTATTCAAAATAAGCTTCAAGGCAGCTGAAATAATAAATTATAGTCGAATATATTTCATATATATTTCATACAAATATTTATCTACATAGTATATTCATATATGTATATTCATGTATTTATATGTGCAAATCAAAAAATATCTCTTCTAATAAAAATCATAATGTGTTTCCAGTCACCAAAAAAAAATAAAAAAATGAGTGAGAGCAAAGAAATGAGAAAAAAAGTTTAAATGTGAATAGAAACGTATACTACAAAAATATAGGGATAAGTATAAGGATAACACTTGTCGCCTCTCAGGATTAAAACACAAACATAAACAATCTTCAATATGGCAGACACTGCCAATGGCAACAGCGCCATTGAGGAAGAGGAAGAAGAAGAAACGACAACAACAACAACAACCACATCGAAAAAAACTTCAGAATGGCACAAAACGCGCTCCACCAAGGTGAGAGGAGCATTGCTAAAGCAAATGCGAGGGTGGTTCAATCAATGATTGTGACTTATACCGTAGATAAAAGCAACAACAAAAAACATTAAAAACCTCAATGGTGCTATAAAAATCGGATCTAAAATTTTATTTTAATATTGTTAGCCAAAGTATTGGCATGATTGTTAAGTCGATCTTTGTACAGAAATTATACCAAAAATATAATTTTAAACAATGGAACAAAGAAAACAATGAAAATTGTTCATCATAACAAACTAATTAGGGAGCGCCAGTTAGTGTATACACATTTGTATATACAAAAATAATAAATTCTTAGTGTATTTGTGCGCCTGTGTGCGCGGCTATTAAAATGCGACAAGTAATGAAAGGTCTGAGTACGCCCACTTCACTCAACATATGAAGCTGACAAATGCGACAGATTGAAAGTTGCCAAACGGACGCCAGACGAAAAGATGTCGAATACAACGTCTTCGATTTGCATTTGGCGGCCAAACAAACAAAGCGTAGAATTTGTCGATTCTTTTGGCAAAATTTAAAATAAAATAAGTTTTGAAAATGAGCAATATATAAAAACATACATACTAAGTATATTATTTGCTATAGATACTTATTTACTATAGGAAAAATTAATTTTGTATAGCGGGTGCTAATTAACCACAGCATTTGGTTGCGCTTTGCACTTGATTACCTTTTAATGTGGCTAAAAATAAATAGCGTGCTTTGGAGATTAATCAATTGATGTGCAGGCTATATGAAATACCAACCATTCATACCAAGTACAAAAGGGTTTTTTGTCCTTAAAAAAAAAACACTTACGCCCTTAAAGCAATCTCAGCCATAACTTGGCCAGAGTCAGAGTCAGAGCTAAAGCAGAGACGGCGTTAAAAAGTTTCCAGGTCAGTGAATTTTCACTGTTAGTTAAGGTGGTTGGTGGCTGCTGGCTGCTGGCTGCTCGAGCTGATGCTCTAGTTGAAGCTGAAGCCAAAGGATAAACCTAAGAGCACGATGGGCGGGCGGCACATTGATTATATTCAGCCACATGGGACCCAATCTGTGGTAGCTGGCTGCTTCTCGATGTGTTGCTTGCTGAGCGCATAAATTACGTTGACTAACACTGCAAGGAACGTTAAAAAAATAAAACACATACCGATAGTGAGAGATATAGAGATAGAGGGTAACAGCAGCAGCTACTTAAGCATCCTTAGCTCAAACTCACCTGTCGCAAGCGTGAGAACCTGTAATCAATCAAGCTGTAAATTATTTATTAAACGATATTGAGACGATTATCAAATGATATGCCTAAATACTCACACCCAACAATTTACACACACACATTCACAGCAGTCACTATAGCACACACACATTGTATTTTGTAATGGCTTGATTGTTTCTCTTAACAGGATTTAATTTCACTTAATAAACCAACACTGAGGTGTGCATTACGTTTAAGCGCTTACAGTTATACATAAATACTTAGACATATATGTGTGTGTATATAAAAGTTACAGCTGCCAGTTGGCAAATACACCAGCCCTGCAATAACCTGCTCCAGTTCACCCCTGCCACATGTATCATTACTGGCTTTTATTGTTGCTGCTGCTGCCGGTACTCACTTGCTAACCCACCGTTTGCCTTTGCCCAGTGGCATTTTGGCGCCGCCTTCCAAATGAAGCCAGTAACAGTAACGTTGACGATTGTGGCGTCCAACGACAAGTGACTGGCAGGTGGCTCAGTTTACTGCAGTGGGTGTGTTTCGTTTCTGTTTCTGTTTCTCTCTTCTTTTCTTTTTTCGCTTTTTTCGTTAGCAATCAAGACGGCTACAAAGGCTATCGCACTGCCGAGTTTCCGCTCCGGCGCCCAATTTCCCGTTCCGCTCTCCATTTCGTTTGTTTTTTGTAGCAATTCGCTTCATTCTCTTCTTCTTGTTTTTTTAATCCCCATCCAATTTTAGCTGTTGTTACGAGTACTACTTACGCTGAAATTCTAACTTTTGAGCTGCTCTTAATATTTTTTTTTTTGTTAATTTCATTGCCAGTTTTATTATTTCATGCGCTTTGAGACTCGTTATTTCTATCGCTTCCCCTCTTTTCTTTAACTATTTCGTTCACTTTTGCTCTGTCTCCATTTAAATATGCCTGCCGTGTGGCCAGGCAATTTTATCTTTTAATTAAAACTGACGCGTTTGCTCCTTTGTGTTATCTACATTGTTTTTTTTTTTGTGTTAGTAATACACCAACTCTCTACACAAACAAACTCACACAGACACACACAAACACCCACATAGATACATTAATTAAGCATTGTATTTTTCACATGCCACATGCCAAGGCCAGCGTAAAAGTTAAAACCTCAACATTTGTTTTATTTGGCTGACTCGCATAAAACGCTGTCTGCTCTCAAGTGTTTCAAGAGCTCTTTGGTTGGCTGGTTGGGCGCAACATCTCCGCTCATTTTGCGCAATTAAGTTGCAAAAGGCTTGCTAAATAGGGAATAAGCGTTCAGGTTGAGGGGTCTAGGGTTCAGGGTTCAGGCAAGAGGCTAATTGATTTTAAGCGCTCTGGCCTCTACAGCCTGAATTGGGTGCCAGCTGATGCAAATTGAGGCATTGATGCAAACAATCAGTTAACAGGGCCATATTCAAGATACTTTCATAGATTTGACTTTTACACCAATTTACATAAGGTACACATATATTCAAGTATTTGAAAAAAAATCTAATTTTTTATTGGGAACACGCTTTGGTTATTGAACTTGTAGGCTGTGTTCAGATGAAACGTGGTTTTTTCAGAGTAGAACCGTTTAATAAAAAAAGATTTAAGTAAAAAAACAATTATTCAATCGACAATCATTTTAAAATCTTATTATATCGCTTCGCTTCGAAAAAATTAAATAACAAAATTACTTTGTATGTTTTCGCTTTAAGGAAATTGCGTTCCACAACTTTGTGACTCAAATGGCAATATTTTGCCATAAATCAATTCATTTACATTTGCTTCTATTTTCTATATATGTTTATTTTTATTTTGTTATACATACCTAAATTTTTGCATACACTATGCATACAGTTTTTATCTACATATATCTGTCTGTCAAAATACCAAATAATATTCTAACGTGTCTTTTCTCTTGCTCTCGCCCTGTTCTCTTTTCTAGGTAAGCAACGCTAATTGATAGGTGCTCACACACTTAGCCTGTGACTTATCGATCAACTGAATCCATTAACTCATTCAATAGTAAGTAAATGTTGTTGTTTTCTTTAGAAATTTATATCCGTTCGAACATAATGTGCTCTTTGTTGCGAATACTAGCACTATGAGTATTTAAATTTTTTGTTTTACTTGTCAAGTTAACAAACAAAGCAAAGAGCAAATAGATTGAAAATAAAAATACACAAAAACAATTTGACTATACTACACTGAGTGTGTGTGTGTGTGTGTTTTGTGTATGAACAAGCAGCTATAAATAATTTCTGGCAAAAAATCAGCAATTTTTTCCGTTGATCTCCAAGTATAGCGCGTTGGCAGCGTGCCAAAGCGAATTGCGCATACACCGTGTGGCCCGGACCAACATTTGTATGGGTAATTGTAGTTGTATGCGTTAGTCTAAATGGTATTAGTGATCATCTGACTAGCTGGCCGCTCTCTGGAGTGTAGTTTTGCTTGCTCTTAAGAGATCAGGCTCAAGAGAGTGCAACCAGCCAACATGTTGCTGCAATAAAAAATAAACAAACTAAAATCGTGGCATGGTTTTTTTTTATACGTTTACCGACTAGCTGACGGTCTGTTGGTTGCTTATAAGGTATGTTGCATCTTCGAGGGCCAACAAAGTCGTTCGCTACGCTTCTTCATCTGCTTCTTCTTCGAGTTGTTGTCAACAGCGCCGACAGGCTCGTGCATTAAATCATAAAAAAAATACATATACATATCTAAAGCTAAAGTGGCTGCCCAGCTGTAGAAATCTGTCTAAACTGCCAAAAATTTGTTTTGTCACATTTTCATCAGCTGTGAGATGCAAATTATTGTTGTTGTTGTTGTTGTTGTTGTTATACAGTACATGCTCTCTATCTATATATTATATATATATTTTCTCTCACATTAATTTACGTCTAATTAGTTATGATTTTTCGCTGATTTTCGTATTCAATTGTGCTCAAAATAACGAGGACGCGACTTTGGCAAAGAACTTGTCCTGTCAAAGATCAAAGTGAGCAAATGTCACAAAATCAACAAGCACAAATAAATATTGAAAACAACTATGTATGAATATATATATATATATATTATGGACATTCACATTGCATATTGATAATTAATTTGTGGTTTTAATGCTTTAAACAGCTGCTGCGTGTGTGAAAAATTGATTGTCAGGCAATTTAAGCGATTTTCAATTACACTTCAAACGCACATTCCCCTGAACTTTTCCGTATTTCAATTGATCAAATTTATCTGAGTTGAGATGTTTATTTCGACATCGCCTTGATTTAAAGTCAATTTTAGTTCAATAAGCACAAAACTCGCATAAACCATAAGCCACAAAAAGCAAAAAAGGCAAAAGGTGTTGTTATTCTTCTGATTAGTTGACCATGTTGTTGTATATACGTACAAGGCTCTGACAGCATTGTCTGAACTTATTTATAATAACAATAAAAACTAAGCAAACCGCAAAGTTACAACGGGTGGTAAGGCGGTTACAAATTGCGGATGCAGAGGACATTTTGCTTGTTGCACCCTTTGGCACAATGCCAAAAAAGTCACCACAACACAACCAACCAACCAGGCAGGGTGCCTTGCAGAGCTTGCTGTGCCTGACACACGAAGGCGTCAGACTGTCCCGCTTGTTGTGTCAAGTTTAAAAAACTGCTAAATGGAAAATTTACTGAACTGGTGCTGATGGTGATGTTGTTGATTTTATTGTTGTGGTTAAAGGCCTCGGTGAGCATTTAACAATTTATTTTAAATGCATCCGAAAATAATGGGACGTTGATGTTGAGCATCGGTATTTATGGAACGACCAAGAAATGATAAAGCAGTCCAGTGAAACATTTTTTATCGAGGGCATTGACTTGGCAGTCGAAAGTCAAACATGTTTTAAATTATGATATGATATTAAAAATGTAAGCAGCATCATGAAAATATGAAAAAACACTCTTTTTCCCTTTTTGATTAAATTGATTTCTTTGAGCTGCATTAGTTTACTTACATACCGACTGCAAAGTGTTTACACAGCAGCCCAGCTTATACAAATTGAAATTATTTTACTTTTAAAAAGGCATTTTTCATGTTTATGTTGCAGTTGGATAACCCCAAAGTCAGTTAGTTCATGTAATATTTTTGACATTTACGAGAAAGCTTTGCAAAAAATTTAGTCTGGACTGGGCATAAATAAAATGTAATTAAAAGTTGTTGCTATGAGAAAACGATTTAATTTCTTTAATTCTACAGTACAGTCACAGAAATATTTAATAAAAAAATCCAGTAAGCTGGATTTAAGAGTTGCAAACATTTATCAGCTATGATTATTTGCACAAAAAACAAATAGTTAAACCCGCACACATAAAGAAAAAATATGGTAAACATAGTGACATTTGTTTTTTTTTTTTTTTTGAATTGTTCAACATTTATTTGATTTATATGTATGTATATGTTTAGATATTGTTTCGCTTTTCGTTTGAATATTTGATTTTCATTGTTCAGCTCTAACTACATAATACAGTAAATTTTCGTCACATGTCGATTCATAAAACCTCATTTAAAAGATCAGACGCTTAGCACTAGCATAATTCCATTAATACGCACTATATATTTTAATGTGTGTATATAATTTGTATATATGATAGCTAAATCTATTATTGTTCAAATGTATGTATTTGTTATGTTATCAATTGAATAAAATTCAATAAAAGGTTTACTGTTAATTCGTGATTTGTTTGCTTGGTTAATACGACTTTTTGATTATTCGATAATAGCATTTGAAATGAACTTACGATATGAATACGTACGCAAAACTGTAAATCCTTTCAACTATGTAAATTATATGAAAACCTTTTGATACTTGTAAACTTAAGACAAATGCCAAAAATGCATTTGTCTTGCGCAACATTCTGGAAATGCAATTAAATTTAATTGAAAACTCTTACAAAACTGCAAGCCAAAGTTATTAGAAAATACTAGATGTGCAAACTATTGTTGAAACTTTAGTTTCCATTTGGTCAAACACACAATCACATATTAATCCATGGAAGGATGTAAAGTCTAACAAAAAATTTGCAACACTTTGAAGTTGATTTTTTTTTTTTTTTTTTTGTTTGAGAAATAATAGAAGGCCAAACACTTGGGAATCCATGGCCGTGTCAATTTAAATGTTTGCTCAGCCCAGGCACTTGCTTTCGCCCACTGGGCAAGCCTATTGTAAAGTCTTTCAACGCAAATGGGGTCAAGTGTCTATATGGCGCTCAAGTGTTCAAGGCGGCACAAACAGCTTCAACAACCGAGCCGACAGCCCGGCAATCTGGCAACCCGCAGCAGCCAGCTGAATCGACTCAAGCGACCAAAAAGAAAACAAAAACAATAAACTGTACGGCCTGTGCAAAAACAAAAAACATAAAGCATAAAAAAAAGTATAAGTACCACTAAACAAAAAGGAGCTAAAACTGTGTGTGTGCGCGCTTGAAATCAATACGAAACTAAAGCCATTTGCCACAGCCCAATGCATTTGAGCTGGCTCATTGTTCCTGGCCAGCAGAAAAGTAGGCAACGAAATCTTTAAGTAATTATAATATCTGTGCGTTTAACTTTTGCGCACCAAACGAAATTAAAGTAAAACTATTTAAAATGCATTTTTGTGGCAACATTTTCATTGTTTGGGCTTCACATTTATGCTGCTTTATGCGACTGCTGCTGCTGCTTCTGTGTCAGTTGCGACTTATTGTGCCACAAAGTTTCATTGTGTTTGAATGTATTGTGAATTCATGACAGCCAGCCCCACGACTGCCATTACTAATTAGCGCGAGACCTAGTTTATCAGCTCTAAGCTGGGATTTAACCTCTAGGCCAGCACAACAAGTATTCTTTGGTTTTACATCTTAAAAGCAGCTCGTTAAATGATAGCAAAGTTGGCGTATGCCCCTAGAGGAACTATCGAACTTCTAGACAAATACAATTTCATTGCGATCAGCCCTTTGGGCTGGCGTTGGTTGGCGCTGGAATGCGTAAACGTTGACGATTAACTGCGCCATGAAAATGAAGCAAAATAAAACAATTAGAACTAAATAAAGAAATAAATCTCGCAACATGACGGGCGTGCTAAGCACTCGCTGCGGTTAAAGTGCTCCCTTCTTGCCAAAGCCTGAGCTGCAATGTGCTGCTTTAGATCCTGTTCCAAGTTGCTTACACGATTTTGTGTCTGGGAGTGTGTGGCAAGCTTATGTGGCACTCAGCCAAGAAGCAAACACTTCAGATTGCATTTCTGCCCGACTGTTTAGATGTTGACTGCTCTTGGTTGCTATTTGTTGCTGTGGTTTTCTGCGTTTTGTGGTCTTTGCGTTGTGGTCTTTGCGTTGTGGTCCTTGCTCATTGCCTTATTGCCTTGCATTTGATCCGTGTGCCCAGCGCAGCAGCTGTAAGAAAAGTTGGGAAGAAACAAACTAGAAATATTAGTATCTTTATATGTAAACAGAAGCCATACAGTCTCGTACACTCTGGATACCGAGTTTAAGACGTCTGACACAAAATAGTTGATGCCACCCAAGAACTGAGACACAGAGATAAAAACTTCGCATGTGTCAGCTTGGAAGTTCTCATGTCGACACACAATACGCATAAGCCGCGTTGTCTGTCAGTCTATTCTAGATTGAATTTACATAGGGCGCGGGCTAGGAATAAGAAACTGTCAGACAGCTGCAACAAGATTTATCAGCATCAAGCAAAAGATTCTGGGACGTGCAGCCCCGCACAATCACACATGTTTCATAATTGCCTTTTATGTTGCCAGCTGATGCCACATGTATAGTCTGCATGTTGCCCAATATGTTTCCGCCATGTTGGCAGCAATAAGTTGCAACAGCACAATAAGGGGGCGAGGCAACTGAATATGGTACTGTGTCTGTGCAAACAAAGAGTAACAAAGAAAACATGCACATCATGCATCATAGCAAATGGAATTTTAACAATTGTTCTGCTGAATTAAAAATTTTCACTGAAAATTGCTATATTCTGACAAAGCTGCAATTGTTTAATTAAAACATAAAACGCTTGCTTGTTTACCATTGATTTTTAAGTGCATTTAAACAGCGCTTAAATCTCTCGATGCAAATCATCTGTGTTACATAAATATAACATTGGCCATTGCAAAAGTATTCTTTGAAAAAGTGGAAAGAAAACATATGAGCCAAAAACAAAACTCTGCTAATTGCTGTCTTACTTTCATTGAGTTGCTCATTTTCCTGCTTTCTTTCTCTATCCTATCGCTTTAATATTTTAAATTGCACTTTAAACTGTTGAAACTTGATAGACTTGATACTAGTAACAATAAGTGAAAAGTACTTGAATATATTAAAGAAAAAACAAGTATTTTAACGACTATTAATTGAATCTGCACCAAATTTAATCTAAGCAAAATCTAAGCAAAAAACAACAGCTAAGAATTATTTGTTTTGCGTTTTAATTAGTTTTTTGGCTACTTTTGTAACATTTGATAACAACTTTTTCAATGTTTTTTTCAAAAATTGAGTTTAATTAAAACACAAAATTCGCTCGCTTTTGTCAATTGTTTCGACTGTTAAATAATTGGCTATAAATTGAAACTTCGAATATTGCATTTAATTGAATAGTGAAGTGGTTTTTAAACTAAAATTCGCAGTGCGCTTTTAGCAATGTCAATGTGCAAATTTACTAAATACATTTAACCCATACTTGCTGCACATATTAAATGACAAATGCAACGCACAGTGCTCTTACTCACAAACGCATGGGTTATTGAGGGGTAGGGGAAAGGTAAGGAGTTTGGGCAGCGATGTAAAACGGCATGCACTCAAAGCACCGTAAATACCGCTGCAGTGCATTCATAAAAACTAGAAAAATAAAACGTCAACTTGTGTATTGAAATTTATTTGAGCGCATACGTTTAAAAAACGAACAAGCAAGGGACACTGGAGCCAGCAGCCCCTTTATACTGGATATCAACTAACGTCCATGCGACTGTGGCTTTCATTACAAGCACAGCCCAAACAAAATCCACCACCCTCAGTACCCACTAGAAACATCTCTCTAACTGGGCGCCTATTTTTGTATAGAAATTCAATCAGGCGCTCGACTGAACAGCTTTCAATTAAACGCTTATCACGCGCTCTGCAGTTGCGCTTCAAATTAAAAAAAATAAATAAAAATCCACGAATGGGGAAGAGCCGAAAGGGTTTAGATAAAATGTTTGCTCTTGACTTTTTAGCACAAAGTCGGTTGGGCCGAGACGAAGTCCAAACAATTTGTTACAAAAGCGCAGTCAACATTATGAAACTCATTAAAAAAGTTTTTGGGCTACATTTCGTACAAATCTTAAGTATTTTGTTCCAGTCAAGCAAGTTGCAGTTGCAGGAAAATGCTCAAGGCCTTAAACTATGCAAAAGTAATGCTTAAGAAGGCAAAAGCTACATTTAAATAAGTCACAATAAGCCAAAAATATATAAAGAAGAATAAGACCCAAAAGAAAAATGTATTCAAATAATGGGCAAAATGAAAAAGAGCGTGTCATAAGAACAGCATGACTCGTGTCTCTGAACTGCTTAAAAAATTCATAAATTAGACGGCAAAGCCTCGGCTTTGACAGCAAATAATACACTTCCACACACACACACACACACACACACACACACAGAAATACACAAACATATGTGTCGGCTTGTGGAAAAAAAAGGGTCAAATGCGAAATAAGCCGCAGCTGAGACGCCTCGATTGTGAGCGATTGGCCAAACAGCCAACAGCCAGACAAAAAGTAATGTGGCTGTGCCAAGCATTGCAATCTATAAACAATTTCTAGCTGCCAGATATTTATAAATTGCTCAGCCGCTTAGTGGCAAGGAGAAGAAGGGAGCACTTGTCAGCGAGAGTTGTAGGCCATCAATTTGACTGGGCACAAATGTAAATGAAAGTTAACTTTTCCAACTTTTGCCCCACACAAAAGTCAGTGAAGCAATTTTGACGTATTCCACTTTATTTTTGCAAGTTGTTTGCTTAATTTTTTTATTTATTTTTTTTTTATTTTCCTTTTCAAGTTGTTTGTTGCGTGGTTTGTTTTTGTAGTATCCACAGCGCTAAGCATCGGAAGTTCTAATATAAACATACTGTTTGCTATACTATATGCATGTGTGTACATAATTAAAGCCACAACTCGCGGCATAAGCATAAATCTCTGCCACTGAACCGATCCCTTAACCCAAACGGCCCCAACTTAGCGCGCGCAGTTTCATTCATACGCACCGTTGTACGTGGATGCCACATGGCCGCCAGCAGCTGCTCTTGTATTGGCCAGTTCGTTGACGGCTGATTTTCAGTTGCTGCTTCTCACTATGGGCGTAATGAATATATATATTTTTTTTTCTTGGTAGCACGCACTTTTATGAGCAGCTTTAGGCAGCGTGTGTTATCTGTTCAGTTGAAATTATGCACCCGTTTTGCCTGAACCGTAAAAATGCCTGGAATTTCACTAACGAGCGAACACGCGACCATTCAACAACAAACACAAAGAAGAATTCCAAACAACTCTTTGCGATAGTATCCAACTGGCGGCAAAAATGTGCGGCACTTGTGGCGTATGCGTTATAATATTGCTGTCGACTCAATTGTAGCAGTTGCGTCTGACTCGACGTTGCTGGCGCGACTCAGCTTGTGCGTTGGCTAAAGTCCTGTCTTATAGTCCTGTTGCCGCTGTTGCTGCTGCTGTTGCTTCGGCATCCGGTGTCGTCGTCGATTATTCGGCGCTGCACTACGTCGGCGGTTGCGTCGACAACGAACACCGTTTGTCGGCATTTCAAACTTGTGCCATTTGAGTGTTTGAGTACGTTTGCTTTGGGTGTGTTTGTGAATGTGCCAAATGGCGCCTGCATGCGGAAATTGTTGTTTTGTGGAGGGCAAAGAAGAATGTTGCTTGCTTGCTTGCTTGCCTGCCTCACGCTTTAACTGACAACAATACACAAGCATTCGAAATACAACAACAAATACTGTTATAGCAACAATATCATTATTGAGCAGCCGGTGGCCGTGTCTCGTGTGTCACATCATAATGCAAATATTTAAAATTGGCCAACCAGCCGCAAAATATTGACGCGCATCTAAGCCGCAATCGCTGCTGTCCGCACAATTTACCCCACTCCCCCCCCTCCCCCTTTCCTATATAACAAAATATAAATAAAAATAAAATGTCGCTGATGCTTGACGCATTGGGCAACAAGGCAACTGATGATGGTAATCGACTTGGCGGTATTTTAAAATATTCGAGATGGAACAAAATAAGATGACCAACAAAGTTAGTAACAAATTTAAAGTATTATTTATTTATTAAGAAAAAAATTAATAAAAAATATCTTTCTATTTGCTTAAATTGCTTATAATCATTAAAATGTTTATTGCAATGGAAATTATTTATATTTCTTTCAAAACGAAAGATGGAAATATTCTTTTACCTTTTGGGAACTTGGCAAAATGTCTGTGCTCTTTGGCAGCATCCCACTTAACTTTTAGTTGTACCTTTCTAATGGATATTTTAAATTTTTATACAAACTTCAGCTTTATATACAATTTTTTATTCAACTAGATTTTCTGAGCTTGTTATTATTTTAAAATTCACATTTTTGCGTTTAAAGAAAACGCGACACATCACTAACTTTAGGTGTTAGCTGTTATTGTTGTTGTTGTTGTTGTTGTTGCTAATGCCGTCAGTTGGTGTGACAAGCCAATTGGAGGGCAACTAGAGGCTGTGGACTGGGGCGGTGATTGTGGGGGAGTCGGGAGTCCAGACATCAGCACAGTTTGTTATTATTTAAATCAGGAAGTTGAAGAAATTTCCGCTCCACACACACACAAACACACTAACACACACAGCAAAAAATTGGCAGTAGGCTGGCAAGCAATCGAGGGTTTGGGGTAGCGGGGATAACTGTCACTTGCTTGTAGTAGCTGCGAGTCCTTACGTCTTCGTCATCGTCTTGGGCATCCGTTTGGTGTTGTGCGCTCCGTTTGCTATTGTATTTAAGGTGCTGCCAGCTAGGCCAGCCAGTCAGCCAGCCAGTCAGCCGTCGCCAAGTCAATTAAATATTTATTTAAGTGATTTTCAGACGCCATAAAATATCATCAGTTGGCTCTGTTGGCGGCTAATGAGAAATCGATGTGTCGTCCTGCAGGAATTTGTTCGAATCCAGTGTGAAGGATGGTCGTAACGCGTACAAGGCCTTCAATTGGCATACACATCCTGGCACATCCTTGCGGCCAGCAGCATGGCGTGCTATTTAATGAGTTTTTATTGCTGCGCTTCAGGTGATTTGATTGCTGCAATTTTCTACTTGATTTACACGGTTTTTTAGAGCCCACTATTGATTTTACAATTAGGCCGTGGCAGCGGAGTGGGAGCGGGATGGGAGGTGTTGAGCAATGGAATGCATTTTGCATGTTTTCGCGTCCTTTGCGCATTTGTTTTTTGCCTGAATATCCACGTAGGCTTTGATTGCTGGCGATTTTGTTATTTTGTTTGTTTGAGTTTTGAGGGTGCTTTGAAGCAATTCTTATGCGCCGCATCCTGTATCTGTGCCTGGCACGGTATACGCCTATTTGCAGTTGAAGCAGCAACAGCAGCAACAGCGACGAGCACAATTTATGCGGTAATTGCTTTTTTAAGCGCTTCACATTTATCTTTTCGACACAAGTGAAACTAGTAGCTTGCCGCTGCGAGTGCCTACTTTTTGCGTGCCTTTGTCAATTTGCTTGCAGCAAGAGCAACACGAACATCAACAAAAACAACAACAATAAAAGTAATAAGAGAAATAAGTACATAACAAGACTTAAGACAGCAACGTTAACAATGACAACAATGTAGAGGAAAAAGTGAGCGAGAGAGAGAGATAGACTTTAGCTCAACTACTTACAATGGTATTTTTATGACATCTTCTATTTGTTTGCGCCTCCAAATATGCAATGATGGGATGCCAGACTCTTTTTTGACTTTTGGCATTTAGCGTTGTTTGTTGTTGTCATGCTTCATGCTGTAAAACATTTTACCCTAATCAATTAGACGCAATATAAAAACGCTCAAAATTGACAAACACAACGCCGCTCAGTTAAAAATTAATTTATTTTGATATATTGCGTTGGTTAACTTTTTGAGTAATGCTTCTGACCTTGTGACACACTCGTGGGTGAATTGTTATCGTAAAAAAAGATAATATTAACGCATGCTAAGTAGCTATAAAAATAGCACTTATTCAAAGTAATAGCAGTTTGCTTGCCTTGCATTTTGCAATAATATTTTATGAGTCAACCAAATATTATGCTTATCTACTTTCAAATTTCCAGTACAATTAAAACCTTGGCGCAATAATTGAACAGTGGCTTCAAAACCATGCTCACTTAAGACTGACAAGTTGGCAGCGCCATCTAAGTGCTGCCACATAACCATTTTCTGGCATCATCGAAACTCGATAGTCATTTGCGATATATGTTGAATCGATGTTCAGTAGTAAAATTAAACCTGGTTTGTTACACCTTGTTTGTTACTTTTCTCACAAACTTCGCCGTTGTCGCTGCCGTTTCGCGCTCTTATAACGTGTTAACATAAAACAATTGCGCTGGTTGTAAATTGTAAATAGCGGCTTATCAAATCATAGTGCATTTTGCTTGGACAGAACTCAAGTTTGTCAGGGAGCGATAAAAGAAAAAAACACAACAAACATTTTGTAGGCCACAGCGGGCTTTGATTCGTTTTGTGTGTGTCACGCCCTAACGCAAAACAATATAAAAAGATAGAAAAAGACTCGCGTGTCGCGAGTAAAAAAAGTGAAATAAAAACAAAAGTTACAAGAAATTGTGCGGCAAGTTAATAACATCGAGTCCTTGAACAAAATTTTAAGCTGATATATTGAAATGGAGGTTAGTAGTTTAATTAAACAACACCATTGTTTGTCTGATCTGTATGACAGTCTAGGGCTGTTGTTGCCACTTGAAATGAATTTTTCATTGATGTTTGCTGTTTTCCTTGAATGATTTCATTTCATTTACTGTGCGACAACAACAAAACTTTGCCGATTCCCCTTCCCCTTCAGCTACACTCAATTGAATTCGGTGTGTGAGCGAGGCGGGTAACGATAACGATTACGTCAGTGCGCGCTCTCACTGGCACGCACAAACTCTTGCTCGCTCTCATATATTTTGAGTTCTGGAGTTTGCGCTCTGGGCGTTTGCCTATGCCGCTCGCTGTATAAAATTTTTGTTGTTACAATACACAGGGCTCTTATGTTTCGGGTCAACGTCATCTAACCCTATAGCGTGGTTCATTATAGATTCCCATCACCACAATTTAATTAAATCTTGTTATTATATCATCACAATTCCGCTTTCTTTTCCCTTTGTATTTCGGCTGTGTGTTAAGCCTCATAAATACTTTTATGTATTTCGCATAATTTGTCATAAAATACCGATATTTTCATTTTGAATAACAAACAGCTGTTTATTGTTTCTGTTCTGCGCGTTATCAGCGCTATCACAAAATGAATCACCAGAATTACAAACATATATGAAAATTGAAATGAATCGTTTATACTTGTTGATAAGCTTTGTATGGTTTGTAACCATGAGTAAAGATAAGCCTTAATCTTACCTGCGCAACAATGCAAATGTTGCTTAAATTTAATTTTATTCGCCAAACACATTTAATGTGGGTAAAAAGTCGGTCACACTCGACTTAAGCACTCATTATTGTTGTATTTTGCAGCTACATACATAATTGCGTTGTGAGCCCTTTCTAATGATTAATCCGCGTTTTATTGCCCCTTTTGCCTCGAATCGCATTCAGACGCCCACGCTGAGCGTCAAAGCGCATTAAGTGTCTTTTGTGAACTAAGTAATTAATCACCTTTGTGTGCTGTTATTTTTTTGTTTTTGTACCATTTGACGGCCATCAAAGCAAAACATGAAAAGCCCCTCGAAATAGGGGCAAAGTGAAAAGCAAAAATAAATAAAACCATAGCAGTAGTACGACCAGTCGGTCAACATTGAAATTGGCCATTTCCGGCATTTAATTGACGTCGTCCATACAAAAAATAATTGAAGACAAAAACAAACATAAACAACAAATAGAAGCTAGTTTGACTATTGAGTGTGTTGGATAATTTGTGTTCTGACTTAAATTGATAGGATGAATAAATGATGCGCTATAAAAAGTATAAAAATAGCGCCCCAAGTACCAAAATTAATCTGCTTTCAAAACAGCAGCAAACTTAAAAAGATTGACATATGTATATTTAAGAACTTAAATGATTAGCTAAAAATGTGTAGTATTTGTGTTTACTTCGCTTTTATAAGTAGAGAGAGAAACTTTACCTAACACTTATACATTAATTACCAAACCTGAAATTTTGTTGATTTTAGCATTATCGCTTGAGTATAACAACGTTAGCATCAATGGTTATTAAATACAATCTTAGATTAAACCTTACTCAAAATGTCTCAACAGTGAATAAAGAAAAGTGGGCAATCGCCAGCTAATGCTGTGAGACGAATAAAGCATTTTTACAATTTTCTTTGGCTGTTTGCAAACAAACTGTCAGCAAAACTTTTAACAAGTTGTTAGCCACCTAAATTTCGCTGCTAACCACATTGTCAAGCAAATAACAAATAAAAGCGTCTAAGCGCATCTTAGCCAAATGCCTGAAGTGTTTTTCTTCACTTTGTTTTGAGCCCTGAAACTTCGCAGAGTTTGTGGCAAGTTCCATAGAAGGCAGCTGGCTAAGCACTTTTATGTTGCTGTTGTTATTGTTGTATTCATTTTTATTATTACTTGTGAATTTAGCCTGGCTTTGGGCACATTTTCATAAATTTCCACTTACTCATCTGGGATCTGAGGTGTTGCCGGAGTCTTATAACACGCTCCGTTAACCGTATTTGGCTTTGATGGGCATTACTTACTTCATCATTCGCTTAAACTTTGCATAATTCTCATTTATTACCGCAACCATTTTTATCTCCCGCCATGAAATCTGACACATAAAGCGGCATTTTATTCCCAGCCAAGTGGCTAGCTGTTGCCATGTTCCGGTCTGCATTTGGTTTGGAATTGGTTCGAAGGCGCTGGGCTCTGCTCCAATTTATCTTACAAATTTAATCTTTTTTACATAATTTTGCGTATGGCTTTCGTGTAATTACCTGCGCACCTCCTCCTCCATCGGGTCAGGGTCGTGGTCGGTCTGCCTGCCAGCACTGAACTTGGACCTTCGGAAAGTTTTTCAGTTGCCTGTCAAAAGTTTTGAGGTCGTTATTAGCACATACATGCATAAAACAAATGTTGCACACACACACATACCATGTTAGTGTCTACAAATCATCTGCAAATTCTCTGTAATTAAACACTGCTTTCGTTTATTAAGAGGTAAGAGGGTTGATGTGACTCTTGACGTTTATTAATAGAGTATTTATTTATATTAACAAATGCGGTTGAACTTTAACAAATATTCATGTATTAATACCTTCAGTTCAAGATGTTTTTTTTTTAATTTTTGGCAAATAATAGCTCTTAAAATTCTCTTGTTTATCAGCACTGTTTTAAATTTATTTAAAAATGGCAACACTTAATAATATTTATGAATTATTAATTTTTAAGCAAAAGTTCAGAAATGTCACGTTAACCGAATTCTTCCACTAATTTATAAATCGACACTGAATTCATTAATTTACTTTTATGAGATGATGTCATGAATTGTGTTTTTGTTTAAATATAATGCAGGAATAAAAGCCGTTTTCTGTAGTAAGTTAATTTTTGCATTAAACTTGTATCAAGATTTATTGCCATAGCCAGTTTTGGGTTTGTTAGTTTCCGATTCAATGTAATCTCTCGGCTTGATGTTCTCACAAGCCAAAGATATAAATATTAATGTTCTTTAATAAGTGTGTGCAACAGATTGCTTCAGTGACTTAATACGTAGCGGTGTTGCAACTGACACACCCACATGATGTCGCCCACTTTTTGTTATGCTGTGCGGCGCAATGTGCACGCGATTTATGCTGTTTGCCTGTTTTTGTTTTTTTTTTTAATCGCCTTCGCATGCAACTGTCGCGTTTGTTGGCGTCGCTCTTCTGTGTGTTTCTATCTCTCTATGCACAAATCTAAAACGATTGCAACATAGGCGCTGTGTTTGCCAATTGCGAACAACTGTGGTTGTTGCTGCGGCTGTGAATCTGTCTGTGGTTGCTGTAACTTGCCACAAAACCGTTTGGGGCCAAGTGTTGCCCAATTTAAGGGCGACAGGGTCTGTGTGGCATGTCGCGCCAGCATTTGCATAATTGCCCGCAACTGGCAAACAACAACAACAAAAAAACTACTCGTAATTGCCGCTAGCTGCAATTTCAAATGTCAGCCTGCCAATCTGGCTGTGTTCTAGCCAAGTCAACGGCCGAGTTCATTGCCCGGCTGTGGCTGTGACTGTGTGTGCGTGCAATGAAATGTCTCTCGCCAATATTTAAACTATTTGATGTAGTATAAACAAGCAGCTTGATTGTGGCCAGACTGTGTGTGCGTTTGCCCAACAGGTCTTTTAACCAAATTTACACATATACGCTGCATACGCTTTCGTTTTTTTTTTTTGCTTGCATTTCATTAAAAAAAAGCCTACCAAGAAATTGTTGTCTGATTAACTTTCACTGCCGCAAGTTCCCAGCTATTATTAGTATATGCTTTTGTTTTTTTATTCAACAATAAAAATTACTACGCTCTTGTTATTGTTTTAAACAATATACATATAGTATTCCTTGGCATTTTGGTCTCACCAATTTGTACATTGTTTTGTTTTTGCATTTTTTCAGTTGTGTCGTGCACGCTTAAATTGTGGCGTTGCGACGTGACTAAAGTTGCTCACTTAAAAATTCAAAGGCAAAAGCAAACTACATACATTTTCGCACACTTCATGACGAAACCCACTCAAAACCCTTTTGCCACATCTTTTTGGTGTTTGTTTTTTTTTTGTCTGTTTTGCTTATTTGACATTTTATTGATGATGTGGCGGGCACAAGAAATAAAATGCGTTGCACGTTTTTCATTTTGAGCAAATATCGAGCACAACTCCATATCATCGAGACACTTGGCTCCATATGCCTCAGCCAACTGAATTTCACTCTTTATTATTCTTATACTCTAGCAGTGGGTATTATGAAATTGTTAATTAAGTTGGGATACAAAATACTGAGTTGTATATTTAATCTGCGTCAATTTGCTAAAATACTTTCTTTCTTAATTTGCTTTTGTTTTTGTTTGACCAACAAATGTGCAAATGTTTTGTCATAAAACAAAGAAAAGTGAGAAAGTTCACCCCAGTCTCACTCTCTCTCTCTCTTTCTCTCTCTTTCGCTCTTTGTTTTATTTCTCTATTTATGGGCAGAAGTGTCAGTTATGTCGTTAGCTGCTTTTGCTGTTGGTAATTTGCAACTTTGCTGCAATGTCAATGCTAATGCCAACTTGCCAAGTGGCCTTTGCTGTGTTACCCAAGATCTCAGCCGTGGTTAGCTCGAGTTTTAGTTGTATGCTGTGTGTGGCCAATCAGGCGGCAAACCATTGGATACAAATGCACTGAAGCGGAACTATCGGCTTCTCAGCTTTCAGTTTTCAGTACTCAACGCTCGATTGCGCTGCTTTAGAATGACCAATGTGGTCTCAACTTTCTAGCTACCAGTTTCAGGGCTTCGTTGGTTATGTTTTTTTTTTTTTTGTCACGGGATTTGCTGTAGATGCCACTGCTGTCAGCTGCAGCAATGGAGCGTGCCTCCTAGGTTTATTGCTGGCATGCAAATTGCATAAAATATTGCTAAGCCATAGAAGCGTATTGCTGTTCACTGAATATGGGATTTGCGGTTACTTACAGTGGCTACAGATAGACAGACACACACAGAGCCCTAGGGACACAAGCACATAGCAGCTGGGAACTGAAGATAAAGCACTTAAATATTGTTCAGAAAATAAAATTCATGCACCAAAGTTGCCTATATCGGCAGTCTGTTGTACTTTACACAGACTGACGATGGAATATATATATATATATATATATATATATATATATATAGAAAATAGAAAACGTGTTGGGTGAATATACTTATGTGCAGCATTAATGTGGCAACAAGTTTGAATAGCTTATTATATTGCCCCAGCTGCATTTAAATTTCAAATGACGTTGATTTAGATTTGTGTGTGTTTGTGTAATACGAATAAGACCTTTAGCATCGTGCTTGTTTTATGGCTTATACTCTTAAAAAACAAAAATAGTTTTTGCTGTTGTGACTAATTGGATTTCAAGCTGGGAAACTGACTTTCTTTGTGGCTTACATAAGTTTAACAAACAATGGTGAAAAATGCGGCGATAATCTTTTATTTTTGAGAAACTTTGTATCTGCTGGTGATTAAGTGCCAATAAAATATGTATTAAATCCGTTAAATGCCAGCTACTTTCGTACAAAACCCGAACCGTAATAATCCATTTCCACAAACACACCGGCCGAAACCATTTTACCTCTGCAATTTCCCTAATTTCAATTTGCTACGCGCTCCCTTAGCCATAAACTTTAGGCCGACAAACCGTCAAAACTGTGGTCGTATAATTAAGATTTTTGAATTTCCTAACGTGATTTGCTCGAGTGCTACAATTTCCTGGTAACACAGCACAGCATCTGGCGCGCATCCTCAACTCTCAGCTCAATTAGGCTTGCTTCCTACTTGGCCATATTTGGGCGCGTTTGCACATTTTCAGTCATTAGTCATTAGCTGGTTTTTGCTGCCTGAACAACTTTTCACCTGCTGAATGGTTAAAACAAAAAGGCGGTGTTCCGAGCGTTTTAACGTTTCATGATTTTTCTTTCACAGATTTTCCGCTCGACAAACGTGATTTTTAAATAGCTTGCCGGCTGTTGTGACGCAAAATTAAATCAACTAAATACCTTGACCTACTTGCCAGTCACTGGACACCACAGCCAAAACACATTCATCTATCAAGCAAAAGTAAATGTGCAAATCACCGAAAAACAGCATTAGACATGTTTTGAGTTTTGTTATTCGCACACATTTCTGGCAGCTGTAACAAAAACAACAACAACAACAGCTAGTTAAACATGTTTTAAAGCCTGCTCCCCGTTTCAAGGCCCGTTGCGATTAATGAGCCAAATCCAAAATTCTCACTCTATCTATACACACGACTCTTCTAAATACTCACGTAATCTGACATGGCCGACACGTTGACAACTGTGCGGTCTTACTTATATATGTGTTAACGTATCTGTCACATACAATGTGCATATCTCGTTGCGCCACCTTGTTTATGCGCTCTTTACGGTGCATGTGCATGGTGGGTGCGCGTCTCTGTTTCAACAGAAAAACTTGTTGCCGTTATTCGTTAGACAGAATTACACAGCCTTAGCTAATCAGTTGCTATAAAACTTATTGACTTCATAAAAAACGCTGTTTTTTGAAATGACTTCTTGCTTAAAATCTAAGCGAAAAGACTCAATTCTGCGTCGTATGTTTCCTTTAATTGATTCTAAGAGAATTGAAAAACAAGTCGTTTGTTTTTGTTTTTATGTTTCTGGTACAAGTTTTCTTCAGTTGTGCCAGTTTTTTTTTTGTTTAGATTTAATTTATTAGCATCTTGTTCTCATTTATGTTCTTATCTGTGTGTTGAGCGAGTGCGTGAATCTCGGGAGTGTCATGAACTCAATTATTTTTGCAATTATGGTATTTTTGTGCTAGATTTTGTACAGCACTGCGGGGTAATTGCGTTTGCTACCTGACTCTTGATGACTTGTTTGAATCTTAAGTAAAGAATTGAAACTCATGCGCAACATCTTAATTGAAAACTGAAAATTATAAGTTGTGGCTTTGCTGCGTCATTGAAATGAAACTGTTATTTCTATTATTTTTCAATTAATCAAACTCTGCCCTCAATTGAAATGTCAACGCCGTGTTCTGCCGTTAGACGCCGCAACTGAGCCAATGCCTGACATAATAACAACGTTAAATGGCCGGCCGAGTTGACGTTGTTGCTGTTTGCCGCCCTGTTGCCGGTTGTGCTCTTCATGCATGCCACTCACTCCAAAGTGGGTCAATCGACAGCATTTAGCTGTACTCTCGTATCTTTCTATCTGAATGTAGCATCTGCCCGAGCTTTAAGCCAAACTTGGCGTTACACGTTCATTTGAACATGGCCATTTACGAGTAGTTTTCGCTAGGCAAAGAGGGAAGCGAAGGCGTTCAACAAGCACTTCAACTTGTTGTTGTTTAGTTTGTGCAGAGTTTTAAGTTTTATATGTTTTCTTATATGTACATATATACATGTAGTGAAACCGGTTTCACTTAAACGTCGCACTGAAGTTGCAGCGGCAACAAAAGTATGAAAAGTGGTTTATGTGGTTAGTCTTGCTTCCTGGCGGACTCGTCATTTGGTCGATGCTGCCCCTTAAAACCAGTTTCTTGTGAGCAGTGTCTTTCGTTTTGTCTGCTGGTTTATAGGGTTGGGGTTCAGTTGGGTTCGGTTTTGGTTCAGTTGGTTTGTTTGTTTGGGTCACGCTTTGATAGAACTTTCAGGCCCAGGCCAAACAACTCGGCGTGCTGTACAATTATTTTATGTAAATTGTAGCCCTCGAACCGCATGTCTTTGAAGCTGATTTACTCGCACGACAAGCTGACTGACTGAATGCCTTCGAGCCCTCATTGTCAGCTATTAGCCAAGTTAACCTAAGTCAGTCGTTTTATTTATTTGGCCATGTCTTCCATTTGATTTCAACTTCGTACTGTCTCATTATTGCCAGGCTATAAATCTCGACTGAAAGCAGATGGAAAAACCTGCGCAATGTTTTCCCACAGCAAATCAATCGCTGGGGCTTCAACTTTGACTGCTATACTTTACTTTAGTATATTTATTTTTGTTATTTATGGCCCCTTTTGGCCTTCTTATCGCTTTGGCTTGGGATTTTGGGCTTCGATTTCATGCTCGTCGCAACAACCTCTCGCTCTGGAGTGGAAGTCATTTAAGTGCAGACATCGTCGAATGTTGCGTCTCTTGCTGCCACACTTGGTTGCCACCGATGGTGACTTTAATATATGCGCCTAATTTACATTGCCACCGACTGTCGATTACGCCAACTCAATGCAAGACTTACTGACTCACTGGCTGACTTGTTTGTTGGCTGTGCGACTGACTGACTGAATTTCTGTTGCGATTGCAGCAGGCCTTTAAGCTCAAACCGCGACATCAAGCAAATGTTGCACGACTGTCGCGTCTGTATTGTTTTTGTTGCTGTCTCGACCCGGTCTGCACCTTAATTTGGTGTCTTGTGTTTTTCTGTGCGCCAGTCGCCGCTGAGCCCCAGTCCAAGTCACAGCCACGTTCAGCGTTCGCTCTGCGTTGCAATTTACAGTGCTGCATAATTGGATTTGCATTTTGTTATTTTTGGTTTAATAATAGCTCGACATTTTGCCATTTATTGATTTGCAATAAGTGCAATCATAAATCAGATATGGAGAGTGCTGTGCCTGTAGCCGAGTTCCAAAAGATTAAACTGCGGCCCGTGCCGAGGATTAAGCGGCGTGCACCACAGCCGCCGCTTAGCCTTAAGCTGTTAAATAAAGTGCGGCAATATTGAAACTTTGATTGTAAACAATGTTGTCTAATAAACGGTTTTTTGTATTTTTGTGCCTATTGCAGACCTCTTCCACCACAAAGACAACAACGCTTACCACGCCGGCCAAGTTATATGGCAAGGATTTGAGTGAGTACGATGATGTGGATGTGGAGAGCCTGTTGGCGCAATTGTCGCCCGAAGAGATAACCATACTGGCCAAAGAAGTGGATCCTGATGTAAGTCAAAACTTTCTTATATGCTTAATACATAAATACTTATATATATATATATAAACATGCAGGACAACTTCCTGCCGCCAGATCAGCGCTGCAGCTACGAGTGCGAAAAGGATGCCACTGGCCCACTGAATCGCAAACAGCTTATCGAGCACATTAATAAGCAGGCCATTGAGACGCCAGACGAGCCGGAGTTCGAGCCATATGTGCAGGGCACGGTGCGTGGCAAGAAGTGGGTGCCACCACCGAGGGATGCGCGTGAAATCGAGGCAGAGGAACAGATTGCCATTGATATGGGTGAGGAGTATGAGCATGCACTCAATGATGCCACTCAGGAGGAAATTATTGATTTGGCTGCCATTCTTGGCTTCCACTCGATGATGAATCAGGACCAATACCATGCTTCGCTGCTAAACAAGGGCCAGCCCGTTGGCATGGGCTGGGATGGCGTCACAAAGTCTACACAGCAAAAGCTGTATCCCAACGATCCGCCAAACAGCACTGATGTCGAAGAGTCGATTAAGCGTGTCAAGGATGATGATTCCAAGCTTATTGACCTTAACTTAAATAACATTAAGGTGAGTGTTTAGTTTAGTCTTAGAATTGTCAAGCGCTAATCCTCCTCTACATGATCTTACAGAATATATCGGACGAGAAACTCGAACAACTAATTGCCGCACTGCCTCAGAACGAACATTTGGAAGTTCTATCGCTGACAAATGTGGGCCTGACCGATAAAACAGCTCTCCTGCTCGCCGAAGCGATCGAGAAAAGCAAAACCCTGAGAGTATTAAATGTTGAAACTAACTTTATCAGTCCGCCCGTTATTGTCAGGCTGGTGCAAGCCCTGCTCAAATGTCACACCATCGAGGAATTCAGGGCATCCAATCAGGTAAGTTGCAATGGAAATTTACTGTACCAACAATTAGTAAACATGAAACTATCAATTTTGAACAGCGATCTGCAGTGCTCGGCAACAAGATTGAAATGGAGATCACCAATTTGGTAGAGAAGAACCCATCTCTGCTGCGACTTGGCTTGCATCTGGAGTTCAACGATGCTCGTCATCGTGTAGCCGCCCATCTTCAGCGCAACATCGACAGAAGTAAGTTGGCCCGTTGCCTTTGGCAGCGGATTATTCTCCCCACCCGCAATATTCGCAGGTTATCAGCGTTGGTTTTACTTCGATTTGAACTTTGCTCGCTAGGCCCGCGATTCCCATTTTTAGATATTAATATTTAGGTCTTTTATTTATGAGCAACTCGTGTGTACCTCCATTACTCGCGTTTAGGTGAATTACAGCAAGGTATGTTAGCTTCCTGCGCCGACGCTTTGCCATCGTCATTGCCATCCACATCTACATCTGCCTCACGATCATCTGCTGACATTTCACCCTCAAAGGTCAAGAGCTTGGCTGCTTTCGAGCTGTATGTCAAGACTCGTACTTGGACTAATGTTACAGATGCTGATCATGTTTTACCATCAGGGCGCACTGTGCGCAATCAACAGTTGACCTCATCAACAACAGCATCAACCGTTGCAGGAACTGGAGTTGCTGCAGCCGAAGCGTCTACATCGTCAGCTGCCATGAGTCTTTTGCGCGCTGACAATGAGAAGGAAATCTAACTTCGCTTTCTCTAAAACGCGTTGGTAACCAAAATGTCCCCCTTTTCTGTATCTTTCTTGTGGTTATCAGGTAAAAAGTTTTCGTTTCGTCGCCCCATCCGACGTCTTTGGCAACTACTTATCGTCCCGTTGAATAACCTAACATTGCAGCACATTTTTTTTATCATTAAATCGTTCGTTCGTTGCGTTCACGTTCACGTTATCGTTCGTTATCGTTCTCGAAATCACCTCTCGTTAAGTTTCGTTGCGTCACTTTGTGGCCTACATATAATTGATATCTACATACATTTATAAGTTTAACTTATTAAATGAGCATTACATACAAAACTTCATAATTATTATAGAAAAAAGCTTATTAATATGATAGTTAAAGAATTGCTTAGTCAGATTTACATTCAGAACTAAGTTTGAATTTATTAAATCCAAATATCATTCTTCCCACATATCTAACGCTAATTTTCTTGCCTTATCACGTATGTGATGTATATGTGTAGTGTTCCCTCTCTTTGTGTTTCCTCTGTATTATTGCCTCTCTCTGTCTCTCTCTGTCAATTGTTCCTGGTTATCTAAACGATCTTGTAATTACCATTGGACGATACTTTTGTCTACAAAATCAATTCGATTATATTGTATACTAACTAAGTTTTTGTAATATATTTAAATTCCAAAATTATCAACCCCAAATTCTACACCCGACAACTCAACTCAACTTGCCCCGTGTGTAAATTAAATAAAAAAACCGCCTACCAAACAAACAACAATTTCAAAAAAAAAAAAAAAAAAACTAATCTACAGTCTTCCGCGTTGAAAAACTAAAACCAAACTTACCCAAACTGATATTGCCCAGCAACATGGAGATTGATCGGCAGCTAGTCCATTCGGCTACGCCCTCACCGTCACCATCACCCTCACCGTCGCCACAGCCGCCAGCTGACTATGATGTGGAGGTTGATCCCGACAACATGGTCATACGCGGTGGCGGCGGCGATGCCTTCGATCCCGAAATTGATCCCGATAATATGGTAGTGCACGGCAGTCGTGCCGCGACGCCCAACTACGATGACGAGGGCGTCTATCAAGCGCACACGTGAGTGAAGCCACACAAAAAAAAAAACCCAAAACCACAACCAGACAACACCAGCATTCAACCTAACACACCGGAACGAAGTCCGCCCATACACCGCAACACGCCCAAAATGTACAGACAGTCAGACAGCAGCCACCTGATCAATTCTCTATATTGTTCTCACCTCGCCTCGCCTCGTTCTGTAGTAACTTTGCTGTTGTTGCCTCTTACTCCACCAAGTATATAATTTTTTGTGTTTTTAGACATGGTGTGCAGTAAATTAAAAAGGCTCGTTCCAGACACAATTAAAACGTCTTGCAGACCAAGAACGTTGTATATAAAAACAATATCAAAACAATATCTAAACATGATCGTTGTTGTCACTCTGCTCATCCATTTTATTTTTATTCATTTTGTATATAATTGCGACACGTCCATCCAACTCCATCAGCTGTGCTACTAACCGCCCCTCAAAGTAACAGCCCCAAAAAGCAAAAAGCTGAAGTTTACTTAAGGGCTGAACCCAAGTTGTTTTTGTCATCCTTGTGCAGTCGAATTTTTTTGTTCTCTTCCCTCTTGTTGAAATGTTTTCAGAACATGCAGTCAACCGGATACCCTATATCAGACTTTTAAAAGTCAAAGTACTCCAAACTCAACAATACGCTTTACATTTAATTTTTTATGTGTTTCTTCCTTTGTCATTTGTTTTATGTGTACTTTTTCTATCTATCCCTTTTTCTCTTTCTTTCTGTTTCTCATTTACAGTAAGAAAAGATCTTGAATTACGCCTGAAGTTCAGATTTTTCAATAATCTGCATAGAAAATCAACAAGAATTCAATAAAACAAAATATATAAAAACGCAACAAAAAAAATCAAACAAACATTTAAATCAACTAAACTAAACATTTTAAAACGTTTTGTAATTTAAAAATTAAAAAACCGTATCAAAAAACAAAGTTTAATACATATGTAAATTAAACGTGTAAACAATATAAAAGAATTAAAGAAGCAGCAACTGCAACGTTGTCTAAATATGTTAGAGAGACCAAGAAGTTAATAATAATATAATATATATTTATATATATATATATACATATACACATATTTATAATGCGCAGAACGAACCACTGATACACAGATATATAAAAAATATATATATAAATATATGTAAATATGTCTACGATACAAGCATAATACATATAAAAAAGATGAGATATATATATTTAAAACTGATTTACGACAAAAGTCAAGGCATCTAACCCCAGCAAACAAAAACTTTAAGCGTAATGTGTATAATTTTGTCTTATATCTAACACAGGTACATATGAATTCAAAGTCTAATCAAAATTCTTTTTTTGTTTTGCATAACCGTTGCAAGTGCTGCCTAACCCCAAAAGAGCATATTCGAATTTTTGTTGCCTTCGAATATAGTCAAAGCTTTAAATTATTAAGACGCGCTTTTGCAAAAATGAAACAATGCGAATGCAGTTTACTGTAGCCATAACTTCCCTTCAACATACTCTATAAGACTGTTTTAGCGTACTGATCTTTGTACACTACCCAAACGCATTGATTGGTCAGTCAAGTCAACCAAAACTAATTGTTGATTGCAACCAATCCCGATAGTTGAATATGTTTTGCATGTTATTGTTTTCATTAAAGTCCTTCTTTTACTGTTGCATGCCACTGATAATTGACAACAATTACAAAAAGCATTATACCCTTAATCCCACATTAAAAATTTGCTTCTACTTACCAATTATACAACAATTCACAGAGCTCTAATGAACTTTTCTTCATATAGGAATTAAACTGCGATGTACAATTTTTAAGTGAAACTAAAAACTCAACAAATTACTGCAATATAAAAGAAAGAAAAAAAATATTTAAATATCAAACAAATAAACGAACAACTGCGACTTTTAAAATGCCGATGCCAAAATGTTTATGCTCTTTTTATAATTCAAAAAAAAAACAACAACATCACAGGCAGTACAACAACCTTCTCGTAAATGTAGCATAACTTTCAGCGCCAATCCATGTCAAACAGTTGGTACCCACAATATTTTCTTAGACTTTTGTTGTTTGTGCTTTCTAAAATATTTAAAATAAAATCTTTGCAGCTACCTTTAACATTTTTCCAAATAATAATTATCCCAAACCTTCAAAGTTTTGCTAGCCTGAAATAAAACGAATGATTAATCCTAAAATAAACCTAGAATTTAAGAACTGTTGCTCGAACTATTTTGACTTGCGAGCTATTTTTTTTTTGTGCGCCGACTACTAAAACGTTTTTTCAAATGGCAAACTTTTTGCCTAGCCTTGAATGTTGTACCTTTTCCAATGATTGATCGATTGATTAAAATGTTGACCAATTTTTGTGTGTATTTTGATTAACCTAAAGATAATAATAATCCTTCCTTTGTTTTGTGCTACAATTTAACTAATCACATTGTATTTGTCTCTTTCTTTTCTCTCTTTCCCAAACTTTCTCTTTATGTCTTCCAGTACGTGTGAAACGCCTCAGTCAGCGTAAATAAAAAGACAAAACATGCCACAACCAACTACAACAGCAACAACAAGAATAGCAACAACAGCCTTTTATTGTGTGTGATCGTGTGTGTGTCTTTGTATTTTGATTGTCCAACTATGTACTAACAACCAAGAAACCAGCACTACCACCAACAACAACAACAAAACCACAACCAGATGCAACAACAACAACTGTGCAACAAGCATTTTATGTGTTCAGCTCAACAACAACAAAACAACATGAAAAACCGTCATGTGATTTTAGCCCCCATTTCCAACATTTTTGATTGTTAAACACCGCCCTCTTTGTGTAATCGCAACCAGAACAACAACAACAACAGCAACACCACCACCAACTACAACAAGTACAACATCACCCAAACGACCCACACCCAACAACCAGCCGCAAAACTAACACCGAAGAATGATGCTGACATGCAGTACGTAAGATATATAATATCTGATAGCTATATTAAGTATCTATAAGTTAGACTTAGCTTATAAGTAGCTTAGCAAATATTGAGATCACAGCTTAGCAGCTCTTATGTCAATCTTAAGGCAATGTGTTCAATATATGTAGGTACAAAACATACATGAATATGTCTGTATAGTTCAATGTTGACACTTGATATCAGTGACAATCGCTGAAATGTGCGTCATGCTTCGTTTTATATTTTTAACCAATATTCCGCTCCGCTGTTAGTCTTGTTACGTCCATCTGCAATAATTGATTTGAAAAACATACTAATTGAAATTTTGACTTGTGTTTTTGCAGTTGGTCGTCAGCGTCGCATGGGTCATCTAAGCAGGAACTATACCATTGGTTGGCAATAAGCATCGAGATGAACTGTTCTGAAACGTTTGGGCTGATATCTATTATATAATCATATGTGTATACATTGCGTATACATGCTTATATGAACTAATTACAAAATGTCGAATTTGTTATTGTTGTTGTTTTGCAAAAGTTGCGCTCCTCGCTGGTTGCTCAATATTTTGTTCAATGTTTGTTGCGTTCATTTATATTTTAAATATAATTTTAATATTTTTTATTCTGGCCAAATATAAGGCCTTGTGTGTTCGGTTATCATATACCTAATCATATTGTTTGTTATTTGAGTTATGCAAATGTTTGTTGTCATACACACACCCACACACACAAACACACACATACAATTTAAATTTAATTAATTTTTTATCTTAATATGAATTGGCAATTTAAAAAAAAAATTACAATATCCAAATGAAGCAGCTCAATTGTATCGAGTTGTACATTTTTTTTTTTGTGAGAAATAATCCCTTCTCGAGTTATTGTCAATTCGGATTGTTCAGGATTTTACGCTGCAATTTCACACGCGCCACCTTTATTAGCAAAGTGTAACAGAAAACGATTTATTTTTTTTTGTATTAAATTGATTAAATTCAAAATTTAATTTGTATTTATTTCGTTTAGTTCTTAATGATTGCACTTGGAAATTGCATAAGCTTATATTTACATGCAAACACATACATAAATAATACATATATACACAACAATATATGCTACATATACATATAGCCATGGTCTCTGAAACAATTTACTGCTATTGAATTATAAAATTGCCTAAACATAATATTACACCTAGTATGTTTAAATACCCATTAAATCAAACGGATACAATTGTATATTTATAATTAAATGCGATGCTTTTAAAATACAATTTTTAAAAATCATGTAAAAAAACATTAAAATTAAATAAAAACCAAAAAAAAAAAAAACGATTATAAATATAATGGATTTATGCAAAAACTATTAAAGCTAATATTGAACTAAGCAATGTTAGCAGAAAATATGAGAGTCTTGGAATGTTTGCACGCTCAATTTGTCACTTAAAATCAGATTGGAATTGATTAATGGAAAATTTAAACCAACGGTGACACCTGTGTCAGTTGATTTGGCCGATAATGCCAAGCCAAACAAACAATCTGTTAGCAGTGTTATAAAGCTAGCACGTCGCTTAACCCATACTCACACACATACACACACACACTCGCATACGCATTTTGCGACTAAACAAACATTGAGAGCTCGATAAGATCGCGTGTCAGTTGAACAGCATCCGGCGGTATCAGTTAGTCAGCAAACGACGAAGCTAACGGAAAGAGCTATCGGGTTTACGGCTAAGGAACAAATACAAATTCACTCACAATGTCCACACTGGAAACGGAGGTGACCTTCCGCAAGCAAGCGGAAGTGAGTCAGAGTTTGGAGGCACAGTTTCGTAGCTCGTCAACAGATTTTATATTGCTCACAGACCATCGTACCTCTAAGAGCAGAAGCCTTGAGCAACTGGAGGTGGCCAAGCAGGAAGATGAATCGAAGCCATCCTGTTGCATGAACTATGCCAAAAAAACGTTTCGCATGAAGACACTTAAAAAGCGTCTGCCCATCTTGAGCTGGCTGCCTCATTATAACAAAAGCGATGCAATTGGTGATATTATTGCCGGGTTTACAGTGGGTTTAACTGTGATACCTCAAGGATTAGCCTACTCAGGTGTGGTAGGTTTGCCGGCAGAGTCTGGTCTTTATGGATCCTTTCTCGGCTGCTTTGTCTATGTGCTCCTAGGCACCTGCAAGGATAACACGATTGGAAGCACAGCTGTTGCTTCGCTGATGACATTCCAGTTTGCCCACGGCTCCTGGGCACATTCTGTGTTGCTCACCTTTCTCACGGGCATTATAGAGATACTCATGGCCATCTTTAAGCTGGGCTGTTTGGTGGAGTTCGTGTCGGGACCGGTTAGTGCAGGATTCACTAGTGCCGTCTCACTTATAGTGCTTACCTCGCAAATGAAGTATATTCTGGGCGTAAAGAGTGATGGTTCCTCTTTTCTGCAGAGCTGGATAAGCATGTTTCAGGACATTGAGAACATACGAGTTTGGGATAGCTGCCTTGGATTTGGTTGCCTAGCTCTATTGCTGGCAATACGCAGTCTTAGCCAGATTCGCATTGGCTCCAAGGAGAAATCGGAACGTAGCCAATTCCAGAATATATTCAATGAGGTCATTAAGTTTATAGGCGTCACACGCAATGCCACAGTTGTCATTGGGGCCACTTTAGTGGCTATGTATTTAGAAGCGAACAATATGAATCCATTCCGTCTAACAGGATATATTCCACCTGGATTACCGACGTTCACACTGCCCAATTTTACAGTCGAGGCACAACCTGGCAATGCCACAGCTGGCATTCCAGCCGTGCCTGGTGAAAGCTTCTTCGATATGGTGCACAGCTTAGGTTACGGCTTGATTATAGTTCCGATTATAGCGCTGCTGGAGAACGTATCTGTCTGCAAAGCTTTCGCCAAGGACAAACAAATTGATGTGAGCCAGGAACTTTTTGCCACCGGCGTAGCCAACATTGCCACCTCCCTGGTCAGTGGCTATCGCAGCAATGGCGGATTGGCCCGATCTGCAGTGAATAATGCCAGTGGATGCCGCACCAACATGTCCAACCTCTACATTGGCATCATTGTGGTGCTATCGATCAGTTACCTAACCGATTACTTTTTCTTCATACCAAAGGCAGTTTTAGCCGCTATCATCATCTCGGCAGTTGTGTTCCAACTCCAGTATCAGATTGTGTTGCCAATGTGGCGCAGCAAACGTAAGTTGAAGGCATAATTTTGTTAATTTAGCAAATTTGATTAAAAATTATTGATTTTAAGGTTCGGATCTTGTTCCTGGTGTGTTGGCTTTTATCACTTGCCTGGTGCTTCCCTTGGAGATTGGCATCGTTATTGCAATTGGAGCGAATCAACTTTATATACTCTACCATTCGGCGCGGCCCAAGGTGACACTGGAGCAGCTTGAGACGGAGCATGGCATCAAATTTATAAAGATCACACCTGATCGCTGTTTGATATTCCCATCTGTGGAGTTCGTTCGCAACATGGTGCTTAAATCTGGCAGCAAGACAACGCTTCCCATTGTCATTGATTGCACGTACATTTTTGCAGCGGACTTTACAGCCGCTAAAGTAATCTCCTCCATGGTGGAAGATTTTCAACGGCGCCAGCAAAAGATTATATTCTTCAATCTCAAGCCGAGTGTTGTCAGCATTTTTGAGGGTCTTAAGACGAAACTAGTGCTGTGCTACAACACTCATGCCCTGAGCCAGGAGCTACTGCCGAATGCTGCACTGAATCTGTCGCGCTCGGTTGACTCATTAGAAACAGGCATAGGCATGGGTGACTGTGTGAGCATGACAAGCACTAGTACTTTATCTCTGGCAAGAAACTAAGCGTAACACTCGTGGACAAGTATGGGGAAAAACAGATACGCAATCTATTCATAAACGTACTCTACATTTATCAAAGCAAATTTACTTCAAAGATATGAATCCCAGAATATTGATTTGAAATCAAAATATTTTTAAAATTAAATTTATAATTAAAGAATAACTTTAATCAAAATCTACCCACATATTATTGTACTTTGTCTCAGAAATTGATTTGAAATCAAAATATTTTTAGAACTAAATTAATTATAAAAGTACATATATACATACTGAAATCAAACTTTACCCACAGATTATTGTTCTATATCAGATATGTTTTTGCTGTTGTAAAGCATCACATCCTTTACATGTGTACAAGGTATATAAAATAGGACCAAGTACACTGCCTTATGCTACTCAAGCTCTTACAGCCCTGAGCGAGGACTTTGCTTCACCGGACCTGACAAAGAAAAATCTATTCATGATGTAAGAAGTTGCAATAGGGATGATTCGCTTTAGTCTTGTGAAGCAAGCTTAAAGATGTTAAAATATTATAGTATACTTTTAGGATAGAAATTGAATTGGCAGGATGTTGAAAATCAAGATTTTATAGCATACCTTTAGAATAGAACTTAAATTGGGAGCAATGGAATTACAAAACAAGTCATAACTAGGTCGCATCCTTACAAATTTTCAAAGCGTTGTGATCGATAGGACCAGCTCCATCGAACTGCATTCAAGGTTTATGGGGTACTCTAAGAACCCGAACACTTAAAAAATTTCATCGGAAAGCAAAGGAATTTGAGTTGAAATCACAAAAAATAAGTATCCTTTTGAAATTCTTAATGATATAACTGAGTTATGGACAAAAAATGGCTGTTCTTGTCAGGAAGTTAGCTCAAAGTTGGCCAAAACCTAGCTGATTTTCAAAGGATATGGTGCATTGGCATCGCAAGGACTAAAAATCTATCGATATGCATTTAGGGATTCAAGGGTAACGTGTAGCAGTTGTGAACAGTTGTTGCCTTAAGTACATCCCAAAAAGTATGTAGCAGAAATCAGCGTGTGCCATTTTTGAGTGCTGCGCAATCTATTTTTGCTCAACGAATCACGTTGCATTATAATTGAACAGCCCAAAACTATGCATTAATTAATTTTAGTTAACAATAAAATACAAAATAAAATATAAATTAATATTGCAATATTTTTTACGACCGCATAATATGATGCTTGTGCAGTTTATCACATATTTCGGCCATTCGGCGTTCCCGAGTTGCACGCTGCTTAGCTTCCTGAGCGGCACCAGCGGCACGTTCCGAAGCCCTTTTAGTGCATTGATAATCATGTCGTGCCGCCTCGAGCTGTTGAAGAAGCAATTCCACTCGCTTCTTGGCCGCCTCCACAAGCTGTTGTTTCTCTGTGTGCTCCTGCTGGGCACCATTAGCCGCCTGTTCCGAGTTGGCCAAATTGGCTTGGGCAGTCCTGAGTGCTTCACCCAAAACCTTGAGCTGCAATGCAGACTGCTTGGCTGACTGGGCAGCTGCGTTACAGTTGCCCTGCGATGTTTGCAGCGAGCCAGCTTCCTCTTGCACAACCATTTCGCCCTCACGCACCTCAGATTCCAGCTGCTCAACGATTTGCTGTTTGCCGGCTAAAGCAGCCTCCGCAGCCTTTGCTGCTGCAAGTGCCTTATCTGCCAACTGCATTTTAACCTGCAGCGCCGCACTTTCTGCAGCGCCAACCTGTGCATCGGATGCTGCTCTTGCCTCCTGTGCTGCTTTAACGGCAATGCAAGTGGCTTTCTGCTTTGGATTCGAGCTCATTATTTTGATGCTTTCTTTCTTGCAACCAGTTTCACCTTCAACATCGCTGGATTCTGAATTGGAACGCTATTGAAATGGTTATTTGATTGTAGTTATTATAGAGAGCATTTTGAGCGACTTACCCTGCCTATCTTGAAGCCAAAAGATGGACTAAGAATCAAAATGCTGGCAATCAAAAATATAAATTTGATATTCATTCTGTAAAGTTTCAATCGCTTTGTCGGTTTTGGAGCTGACAGTATTTTTGTTTAAAATTTGTCAAATCAACTTTCACAGCTTGAATGATAAAAGGCTTAGAAATTCATGTAACATGCGTAGCATATTCGTAATATTTATTTTAATAACGAGCATCGTTTTGGTGGCCAATTCGCAGCCAAAAGACAAGTGCAAGAAGTTGTTTCCCCATCCTAAGAAGGGGAAGCATTTCAAAAACTCATCATGCTGCCATATTAACCTAAACTCAACGCAAATGGCTTCAAATGCGGCGGATGAAGCAAAGGCGGCCAAAGATGCACAAACAGGCGCCAGCGAGGCGGCAGGTCAGAAAGCCATGGAACGATTAGCTGACAAGGCTGAGCAAGCAGCTAGAGCAGCTCAGGCAGCTCTTAACGGTAAGAAACAGTTGCTTGAGCAGCTGGAATTAGCCCAGAGCGAAACCGATGCTGTCATTGAGGAGGTAAAGAAGACGTTGGACCAAAGCCAAAACAGCTTAGAAACAGTCAAGCGCGTTTCCGATGTCATCAAACAGCTCTGCGAGCAACTGCAGGCTTTATTAGATGATGCAAAAGTTAATTTAACGAAAGTCCTGGAAGTGGCAGAAGACGCAAACAAAGAAGTGGAGGCAAAGCAATTGCTTTTACAGGAGGCCAAAAAGCGATTGGAGCAAACAAACATGTGCATGCAGCAAGCCAAGGAAGATCTTGATCGCACCGAAAGTATGGCTCAGAAGGCAGAGGCTGCTGCTGAGGAGGCCAAGCAGCGTGTCGAAAACGTAAAAAGTATAATTAAAAAACTGAAGAGGCTCAAAAAAAAGGACTTGAGATCGTTCAACAATTTTTTCATTAAAATAATCAAGAAATAATTCCATACTTCAATATATATATTTTGTTAAATTGTTCATGTTTAAGACTTAAATAAATTTTTTTAAAGACTCGATTATTGTACTTTCAGATATGCCACGAAAACTGAACGAGATATCATAGAACAGAAAAAAAATATATAAATTTTTAGTTTCTGATTATGCGTCAAAAACTAAGACAAATAATATAATTTTATATTTTATGGTATGCTTATATGGTATGGTCACGCAACAATTGCATTGACGTTTCTAAAGAAGCATAAAGTAAACGTTTAAATTTAATTTTCACCGCATGTAATAGCGCCCGAATTAGCACTGCCACCTTGTGGAAACACCAAAATCTTTTTTATAGATGGCAACTCTCGAAGTGCTGCTTATAAATGTAGTCGATATATCGCCGCTATACCATCGATTTCCATTTCTCACTTGGTCACTTGAGTGAACTTTTATTGCTCACTCTCTGATGAACACAAATATTTCCATCCCCAAGCCGCATGAAAGTTTAAGAAAAAATTACTTTTTCTAAAAAAAAACCATTTTGCTGTTGATAAAGTATTGTAATTAATAAAGTCAAGCTGGAGTCTAAAATGGCGCGCAAAAATGCTCAGGCAGAGGATCTCTCCAACGTGGAGTTTGAGACTAGCGAAGATGTTGAGGTAATTCCCACGTTCAATGCCATGAACCTCAAGGAGGAACTACTACGCGGCATTTACGCGTACGGTATGTAATTTGTGTTTACTTTGCGTACGTCTTATTTATAATCTTATGCAAAACTAGGTTTCGAAAAGCCCTCAGCTATACAGCAGCGCAGCATTAAGCCAATAGTGAAGGGTCGCGATGTTATTGCTCAAGCGCAGTCAGGTACAGGCAAGACGGCAACCTTCTCCATTTCCATACTACAGAGCCTGGACACGACATTGCGTGAGACACAAGTACTCTGCCTATCGCCCACACGTGAGTTGGCTGTGCAAATCCAAAAGGTCATTCTAGCGTTGGGCGATATGATGAATGTTCTGTGTCATGTGTGCATTGGCGGAACAAATCTGGGCGAAGATATTCGCAAACTGGACTACGGTCAACATATTGTGAGTGGCACACCTGGTCGTGTTTTTGATATGATAAAGAGACGTGTTCTACGCACAAGGTACGGTTTTGTGTTTGATTTTTGTACGTTTTAGTAATTGATATGTTCTCAATCTCTCAGAGCAATCAAAATGCTGGTTCTCGATGAGGCTGACGAGATGTTGAACAAGGGTTTTAAGGAGCAAATCTATGATGTTTATCGGTATTTGCCGCCAGCAACGCAAGTTGTGCTGATTTCTGCCACATTGCCCCATGAGATTCTCGAAATGACATCCAAATTCATGACAGATCCAATCCGAATTTTAGTCAAACGGTAAGCAGGCAACAATAAAGCCAATCGTCAACTTGTTAATATAATTCGACGTTCGTTACAGTGATGAATTGACACTGGAAGGCATTAAGCAATTTTTTGTGGCCGTTGAGCGCGAGGAATGGAAATTTGATACATTATGCGATCTCTACGATACACTGACCATCACTCAGGCGGTAATTTTCTGTAACACCAAACGCAAGGTGGACTGGCTTACTGAAAAAATGCGTGAGGCTAATTTCACGGTCAGCTCCATGCACGGTGATATGCCTCAAAAAGAGCGTGACGAAATCATGAAAGAGTTCCGTGCCGGGCAGTCCCGTGTACTTATAACTACTGATGTGTGGGCTCGCGGCATCGATGTTCAGCAGGTATCGTTAGTAATAAACTACGATTTGCCCAACAACCGTGAATTGTACATTCACCGTATCGGTCGCTCTGGTCGTTTCGGACGCAAGGGTGTCGCAATTAACTTTGTCAAATCGGATGATATTCGTATCCTGCGCGATATTGAACAATACTATTCAACGCAAATCGACGAGATGCCAATGAATGTGGCTGATTTAATCTAATTTTCTTCATTTAAAACTAATTCTAGTTTATTTTAACATACAGTATGTACACTGTAACTTGCTTTTCTTAGCAGTAGCGCAAAAAACTTGTCAAAAATGAAATGAATTCATACAAAGAGTATTTGTCTTTCAACACACAACCATTCATTGTCTGTATATGCAATTAAATATAACACTTAGTAATTAAATACAGAATTCGGTTTGTTAAAAAAATTTGAAGGTCGACAAGCTTGAAACGTTCATTGACATTTCGGAGGTACTTTTAATATATTGTTTGAAAACATTTTGAAATGAATACCATTAAAATCACTTAATTAACAAAAAACCATATACAATTTATAACTACTTAATTAACAACAGACTTTGGTCTAATGCAAAAGAAAGCTGCAGATGATACATGAAAATTATATTAACACTTAACCTACCATAAACCATTACTTCAGCTTATAACGTCCGGTTTTGATTGTGGCAGTGGTACATACGCGGTAGAAGCTGTGGGTGCAACTTTGTGCTTATTCTTGGCATCATTTGATTTAAGCAATGTGCCCAGCACAATGCCAAGAAATAGAATCAGACCCACTTGGTGGTTAGAGAGGAATTTCTTGGCGCAATCACTGGGATTATCAATGTTAAGGGAGTAGATCTGTCGAAAAACAAGCAGTCAATAAAACGTAATTATATGTTTTTCTTAAAAAGCTTACCTGTTGCATAAGGTGGGCGCCAACGATGCTAACGGCAGCATAGTAGGGAAGCGTCTGATCACAGGCATATCCAGCAGCTGAAAGTCCGGTCAGCATCGCTCCCGTGAAGCCGGATAGCCATGCTTTTGTATTCTCGCCAAAACGTAGCGCCGTCGACTTGACGCCAATTTGCAGGTCATCCAGTTTGTCCTGGTGCGCATAGATGGTGTCATACACAATGGTCCAGCACACACCCGACAAATAGAGAGGCAGGCAAGCATCCCAACTAACGCTACCCTGCGTCGCACACCAACCCAACAGGGCGCCCCAATTAAAGCACATGCCAAGTACCAATTGCGGCCAGTAGGTAACACGCTTCATCAGTGGATAGGTAATAACCAGACCCAACGAGCTGGCGCCCAGCAATATTGATTGCCAATTGAGCTGCACCAGAACAAGCAGACCCAAACTGAGCTGCGCTGAAAGGAACACAATTGCATCCATTTGCGTGATCTTTCCAGAGGCAAGTGGTCGACTCCTCGTTCTCTCCACTTTGGCATCAATATCTTTATCCCAAAGGTCGTTGATGGTACAGCCGGCGCCGCGCATAATTAAAGCGCCGGTGGCAAACAATCCCAACATGGTTAAGTCGGGCCAGCAGCCGGCTTCGGCGCTTAATGCTATGCTCCAACCACATGGCCAGAAGAGCAAGTACGTTCCAATGGGTCGATCGATACGCATAAGCTGTGCGTAAGGTTTAGTGGCTTCCGTAAATTCCTGTAGAAGCGACGATTTACGCGGTGCCCTGCCCTCATCGTTTGATGAATCCGACATCGTTGTGGTCGTCATTCTTTGGTGCAACGTACAACTTTTTATATGCTCCTGTATCATCAGTAGCCTCTGTTTGCGGTCACTGCTAGCATGTGTATGCATCCCAATTAAGACACGCGCCGGCACAGCTGGCATGTGTTTTGCACTCGTTGTTGTTGCCGCTGGCAAATGCATTTTTAGCCTACTGTGTAAGCGCAAATGTCGTAACGCAAACATTTTTACACTATGTTCAGTGAATTTGTTATAAATATACAGTACACATTGAATCACTTAGGTTGGATATAATTTACTATTAAAGCCGCTGTGGAGCAGAGGAGCGAGCTATGGCAAGAACTTTGCAAGTTTTGGATAACGGAAATCGGGGGTGTAGAACTCGTATCGATATATCGTTATTTAAAAATAAAATACAAGAACAATACTGAAACGAAAGCGATATTTTGATCTCGCAATTTAACTATTTTTAATACTTTTTATGGCAGTGAAGATTTTTTTATCGAAATCGTTTGCGATGTTTTAAAAATTTCCCTCCTTTGGCTGAAGCTGTGCTACATTGCATTGTATGCTGGCGCTGCCACATCAACAAAAAATAGTCCTAAGCGAAGAAAGCGGGAATTCATTTAATTTTTGATCTATTGAATGTGATTCAACAATTTTTCTCTAAAATTCTAGATATCGCATTGTATTATCACTAATTGTAATCTCACTACTAAATCAAACCTCATCTTTTATCTCTCATTTGCTATAATATGATCAAACGTATCCATTATTCTTATCGATCGTTATCAACAAGCTATATGTTGTATTTCGTAAGGCCAGATAGTCAAATATGTGTTGCTCTATGTTTACAAAGCTTCTTTACTTTCAATCTTACTTAAACATTTTGGTTCCTAGAGTTGGGCTGGTCATTTTAAGAAGCCAAGAACCCAACCATTTAGACCATGTCAATATCGTTAACCGTTTTCTTTTGCGCACGTCACCAACCGTCAAAATTTTCGCACACTTATGAATAATGCCCGTAACTTTTGCACACGGCCGTAGAACTTTTTGCGCACGGCCATCATTCATTCAAAAGTCTGCAGCAGTTAGAAACAGAACATTGGCAAAGCCGAGGAGGCCTTAACCAGACACAGAGCAAATACGCAAGACGACGGTTGCTATCGCACGGGCTCTATTGAAATATGTACAAGCATATAAACATACATACTCACATTAATGTGTATAATAAACACAAATACTTTGATCAATTACCAATAATCTTAATAACCATATCAAGTTAAATGGGACACATAAGTTATTCAACTTTAGAAAAATAAAAAAATATTGGTTTTTTAATTTTATGTAATCAGACAAGATTACAACCAGATGATCGGCATGCAGATCTGGTACTGATTGCTTCATGGATAAATACGAACTGATATTTTGGTCCAGATCTGCCTCTCACTTACCATAACACACCCACACACCTGTCGCTTGCTCTGTTACTCAATGGTGTCAACGTTTCTCTCTCTCTCTCTTTCTCTCGCTATCGATGATATCCCGTCCGCCTGCACTCCGCTAGCGCTGATAACACACTTAGCACATTTCTCAGAGATAAGAGCGCAGGGCTATTGCCTTGGTGGGATTAGTGTCAGGTTTTTTTTGTATTTAAAAAACTGCATACGCTCGTCTGTCTAAAGCAGTCAACAACACGCTCTCAACAGTTAAGCAAGTGTCTGAAGCAGTTATCATTGCCCCCTTACATTTGTGAGAAAAACTCAACAATTGTAAGCAATGGAATTAATGACAATGGATCATGGTGATCACGGTGATCATGGCGATCATGGTTCCGATTCATCTACTACTAAGTCTTGTCCAATGATCATGGCGGTAAGTTTACAAATATCTATTTTTGCCAACCTGGCAAAGTCTTGGGTCTGTACGTATTTTAACACATTGGGATTTCTTTGCTGTAACTATTACGTCGCTTCCACAAGTCAGCAGCGAGAGCAGAGATCTATTTTAATTTATTTTAATACACATTGTGATCTAATAAGTTCCTCTCGAAACGCACTTAACTCTCTCAGAGCAGGTACAACAAAACGTAAACAATCGTTCAGTTTTGATGCTAAATGTTAGACCGCTCTTACTCTCATGCTCTCTGCGCTCATGTTTTTGCTGTTGAGCAAAGAACAAACATAAATAAATACCGGGTGTTTCGTTGATAACAGTGTTTGTTTAGCTGCGCGTCAACCTGTATGCTACTTACAACGACTGTGATAAGATTAAACACTTACATTTTCCATCTCGTTGTTTCTTAACAGTTCCATGGCGGCCACTGTGAACGAATTTTATGGCAGGGCTGGGTGGCAGCAACAATAACCGAATTTACGCTCTCGGCATTCGCTCTCTTTGTGCTCGCCTTTCTATACGAAATGCTCAAGTTTCTGCGTGATCATCTGCTACGACGAGGGGCGCTCAAGGAAGCTGAAAGAATGGCCGCTGAGATTAGACAAAAGAGCAACGGGAACGACTGTGGCGGCTGCTCAGAAACACCACTGGCCGATGTTAGGCAGGTGACTTATTGGCAGCGTATCTTCAACTCGGCGCACATAATCCAAACGCTGCTGAATGTTGTGCAAATTGTCATATCATATTTGCTTATGCTGATCTTTATGACCTTTAACTATTGGCTGTGCTTGGCCGTTGTTTTGGGTCTTGGCTTTGGTTACTTTTTTTTCGGCTGGGTCAAGAAAGATGCACAGGACAGCGAATGTTGTCCTTAAGCTTACTAATTTTCTTCAATTGAAAATAAGATGGCGTATTTAACGTATTTAAATACTTAATAATTGTAAATATTACAATAACTTGTAGCATAAATTTTTTTTTTTTGTGTCCACCAGGCTGTGGTTTGAACTTCAATTCGACCTTCAATACGAGCATGTTTCTTGTCAGTCATTATTTACCACCTATAAATATTATAAATTTTCTTTTGCATACAAAAAAAAAACAAATTTTATTTTGCAAAATTTCTACTTTTTAGAATTATGGCATAAATTAGTGAACTAGAATTTACTTAAAGAGCATAATGTACAAGTAGTTATGAGAACAAGTTTAATGTAAGACTTTACGTTTATATAACACAACTCAATACTTTTTATTTTGTTTTTATTTTTTACAATTAAAAAAAGTTGCCCATAGATGTGACAAACATAAATGAAAATCTCCAAAATTACATGCATAAAATTCGTGAAAAGAGAGCTTCAACATGAGAATTTCTCATGACCCATACAGTACTAGACTTAACTATCATTTTTAAAAGTATTAAGGCCTGTGTTCTTAATGCCCAGTTAAAATATTAAAGTTGTTGCCGGGACATTGAACTTAAGAGTATTGCTTAAACTATTTCTTGTATATGTTTCACATTTATATATGTATGTTTATGTATGTATATCGTAGTTAAACCCTTCACACATGCCTGACTAACCAATCAATTCGAACTGCCCTTACTTACAATTGGACGTGATTCTCAACCCGTCCAAGTCACATCAAACGGTCCTCGAGTAACTAGGATGATCCATTGCCTCATAAACCGGTTGCTCCGGCTGTCATCATCCCTCCGTGATGATGATGATGATGCATGCCGCCATTTTGAAAGTACATGTAATAGTTGTAGGGTGGCTGTTGTCCCGCTCCTCCCTCACAGTCCAGCAGTGGCTGTCCACCGGTTGCCGCCCCAACCGGAGATGGTGTCATTGGCAGCGGAGACATTGTATTCCCTTGGCAGCTGGCACGCAAAGCTACCGCCTGATGATGTGCCAGTATATCGGTCACCGAATGTGACGAGGGCCAATGACCTGGCGCAACAGTTCGCAGCTGATGTGCCTGGCCACCCTGTGGAGGTGATGGACTGCCGCAGGAGACGGCTTTCATGCTGTAGGCGGCAGCCGCCGTATACGGCTGATAGATGGAATTGTAGAGATGGGCATGAGCATGGACATGATGAGCACTGGCTGCCACGGCAGCTGCCGTATGCTGATGATGATAATGCTGGTGGTGATGCGCGGAGTGTGGATGCTGTCCGGCACTGGCGTTGGTGCCATTGTTATTTCCACCACCACCGCCGCTGCCCACGCTGCTGCCATTGCTGACCATGGCACCCAGGGAAGAGGAGCCAACGCTGACAGTGCTGTGATGATGCCCAATGCTGCCCAGCTTGTTGCGCAGTATCCTCGATATGGAACTCACACTGGGCACGTTTGTCTTGTCACAAATGCCCTCGCTAAGCAGGCGATCACGTATCTCCCAGGCAAAGATGCCAGGATCCCGCTGCTTCAACTCTCTTATATAGTTAACAACCTTGGGCGTGGTGACGCGCGGCTTGGAACCACCAATGGCACCCGGCAATATAGAGCCCGTCTCGTGGTAGCGTGCCAGTATCTTGGAGACACAGCCGTGACTCACGCGCAGCTGGCGCGAAATATCGCAGGGCCGGATGCCCAGGCGGGCCAGCTCGACGATTCGCATGCGCGTCGCATTTGGCAGTGGTCGGCCGTTGACAAAGACGCCGCCCAGCTGATTCACTTCGCCGTACTGCGGACACTGCGACTCTGAAAGGAGACGAAGAGAAGTGGCACCTAATGAAAATGTGAGCATAGCAAGCAGGCAAACAACAACAATAACAACAGCAGCTAAAAAAGCCAAACAAAAGCACATTTGCGTCTAATTAGCTCCGGTTGGTAAGCAGTGAGCTCTGAGCAGGGAGCAGGGAGTGGAAGCGGGTCTATGGATTTCTGGTTCGCCTGAAAATCGCTACACTTTGCTTCCGAGAATTGCGGATGTGGGTGTGTGTCAGCCTCTCAGTGTGCATGTGTGTGTGTGTTTGTGTGTGTGAATCTTTGCTATAGTTTGTGCCATAGAAAAAAAAACGCAGCCACATAAATACGGCGAACGTGCGGAAATGCATTTTCAATATTGATGCAATGATTAACGAGAGCTGTCCCAGACATATGGCCTTTACCTAACTGAGACTGCACAATTAACTTGGTCAAAATTTTAAATTTTTTAATTTTCTTTGAGTATTTATACAAATGCTTTTATATAAAAATTGGTAGAGAGACAACTTCTATGTTCTTATCAAATCATCATTCTGCAGAAATTCTATGTTTAACTCTGCTAGAAAATCCCACAGCTATGTAAAATGCTGGTAAATAAAATCATCCAAAACTGCGATTCTAACAATTAATTTATTTTATTTTCTTGCGGTAACAAAACAAGACAAATGCTGCTGCTACGCCAAGAAATATATTTTAAAGTGGGCAAAGACTGGCTCCCAATACTGCTTCACCTGCACTTCGCCCCAGTTGGAGCCACTGTCCGTTCATTTTACAGTCACTTAAGAAAATTTGCACATCTGTGCCGTATGCTATCGTCTAATTTAGAATCATGTAGTTAGTTTCATGTTTCACAACAACAGCAAGTACAACTTAAAATAATGACACGTACAGGGCCCAGGCAAAGTGCCTTTGGACAGCGCCATAAAAACTACAATAGGGCTGCCACTGCTGCTGAGTTACACGCGCCACAAGTGCAAGTGCTGGAAATCAGGAAGGAACCGAACACAGAGAACATAGAACTTAGAGCGGGAGTGCATAAAGCAAGAACAAGTGAACCAAGTGTATCGACCTCGATCGTTTCTTTCATTCATAACTGAAAGTTGTGCAAAGCTCCTAACGAGGCGCTCATTTGGCAGCTTTAACGACATGGCCATAATTAAATCACTTCTGTACTGTTGTTGTTGTTCACTCAAGTAACAATCGAAACGGGAGAACCGCCCAGACACTTGTTGCCCCAACTCCAATTGTTAGTGGCATCGAATTTCATGTTTTGTATGATTTTGGTTATGCATTTGCGCACTTGTCAATTGCACTTCGATTGCATTTTAGTACGTTTGTATTTCGCACTTGGGACTTTGCCATTATCCAGACAAATGGGGCAAACGAAACGTGCAGCTGCATAAATAATCTACTCAGTGCCATTCCTAAACGAAACTAAAAGTTTCATTGAGAATTGCTCATGCTTTGACAAACTTTTAGATATATATGTATGTATGTTGTACCTTATACTCGAGTAAAAAAACCCCACAATATTCTTATTGTTGAAAATATCATATAACACATACTTATTTCAATATTTGTAAACTGAGCGTTCCGTTAAGATCTCTATAAAAGCCGATCTCTCAGGCAACTCACATGCCAGTCAAAGTCAAGATGCATATTGGAACTAAGCTAGTTATTTCGCTATATATATTGTGCGTGGCGTTAAGTTGTCAGACTACGCAAGCTAAACCTGCCGAGGAGCGTTTGACAAGATCGGTTAGGCTACTGAAAATTCTTTAACGATTACAAGTTACCAAATTTATCAATCTTACAGATGAACGAAGCTCAAGATTGGTTCTCAGCAATTTTTGGAGATTATTACGATGATGATGACAGCGAATCACAGGAATATTGTATGAGTAAAAACATCATTTACTTTGTTTGGTTATCTAAACAAGGATTATCTTTACAGTAATTTGTCGCAACTGCACCGTTATTGTTGGCCAGGCGAACTCTACGCAAACAACAAATGCTCCAGTAACAAATGCACCGACTTCAGCTCCAACTACAGCACCGACTGTAGCTCCAACTACAGCTCCAACTATAGCACCAATTACAACTCCAACTATAGCTCCAACTATAGCTCCAACAACAGCTCCAATGGCAGCTCCAATGGCAGCTCCAATGGCAGCTCCAATGGCAGTTCCAATGGCAGCTCCAATGGCAGCTCCAATGGCAGCTCCAATGGGAGTTCCAATGGCAGCTCCAATGGCAGCTTCTCCAGCAGCACCAGCTCAGGGCTAACTTTTATGCATCAGAAGTGATTTAAGCTATCTAATTCCGACTCAGTATTTTCATAAAAGCCCCATAACTAACAAATAGTCATAGAATTATTGTTTATTTTTTAAACAGGGATTTGGTATACGAAGCAATGGTCGAAATGATTTTTATTCTGGTTTTGTATTGAAATATGTTTTATGAATATTATTTCCGGTTTAGGTGTTAGCAATTAAGAAATGTTCTCTCGTAAATAAATTACACCTGGTAATTATTTTAAAGATCGTATAATGCACCCTAAATCTCTGGCATAAGCATCCACGTCGAGCAGCCGATCAAGATTACACACAATTGTTTTGACATAAGTCACAACAAATCGGCTGGCGCTCAACATAGACCCACACGCATTGCCTGTCTGGTTGTGGTCTGGGTCTGGGTCTGGGACTGGGACTGTTCCATTCAACTTTAGGATCGGTGGTTTTTACTGTGTATCTGTGAATTTGTCGTCTTTTTGAACATTTCGCTTGGCATTCGCCCAGTGACAGCAAATGTGATACGAAGGCAGCACAACTTGACATTATGTTTGACATTTGTAATCTTGCGATCGTTAATTATTTTCGAATTGAGTTACAAAGGGGCGCACATAGTACAGACAGAGCCACACAGGAGCTAAGATTTCCTCAATGCGCAACATCGAGTGAGAATAAGTAACGCCAAAGATCATACAACATTCGACAAATGTTCCCTTCATACCGAATCCCGAATTTGGCTGCCGTTTTTTGTCTGGCTTTGGAACCGTCGGTATCTCTGAGTATTTGTATTTGTATTTGTACTGCGTTGTATTGTGGCAGGCATTTGTGGCATTCACAGTGTGATAGCTGCAATTTGTTGCTCTACTCAACAACATTATCTTCGAGTGCTTGACTTTTGTGCTAAACGTTCATAAATTTGTCTCCACAAATGTTTTTAGTTGTCTTTTGCCCTAATGAATGACGATGCTCGGGTTTTCGGTGTTTTTGCCTTAGATCAATGTTTACTGTGTCATTTTAATGGGTTTTCAAATACGCATGACATAAACTTTCGGCAATTATTCGAAGATTAATGTCCGGCCAAAGTTGACCATTTGAAAATAATGTTAATTATGATATTGAATTATGTTCGCTGATAACAGCAATAGTATAACAATAAATAGCCCGAAAAATTGAACATTAAATATAGAATTGGAGATTCGTTAGCTTATCAATGAACATTGCTAAGGCTAAATGATCTTAAGTTTACTCTCCTTGTTGTTGAATACTGATTTATGATCAATAGCCATATAAAGTAGTATATATATACATCCGGCGCTTTCATGCAAATTAGTCACGTATTATTCCTATTAGCGCAACATTTTTATGTACCCAAAGCTTGCGTATTTTTGGCGGATTAAGTTGAGTCAAAACATATTTTGATAAACTATTGTTTATGGTCTTAAACGACATCCCTTTCGATAAGATTCATATCAATTTACTTTCATCTATTTCGGACTAGTTGAATTTGACGAGCATCAGTGAAATATGTGATCAACTTGTTAGAAAACAAGAAAAACAATATGTTTAAAAAAAAAAAAATACTTGTAGGTATTTGAAGATTCTATTGCAAACACTATTTAGAGTCTAGAGTCTACAAGCTACCGTCCGAGAATCGGATACTGTTGCCGTCACAGACCCTTTTTTTTCTTGATTGTGCCACATTGACCCGTTCTATGCTGCCGTCGGCATTGGGATTTGTTGTTCTTATTGTCTGGTGTTGGTCTTATTAAAGGTGCAAACTTGCCACCGCCGTTGAGGATTCAAATTCGAGACTCGTCGCGTCGGCTATGATCAGAGAGAGAGTGGCAATACTCGTTGCAAGGCGAGAAGAAGGAGGAGAAGGCAAGGAAAGTCAGTTGCAGCCAAGTTCGAAGCAGCAGCTCCCGCTCAGGTGCCGCATGAAGTGTTTGTCCGTTTGCTCGTTGGGTTTATTTTGTGTATTTGTTTGTCTTCGAAAACCTTCGCATGTAGAGAGCCTACTTTTTTTTATTGTAGAAATGCACACATACACATACAGTGTAAAGTATTATTGTTTATTTAATTTTAAGTTACGCACAACAACAACAACAACAACAAAACATAATAAAGGGGCTTGGGCTACTTGAATGCACGCTCTAGACCATGTTTGCACTGATGTCTATGTAAATACAAAAAAAAAAAAAAAACGAAGAAATTAAACTACGCTCAGTTAAGAGCGACAGATACTTTGACTCTAATGAGTATCCGTATCCTGGCGAGTGGATATCCACTAGTCACTCAGCTAATCAAGGCAAACAAGACTGAGCTAAGCTGAGATCGGTTCAGACTGATGATCTAAGTAGCTGTAGCCGCGGCTTCTGTTAATGAAAAGCAAACACCAACAAAATGTGAAGAGTTTGAGCAAACAGCTTAAAAAATCATAAAACCAATTTTTTTTTTTTCAAAATTGTCAGGGCCAGCAATAAGATGCGCGCCCTGCCCTGACAATATTTGCTGATGGATTTTGGTATTATATTTTGTTAAACAATGCGGGCTGTTATTAGAGTCCTACTGCGGGTCCTTTGGCGAACGGAAGTCGTCGTACAAATGGCTTACAAATGGCTCTGTTTGGATTGAAATTCAACACTTTTTCTTCAGCGAGTTGGCAACCCTAGTGGAGAGAGTGACTCGGAGACTTCATGGAGCATGAACCAGCGCAGACCATAAAAAGCTCAATTAAAATTGTCTATAAAGCGAAATTATAATTCATAAATTCTGGGAAATTGCCGAATACAATGGCAGGCACTGTTCGACAGCAGCCACTGTCTCAGCGACGGCAGATAAAAAAAAAATTACAAAATGCTGCACCAAATGAAGTAGCAGTTGCAGCAATATCTTGGCTTTCTAATTCTTGGAATTTTTTTGCAAAAAAAAAAAAACTTTCGCTTTGACAAAAAACCGCTAAGGGCTTGTGAGGCAATTAAATGCGGCAAAAAGGCTTGCCGCATTTATTTATGTTTATACAATTAAATTATATAAAAATGTAAGAGGTTCACCCAAAATGCATTGATGCATGCAAATCCAATTACGGGACAATTAACGAACTTTAACTAACTAGAACTAATTTAAAATAATATTTTTTCTAAATAAAATGAGCACAAAAAATATATTTACAAAAATATATATGTACATATATATAAATGTATGATAGTGATAATCGTTTAAGTGGCTGATTAAAATATAAAAATATATATGTAATTATTCTATATAAAAATTTATTTGTAGAAAGAATAAATTACTTCCTACTCAATGGCTGATAAGCAGCAAAATAGTATTATTTCATAGCCTTTATTGATCTGGCAAATGAATTGAAATCTCTGTTTTGTTATTCATTTGCTATTTTGCTATTTTTTATAGTTTTTGTATTTTTGTTTGAATTTTTTTTCGCTGACAGATTTCAAATGTCAAAAGGCAATAAACTAATTTCATGCCTTATTAAAATTAACAAATTCAAACAGACATCTGACCATTTGGCCAGCTGATAAGCAATTTTGAATGTTTATATACATATATAAAAATATACATTTGAATGTATGTCGTTAAATACATTGTATTATTTATGAGTTTGGATTTTGACATGGCCCATAGGCATTTAATCAACGAGTCGTAATTCAGCGACCCCAACAATGACAACAATAGAATGGCAATATATTATATGAATAATATATATGTATATGTTTATTTTATTTAAAGAACGAGCGACAATTCAATTAACACGTTTCCACTTCAAACGAACCATTATAAAATAATTACCTATATAATTTAATTGAAATGTGAAAAAATGTTGGAAAATTGTGACTAATTGGCGAAACATTTACGCGAACGGAGGCAAGCTTTTTAATCAAATATGTAGTAAAATTACTTTAATTAAATGTCATACAAAATGGCCGCCAACTTGAACCGAAACCATTTTTAGTTTACGCCCTCAGAAATTGATTATAAATTTGGCATGAAATGGCGTCGATTCATTTTTTTTTCGTTCGTTTGTTTTTTTGATATTTAGGACATTATTTGTACATATATTTTATAGTTTCACCCTAAAGAGCCAGTGAATCAAAAAGAAACACACAAAAAACAAAGCTAAAGAGCAACTAAGAAAGCATGGCAAATTAAATTTCCTTTTTGAGTTTTTCACCCAAACAGCAAGCTGCAATATGGCAATGTGGCCTGAGACCGTGCCGGTGGCCATAAATCTTTGACTCTTGGCAAGTGGTATCCGCACCCTTTGGCCACTACCCCTTGCTACCGCCAAACAAGTTGATTGACAGTGCGATGCCGCCGCCTAAAGCCAAGAGGGAGAATTGTAAAGATCAATACCCTGTAGCATTGTATATAAACGGAATATTATAATTTTTCCAATATTTTATAAATTTATTTGCCAAAAAAATAATACATATCTCTTCTATAATTCATAACAACCCGAATACTAATTGAACAAAATTGCTATAACTATTTAACACTCGTTAAAATACTTAACACAATTATAGTTATTAACAAGTTGTTTTTTATATTTTTGCTATCTCTCTTGGGCGGTTAAAACTCAAGTTACTGTCACTTAACGTAATGGGTATCTAATAGTTGAGTACACCTTTGAGTTTATTATTTTTGCATTTAATCAAAATAAGTTGATTTGCATTTGCATTGCAGCAAAAATTAATTTAACAACTCAGTTGAATTCTGTTGAGGCTCGGCGGTCTTATTTCATTTTCTAGTACATTGCGTATACGCAACGTAAGTCCGCATTTATACATTTGTACTAAATATAATATAAAAGCAGCCCAACAAAAACCGTATTATTTTTGATTTTAAAAATAATCATTTCAGTTGTTGTTGGCGACGATTAAAATTGTTACGTTTTACATGATTTCATGCCAATATACACAGTACTAAGTGCTATATAAGAGCTTGTCGACAACTTTGCATTCGGAGCGTTGCACAATTTGCCGCACAATCGCATTTATTTATCAGCGCATTTCACAGGCCCAAGCTATAGCCAAGAAAGAAAGAAGGAAGCGTCTGCCATGCAGACTCGCCGTCCGTCCGTCCAATTGTCCCTTTGAACTGTGGCAATATTATTCCCATTTAATCAGCAAGAGTTCAAATTTTAGCGTTATCAGGCAAAAGAGTGTTTACTTATTATTGGTCGATATTTATTATGTCTGTTTAATTGTGAGACTCTACAGGGTGTTGTTCTAAGGGGAGTTTAATTCCTCCTTTTTATGTGTTGACAAAATTATTCAAATTAAATTTAAAACACAAAAAGTCATTTCATTGTAAAAAAAATTTTATTTTTTCAACGAGTTATTTGTCCTAGAAGAGACATAAATGATCGTTACGAAGCTTTTCTACTTGCACTGATATTATTGCAAGCGAATCGGAATATTCCATGAAATTGTCAGATCTTCGATAATATTTAATAAATGGCATTTTAATAAAATTGCATCATTGACCTTTCTGCCGATTAACTCAATGTTGAGAACATGCAAGTGCTGCTTCAAATTATAAATTAAGCTCATTACTTTGTGTTTGGCCCGCCTTGTAAAACAAGCACCATATGCCCTCAACTTTACCCTCAACATGCACCCTATGCTTGTGGATATCAAAAGTACATAAAACTAAATAGATTCCTTCAGCGTCAACAACTTTGTCGGTCAACAGAAATGAATGGCTTCATAAATCACGGCAGCCACCACAAAGTGGCGTCGCCCAACTCAAACAGTTCTCCACTAGTACAAAATATGACAGCGTCTGCAGCATCTGAGTTGAGCTCCTAGCAACGGAGCCCCGAACCACACAAGAGCTAGAAAAGAAGGAAAGAGATTCTTGTGCCCGTTCCTGTTGCCGGCGCATGTAAAAGGGGGCGCGCCCAAAAAGACATGCTGCGGTGACTTCAATTACGCGTACCAAGAATGTGGACAATGCGAGCTCGCATTGCCGAAATGCATACCAAGTATCTAAACTACAACTATAACAAATGCAAATGCACAAATCCAACCAATCATTGCCAATGTACTAGAACAAAATCCGTTGCGATGCAATGGCAATACACTCAAAAAAAATGGTGGCATAGAATTCAAATTTGTTTTCAGTCAACATTTTGTGATGATTTGTGATGAGTGTGATGAGGGAGCTTACAAGAAGGATAGATGTCAATAAAATTTGTATATTCTTAACCAATTTTTTCTAAGTGTACCCAAACCTCAACAGCTCTAGCGCAAGCACGCTATGTGCGACAAGGAAACGCCCGCTGCTGACAGGCATAAATTTTGTTGGCCGGCGCACTTTGAGCTGTGTGGCACTGCAGTTCCGGTCATAGGTCTTAGTGCGACGATCAAAGTCGCCTTTGGGAATACCAAAGGGGTTAGAGGTTAGACTTGAGTTGAGTTCAAAACATCACTACACAGATGTTTGTTGGTTTGCCAACATAGTATTGATGAGGTCGCATTAATTACGACCCAAGGGGCCGCATACACGTGCCCCCCACATTTTTGTGAGGCAGATGCAGCGATTAGAAAATCATAAAACTTATGTTAATGAGCAGTGTTTGTACATTGCTCATTTGGGCTGCCTCATTGTGCAGTTGCACTTGTCAAGTGGCAGCATATCCTTTTTGGCAGCTGATGGTTCCATGTGGGCGGCCTTCATAGTGGAATATATGTATAAACCCAACAGCTACAAAACAGACGGTTGATTTAATTAAAGTCGTCTTTGCGGTCCACCGACGCCATATAATCAAGTCAGTCAGGCGTAATCCGAAACTTGAACGCAATCAGGAATATCAGAGACGGCAAAAAAAAAAGTTGTGACTACTGCAGTACATACATACATGCATATACATACATATGTGTGTATTTGTGTACAAGCATATGTATACAGTTCCATTAAGACGTGTACACATTGACGCGACTTTTTCCTCTCTCAAGTGTTTGCCTGCATTTGTGACCGTCTTCGTCGTTTATAGTTGTCGCTGTTGTCGTTGTTGTTTTTGCCTTTTGTTTTACTGCCCATTTCTGTGATTTTAGCATCTTGGCTTCGGCTGATGGGCTTTTATGTTTAGCTACCGATGTAGATGGCTACCGGTGGCCGTTAGTAACGCATTTCTGCATCTTCGTAGCCATTGCCACTACCAGCAACACAATCTTCACAGTTCTCTGTCTGCAACTGCGTCTGTTCGATCTAAGTAAACAGTGCTGCTACTGAGAACAAACAATATGTCAAAACATCGAAAGCAAGTCATTAATGGACCGAAGTAGAAGATCTTGGTGTCGGAAAACAAACGAGTTGTTCTGGCTACATTGGTAACATTTTGCATGGCTAACTAAAAATTCGAGAAACGCAAACAGCATGGAAGTTAAAGTTGAGTGATAAGAACCGCATCGAATTTGAATAGAAAGTTTATTTTCGTTAATGTAAAACTAATCATAGTGAATACTTTATTTAGTTTTTATTTAATGAAATAGTCGATAACGATCGATTGATGGCACCGGGCTATTTCATAATGTGGCACTTAAACGCATGCCAAACTTATGAAACGCCGTTTATTTTGAAGATTGCGCAGATGTTTAATTGTAGATCGATATGTCAACAAATCCGACAGGCAATAACAACAATCAACTCATCTTTAGGACAGTAAAATTTTGTGTATTTCTTATTTTGGGGCCATAGCAATAGCAAATGGACAAACAGAGACACGGACACTTGGCGGCAAAAGCGAAGTGAAGACCGCACGACAACAAACACTGTGGCACAGACCACAAACATTACAACGATCATTAGTTAAATTAGAGGCAATGGCAACGTCGACATATTCAACTTGTGCTTCAGCTTTGGCATCGCCCATCCTCAGACTCAAATGCAAACAATTGTCAACGGCTACCGGGAGGCTGTCGATCATGCGCAAAAGGCGGCAAGCGGCGTCGCTGTTCAACCTTTGAAACGAACATCAAAAACAAACACAGCTTCAGCTACACATCTACATACATATGTGGAAGTACCTCTCTAACGAAAAGTGTCTTGGACTCGGGGCGGTGCTGGAAGGTAGTTGCACTTTGTTTACATGGGGCATTGCGACACCAAATCAGGTGTAGCAGGATGTAAATATGCCAAAACAGTTTTCTGAGTATAAGTTTTCCCACTTCAACTAATGAATATATGTGCCCAGAAATCAAGAAATGCCGACGCAAAATTGATATAAAAAAAATGGTTGGTTATATTTGGGAACATAACTTAATATCCGCTTTTTAATATTAAATACTAAAAGCAGTCAAAAAACTTAATTCTTAGTTTCAACATACCTGGGTCCATTTCCAGATTGAAGAAATCCAGAATTGTAACTGCCTTAAGCAATCTCCGCTTTGAACTCCACTCAAACAACTACCAAATCCAATTTCAATACTTTCTCTGGGTTCGCGTTTATTGCTCTGGAGTACTCATATGTATACTATATTTGTATTATTAATATGTTTAAATAATATCGGGTAGAAGGGAGCTTTGCGTTAACCGTTAAATATTCGCACTTGGCAATATTGTTAGTTTTAATTAAGGCATGAAATTTGCACAAATTGATGGCGCCTCTTGACGGCGCGACGCCAGTTGGAGTTGAAAGATTGGGTTTCGGTAATTTTGCCGATTTCGGTCTCGTTTCGTTTCGTTTTGTAGGTACTAGTTTTGGACGCGTTACTTGATATGCTGGTAAGTTGTTGAACCACAACTGAAATCTGATTAGCACATTTTGGCAAACGATCATCGATGGTTTTTGTTCAAAAATTATCACGCACTTTTCACACCTGATTTTTTTTCACCCGTTGCTGAATCAGCTTTTTCAATTTTATCTCATTAGCATTAAAAGCATTATCGGTGGCCACGAAACATTCTTTCGCATATTATATGATTGCATATTTCAAATGGCATTGATTTTGATTACACAAACAAAACACAAAGGAGATCGCACTTAATCTTGTCACTTGCAGTTGCGCATTTAATTCCAATTGCCCGTTGCTTTCTGTTCAGCATTTGATCGGTGATCCGTGATCCGTGATCTGTGTGTGGGAGCAACGCACGTTCACAGCTCCAACTAGTTGTTGTTCGTCACCCGTGTCTGCTGCGACTAACGGCCGCTAGCGTTCATCAATCCACAGCCACATGCAAAAAGAACCAACTGCCAACAGTAGTCAAAAGCGAACAACAACGACGACAGCAGCGATGCCAGCATCCAAAAGATCTCATTCTCTCTCCTTCTTTCACTCGCTTACGCTCTCGCGTGCCTAGTGCTTCAGTGTGTGTTTTGTGTATGTGTGTGTGTGGGTGTGCATGTTGATGTGTTTCCTCTTTACACTCACATTCATATTGCATACACTCGCACTGAGGGCGGCGATCGCGTTGTATTTATTGGCTTCAATGGCGCTGCCATGGTATGTTTGTGTGTTTTAGTTGGCTGGCAAAATAACAAAAATGAAGAAAATCTTTCAACGCACAGGAGCGCAAGCGGTTAACGAGCACCCAGCTTGAGAGAGGCAAAGAAATTAAAATGTTTTATGGAGAAAATTCGATTAATTTAGTTTGTTTTAGTTATATTTGTGGCACAATCATTATTTTTTTAAATGATTTATTTGACAAACAATTAGAAACTGTATGTTTAAACAACCAAGCGCCCAAGACATAACAACAGCCCCTGATGCGCTCTTGTGATCTCACACTTACATTTGCATCTGCATGTGTGTGAGTATGTATCTTATATAGTTGTAGGTTCGTATCTCAGCTGCGCACGAGTAGTCTGCTCTTGTGACTCTGACTAACCATACGCAACCGGGCGGAGTTAATTTTTGAATGCTTGAATGGCCAATCTGAAGCAAGTAAGCGTATCCGTAGCGTTCCGCCGAGTGCCCGAGCGATGTCATGACTTTTTAGTATCAAACATACATCCACAAACACACACACACACGAAGGCCAGCTGAGACAGAGAGAGGCGGGGCCGAGGCAGACCGCCTAGTTCGACTGCGTCTTTAGCTGCCGATGATCGCGTGCATCTATTTTTGCTTCATTAACAAAATCGTATCGTTAGAGCGATCGTTGTTGCTAATAACCCAGCGCAGGGACATATCCCTTTTTTGTCTTCTCCCAGATAGGGGGGAGGATTTGGGGGTTTAATGGGCTTTCCACCTTGTCTATGGCGCGGCTGGTGCTGAGATGCTGCATTTCGATTCTTGGCGAGCCGTTGCGTTTCGCATGGTTAGACTTAATTATAAGAATTGCTTTTGTCTTCATATTATTGTCACCAATATTTTATTTAGTCATTAAATGGCTGCTGCCAATTTTTGTTGCAGTTCGCTCATTAGAATGCCACTGGCCTCACGCCACCATATTTACGTTCACATATCAATCAATGTGTGTGCGCGAGCGCAGTGCACTCACACACTCTCACTAACGAGTTGGGCACGCCTCCTTTAGTTTGCTTTGGCCTACCTGCGCATACCTTTTGTTGCAAATTTAACAGCTCTCTCGCTCATTCTCTCTTTCTCTCTGTTGGAGACTTTATCTGATAAACGCCATGGTGAACGTTTGTTTTGTGAATGGTTTTGTTGAGCTTTAAATTAAAATTAATTAAAATTTAAGTTTCCTGCATGTATGAATTCTTAATTTTGTGTATGTAAATTTGCCTTAACCCAAAAAAAAACCTTTGCAGCTGAAAATTAGAAAAAAATGTTCTCGAATATTATATTTATTTATTTATTATTAAGGTAAGGGTAGTTGCGAGACCTTCGGCTTTGGGTTATGTCTGGTATGTACACATTAATTTTATGTTAAAATTGTTTACGAATATGTATTATATATTTTACCTATTTTTTCTTAAATCATTGCTAAGTTCTTGCTTGAAATTTAACTTATGTTGTCGTATCTACTTGAAGTTATTAAAACTTGTGGCAAGGTTTGAAAAATATTTAAATCTTAAAAGATCGACTTGTACGTCATCTTGCACATAAAGTTACGTATCCCTACATGCTTATTGAAATCGAAAGAAATATAAAGTAATGACAATAATTAGCCATATGCGAAAATTAAAAGCCCCACGCCTTAAATGCGCACCCAGATGGAGATGACGTTGAAATTATCTGTGTTTAACAAATTGGGTGACATTGTTTGAAGTTGCCGCCAGCAGCGACAAATGACAAGCATAACAAATGAATATTATGTGTTTTTTTTTCTCCGACTTTATTTTTGTGTTATAACACCCAACAAAAATAACATCGCAATGCCCGAACCAAATATGCGCGACACTTGAGAAAACAAAAGTCGCATGCAGTAGTGTGGGAGCAAAGATGTTGCTGGAGCGGCTTCCGATGTCATAAAGTGGACAAAATGTAATATAAAATTGACACATTCAGCGCAGGCGATGCCTACTTACGTAACCCAACAACGGGCAAAGGGTGTAAACGCTGCAACGCTGGACGGAAGCGTCGTATTGTCTACGCCGGCAAAGAGCCGACACTTAAGGTTGGGGTGGACCTCGTTAGACAGGATCAACTGGTGATGAATATGTTTGTTACACTTACAGGCTTACAAGCCACTTGAGAGTGGACATAAAATGGCTCAACGCAACTGCAGTTAACGATGAATTATTGGAATAAACTAGAAGCGGCTCACTTGAGAGGCAACGCACCGCAACTGTCACCTGATCCGAGAGGTTCGCACCCGTGCACGTCTAACTACCCAATTGTCGTTGATGTACTAGCTGTGGATGAAGTTGTTTGTAATATTGCGCGAAAGGTTGTTGTTCGACAAGTCATCGGTTGTGTAAGAGATTTAGACACATGTTTCTACTTCTAATCGGTTTAAATTTCATAAGGCAAATATCCTTCCTACTCGCCCTTTCCCACTATACTTCATGTTTAGTTTTTGTTGTAGCGCGAAATGGGAGGCGCATCTTTCACGCTGTTTTAATTTTGTTGCTGCAGTCGATCTTTTAGGTCTTTTCACTCATTTTATCTGAGGGGCTCGTTATGGTTAATAAATTGTAAAAAAATGCAATTCAATATTTTAAAAGAGTTTATTTTTTCCAGCAACCATAGCGTCTGTTTTTGTTTGTATATCAAAACACAATCCCCAAATGCAATCATGTATGAGTTAAACCATAAACATACAAAATAAATTTACCATAATAATAATTTGATTATTACAAAATTAAAATTATGTATGAGATTCATTTGTTGTGTACAAATTCTTGTATTATAAGCAAAATGCTTCATCTGTGTTCATACTTCATCTTAATGTGCTTGAAATCACTTAAACATGCATTAATAAGTAATGCGCACGTATTTGATGTTTTTCGTAAATTATATTGTTGGTGTTAATTAAAAACCTTCTTCAATGGTTAACTCAGTCAGCCAGCTAAACACAAATGTTTGGGTGTTTACATCATATCTTATACACATACGATTTTGGGCATGAATCGCCCCCTAACCTGTGCCACTGGGCACGGCATTGTGGTTTAAAACAATAATTAAAAGCAAATAAATAAACACATTTGTACAAAAACTAATTGAAACTCAAATAAGTCACAAAATTTAACTAAAAGCGTCGCTCAGCCGACCACCCAGGAACAAAAACAACCGTGCTCGACCAAAGGCGGCTGAAATAAAAAAGTTGAGTTGTAATCAAAGTGTTAATAGGCCAAACTGGTTTCGGTTTTGGACATGTTAAACGTGCCTGGATAGATCGTTCGATTGAACAACACACACACAAACACCGCTTGAAGACCTATGTATGCGTACTGTCCTCCCAGTGATGACCAGAATGACGACAGTCTGACAAAAGACGAAACGTTGACGACGTTGTTCACTCAACGGCCGTTCATCTGAGAGTTGTCAAGATTTGCCGCAACGCAGTCGAAGGCGAAGGCAGAGGCAGCAGTAGCAACAGCAGCATCAGCGAGTTTGCTTCACGCCGGTTGCACTTGAATGCTTCAACGACATTCTGATTTGTGGTTGCGGCTGCTGAGACTACCACAAGGCCCTGGATATGAGCGCACGCCGTTTGCCCGGCAATATTTCACGTAAAGAAGAAGAAAACTAAAGAGCTACATATGTATGTAAGTGCGTATGAAAACAAACAAATGCATATCAATTCTGAAATTTAAAAATAATGTGAAAATTTCCATAAAATAGTATGCAGGAATATCGGGATCTATTGGTGCTAGCTCTCTCTTACTCTCTCTCTCTCTCTGTTTTGCTTCCCCTATTTCACCCTTTAACGGAGCGCGGTTAATTTCAACATGGCGTCGTTGTCGTTTCCGCATGGCGATGCCTCAGTTGGCTGATGCTGCTGCTGTTGATAGACGCGCTTTAAATGCATAAAATTGCTGACTATAAATAACATTTAATGGAACACATTTTTCGATTCTTGATTCTACACGCTACAAACTTACCGCCCCTTTTCCTATTACTTTTGTTTTCGTTTGTTCGGTTTTTGGCAAAGGATTGAAGCACAACCAACATTTAGCTTCGCATCTTCTATGCGTTTTGAGTTATTATTGTAATTTGGCTGTGGGCAGTCGTGTGGAACGACAGCCAGTCGCAGTTAGTCGTTGTCTTTATGCTGATACCATGTAGCTCCTCCGGTCGTTGTTGGAATTTTCGTCATTTCCATTTGTACATCTATGTGCATTTTTCACAGTCTATGAAATATAATAAGTTTGCGACAATTGCACATCATTTTTATACCATAGCCCCATGTGTTCAAATTAATTAAGAAAAAGTTGAAGATGGGCTAGAAAGAAATCATGCAATTCACAGAACTCGAGTATTTACAATGTACTTCATAAGGGATCATCGATGCTATATAGTTCCACTAAGTACTAAAAACCCACCTACACACATCCGCCCAAATATGTAAACGGTAAACTCGCGTTGGTTTTATGCGCTTCGCGCGCACATCTCAAAACTTAAATGTGCCGTAACGGGCAAATGAAATAGCAAAATAGTTGTTCTTCGACTTATTTCTTCCCCTCACACTCACACATGCAAGCTAAAATATGCCAGTATGTGTAAATTGCACAGAAAAAACTCATAAAACTCCTAAATGGCTGTTTCTCACTCAATATTTTTTTCTGTTTTAATGCTTTAGTTTTATTTAAGTGTTTATGGAGAAATAACTAATGAAATTGCCTTAAATTGCACATTTCGCTGCACTTCTCTGCGATGCTCTTTTTATTTTAGTTATTAATAAACCAACAACGTCTGGTTGTTTGTGTGTGAGTCAATGTGTGTTAAAGCGCAGCATGATTCGCTCGATTTAATGTACATTTCCATGCCGAAGGCAACACGCCGAGTTGCCGCCCTTTGATTTATAAATTGTGACTCCTCGGAACATCCAAACTGACACATTGACTCAGCTGCGGCGATTTTCGTTTTGTCGCTCTGTTTGTTTGTTTGTTTAATGCCCATGCGATTTAATTATTAATCCGTATATATTTAGTGTGAATGTGGGGGTATATAAGCCAACGAAATATTCGTCAAATTTGTAATAAATAATTACACTCCATATGCAATATACGACCCGAGGTTACTTCTTTGAGTTTTCAAAACTTTTTAAGTATACATTAAATAAACTTTGTTTGTAGTTCTCCAACTATACAGCTGAGTTATTATATTTCCACGCTTCAAATGCTTTTGCGAATGTTTAGTTACATTTTTAACATAATTATTCTAACACAAGCAACAATTCACGAAGCTAGACACCAGGTATGTGGTTTTAGCTCTGCAAGATAAAACAAAAATTAAGTAATGTGAATGTATTATAAACATGTAAGCAGCTACTCACACTATTGAAACACAAAAATATAAGGTAACTACACTGCAACAAATATGTCGGTTATGGTTTTTAGCGGATTTGCTGGGTTATAGGTTAAGCTTAAGGTTTAGACTATACTGCTTGCGCCTTATTCAGCTTTTTGTGGCACACTGAGCTCCCAGAAGAGCTTTCCCATGCCACCAATGCCGACAAGAGCGAGCGCCATGGTGATTCGATAAAGCACATTATCGACAGCGGAACCTTTCAGAAAAACGGGCTTGCCATCTTTCTTTTGGAAGTGCTCCTGCACTTTGCGGATTTCAAAGTAGCCCTTCTCAATCTGGTCCTTGCTGGCCGCAGTTGCACGACGAGAACTGGTGGTAGCAAAGCTGCGCACAACGGCCTGTATAAATAAAATGTGCGGTTAGTTTGGGTGCTCCAGCATTCTTACGTAATTGGTTGATATTACTATGCCTCCAGAGCATATCGGAATGCATAATTTTCGCTCACGACGTAACTAACTAAAATGTCTCTAAATCAATACTCACTCTTGATAAGTTCATCATTTTGTTGGAAATGTTTTATGTTAATCAACCGAAATGCAAGTAGTTCGAGGTACTCAAGAAAAAATTCACGGGCCTCGGATTATGACAGCTGTTTGACGTCTATGGAGAACGTAGTTGCCACATCGTTTCAAAAATGTCATTCACATAGATTTGCCATTCACATTAATGTTTCGAGGAAAATAATCGAAGTAAAAGGAAAAATTTGTTTAATTTCCGCAGCTGCTTTTTATAGGTTTATTAATTTAGTTAAAAAAGAACAAACCAATCACAAACGCAATGGGTTTTCTAACAGTATTGAAGAAGATGCGTCAAAAGGAAAAAGAGATGCGTATTCTCCTGCTGTAAGTCTTTGGATCGAAAGTTTTTCAAGAATTATTAATCATGTTTATTTACGTTTTTAGTGGGTTGGACAACGCAGGCAAAACAACGATTTTGAAACGTTTCAATGGAGAGCCCATTGACACAATCTCACCAACTCTCGGCTTTAATATTAAGACACTAGAACACAATGGCTACACACTTAATATGTGGGACGTGGGCGGACAGAAGTCATTGCGCTCATATTGGCGTAATTATTTTGAGTGCACAGATGGTCTAGTTTGGGTGGTCGATAGTGCGGATCGTATGCGCCTAGAGACATGCAAGCAGGAGCTGCAAATTTTGTTGCAAGAAGAGCGCTTGGCCGGCGCCACATTGCTAGTGCTGTGCAATAAACAGGACTTGGCTGGTGCTCTAAGTTCAAATGACATCAAGGAGGTATTTTATTCATATGTTTTAATGACAACAAGATTTATGTATACTTTTTGGCTTACAGATTCTAAGTTTGGATGAAATCACCACACATCACTGGTTGGTTGTCGGTGTAAGCGCTGTAACAGGAGAAAAGCTTTTAAGCTCCATGGATTGGCTTATAGATGACATTGCAAAACGTATATTCACATTAGATTAAAGCGTTATTAAAGCCTTAGGCTATTTTTCAAGCAAATACATTTTGTATAACTTTTCATCCTTGGCGTTGGAAAACTGCGACTTAAAATTCACTTTGTAAATAGCGGTGAAGCCTTCGTCAAGTGTGGGTGCTTGGTATTTTTTCTTCATCATGTTGAAGACCATGTCATTGATTTTCGAATGATCAGTGCCCAACAGCTCTCGAAAGGCAATATTATGTTTTGCCTGGGACGCAGTTACATTCATTACCAAGCAACGACACGGTATTTTCATTTCAACAGCCAGAGCTACAAACTTTTTACGCGATGCGACATCAACATTAGTGTTGTCCACAACACAAGATTGACCAGCGCTCAGAGCATTTTTACACGCTTTGAGACACGCCTGGGTGCTCCCTAAAGTGTCTGCATTCGCAATCTTGTATCCTTTGACAGCGAGCACCTCAGCACAGAAGTGACTCTTTCCCGAGCCGGGCAAACCAACAACAATTAGCATTTCACTCTTGGTGGTATCGAATTGCAGGTCGTTTGGCTCGAAGTGTGATATCTGATCGTGAATGCTGTTGGGATCAAAATCTGGCTTGTTCCACTGCTCCACCCGCTTACCAAGGAAATGAACCTCTGGTGTGTAAAATGAAATGCCAATGTTGGTGGCAAAAAGTCGATCTGCCAGAGAATGATCCTTGCGTTGCTTGGTGACTCCCTTGCCCGTCTCCGGTCTACCAGCTGCATCGCCAACGAAAAAGCAACGCTCTGCATTGATAATAACATTATCGTTCATTTCATTCTGCAGATGCTCCCACATACCGGGCAATGGCTTGCGGTAGTAACCACTGCCTACAGCTATAAAAACCTGCACGGGCACACACAGTTGCTTAACAATGTTCTTTACTTTTACTTTAAAATCGTCTAGTTTGATTTTGCCGCGTGCTATGCCGCCTTGATTTGTGAAGAAACAGATTTTGAAACCGTCTTTGTGGAGCCGCTGAAGCTTTTCGGGCACCTCAGGATAAATTATCTGCCAGTCGCTTGTGTTTTTTGGGAAGACATTGCCTGATTTTGTCTTTATAATAGTGCCATCCATATCATAGCCAGCAATTTTGCTAGAAGCAGCCAAGTTGGCGCTACTGTAGACTACCAGTTTACCATTCTCAACAGCATTCCATTTCCCTTCCTCACTAGCAGCACCCATCGAAGTTTCTGCTTGAACCTCAGGCTTGCTTTCGATCTCTGGTGGTGGATTGAAAAACACTTCGTACGGATGACGACCATATACAATTTCCAAAAGATCGCCATGATTTAGTTCGCATTCTGTATGCTGCGTGGCCATGACGCCATTGATGCCGCACGGATTAAGCCCCAAAACCTTAAGCTGTATACTGCCTTGCTGTAAATTAACTTGAAGCTTAAGCTGATTCTTGGAGCATCGTGAATCTCGAATGCCGGTTTCCTTGCTGCGTCCAACCAGGTTTTCACCGTTTGCCAAGTGTATGGCGGAATGCTCAGCTTCCATGGGCTTCAGAGTGCAGATTCTAGAAGTAGCCTCTTTGCTAACTTTGCCAACAGACCGATTTAGGTATTTAGTTAGCGACATTGTTGTAATTCAAACATATAAACAAATAAAAGTTAACTTTCAACTTATTCAGTGTTTAGAATATACCGATATAAATTTTCTCAAGAAGCGCAGAATTTCGATAGTTTGGTATGATTTTTATGTTTAATTGATCTATCGATATTACTGGCGCCAACAATTAGGAAAATAAAAATTTTAATCAGTATCATAATTGTTGAACTACTTTTAAATTACAGAAATGAATACTAAAAATATGTGATCAAGTCGCCTTTTTCAAAATAGGAAGATTACAACTGAATATGTGAACGCTCACAAATCATTCTACTTTGATTCGTTATACATTTTCTAGCCTTGAAATTTGCTAGCAAAATGCAGCGAATTTTAAAATCTTCATTTCGCGTAAGTATAATATATTAAAGTAAAATATTTTTCATTTTAGCCTATGATTTTTCTTAGCCCTTGTTTCTCAAACTTAACAGGCGTCGATGTGTTGCACCAATTTTATCGTTCACACGTTCGATTCAACAATCTTCGGTTGATATGGAAAAGAAAGGAAGCACTCCTGGCAAGATTACACCCAAGATGGCCAAGCTGCAAAAGCTTTATCAGGAGAAGAATGATAAACCCGTATTCCTGAAAGGTGGACCCATGGATTCCATTCTGTACAAACTCACTTTAGTGCTGTGCCTCATCGGCCTTATTGGAAACATAGCGCTATTTCTTGGCTACTTAATAGCCTAATCTATGATTGATTACTCAACCGACACTTGATTACTATACCATGCACATACATCCATCAAACATGAAATTTAATACAAGTTTATGAAGCTCAACATGTAATGTAACTGTGAAAAACTACATAACACAACAAATTCCACAATTCACATTGTTTGTTATGTATCATTTCATTCAATATCAATAAATATAACATCAGCATTATTTGTCTTTGGAAACTACTTTTATTATAAAAACAATTTAAGATAATATTTTTCGTTTTCGCACATCTTGTCATTTTGTTTTAATCGTCTCATCATCTATTTTGTCAATAACCAGCTTTAAACAGTCCTTTGTCGATGTCTTTTCTAAGTCGCATATGCGAGTCAGATCCATCGTAGCGATCTGTTCAATCATCTCCTTGATCTTCTCTTGCTTAATAATTGATTTTACCGATTGACGCAATCCAGGACGCATCCCTGGCATCTTATGCTGTTCTGCGGAATCGTTTTCAATGTGCCGTCCCTTGGCCCTATAGTGTTGTTCAATAATTTTACGGATTTTGAGTTTGGTGGCAGCATGCGAATTTCGCGTTGTCTGCTCAAGCGCAAGATTTCGCAACTCCTGAAAGTTGATTTCTTTGGTTGCTTCAACTCCATCTGTATTAAGCTCCCATGAAGTTTCCTCTACAGTGTTAACTATGCCATCCTCGTCATCGCTTTCCAGTTCCACTTCCCGCTTTAAGCTGGTAGCTTGTGCGGCCATATTATTAAGCTTGGCATCGCCGCTTTCAAGTTCTAACAAATCTTCTGGCTCTAAGGTTTCCACAGTTGAATCATCTATAATTTCGAATTTATTCCCTTCAATTTTTTCTTTTTTGCGTTTAGTTTTTTTACTTTCTGTCGAATTTTTGTCCTTGGGTATTTTCTTATCATGGGTTGAAGCATTCTCAACACGCAATCGCTTTTTAAGAATGCCAATGCATGGTTTCGTTTTTATGCGCACTGGAAAAATGGAGCTATATTGTATCCCGATGCTGTTGAAGCACTCAACAAATTCTAATGGCTCAAAATCCTCCTGTAGCGTTGCCCACAACTCAGTGTTTTGCTTATTCTTTGCTTCAACTAACAAATGACTGTAACTGGCAATTTCTGCTTGAGTATAGTTCATAGTCTCATCCTTGCTGTAGATCCAATTGCGGTTAATTTCCATGAAGCGCGAAACACCACTTTGCGCAGCCAAATTGGCAATGTGTACCGAAACATCTTGATTTCCTTGCTCTAGCCGATGCAAACGAGAAAGTGCTGCGCCACCTGGATAGTTTGTTCCGGAAACAACAAGCAAAAAAATGGTAATGAGCACGTTGAGTAATAAATGTGATGCCGCAACAAGCGCAAGAAAGCTATGCCAAGCAGATTTGGCACTGTTCATCCACCTGGCAAACAAAAAAGTCAATCAGTCATAAAAAAAATAAAAATAAAAACATATGTGTAAGCTTACATGCGTTGACAGGCGCAAGCCGCTGCAATGTTGAGAACAGGAAACACATAAATAATGAAGCGTAGCTCTTTATGTGGCAGCACTGAATATACAAGCACAAAAAGCAATGCCGATAGTGCCAGGGGACGTAGACGTCGCTCAAAGTATATGCCAATGGGAACGAACACCAGTGAGATGCCCATTGCTCGAGGCAGTGCTGAGTAAAAGTACCATAGGAACGGTGATGTGCCCCAGTTGGAACTCTTGTTAAGTATGGTGTTGTACCACAACACTGCACCTTCGGGCCACAGCAGGCGACGCCAGAAGAACGAGTCCACCAAAACTGTGCCTGCGAGAATGCAGATTCCCGCTGGCAAAGCAATCTTTAGAAAACTGTAAAAGGGCATATTAAATAACTTAAGTTCAAATTAAGAAAGCATAAATAGCCAAACCTATCAATGGATAGCTTTTGTTGCAACAAGTCCAGGGCTAGCAGCAATCCTAGAAAGAGTGCCAGCTCGGAGCGAAACACAATTATTGATATGCCGGAGCAGATTATAAACGGCTTGGTTTGGCCACGCATCCAGAACGCAATAGCATATAGCACTGCAACAAATCCAAATAGATTATTTAAAAACTGTTTACAGAACATTACAAACATCATACCTAGTGGCAGAGCAAAGATGTTTGGCAGTGGTCGCGTCATGTAGAAAATGAAATGAAACTGTGTTATGGTTATGGCCGTAAACCACAGCCGGACTTCCACACCATAGATCTTTGTTACAGCCTGCCGTAAGTTAGTCCACCCAACCGAAATGGCTCCAGCTAAAACCAGCCGAACTGCAAACAAAAAATGTTTTAGTACATACATGAGTAAACGAAAAGACTTAATCTTATAATTTGAGTATTTTACCTACATATTGTGCCCAGAATTTATTAATGCTTAACGTCTCAAAGAGCAGCACAAACGGAGCTGAAAACATTGATATCACAAGCGGTCCAATAAATGTGCGCGGCACAACGCCTGGATACTCATGATGATCATATGCTGTGAAATTGTCACGCAAATACAAAATGTCATGCATGGCCTGCAAATTAAAGCTCTCTTCGACCTTCGTGAAGGGTGTGTAGAAGAGGTGGGCCGCCGCCGTCAGGAAGACCAGTGCATCCATATTGGACAGACGCCTTGCAGTTGGTGCAAACGAATCAAAATCAGTGTTGTCAATTAGCTTGACATAAAATTGGCATGTTACATAACTGCCATAATTTTTGCTGTGAAACCAAATGCTATTTTTTTTTTGATAATTGCACATATATTTCACTGTTGACGTTTTTCTGCTATCAAAAAACCTAGCCGGTGTCAACAATGTTGCTCTTTTTCCACACCGAACTAAATTTTAAGAACTGTCAAGTTTTTATTTTTCTTGAGCGTAAAAAATCTTTATTTTTGTTTTCTTTTGGAGCGCAAATTACATTTCCAAAATATCTAAAATTGTTTTAAAAATAGAACTGTTCCACGTTCAAAGCACCAAGAATTAAAAGAAACAAAAACAACAACAGGTATCTCCATCAGCTGCTCGTGACTCACGAATTTAGGTGCCGTGAGCAGTGCTAAAAGGTGGCAGCATCGGCTACGTTTACAAAGTTGGCATCTCCACACAACCTTTTTTCATCCAGTTTGAAAATTCAAGTCATCCTTATTCCCCATTTGTCACGCTTGTAAAAAAAATTAAGTAAAAGGCGAAAATATGAGTAACGTTGAACTACTAAAGTTAGATGAGAGTGACTTCTATGTAAATTACAAGAAATTGCAACTGGAGTTAGAGTTATTGCGCGTGCAGGAGGACTACATTAAGGAAGAGCAGCGCAATCTGAAAAATGAATATTTGCATGCTCAGGAAGAGGTTAAACGTGTTAAGGCCGTTCCTCTGGTTATTGGCCAATTTCTAGAGGCCATTGACGAAAATACTGGTATTGTGGCCTCGACTACCGGCTCCACATACTATGTGCGCGTGCTCTCGACCATTGATCGGGAGAAGCTAAAGCCGTCGTCTTCGGTGGCATTGCATAAGAACAGCAACTGTTTAGTAGACTTGGTACCACCGGAAGCGGATAGTACCATCTCAATGATGCGGCCGGATGAGAAACCAGATGTGACCTACGCCGATATTGGTGGACTCGATATTCAAAAACAAGAAATTCGAGAGGCCGTTGAACTGCCATTGACTCACGCTCATTTGTATAAGCAAATTGGTAAGTATTCTAGATTTTTGATTGCCTAAAGAGATTAATTACCTTTTCTCTTAACCAGGCATTGATCCACCTCGCGGTGTACTACTCTATGGCCCACCGGGCTGCGGTAAGACGATGCTGGCCAAGGCAGTCGCCAATCACACAACGGCTTCATTTATACGCGTCGTTGGTTCAGAGTTTGTGCAGAAATACTTGGGTGAGGGGCCGCGTATGGTGCGTGATATATTCCGGTTAGCCAAGCAAAACTCACCATCGGTCATATTTATTGATGAAATCGATGCGATTGCCACTAAACGCTTTGATGCCCAGACTGGTGCTGACCGCGAAGTTCAGCGCATTTTGCTAGAGCTTTTGAATCAAATGGATGGGTTCGATGAAACCACCAACATTAAGGTGATCATGGCTACTAATCGTGCAGATACCTTAGATCCGGCTCTTTTACGTCCGGGACGCTTGGATCGTAAGATTGAGTTTCCATTACCGGACCGCCGTCAGAAGCGTTTGGTCTTCACTACCATAACTAACAAGATGAATCTTGCTGAAGATGTTGACCTGGAGGAGCTGATTGCTCGCCCGGACAAAATTTCAAACGCTGACATTAATGCTATTTGCCAAGAAGCTGGCATGCATGCGGTTCGCGAAAATCGTTACATTGCACACGCAAAGGACTTTGAGAAAGGCTACAAGACAAGCGTTCACAAGGATGAGACTCAGCACGAGTTTTACAACTAGTTAGCCTAAAGCAAAAATTAATAAATTGTTTAACAAAATACATATCACAATATGCTTTGCTTTGTTTTATTGTAGTGTGCTACATTTTATGCATTTAACGGATTCATAATAGGTGGATATGACTGTTCAGACTTAAGAGTGACCAGACCCCGCGAATTTTTATTTTTCTTAAACATATGTATATGAAATTTTTGGTATTTGGATAAATAGGGACACACTGATTATTTCAACCCAAAGTTAATATTCTGCCGGTATTCGCTGTTTGCTAATGTTTATTTCAAAATAAATATGGCTCAAATGTCATCGGTTGAGGCGTATGTAATGCGCGTTAAGCCGGCGATTGACAATTTCCTAAAGCAGCCTAATAAAATCAACTTGGCAAAAGTAGAGGAGGAAGTAAAAGAATTTGACTTTGGGCAGATGCGCATATTTGTTGCTCAAATTGTTGTGCCGCTTGTTACCAAACTAAATGAAATTTCCGGGTAACTAAAGCTGCAAAAACACAAATGCAATAGTAATAATTAATATATTTATGCAATCTTTAACAGGGAAAGTCAGGAGTTACGCATCGGATTGCTGAACTGCCTGCGGCACATTATTACCAAGCTGTATTTGACAAATGTGACAGGATTGCGAACTATATTGATGGTGGTGTTGCAACAGATACGTGAACCCAAGTCCGCTGTTATGCGGTCCGATCTTTCCGAAGAAATCAAATTGGCTGTTGTGCTTTGCATTGCAACAGCACTCAAACGCTCTACCGGCGAAGTGCTAGAATCATTATATACCAGTGAAAATGTCGTAGTCATAGCTCAAACACTACTCACACTTATTGAGCTGATCTCAACGGAAAGATACCGCAGTTTGGTCAATGCATCGCTTGAGTGTCTAATGGTTGTTTTCTATGTGCATGACGATGCGGACGCGGCCGATGTTGTTTTGCGTAATCAGGTAGCAAACACCATCTTTTTATATTTGCCAAAAATCGTAACTGTATTGTTTAAAACATCATTGGCGGATGATAAAATTGGCGAGTCTACCAAGACGGTAAGAGTACCACAGTAGAACCACAAACTAGCCACTGATATTGAAATCTTTTAATCACATTAATTAGATGGCCATTAAAGCACTGGGTCGCATCATCTGTATTATGTTTGAGGAAACCACAGATGAGTTTAAAAAAATACACTATGACTCGATCGCATTTCGTTCGCTCTTTAGCAACGTCAAGAAAAGCGAAAACATGGACTTGCTAAATGAGAAAAACATATTTGGCAGCAAGCGCTTAAGTCTTCAGCAGAACGAAAAGCGTCTTGAACAGCTAATATCTGGACTGCGCTCCGCCCAGTGGATAGCAGTCACATCGAAACATATGCGCTCTATTTTTGTGAACACTAGCATTCTACGTGCCAACAATTCAGTCAGAGTACGAAAAACGTATGCTGAAATGTGTTGTCTGCTTCTTAAGAGTTGCGCACATAATCTTAAAGACAACTTTGTGTACCTACTGGAGAGCGTATTGGCTTTGTCAGAGGATGAAGAGCCGGATATAACGAAAATGTGTCGAGCGACACTTACTGAACTGCAACAGAAATCAATTTGTGCCAACATATTTAACGAAAGTGCAGAACTTTTGCTTGACACTTATCTCAAAAGGTGGCCACGCATTGTGCATCGCTGCGATGAAAGCGAACAGTTTAGCGAGCTCCTTTTTTTCAAGGGATTCCTGCGTAATATAAGCGCTGATAAGTTGCAGCTACTGCTGCTGATACCCAAAGATCTAGAGCTGTTTGTCTTGTGCTTGCTAAAGGCGCTAAATCTGCGCTTATCGAGAGATATGCTAAACGAAGAGTACTCCCTGCGACTTATTCAGGAAGGCAGTTCCAAGGAATTGGCAACACAATGCACTAATTTGCCTTGGCGGCAGTTTAAGTATCTGAGTTCGAAACGTTGTGTTGATGCTCTTTACGATATTATTGCACTATTAGGCGCGGAGTCGTCATTAAATCGACTTGTTTTCGCTTTTTGCATGGATTTGATGGAACAACGCAGCTCAAACATGAATGCCGCAATTTTCTTAATAACGCTTATGATAACGCCGCAGCAAAATCTTGCGCGCAATAGCTGTTTAATGTTGGCCGAACTTTTTTTGAATAAGCTTCTTAATGATGACCACTGGCACTTAGCACTGCAACCGGATGCAGCCTGGCGACTCAAAGTTAAGAAGGTTTGTTCTTAACTTATAAACTAAATTATAAAAACACCTATTAATGCTATAAGCTCTGCAGCCTACCTCTTGGTTTGTGGATCACACGCCAGGCCTTTACTCATCTGCTATAGAGGTGCGCATGCAGGATTGTGATTCGGATGATGAGGCTATGACCGAGTCGCTCAATGGTCGTGTGGGTATTTTGGATGCGCAGCACAATGTGCTGCACACATGCCTGGTCTTAGATGCAATTGGAAATTGTGCCACGTTTGTTGGCGACACCTTTGATCGTTTCTTATTCCGCAGTCTACACAGGGTGCTACTCAAATTGGGTACGTTCTGGGTTACGTGTATTTTTAAATGCTAACGATATCTTAATTTCAGCTAGCACTAACACAATAGTACATGAAGCAGCCAAATTTGCATTCAGATCCATGCAACTGGCCCTAAAATATGCAAAACCTTCACATTTTATTGAGTGTTCCACGGATTACCTTAGCTTCCATCTTAGCACATTGCTCAAGAAAGTGAGTCTTATATATTTCAAATCACTGTCGCTTTAACAATCATTTTTGTTTATTGAAGTCACCTGAAAGCAGTGCTGCCGTTGATATTCTCACAGTTGTGCTGCAATACAGTACGCGGAGAAATGTGCCCCATTTGGACAGTATTTACAAAACCATATGCGAGGAATGTGCCAAGCAGCATCAGTCGGAAAATGTATGTTCATATCTGCGGGTGTTCAGTGCATTTCTGAGCAATGTGGCCATTTGGCAAATTGACACGGCGGCAGAGATAACCGGTATTAAAATGTATGTAGACGAAGAGCAAAACATTTTAGGCAATTGGCTGAATGTGCTTAATAAGCAGTTAACAGACGGTTTGAATGATTTGGAAAGAACACCAAACGAGGAACTTGATATAAGTATGTCTGAAGATGAGATTGAAGATCCAGCAACAGACCAGACTTCAAACATTGTTCTTCCTCTCCACATTGAAATGGCCAAAGAGATTTTAAGGCTGGCTGTCAAATTTGTTTCAAGCTCTGAGCAAAACCAGCAACTCCTTGCATTGGAATGCCTGATCACTGGTGTACCACTGCTCTCGGACTATGAGAACGAGCTTTTGCCGATGGTGCATCTACTTTGGCAACCGCTTGTCGAAAAGTTTCGTCAGAAGGACTCGCTGGTGTTGAGCCGCTGTTTCACTTTATTGCATATTCTCGCACTGCATGCAAAGGAGTTCATCTTAAAACGTAGTCTTAGCGATGTGATACCCCAGCTTCAAATGTTCCTTAAAGCTGCTAGTAAGCACACCGAAATGGAACCTTTACAAGCGCATACCCAGGAGTACAAGTTGCAGGTAAAGCTGCTACAGAATCTTGCAGCTTTTATACGTAGTCTGCAACTGGACGGAAAAAATCTGCACGATCTGCTTAACATTGTAGCCTTGTATTTATCTCAGGCACAGGCAAAAGAAATACAAGTTCTTGCACTGCAGTTCTTTGAAGATCTATCTTCTTACAACGGACCATTTGTATATGTGACGCTTTTACAATACGCCAATCTCAAAGATTATAAATCCAATGTAGTTACGATTTTCCATAGCATAGGTTTTACTTTAAAAGAAAAAGTCAATGATGCTCTTTAATAATAAAATTCCTTTTTTTTATTCAACGATTGCTCATCTGTTTTACATATCATCACTTTATAACTAAATGTCGTTGAACATTTAAAAATTAATTGCAATTCTGAGATATTTGTTTCTAACTTTTATTAAAATGACTTGTATAATATAAGTTAATATAAACAATATCGAACAAAATATTAAATTTATACAGAAGTAGAGACTTCGGAAATAAAAGTCAGGGTAATGGGCTTGTTGTAGATTGTGGGCGCTCACTTTATTGCCAATTTCTAAATGCTATGCATAACCATAATACATACATAATTTGCTCACTATTGCGTTTTTTGCCATTCTTATTTTTGTTTTTATATTATAAATTGTATATTTTGTTGTTTGGCTTACACCAGCACAAACACTGTTGAGTGAATACTCAGATGCTTAGCACCAATATAACTTAGCATCCGACTTCTAAAGCCATTTTAATATAATCAATCTTGTATGCGACGTTTTTGTATCAAATATATCTGAATTTGTTGTAAACTGATTGCTCTTTTGCAGCCCTCAATTCTATTTACCACAACTATTTAATTTACTCTAACTTAAATTGTAGAATAACTGGCAAGCTGTGTGTATAAAGGTCTATTGAGCATTTTAGAATCCGTGATTTTGTTCGTTATAATGCGATTGTTTTTATTTAAGCGTGGGTGTGGGAAGTTTATAGTGTGCTTAGCCATTGTTATATGCATAGGAAGCCGGCTAATGGCGTGTTCACCACCAGTTCATTAAACTGTTAGCATATGCCATCGGCTTGACATCAGGGTGTGGCTGCAAAATGGAAAAAAATTTTATAACGATGTTGAATACATTTTAAAGATTTCAATATAACTTACCACAGCCTCAAAAGATCTGTACTTTGGTTCCAAGTTGTTTCCAGTTATCGTTATAAACGCTCCCATGTTGCCCATAGTATCACTATAAATAAACGTAAAGCATTAGTCATTGCTTACAAAGTTTAAAACTTTGGGCGCTCACCAATAGTTTGGAGCTGAGAAGACAGTTATGCATTGACCATTGTGGGCTATCTCATAGCCCATATCCTTAACCTCATGGCTCCGAATGATATAGTCTAAATTGTTGAGCTTACAAAACGCTTTGGTAACGTCCGGACCAAATTGTATTCCCACACCACGCTTTGATGGACCACGGCCCATCCATTGCTGCGGATCAGACCACAGAAGCTCGCACATGAGTCCCTCCTCCGGTGGCTGGCAGTTGCGTTCAATGCATCGTATGTTATCTAATGTAACATTGTCTGACGAGAACAGGCCACCATGCATAACCAGAATCTTTTGATTAATGCAATGGCATAAAGGCAACCAATTAAACACTTGCGTAAATATATCTGCCATTGCGCTGGTGTACTTGGCAGTCACCTCGCCCGTGAATCCATACATTTGATTCATGTTAATGCTCTCATGGTTGCCTGCAAAAAGTTACAGTTATGTGCAGTGACTACCATTGAAGTAAAAGCTTTTAAACTTACCGCGCGACAAGAAGAAATGGTTGGGATATAACAACTTAAAACCTAACAGCGTGAATATGCATTCAACAGAAAATGATCCTCTATCCACAAAATCACCGTTGAACAAGTACGGATTCTTTTCAGATGGCAGTCCGTTTATTTCAAAAATGTTTATCAGGTCATAAAACTGTCCATGAATATCGCCACAAATTGTAAACTTTTCCTCATCGGGAACCTGTATATCAACCAAGGATGGTTGTGCACGCATGTACACATCAATGTCACAGAGTATCTGCAAACATATGCATAAATTAGTTATTTGACAGAAGTCTAAAGTTCAATTTGGTTTGGTTAGGTTTTACAACCTTATAGGCGAATTTACGATGAAGTCTCTTGCGTGCCTTATAATGTTCCATAAGATCTTTCATGAACTGTAAAGTGACCTTGCTGTCCTCCAGTTGAGGACCTCTGTAGTCGTCCTCAATAGCTAAATTGTAAACCATAATAAATATTAAGTTAAGATTTTGTAGGTTTATAAAAAAAATACAAATCTTATTAATTCAAGTACTCACTGATGTTCTCCAAATCTCTATACATCTCAGAAAGAGTCCTCTCGGGCTTATCAATTGCAATAGCACGCTCAAAAGCGCGCATTTTGACAATTTTACTGCACTCGGTAAATTTTAACTTAGCGTCCTTATCATTGGGCCTGCATTTGGCCACCTAACAAAGATAGTTTATCAGTAATAATGACGTGCACGAATTATGTGTATACAATGCACTTACGTATTCAAAATCTGATAGCGCCTGTTTGAATTTTCCAAGAGACATATGGGCCGCCGCACGCCGGTAGTAGCCTTTTAAGTAGCTGGGATCCGTTTTCACCGCAGAAACACCATCCTGCAGAGCCAGACCAAAGTTCTCTTGACGCAAATGCGCCAAGGCCCGATTGGCATAGTAGATAGCACTGTTGGGATATAGTTCAATGGCTTCGGAATACATGTCGATGGCTTTCGAAAATTCCTTGGCTATGAAAAGATGGAGTGAGGCATGTTACTGGTTGGATATTCGTTATATGAGTTAAACGTTTCCGTTATGCTTTTAAGCACAAAGAAACCCACAAATTATCTCACATAGTGCTAGTGTATTGGTTTTAAGGTTATGTCGAACGACTGGAAACACGGGACGCGATGGAGTTGCAGCACATAGCTTTTTGGTCGTCTTCATGCGATTTACAGACTACAAACAATGTCGTGTGGATTGTGTAAGTGATGAATAACAACTTACTTTTGAGCAAATCATTTCCTTTATTTTTGCGCTCCTCAGCCGCGGCAAAATTAAGTTGTCCTGCTTCCGGCGCTGAATCATGTTTGGCGGAATTAATATTTACATTGCCCACATCGTCCTCTTGTTTATCCGTAGATTTCTGTTGGATCTCCAGATCGGTTGACGACATATTATATTTAAACAATTATTTTTTTCTGCCTAGCTGTTCTCTAATATTATTTACTGTCTGCAAATTTTTAAGAGTTGACAAACGCAAAAATTATTAGTGCTGCGCAACAAGCGGGTAGGCGGTACTTATCGATATGTTTAAATTTGAAATCTATATAAGTTTTTATGTTTGTTGTTATGAACATTTATTATTTATAACAATATCACATATACACATTTTACTCATATGTCCGACCACAGTTAAATTTGTATGAGGTTGTAGAACCATTTTTATCTATAGGACGTACCTGTGCTCAACAACGTCGCATGTCTTATTATCGAAACGCCTGAAAAGCCGCAACAGCTGTTGTGAGCTGGGCTTTGTAATCAAGCAGTGGAAAAGTTAGAAACGGGTTGTTGTTAGTATAGAAACTTTGAAGCGATTAGATGCGCTAAGACGCAAGTAGAGTCTGGTTCAAGAGAAATACAACAAGAGCTCTAATTAACTTGCAAATTGAACTGTTTAAAGTGCATGTGCGGGGGAGTGTCTGTGTTCAAAAGTGAGAATCAGAAATATAAGAAAATATGTCTATGAGCAATTTATCAGTAGACGGCGAGCTACGTTATATTGTTCAATGGTTTAATGAGTGGAGTGAGCTGCAACGCGATGATTTCGTGTATGTATTTGTGGATTATCTGACAAAAAACACGTCCGAAGATGGAAATGGAGACATCCCCTATGTTAATGGTGTCGTCAATTCTATGGCCACGTCGGGTGTGCAGGACAAGCCCATGAGTCTTTTTCAATGCCGCGTAATTATATTTATTATTATATTTAAAACAAAATGGATATTTAATCCACTAACATTTTATTTAATTGTTACTCACTTAAAAGATTAAACTGTTTCGTGAATGGAGCCCCAAATGGCCGATTGATTTCAAATGCCAACTTCAAGAAAAAATTAATGACCTCGACCCTAAGGTGGGAGAAAAGATCATGAACGAACTGAAGACTTCGCATTCCATGCACAACGGTGACGTTTCTGTGCATTTGAATGTTAATGGAACTAGCAGCAACGGGCACACTGAATTAGAGCAATCGACACAAGAACCAGAAATTGTGACAAGCACAATAGAATCAGCGTCAGTTGCAGCTGCAGCCAACGTTGTTATTGACCAGACTTTAGAGGCAGATGATGATAGCCATTTAGCAGAGGTATTACGGCAAGAGACGCCAGTTGATGATGATGATGACGTACAGCTCGCTGGCAATGCTGATACAAATGGCATTTATGCAACTTCAGCAGCAGTGACAACAATTGAATCCCCAACAAATGAACAACAACAGCAGTTGCAGTCTGAGTCTCAATCAACCATCGAACCTGTAGAACAGGTCGAGAATAACGTTTCAGCCAGTGTCATTGTCTCGGTTACTACTGCTGCGACTGAGGTAGACCCGGTAGCATAGAAAGACAAGCCGCAAGCATTCTAAAAATGAAAAGGCTTGTAGTCCATTAGGGCGCCCCCCATACGCATATTATGTAGTACGCCATCAGAATCAATACATTCCATATATATACCATGTCGTCTCTAAGAAGATACATTTAAATTTAAGCTGAATATCATTTCATGTCAAGTGCATTTGTAATCCGACTTTCTAAACCTATTAGACTATGAATAAGGAAAAACAAACGATCGAAATATATGCCTAAATATATAGACTGCAACAATGTAACTACTTTTTAATGATTTTAAATGTATTTGCTTACTGGGATGAAATTTAAATGCACGCGCTATCGCCGATCTCTGAATAATATCGCCAACAGCTTCAAAACATGTTTTCCTCTATTTTAATTTAGTGTACATAAGTCTGTGCTGTTTTTGTGTTGCCGGCACTTTGACTTACGCACGAGGTGGATGGCAGTGCCACTTGGATCTCGGGCCTGTTATGATCTCGCGCGCTGCTCTCATTTTTTCCTTTGCCAACCAAAAAGTTTAGTATGTCTGTCTGCTTGATATTTCTTAAGCTTATGTATGTATGTAAATACATATAATTTGATTTTGTGTTTCCTCTTTGTTTTGATTCGCTGTTGATAAAGAAAAAACAAAAACAACAAATCAGCGCTCCGCCGTCAAATAACAATGGAAATCAGATATACTCAGTTATTGAACCAATTTATTTCAATTTTATTTCGCACCTCGACGGCAAAAGTTGTGCTCGCTTCCGTCACTAAATGATCAGTTAAGAATAGTGATCATAATATAAAAAAAAAAACATCGTGTCTGTGGTTCTGTGTGTAGTGCATTGTGGTGTGTGCAAATCAATTGCAACCATTTACGAGGCGTTCTATTACGGAAGTTTGAAAATGCGTTGGATACTAACAAAGTTAATATGCACTGCAGTTATTTGCATATTGAGCTTTCAATGTAAGTATAACAACTAAAACTAACGACTTAAACAACAAACTTCTCAATCGACCAAATTGGCATGTATTCTCCTTATTTTGCACTACATATCAAATTGAAAGCAAAAGAATAGACCTCAGTAGCCGATTGGCACTGGGTCAAGGTCAATGTCTAGATATTCCCAAATCATGCTAACAGCCTAAATGAGCCGAGCCGAAAAGCGAAGGGCAATAAACTACAACAATAAAATGAAAAAATGAAAATAAAAAAAAACGATGGTAGAAAAAAGTGACTCAGTAATTGTTAACCGGACTTTTGCTCGGGCTTGAGATCTTGACGTTTTGGCCACTTCTGGTTTGCAGATATTGACCTTGGCTATTGGCTCTTGCTTTTTTTTATATGCTTGTTGAATACTGTGTTACACGAGTGTTTTTGCAGGCATTCACCCCGCCACCGTTTGCCATTGCATACGGATTAAGGACTGTGCGCCTTTTGTCCGTCTTCTGCTTAACCACACGCCAGAGGAGCGTGCCCCTATCTTCGCCACAGTGCATGCAGCTGGATGCGGCTTTCAGGGTCTCGATCCGCTCGCCTGTTGTCCACAGCAACAGCAGCAGCTGGCGTCCAATCGTGTTTCACGCTGGGTCTGGGGCATGTCGGGTAGCACAAAGCGGAATCCCAGATTCAATCCGGACTTTAATCGTTTTGTGGCTTACGAGACAGAAATGCACTTGCACGATTATCGTGATTTCGACGCACAACGCAACTGCCCACAGCCCATTGATGAGGATAACGATTATCATGGTTTTGGGTTTGGTAGTGGACATCAGTTTAAATATCACGTTGAACATGTGCTTGCGCCGCGACCACAGCCAGCAGACAGACCATTTGTGTTTCCCGGAGATTTACGTTTTCAGCACCAAATAGACATGAAAGGTGATTTAGATATCATATCGGATGTGAGCAAGGCACAAGATATACCAGATATCACAACAGCATCCAGCTCAACATCAATATCCATTAATGCTGCGGATTGTGGAGTAAGCCTTACCACGCGTCTTATGGGTGGTGAACAAGCCGTGCCCGGACAATATCCATGGCTTGCCCGCATCGCCTATCGCAATCGAAGTAAGTTGGAACAATTTTACACGCAATAATTTAATATAGTTTTAAAAGTGTCTGTGTGTGTGTGTGCTGGCAATGAAAATTTCATTTTTTGATTAAGACAGATGAACAGATTAACAATGGACATACAATTTAAATTTGTTGGTCTTAGCCTATCTCGCTGGCCACAGCGGCCAGCTTCATGGTCAAATAACAACCAAAACAGAAAACAGCAACAGCTATAGCAAGCGACTTGGTAGTATCTGTTATTTGAGATCCTTCATCATTCTTTGGTGGAGGAGCATCTATATCTTTATAGGCTTCAAAATTTTGAGCGTAGTTTTGATAGGTTCCTGCATCACCACAGAAGCCATCATCGTGGCTTATATAAGTAAATTCTTGTTTAGTCGGACAGTAGTCATCATCGTAGCTTACATTAGGAACTTCATTTTTAGTCGGACAGTAGCCATCATCGTAGCTTACATTAGGAACTTCATTTTTAGTCGGACAGTAGCCATCATCGTAGCTTACATAAGGAATTTTTTTTTTAGTCGGACAGTAGGCACAATTTTTCGCTTATTTCCGATGCGCTTTTACAGGGGCATCCTTTACTCATCTTGCACAGGACCTGTGTAAATAGTAATGATATGCATGCATAAATATATTATAATTGATTTATTCTATTTAAAACAGCTAACAAACGCATCAGTTATCGTTGTTCGGGCTCTCTAATCTCCAATAATTATGTTGTTACCGCCGCTCACTGTGTGGTCAATTTGGTCAACGATCTAGAGCTGTAAGTCAAGTGCATGGTGAAATTAACTGTATTCAAGGTGACGTTGTTAGGTGTGGTGAAGTGCTTTTTGTAAAGAGAGCAGAGAACAAGATAGTTCTATAATTGCATATTTTGCACTGCTCGTGCACAAGGTATACTTAACTAGGTAGTCTCACTCCGCTCTCTCGTTGCCTAACGAAATATGAGAGCAAATGAGAGCGAGAGTGAGAGCGAAAGAGTAATGCATTTTTTTGGGGTATGTGTGCTTTGCTTGCGTCAATACAACGAAAATTGTACGAAAACGCATATGAATTTATATGCATTTTTTTGCTGCAACAAGGACTAATTTGATTAAATAAATGTTACAAAAGAATTTAACAATTCGGCATTTTAAAAGTCTCGCACAAAATAACACAGCAGAACACAAAAAAATCATCCGCGTACGTGCGTCGCTTACAACCATGGTGAAACAATTATAATTGTTTCACCATGCTTACAACGTTCGCAACGAGACTGAATCGTAAGGCAACAGAAAAAGAGGGCAAGCAAAAGAGCGGGACTACCTTTTTAAGTATACCTTGCTCGTGCAAGCACTTACAAACATGGTTGAATTATACATGGTTAAGTCGTGAGAGCATGCTCGCTCAATTTTTAGGAGCCTGTTGTTAGTCGCAAAGCAGCTGTCAACGTGATAAGTTGTGAGTGCGGACGAATTTTTCGTGGAATTTTAAGGTTACGTTACTTTTTTAGAACTATGTTTATATGTTTTATACGTTTATACATGTTTCATGTCATTTTATTTCATTTACATAATCAGTTTAAAAATTTAAATTACACATGTAGCCAAAAACACACCGCTCTGAAATTAGAACCTCTGTTGAAAAATGTAAACAAAATCACACATCGTTCTATCTCGTTTTTGCACACTAAAACAAGACGATGAAGCAATATCGAAGCAGCAACTATGCTATCTCTCTTGCACTCGCATGGTCTTATCAACAGGCTCCTTCTGCCGCGCATGACTTAACCTTGTATAATTCAACCATGCTTACAAACCTTAAAACGTCTGAAACAGTTTAATGACATTCAGCTTAACTTTGTTTATTAAGACTAATCGCACCAATAAAAAAAAACTTATCGAACTAATTAAAAAAATTTCGATTTTGGCTAGTTAACTTAAATTTCAAATTAAAATCGGATTTGCATTTCTTGATCTTTTGCCATTTTAACAATGCCAACTCTTTGTGTTTCCCGCCCTAAGCAAATGTCATTGAACTAATAACCATAAGCAATTAACTATTAACTTATTCATAGATTTCAGGTACGCATTGGCGATGATGCTTCCAGTGCGCAGGATTGCGCACCAAGTGCTACCAACTGCAATAAACCGAACTTATTTGATATTGGTCGTGTGCTGGTGCATCCCAACTACGATCAACCGAAATATGCAAATGATATTGCCCTGCTTAGTATTAGCAATAGCCTGGGTAAAGCAAATTATTACAAATATCCACGAACAGAATCTAAACAGTTTGTGTATGTTAGGTGGATTTATTCCAATATGCTTACCTTTGAACAGTACAGCAGTGCTTGCGAATAGACTTATTGGACAAATTGGTGTAGTTGCCGGCTGGAGCACAACAACGGAAAGTATGTTTCTTACAAATAATAGTTATTATATTGTTGTAATTTTTAAGTCAACATTTGACTGTTTGTAACACTAGCATTAAACTCTCTAACTGGCTACTTTGTTTTTAGATAACAGCATAGCCAGCTCTGGCAGCTCAAGCTCAGTGCGCTTTATTAGATTGCCCATAGTTAATACAACAAGTTGCGCAATTACCTATGCCACGCTCAGTGAGAACTTTCAACAGCCGATTGTCATATCGCCGAGTCATTTGTGCGCCCAGGGTCAGCCTATGAATGATGTGTGTCGCGGTGACAGTGGTGGACCCTTTATGGATGATGGGAGCTCTGGGATACTCAATGCAAATGGACGTTATACGCTGCTGGGCATTGTGGCGTTTGGTCCAACACTTTGCGGCGTTACCACTATTCCGGGAGTCTATACGGCGGTCAGCTCTTTTATGAATTGGATTTTTGATAGCATCAATAGTATATCGGAAATGCCAATGCCCACTACATTATGAACGAAGGGAAACTTGCGAGATTCATGCCTATGCCTTTTCCAAAGGTTTTTTAGACGCCAAAGCCAAAAATCTACAAAGCGTAGAACTAACACCACTGTGTATTATTATTCCTATAAAGAATACAAAAAAAAGATAGATAACAAAAATAAAATATAAACACACAATACTTGCAAATTTGAGTTAATTGGCATCTTCACTGCATTTACTATTCAAAGCAGAAACGAAAAGAAACAAAATCAAAACAAAAACCAAAAAGCTTGGGAGAAAAGCTCATCGAAGTTCTCAGTTAAACTGCGCTCACGGCCTGTAGCTTCTCAGTTGTGTGTCAAGCTTTGATCTGAAATCTCCATCTGTGAGCCACAAACGGCTGAGAAAAGTTTCGGAAATCCCGTTTTATTTGTTATTTACCATATTGCGGCGTTTATTTTTATAAGTTATTTAAAACAAAACATTGCAAAACAACTGACGACGTACTTTCTGATATTGTGTGGATTACATAAAGCATATTATAAATATGCTTAAGTTAATTGCCAGCTCTGTGATTTTAAGCTTAATTGTAAATTTGGCAAGTTCGCGTAAGTAAATAAACACTTAAAAGGCGATGAAAGTTGATTGAATCGAAATATTAAATAGAAGCGAATAGAATAATTATTGCACACATGTATACACACCCATGTATGTGAGAAGGGGGGCCTTCACATATCTCAAAAGATTAGATATTTTAAAACCAGTTTCTCTAAGTGTTAGTAAATAAAATTATTAATTCATAGTCTTCCTCATACATACAAACATATGTTTGTACTTACACATTGAAAACCTTTAGTTTTATAATTATTGTTGATTTGTACGCAGAATTTTATTTTCCCAATGAGGCTACCCAAGTTCCAAACTATGGACGCTGTGTTACACCGAACCGGGAGCGTGCTCTTTGCATTCATCTGGAGGATTGCAAGTATTTATATGGGATATTGACAACATCACCCCTGAAGAACGAGGATAAGCTATATTTAAGTCGTAGCCAGTGTGGCTATTATAATCGTAAAGTATTGGTGAGTAATTTTGTAAGTTAATTACTTTAGAAATATAAATATATTTTCTTGGGAACCTTAGATTTGCTGTCCGGATCGCTATCGAAACAGCTCGCCCGTAACAACAGTGCGACCCCCTGTAAACAAAACAAACGCAAATCTGCTACCCCAACCGGGTCAATGCGGAACTTTGCTATCAAATCGTATTTATGGCGGCGTTAAGACAAAAATTGATGAATTTCCTTGGATGGCACTGGTCGAATATACCAAGGGTAATATTTGAAACGGGTATATCGATATGGTCATAAATTTGATGCATTCTTGTTTAAGGCAGTGGTTCCAAGGGTCATCATTGCGGTGGTTCACTGATTAGCAATCGGTATGTGGTGACCGCATCACATTGCGTCAATGGTAAATCCTTGCCGCCCGACTGGCGATTAACCGGTGTGCGTTTGGGTGAGTGGGATACCGCCACAAATCCCGACTGTGAGATCGATGTGCGTGGCATGAAGGATTGTGCACCGCCGCATATGGATGTGAAAGTGGACCGCACCATACCGCATCCATCATACGATCCCGGCTCCCGGAACCAGGTCAACGATATTGCTCTGTTGCGCTTGGCGCGCCAAATCGAGTACACCGACTTTGTGCGTCCCATCTGCTTGCCTTTGGACGCCAATCTGCGCACAGCCACATTCGATGGCATTTCAATGGATGTTGCTGGCTGGGGCAAGACAGAGGAGCTCTCGGCCAGCAATCTAAAGCTCAAGGCCGCTGTAGATGGCTTCACACTGGAGGAGTGTCAGTCCGTCTACAGTCAACAAAGCATTGTATTAGAGAACACACAAATGTGCGCCGGCGGTATGGAGGGTGTGGATTCGTGTCGCGGTGACTCTGGGGGCCCACTTATTGGCCAGAATACAAACAAAGTGAATACATATTACTTCCTTGCGGGAGTTGTCTCATTTGGACCGACGCCTTGTGGACTTAACGGCTGGCCAGGTGTATATAGTCGAGTTGGATCATATGTGGACTGGATACAGAATACGCTTGAGCCTTGAAAACATTTCCATTTTTAATATGATGTTGCAATTAATGGTCAGCAATTAATTAATAGCAATTATGTAATTTGTTTACGATTCTTGTATATGGAAAACGGACTATAAGTTTATTTTTTGGAGCTTTAGACGTTGGGGTCATTTTAATTTAGCCTAAAAATATGCATCAAAATGTACAATTTAAATATAATAAAAACCCGCTAAAAATACCGTATATGGCATATAACAAAGCTGCTCTACACAATTAATAATACTTAAAATCCAATAATTAATTTAAGTGTCTCTTTTTACATTTAATTCAGGTTAAATGGTGCAATAAATAATATGTTAAATTGTTATATTTTAAGTTAACGTTAACTCACGGTTCAATACAATATGAACCAAAATAAATCATTTAATACCTTGAACTTACAAAGACTGTATTTCGGACTTGACTTTTGTTTTGGTCTTCTATAATTCACTGTCGGGATACGAACCATGTAGTATTTTGGATTTTAGTAGCGTGAAAGGTGCTATGATAAACAATCACAAGCTTAATAATCGAATTCGAATCTAATTACTGCTATATGTGTGTAATTATGTTCAGTTACAATTAATTTATGAGCGCAACGAAGCCAGACGACTCTGCATCTCCTGCAGTTCTTCGCCCTCGTCGTCATTATCCTCAACCTGGACTTCAACACGGGATGCGGCAGCCGGTGCTTTGTCAGCTGGTGTTGCCTCTGGTGGTAATGGTGCCTCTCCCAACTTTCCATCCGTTATTTCCCAGAGTACTTTGTCCACCTCCTTAGCTGCCTCCTCCTCCAACTCCTCAGACTCTTCCAGTGAATCCATGGTCTCGTCAAGCATTTCTTCGATTATGCCAGCCTTCATCATTTCTTTTGACATATCACGCATAATACCTGCAAGCTCCGGGTATCGAACAAGATTCTGCATGGCCTGCATGACTTCTGTGGATTTTTGTAAAGAGCCAGCTACTCGCAATGTAGCTAATAAACAAACACCATGGTAAAAAATAAGTAATTACAGTTAAAATTTAAATAGAAATCATTGAACGTACACAGCTGATTTTTCATCTGCATTTGTACAGAGTTGAGATGCGCTTTTGACGTGTAAATACGATTAACGGCCTTGCGGGAGTTCACAATCTCTTTTGCTAGAATAATGCAGGTGTCCCGATCGTTTTTTTGGGCTGCTTGCTTGAGAGAGCGTTTTACTTTATCCTCTTCCCGCTGGATGCTGCGTATTTGCCTATCGAGCTGGTTGCCCTCCTTTCGTATTTTGTGCGTCCATTCTTGCACCTAAGGAGGTAGAGAAACATATGTTGAAAAAAGAACCAAAACAACTGGAACATGACATCATTTCATTGCCATCAAATGGCCTTGTTAATGCGCAATAGAGAAATTGAGCATTAACGGAACGCTTCTAACCTGTTCTTTCGGGTCTTTGCTGGGGGTTTTGCCAAATAAGCCCATGTCACACTTTGAATAGCAATTCGCTAATATTTAATAACTTTAACTAACTATTTAACACTGCTTAACACTGCTCGTGAGTCATTTTTGTTATGAGTTTGGTATTATTTGGTATGATATGGCATATGGTATTATATGTTAACTTATTTTCTTTATTGATTTTTAAAATACATTTAAATTATCAAAAAAAAAAACGTTATCCAACTCTAAAATAAATAAACATGCAAATGTCACAGAAAAAAGGAAACTTTTGACAAAGAAGGAAAAGTAAGATATGAAACAACCGCACATACACTTATGTACATATATACTAAACATTTTTTCCGTTCTGGTTACAGGCTTACAAATTAATCAACAAGTGGTTGAATAGCGAATTTGAGTCAACAAGTGGTGGCAAAAAAGTATTACACAAATGTTTGTTAAATAGTCAAAAAAAAGGGGAAAAAACATAAAAAATACCTCATAAAAACATTCAGACCATCTGGCAGCGCTTAACACTGCTCGTGATTATTGCGAAGGTGCGGCAACTCCTGCTTTAGCTCAGTATGCCGTTGAAATCAATATCATCAATTATACAATAGAAGGAAGTTTTGCTCCACGATACTAGATCAGAAAAGTGATACATATCGGATCGTTCTTGTGAACGCTTTGCTTAATTTTTTGTTTTGCATTTAGTGCTTATTGTTTTGAAATGGAGAGCGCAAGTAAGTACTTTCCGACAAACGTTTTTAAGTTTTATATTAACTTCCCTATTCTAATTGCAGTAGATGAAAGTAAGTGGAGCAATAGCAACACGAAGCTGTTATTATCGTTATATAGGGATAGTAAAGGTGACTTTTGCGATTCAAAGCAAAAGAAAAAAAGCGTATGGCATAAAATTTGCGACCACATGAGTATCTATGGACTCGTCGAGTGTACGCCTGAGCAGTTGGACAGAAAGTTCAGAAATTTAAAGAAAACGTATAAACGCATTAAAGCTAAAAAAGAGAGCTCTGGCCAGGGTGCTTCAAAGTGGGAGTTCTATGATGACATGGAGGCAATTTTTTCTGACGATTTGGCGGTATCACGAGCTGAAACGATGGATACTTTGAGTATGCATGAAGAATTTCTTGACGAGAATTTGTCGTTTGAGGTATTTAAGGAAGGTATTCAATCGGACACAAGGAGGAAAGATGATGATGATTTCAGCGCACAGATTTTGGACGATGATAATTCGTCCACCTCATCGTCGTCGAACGTCAAATCGAAAAAGCGGAAGCTCGCTGCAGCTGCTGAACGGCGGCGGTATTACGCTAAAAAGTACGCGAATGAAGAGGAAGCTCTACAAACTGTGCGGTTCAATAAGATAATGTCCGCAATTGAGACATCGAACAAGCTGCAAGCCAAGCGTAACGAGCTGCTTGAAAAGATTTTAGCAAACCATTGCAATCAAACCAAATAATGTTGATATTTTTAATTATAAACTGTGACTATCTTTATTGAAATTGTAGCGAGTTTTTAATTGAGTCCCGCTTGCGCGCTGCTTCTGATGAAGTTCTTTCGACCAAATTTGGATTTTCAAATTCAATATTTGCATCATCAGAATAACTCTCATTCTCTTCGGTTTCACCATGACTTAAAATAAAGTTGTGAAGCATGCAACATGCCATGATCATATGATTGCCCATTTTGGGACACTTAATATCCAAGTAGTGAAGCCTACGAAACTTTCCTTTCAATCTTCTAAAAGCACGCTCAATTACTGACCTTGCGCAAGAGTGTTTAATATTAAAGTGTGTTTCAGCTGATGTGAGGTGATCGTTATCCCGATATGGAGTTAGCAAATGTATGCTTAAGGGATAAGCTGAATCGCCTAGCAAGTGCTTTCCAGAGTCAATAAATGTCCGGTCATTGCTTATCTTGCAGTATATTGGGCTGTTTTTGTACACCCTAGCATCATGCATTCTGCCTGGCTGCCCAACGTGAACATTTATAAATTTGCATGTGCTGTCACAAACGCCTTGCAATATTATGGAATGAAAGTGCTTTCGGTTGTAAAAGTCGTGCGAATTTTCAACAGGCTGTTTTATTGAGATGTGGCACACGTCGATTGCACCTAGCACGCCGGGAATGCCTCCAGATCTCCTTTTGAATATGTCAGCAGTTATTGCTTGTTCTTTTGGACCAGGCCATTTAATATAATCTTTTGCCAGCCTAGACAAAATAAATAAGATAAACTCGAATATTTTATGTCCGGAACTCTTAGCTATATTAAACCTGTCACCAACAGACAAGAATGACTCCTGCTTAGCTAAAATCCAAACTACAAAAAGCAGTTTATTTTCCAGGGCCACATTTAAAATGGGCTCAGTGCGTTGTGCTGCTTTCTTTGCAACCACTCGAATCAGGATCTGAAAGAAGGTACGAAAACATTAAAAAAGTTGTTCTATTGCGATAAATCAACTTAATACCTCAAAATTTGAGCGAGTCATCCTAAAATGCTCCTGAAACTCGTCTAGACTGTACTTTTGAACAGTTATCTCATAGGGGCACTGAGCCCGCTCTCTCCCTTTTCTTTGAATAGTTTTTTTTACTTTTTTTTTCACAAACATTTCTGCTACGTCCTGAAGTATTCCAGGTGGCAATGCGTCATCACAAAAGTTCAATAAAATATTTTTAAGTCCTGAATCCATATTCACACTTGTTATATTTTGTTGTTTACAATTGCGATGCTTCAGTCAGCTGTTTGTATCGGATTTCGATAAATGTCAGTAAAGTAGCGCACCTTTTTTTAAATGAGCTGCTCACCTAGATGAACAAGTGAGCAATGCATTAATGCAAATAATTTGATAATTATAATAAATAAATAGTAATAATAAAATGATAAATTACAAGCTCGCTTGCTGCTTAGCGAAATATATTGAGAATAAAAATATGCCGTTGCCATAGTTTACAGTCAAGAAGAACAATTATTTTACTGGCACAAATACAAAATCAACGTCAATGTTTATGTTTATTTATTCACATTTTATGTTTATATGTTTACACAGGCAGATTGGTCAATTAGCAGAAAGACGGGAAACCAGAATGATTCATGTTATCGTGATGTAGTCATTTCCACAAAATTGAAGCGGACACAACTAACGAGCAAACGAGTATATACCTATACTATAGACTCGTTAGTTTCTTTGTCTATGCACAAGCAGGCAACGAGTATTTAACAGACAGAGCAGAATTCAGATCCAGCCGATATAACAGAAAATGTTCTGAACTAACTAGTTCATGGGGAAATTAAGCGAGTGAAGTAAATTAATAAGTAATATTAATTTCATATATGTATATATCTTACAAAAGCAGCGCAACCATGAAGAACAGTCCATAATCAAAAATAATCAAGGCAGCATGAGCTGAAAAGGAAACAAAGAAACAACAGTTAAAACATAAGTAGTTGGTCGACGTTGAGAGCTACTGCCCCATCTAGTTACCTTGCCCGAGCTTAAGCCTACGTTTAGTCAAGCACGAGTTTATTTCAGTTGGCAGCTCTGAATTCCGCTCTGTCTGGTAAACACTCGTTAGGTGCATTCAATTTGCAGTCTTAATTTTTATTTCTCTATATGAATCATTGTTATCAGCGTCTTTACAATATTCCTTTAGGTCTTTGCCGGTTAACAAAAGCCAGCAGAGTAATAATGCAGACACTTTGTGTACCTGCCATTCAATTTGCAACCAAAAAATGAAACATAGCTTTGGGGCAGATTTTCTGGGACAAATCAATTTCTTGACAGCTATATTCTCATAATCACTAAAGTAATGTACATTTATATCACAGCAAACTTCTCCGTCGTTCTGCAATAAAGAAGAATGGAGCCATATAAGAACCGAAACATCTATTATTTTGTATCATAGAAAAAAAGATCGACTGCATAGCACATGTTTAGTACAAAGAAAGACTTTTATATTCTTAGCAGTAGCTTTTGCTAATCAAAAAACAAACCCAACAAACCCCAAAATAAAACCCATTTACTCCTTTTTTTTGTGAAATAATTTCAAATATAATTTTAGCTTATACCTGTTATATGTATAATTAGTTTGTTGTCTGTGAGTTCCAGACGACGATGCGTAGGAAACACATTAAAATTCATTTCTACATTATATAGGTATGTGTGTGTGTGTTTATGGATGTGTTTCAGTTTGTTGTACAATTCGAAATTGTCCTTGCTTTAGCTTACATCAAAAAATACAAATACAATTGCATTAAAGTAGTTATTTATAGGTAGTTTGCACAACGCTATTATCAATTTACGCAATTTGTAGTAAATAGTAGTACGTTTATATACTTTAAATATGAATATCTGTGGTTGGATCTGTTTATGTGTGTGTAATTGTTTGTTATTGCCTATATTTAGATATAAGTAATATGTATGTATGTATAGAATATGTAAATTATGTATGTATATGGTTTGCTTTTGTTTGAATTGAATTTGTTGTTCATCCAATCATTAAAGTTATTTGTGTAATGCAAAAGATATTAAACAAGCAAATCGCAAAAAAATATTTAACATAAATTAAATTATTGGCAACATACAAAAATAGAAAAAAAAAACAAAACTTATCAGTTGCTTAATTAAAAGAAAAAATTTGTTAAGCAAAACGCACAAAAATATATTCAATAAACGTGTGTACGCCGTTATGAAACTATAATAATAATAATATTATAAAACTAGTTGATGTTTATGTCTACATATACGTTCACGATATATAATGCTACTTAATATTAACGATTATCGTAAAATGAGTTTGCATAATTCGAATACTCGCAGTTACCCACGCAATGAGCAAACTGAGAAAAAACAGTACAGTTTTATTAAGCTTAATTCACTATAATGACACATATTCATTCGTATTCTTTTTCTTTTTTTTATTATTTTGTTTTTGCTATAAATTTGACATTTAGACATGAAATATTGCTCATTATTTGAAGCTTATAAACGCTTTTGATTCTGTAACTTTTAGTGGTATCTATCGTAGTATTAACGTTTATGTATAGTTATAGTAAATGTTCATATTGTATGCGGCTTATTAGTTGCTGAAGCAAAAAGCGATTTATTTCGACCTTTATCTAATTTGTTATTAATACTTAAAATTGCTTTTCGAATAGTTTTTGACGTTTTTTTTGTTGCTTTTTTTTGCTGGCGGTGCACCGCCCATGTCGTCGTCTTAAAATACAAATAATTAATTTCATTTCATTTTGTTTAAGTTTCAAACTGTTGAAAACAAGATCTACTTAGCTACATTACAAAAATGTTTACTTCACTGGGTTTGTTTTAAAGGTTTCTCATTCTTGATTTTATCACCCAAAATTTTATAAATATATATATGCTCATTTCTTGTTACCATTCAACTCGTATAGAAGAAATGTATTAATTTTTTTTTTTGTTTTTTCGAAGACTTTATATGTATGTTCGTTGTAACATTTGTGGACATTGTGGACAGGCGAAGCTTTTTTTGTTCCATTAATATTGAATTTTTTGCATAAATGGTTTAAACTAAATTGCACATTGAGTTAAATTTTGAACGCAGGTTATGTATTATCATTTATATACAATTAATTCACTATTATGTATGCGTGTGTGAATATATACAGCAACACTTAATCATGGGAGATAGCAAGAGAATTTGAGGGCAGTGTGTTTGACTGTGTGTGTGAGTGTTTATGTGTGTGTGTATGTCTAAAAAGTTGAGAGCTTAATGCTTAAGAGTAAAAATAAAATACCATTAGAGTGTGTTTTGTTGGGCTGCTGCAGCGTTGCGGTTGCCCTAGTTAACCATCAATGTATGCGATTCCATGGGCGCTGCTGAGTCATAAAGCGTATCCGTATCCTGCGTGGGCTCGCCCTGTAGCTGACACTGGTTGGACAGGGTGCCGGCACCGCAGTCACAAAAGAAACTGCAACATAAAACACAAAAACAAAATATTAATTATTATTATTATTAACAAACAACAACAACATCAACGTTTTTAATTCAAAACATACCGATCGTGTCGTATAAATTCAACATCATGTCCTGCATGACAATTCTTAATGCAATTCACGCATATGGCATTTCGATCGGTAGTATTACAGGTCTGGCAGCGATAAAAGTCGTGCATTGGAAATGATGTATAGCTGCTAATCTTATAGAGGCACTGTCCACTAGAGACAGCCTTCTCCACCTCGTCCTCATTGTTAAATATGTTATTGCCACGCGTAATCGGCTGTACGCCGCTAGCGAGACACAGTCCACCAAATTTGTTTTTAAATATTTGATTATGTTCCAGGGTTGCTGTTGCATTGTTTGTAATCTCTACGCCAGCTGCCTGGCCATCGTATATACGATTGCGTCTAAGTATGGGATGTGACTGTGTTGAGATCAGAACGCCCGCTTGCGTGTTCCGAAATATATCGTTCTCCTCGAGTATGCCCTTGCCGCCATTGAAGATGCAAATGCCGCCATCGCGTCCATCATAGATTTTGTTGCGTTTCAGTGTGGGATTTGAGTCAGTTTTAATCCAAACACCAGCCATGGCATTGTCAAATATCTCGTTCTGTTCGAGCAGTCCCAGTCCACCATTGTAGACCAAAACGCCGCCGTTTTGCCCGCCCCAGATCTTATTGCCACGTATCACCGGATTGCTGCCAGTGCGTATCTGCACGCCCGAATACAAATGATTGAAGATGTCGTTGTCTTCCAGCTTGCCATGCCCATTGTCATAGAAATAGACGCCAACCTGCTTGCCAGAATGAATGCGATTGCGTCGCAGCACAGGTGTACTGCCCGTCGTTATCCAGACGCCAGCCAATGTATTGGAGTACACCTCATTCTCCTCAATCAATCCTTGGCCCTTCTCGTGCACATAGATTCCTCCATGCTGACCATGATGAATCTTATTGTGTCGCACTATCGGATCACTATTGGTGCGTATCTGGATGCCGGCCAATGCATTGCCATAGATGTTGTTGTGCTCGATAAGTCCACGCCCCTCACCAAATATATAAACACCACCCTGATGCCCATTATAAATCTCATTCTTGCGTATTGTGGGATTGCTATTAGATGTTATCCAAACACCTGCACGGAGAGAACGGTTTAATTAGTTAAAGCATTTTAAATACACTTTATTTGATATTAGTACAAAAAATAATCGATAGTAAATGTTTTATGCCTGTAAAGGTCTTGAAATATTATTTCCATGGTCTTTGTTTAACTAATGACATACCTGCAAAGTTATTCGAGTGTATTCGATTTTCAATGAATTGACCCAGTCCATTCTCGTGCACATATATGCCACCTGTCTGCCCATGGTGTATCTCACACTTGACCACCGTGGGATTGGCGCCAGCCTTGACCTCAAACCCAGCTATGCGGTTGTTGTGAATATCGTTTTTTTCAAAGTAACCCTAAAATAATTATAGTTATTAGTTTACGTTCTTGACATACTTGGTAGTTTAAAGCAGTCAGTTTATGAATACATAATGACTTTAAACAGGTCTTGCTTATAATGAATGATTTATAAATAATTCAGTTATCACTTACCATGCCATTCTCAAAGGTGAATATGCCAACATCGCGGCCGTGATGTATGTGATTCTCACGCATAATAGGACTGGCAAAGTTCTTTACCCAAATGCCGGCTAAAGCATTGCGACTAATCTCATTGTGCTCATAGGTTCCTTGGGCATAGTCCGTCACATAGAGGCCAACATTCTCGCAGTCGCTGATGTCACAATTACGTATAACGGGATTGGCGCTGACACCACCAACGCAAACGGCAGCGCCGACCACTGAAGTGGACCGAATAATGCAATTGTCCACTGTTGGGGAACAGTTCTCGCCAATGTCCAGACAATAGTGCTTGTGATGCGATACGGTTGAGGTGACCTCCGGCGAGAACTTGAGCGTTAGATAGCCCACATAGGCATACTTGGCCCCCTCCACAAACATCACTGTGGAGCCAGCCTCGCGTTCGAGAACAACCGATTCGGCCACATTGCCGGGTGCAGCACCAACGAGTGCTACATCAGAGTCAATGAATAGGTATTCGCCCTTGTAGTGACCGGCATGAAGGAATATTAAAGGACCCGGATGCTCCACTGGTGGCACATTCTCTTCGTATATGTTGGCAAGAGCATTGACGCTGGCGGGGCCACTCGCTGTACTGCTAGTATTGGAGAGACCAGCATTGACATTACCAGCGCCAGCGCCGGCATTAGAGCCTGAGGCAAATGCTGCAGCAGCACGCTCCTCCGGGTAGTCGAGTGCGGCCTGAATCGTATTGAAGAAGACGATGGTGCGGCCAGAGTGTCGTTTCTCTTGATAGCCAGGGCGCACATGAACACCACGGTACAGCTGGCGGAAACTCTCCTTCCATGGATTAGCAAACTCTGACTCCTCGGGTTTTTCAAAGACAAACTTGCAGAGCTCCGGGTTGAAGAGAGGTAAATCATATTCGAATACCGATTGATAGAGACGCTTCCATAGCTCCGTGTCATTGGCAATCGTATTGAATCGCTTACATACCAATGCCAGCCGGCACAGATCCTGTTCCATCAGATAGGAGAATATGGCTAGAAGCACCTCGTCAGCCAGCTCGTACTGCAGATACTGTGCTGCAGTGGGTCCACCACCACTGGCTGTACCACCGCCGCTGCCCGACTCCGTGCTGGGCACAGCCGCCGTATCTGTCTCTCCGCCCTGAGTATAAAGACGTCGTGAACGCTTGCGAGCCGGTAACATATAATTGTTTTCCTCAATAACGGCAGCTGCACCGCCCACGGGCAGAGCACCGCAGTGCTGTTGCTGCGGCACGGAGCTATGCACTGTTGGCGGTTGGGCGAGTGTGGCGCCTGTGGTGGGTGCGTTATTAACGGGAAATGTCGCGCTGGTCGATGGAGCTTGCACAATGGCCGATGGCGATGACGAGGATGATGACGATGATGAGGATGCCGATGAAGATGATGACGCTGAAGAAGAGCTGGCAGGTGATGTGCTGGGATTTAACAAAGGCGGTGAATGGCTGGATGGACCCACCATTATAGCCGCTGCTGGTCCCGAACTTGAACTCGAGGAGCACCACTGATCATGATTGCTGACGGCAGATATTTTGCGGCGCAAATCATACGGCGATTGATGGCAACAGGATGCACTGCCTCCGCCACCGGTGCTGCTGGTGCTGCTTTGATTTGAAGCGGATGTGCTGGGAAGGTTGGATATGAGCATGATGCTACCGTTGCTGCTGCTGCCACCAGAAGTGGTAACTGATGATGTGCTGGTCAGCACTGAGTTCCCATCCGTGGTGTCCATAACTTGTACGGCATTAAAAATATTTCCCATGCTTGAATTCATGTTAACTGCTGCTGCTGATACGATGGAGGAATTGTTACTGGTACTGCTGTTGCCGGCTGCCGCATTGCTCGTCGATTGTCCACTGTCAAAAAACTCTACGGAATTGCTGCTGCCGGAGGCAGCATTGTTGTTGTTGGAGTTTGAGCTATTACTATTTGCCTCGGCTGAGGATGTGCTGGTGGATGGGGCATTGTTTTGCTGAGCATGCACCGGTTGCTGCAGCATGGGGTCCATTATGTTGCCAGTGGGACGATTTGGCATGGCAATGCGATTTGCTCCTTTTCGACGGGAGCGGCGCACATAGGGGCGCGACGAGGTAAACGATGCGCTAGGCATTTTAATAAATTTTGTTACCTTTGCGGGAGGGGAGCTGAAAGCCTTGTAGCTTTTTAGCACTTTTTCACAAATTATCAACCCCAAACCCAATTCCAATTCCACTCACACTAGCATACATACATACACACACAGAGACGAGAGGGGATACACAGACACTGGAACAATTTTATGAGCCGATGACGAAGAATTTTCTCCTTTCACTTGTAATTTGCATACATTGCAGCAAACTAAGCACTAAGTTATTTGATTTTGATTTCATTAAGAAAATAAATGGTTTTGGTATCGTACATATTTTTTTTTTAATTTATTGCCGTTCACTAGCTAGTTTTGCCTGCTTCATCATCTGCTCTTCTTCCTATTGTGTGTATGTGTGTGTGTGGAGTTTTCGGGGTTTCTATCCTTTGTTTCTCCTTTGTTTTGTTTTATTTGGATAGAAGAGCTGCACTAGCTGCCACTCTCATTTCTGCTGTTTCATTCGCTCGTTGTTTCTTTTGTTTGCTCTTTGTGCCTTGCTTCGTATTGGCAGCTGAAAATTTTGTCCAGCTTTCTTCCTATGTATCCACGCTTTTTTAGCAGCGGTACTTTTAACATCTACTTATGCAACTTTGAAGCACTATTAAACTGCATATCCGCACGTTAAGCACAACTTTTTAATTGGCAAACGAAACAGGTACGACGAAACGAGCACGACGGGCCTGCTGCTCAGCCAACGATGACTTTTCGATAGACTCCGGTCAATACGCTACCGTACCAATCGTGCACAGTGCTGCTCCCATGTTTTTAATTTTTCAACACTGTCTGATATCAACTAATGTATCGATTAATACACGCTACCTTACATTCCCGCCACTTCGCGCATCGCATGCATGAAAATTGCGCAGTCGTTGTGAAATTTGCAAATACCATATAGTTGTTTTGGAAATAAACTGGTTGTATTATAGAATAAAATGGCTAATCCTGCTAGCTTAACCTTAGGCGTCATTGCAGTAAGTATTTTGCTTATTAAGTGCCGTAAAATTAAGTTACTACCATGGCGTCCACTGTAGCGCATTATGAATGGCGAAGATGTGCCGCAGCCGGTGTTGCAAATCTTGGGCATAAAAAGAATTAATACCAATTCAGATCAGGAGCGCTATCGCTTGCTTATGTCGGATGGCATGTATTACAATAGCTATGCCATGCTGGCTAGCCAGCTAAATGAAATGCAGCACAGGGGGTTGCTCAGTGAGAATACGATTGTGCGCCTAGACAAATACATGACCTCTATGGTGGGCAAAGAGGGAACCGGAAAGTAAGTTGATATTTTTAAGCTGATTGTGCTAAAGAGCTAATTCATTTTGTTTTTATTATAGACGTGTTTTGATTGTCACGGAACTGACAGTTCTAAAATCGGGTGAAGAGGTCAAAGGCAAATTAGGTGAACCCGTTACTTATGAGAATGCAGCTAAGCCGGATGCTGCTCCAAAAGCAGCCCCCGCTGCAGCCAGTGTTTCAACCAAACAAGAGCAATCATACAACTACAATAAGAACAACAACAACAACAACACAATGAATAGCACCATGAACGGCACATTGAACTCCTCCCTCACGCATCCCATTGCTAGTCTGAGTCCGTATCAGAACAAGTGGGTGATCAAGGCGCGAGTCACTTCAAAGACAGCTATACGCACCTGGAGCAATGCACGTGGCGAGGGTAAGCTCTTCAGCATGGATTTAATGGATGAATCTGGCGAAATTCGTGCCACGGCCTTCAAGGAGCAATGCGATAAGTTCTATGATTTAATCGAGGTGGACAACGTCTACTTTTTCTCCAAGTGCCAGCTTAAGCCGGCCAACAAGCAATACTCGCAACTTAAAAATGACTACGAGATGACTTTCACCGGGGAGACAATGGTGCAGCCTTGTGACGATGCCGATGATGGTGGCATACCCGAAATAAAGTTCGATCTAGTGCCCATATCGAAGGTGGCAGAGATGGAGAACAAGGCGGCCGTAGATACAATTGGCATATGCAAGGATGTTGGCGAGCTGGTAGCTTTCACCTCGCGCACGACCAATAAGGAGTTCAAGAAACGTGACCTGACCTTGGTTGATATGAGCAACTCCGCTATCAGTCTGACACTTTGGGGGGATGAGGCCGTCAATTTCGATGGTCATGTCCAGCCAGTCATTTTGGTGAAGGGTTCACGAATCAATGAATTTAATGGCGGCAAAAGTTTAAGCATGGGTGGTGGCTCAATTCTTAAAATCAATCCGGACATTCCGGAGGCTCATAAGCTGCGCGGCTGGTTTGACAATGGTGGCGGCGACAATATCAGCAACTTGGTTTCCGCACGCACTGGGGGCGGCAGCTACAGCGCCGATTGGTTAACCCTTAAGGATGCACGAATGCGTAATTTGGGCTCTGGCGACAAACCCGACTACTTCCAATGCAAGGCTGTCGTGCATATTGTTAAGCAGGAAAACGCTTTCTACAAAGCGTGCCCCCAAGCCGAATGCAACAAAAAGGTCGTTGATGAGGGCAATGGTCAATATCGTTGCGAGCGATGCAATGCAGCTTATCCCAACTTCAAGTACCGCTTGTTAATCAATGTAAGTAGTAAACTCTTATCAAAACTTATTTAAATCCTTATGCAAATTTTATGCTAATAGATGAGCATTGGTGATTGGACTTCAAATCGTTGGGTGACCTGCTTTAGCGAAGTTGGCGAGCAGCTGCTTAATCACACTGCTCAAGAAGTTGGCGAAGCTCTTGAGAATGATCCACCAACTGCTGAGAAAATGTTTGCCGATATAAATTTCTCCTCGTTTATATTTAAGCTACGCTGCAAGAATGAAATGTACGGTGACATGACGCGCAATAAGCTTTCCGTGCAGTCAATGACACCAATCAATTACAAAGAGTATAATATGCATTTAATCAAAGAGCTGAAAGAAATGACCGGCATTGGACCGGCAAATTAAGTGTTCTACGTGCAGCGCACGTTTCGAAAGTAGCAATTAAATGCATTAGATAAGCTTAATTGTTAAAAATACCAATGAAATAAATTATGTCCACTAAGTTTTCTATATATGTAGTTTGTTTATTTCAGAGTATTGCGAAATTGAATTAATTATTTATGTTTAAGCCAGCCTGAATATGCTGCTTCCAGTAAATAATTATCTTTATATGGATATTATTCAAATGTATATATTGGGTTCTAGTAAATTCATAATGGTTTTATACTCTTAATATGCACTTAAATATGAGTATACAAGGTATATATAGTTATATATCAAAATTTCAATAATTGTATGCTCTATAAACTCTAATCGAGCTGTTATTTTGTTGACTAGTATTCTCAGTTGTTAATATAAAATTATACTTTTCGTAAGAATATGATTGCGCTTTTGATAAGTGATATTTCTTATATGTAATAAAAAAGACAAATACTGTATAAAAAACTTACAAAATTGGAAAATGCGCATATTTATATATGTATGTCATGTTGCTTTCTCTTCTCTAGTATATGTATGTACTTTGTATAAATATATGTATTGTTAAGATAAAAACTGCATTGCACATTTTGTCGGTTTTTGTTTTTTTGTGTGACTGTTGATAAATTTTGTTTGACTTATTTTGATTAGCGTTGTCTATGTATTTTAGTTTAGTGTTTGATTTTCAATATACGATAGTGTCTATACAGAACTTTTGATTAACTATGTTTGATTTTTATGTCTAGAATTAATTATGCATAAAAGCATTCCTTTATTGATATTTTTTAGTAACTTTAGCGATGATTTTTTATTTATTTCAATAACATCCATGCATATATAATCTTTTGACTGATATACATTTTAAATTAAAAAAAAAAATACATGCAGCAACCTATTTATTTGTTAACAACTTTTTGCGCTTTGGATTTGCAGCGAGAGACATTTGGCACCCATATAATTACAATTATTTATGCATACATATGTATATATCTATATATAATTTTGTTAATATCGACACAATACTTGTATAGTTGTAGCTTATTCAATAACTAAACCTCACTCTTTATGGATAAACGATCACCACTCGACTCAACGTGGCTCGTAGGAGCAGTCGGTCTGGACATGCGCATGGGCAGCTGTTGGTGGTTGTGGATGACGATGATGATTGTGAAATTGATGATGATGCTGACAGTTAACCTGTTGCTCCAATTGATTATTGTAAGCTTGTCGCTCCAATGTGGAGTTGTTTGTCAGCTGCTGCTGCTCCTGCTGGACGGAGAAACTCAGACCGCAGGAGCAATGTTCAATGTGTGGTTGAGTTGGCGCCAACAGTTGACCAGGTGTAGCATGCACCAGCGCCTGCTCCGTTATAATTGTAGGCGTAGGCGAAGGCGACGACAGGCAGTCCTGGCAGTAGTGGGCTCCCGGACCAGGCGTTTGGGCATGTATATGACTATTTGCTGCCTGGAAATGGTTGTAGAAAGCTGCTGCTGCAGGCGGTGGTGGTGGCGGTGGTGGTGGTGGCGTTAGCGAGTGCGTACTCGAGCTGGCATCGGAGCTTTCTGTGGCGGTCTCCGTTGATGTGCTGCTTGACGTGGATGTGGATGAGGATGGTTTGTGTGGCTGATGCGGTTGATCGGGTGGATGATGACAGCGACATATTGTAACTCAAAAAGTGCTGCCATCATGATGATGACTAGATGAAGATGTGGTTGCCTCACCAGCAGCAGCAACAGCAATGGCAGCAGTCGGCGGCAGCGGAACAATGGATACATTACCATTGGCTGTAGTATGCTGTGGAGAACTGTAGCCGTCGGCGTCACCATTGCTGTCGCCATTGTGGTGCTGCTGCTGCTGCGGCAAATGATTGTAGTTGTTAATGGAATGATTAAGCGATGCATGTGTATTGTTAGTTGAATGTACATCGTCGTTGGTGACGACAACGCCCAATCCATTGCCAGTTAAACCCAGTGATTTGGGTGGAATGGGTGGCGGTGGCACTGGTATATCCTCAACATCAAATAAACTAGCGGAACTATCGCGATGCGTTATATTCAAAGCTGACGGATTATTGTGCATATCCAGGCTGCCATTGGAGCTGATGCGGCAGTGCTCACGATGATGAACAGTGCTCATCGAAATGGAGGATGAATCCTCGCTCAAATTGTTCAGTTGATTTAGCTCCCGTGAGCTGGTAGTAGAGATGCCCGAGTCACGAAAGTCATTGGGCGCAAATGAAACATTTAAATGATTGCCAGCCTCCTGCAGATTGTGGGGCAGTGAGTGCGGTTGCTGATCTGCCTCGGGATCATCGAAACTTATGTCTACCACTGAGTACTTTTGGCCATGCTGCTGCTGTGCAGAGTGTCGCCTTGCTGCAGCATCTGTATTGCAGCTTCCAAAATCATTGAAAATCAATGGATTTGAGGCACGCTTGTCGGGCGTAATGCCACGTGGCGGCAATGGTGGCGCATTGGGTGAATTAATTGCTGGCTGACGCTTGGGCGGCACCTCTGGACTATCGATGGCACCGCCGTTCAACACAAAGTTCTGAGAACGTGGTCGATTTGGCACGGGTGGCGCCTCGCCCATTTCAGCTTGTGGCAGCGGAATACTGAGACTCTCCTTGCTGAGTGTCTGATACGAGTTCATAGATTCGACAGGTCGCAGGGTGTCGCCGGGTCGCGTATAAATCTCATCCAGCTCATAAACATAGTTGGCATTAACACTGCCTGTGGCATTGCTAGTTGGCTGAACAGCTCCGCTTGTTCGTTGCTCTGTTGGCAGAGGTGGAAGCGGTGTATTCACAATGCTTTCTGAGGGCTGACGCTTGAGGCGACCCATACCGGAGAGGCTCTGTTTTAGCTGCAAGAAGCGTTCAAGCAGGCGATTGTGCAACGGTTGGACGCCGGCGGGCGCCAGTTGACCATGCAGCTCCAGTGCCTGTTCCAGTATTTGTATCTGCTCCAGTATTAAAATCTTTAGGCGCTGCACATTGGCCTGCTGGCCAACACCCTGAGGTGACTTGAGAAAGTGTTCGGAGAAGAAAGCCTCCTGATATTTGCTTATGCCGCCCATAACATTTGCATCAATGGTGCCCTGGAGGCGCATCGAGAATGGATTGATGTTACGCTTCGGATCGCGTCTGTATTGCACGATAAGTTCCGATAGCTCCTTGCCCGCATTGTTGATAATCTCGCAGGCATACTCCACAGGCGTTAGTTCCTGCACCGATTTCTGCTTGACCTCAAACCAGCGCAAAATGCCCGGCAATGCGCTGGCAATGTCCAGCGTTGTACGCTCAATCCACAATGACTTAAACTCATTGTCCTTATCAATGGGTCCCTTGTACATGGGTCTATCATAGATAAATCGTGTCACATCATTCACTTCATAGAATCGTGCAATCTTTTCCGGCACCGGCACCATGGCCGTCTTAAGTGCATGCGCATCTCCCACAGGTCTCACATTGCTAATCTGTATATACTGTTCCGGTGCATTCAAAATTGCTGCATCGGGTGGACTGTTGTTAGCTAGTATCTGTGCGCTGGGAAACTCCGTTTGAAGCCGTTGAGTAAAGGCGCCAATACGCTCGTACTCCAGACCACGATAGACAAACTGCTTGTTCTATAAATGTGTTAAGGGTTTATATGAAGAACTTCTGGCAGACTCAGGAAATTTCTTACCCTCACGAAAAGCGGCAATCCCATGCCATAGAAACCAACACGAAAGTATTCCGGCTCCGGACGCAGTTGTGTTAATATATTCTGAAAGAACTTTGCCTCTAGAATAAGTATATCGCTCAGTTTGTTGTAATCAAAGCGACGCGTCTCGTAAAGCTGTGCAAGCTCCTTGCACAATGGAATGCCCTTCTCCCAACACTTTCCTTTGTCAAAGTACTTGAGTATCTGTGAGTAGTTAATGACAATCTATATTAACACATTCTTCAGCTGTTTGTTAGCCTACAAACAAACCTCATGATACAGTCGCTCTTTGCGCTGCCATTCCGGCTGTCCGCTATTGTCGAAAGGCGCAAAACTTAACGTCTCACGATCCCAACTTAGCATGGACGCGTATAACTTTAGTGTATAGCCCGCCTCTGTATAATTCTCCGACTGAAGGTGCAGATTGTGCAGTTTGTAGATGTACCTGTTAGTTACTCGCATTTATAAAATAGTACACGAGCTCGATTTTGGTTTTGAATAACACTTACCTTAAATACATTTCCTTGCGATTGATTTCGTTTTTATAGAAATTTAGTAGATTGACGGTACAGGTCATGCGCTTATCCCGATTCTCCTCGCCTTGCATCACGCTACGATAGTCGAGGAGACGTTCCAGCAAGCGAGTCACAGAGGCAATAAAAGCAGTACCCGCATCCTTCCAATTAGGATTCTCCGTTTGCACCTTTTCCAGCAAACTGATCGATGAAGCAAATTATTTTTTATCAATGTTAATACGCTTTTATAAATGAGTAAAAGGTTTGGGATAACTAAAGTTTTTTACACAAGTAACTTAAGATAAAGGAAAAGTTGAGATCTTGGTAGGAATTTGGCGTTAAATATATATTTAAAAATTGAGAAAGAGGGATGAACTATCTACGACAAAAGGCAAAAAGGCAAGTTGAACTTACACCAAGCTGAGATGTTCCCTGTTTATATGGTTGGCGATTGCAATGAATGTGAGGCGAGATATTTTTACAAACATATACAATATATACAATTTCACAAACACATACGATTTGATATAGTTGCATTTGATTGAACTACTTACATGGTGCTAAAGAGCTCTCTATATTCATCGTCACCCTTATTCTCGCTGATCAACAAATCCAATTTATCAATGAGCTCGCTTTCAACCAGTCGAAAAGAGCCACGAGCAGCCTAAGGATTAAATTTAATATTCTCAAGCAACGGAACTGTGGTAACTGAAGCTAAACACACACACCTGCTCGCACTGCATCATGTCGTAGAAGACGGATAATGTGGCCTTGCGTAACGCTGGCTCTGGAACCAGTGTGACCTCCAGGAACGGACCCACCATCGAGGGTATAAAGTGTAGCTTCTGTTCGCCCAGCTGCGACCACATACTGAGTATTTGAAAACCCATCAGAACACGCATATCGCCATGGGAATGCAGGATCTTAAGACGCTTCGGTTCCCTATACTGCTCCAGCTGCAGCGAGGGCTGGGTTAGAAATGTGACCGCCAGACTAAAGTAACTCCACCAGAGCTGTGAGTCAAAGACTTGCAGTCCAAGGAACCGATAGACCAGCGGCTTGGCAAATTCTTCCAGAGATTTGCGCATCACATCATTGGCGGCCAGCTTCATGATAAGCCAATCGTTGGGAAAGACCAACCAATCCTGAGTAAGCAGCTCCTCGTAGACTAGCAGCGATTTGCTGAGAAAGTCCTTAAGATCACGTGGATCCTTGTTGGGCGTCAGCTCATCCCAGTAGCGCTTATAGTGTGTCTCGTCTAGCAACTGCAAAAGTCCCAACAGACAGGCCACCAGTTGTGGCAAAACTGAATGCGATCCCTCCATAATAATGCTTATCGTTCGAATCAATATGCCCAGAATATTTTTGCACAACGAGTCTAGGTCATGTTGCAATGTATTTGTAACCTTCTCGCACTGTTCCCGCTGCAATTCATACAGCTGGGTGAGGATTTCCGATAGAATCTCAGCACAGAGACGCAGCTCATCGCGCCGGCTAAGATGCATGCGCAGATGCTTGCAGGCTACCGAGAGCACAACAGTGCGGGAATCTTAAAAGGAGATGAAGATAAACCATAGTAAATATGAGTAATTATTTGAAAGTTTGTTAAGTCTGCTAACCATCCTCGTGAAAAAGTTCACCCGAAACTAGATCCTTGACTGCTTGCAGTTTGGCCTGTATAAGACGATTAGGAGCACCTCTCGGTATTGCATCAAGCATATTGCGAGCCAGCATACCCAATTCAGGAGCTGGCAACGTATCCTTCAGTTGCTCCAGCACCACGCCCGTTGAGTTTAAAAGCGCCTCCTGTGTGGGTATAATGACATTATACGACGGCACCGCCAACATTCCATTCAATGCCGTGAACAGTGAATGAAGATCCCTTTTGAACGAATCCTCGTACTGACCGCCTGTGGCACGGGCAAACAAGCGACGTGATTGTATCAACAGCTTAAAGATGTACTCCAGTGAGCCAAAGCACTTCTGAAAGGGATCCGGATGCTCGGCTTTCGTCATGAACACTGCCATATGCTCCACGGACGTGATGAGACCCTTGTAGACCAAAGCGGCAGCAAAATGATTCTCAATATATTCGTTCATGACGGGTCGAAAGTGTTGGAACTTATTGCTTTGCAGCAGACTAAAGATGCTGACGAGCACATGGAATACGAGACCCGAATGTTGGGTGCTGTTGCCCTCCTCGTTGGAGAACATCGCAAAGAGTGCATCAAGTACATCCTGAAGGAATTTCACCAACTCCTCATCGTTGAGCCGCAGCACACCCGTCAGCGAATCCTGCAGCGTTTCGGGATGTGCGCGCCACTGTAGCAGCGAAAGCAAATCCGCGTTCTGTGTCAGCTTGGTGGAGCAGAGCAAGGAGCGCACCACAAACACCTCTTTGGAGCTGCGGTTAAAGCAACTTGCGCAATCCAACATTGCCTGTGCATCCCTAGGTCGGCACTGCAAACGCAGATAGCTGGCCGCTTGCAGCTTGGCCGGATCCTCGCACTTGTACACATACAACTCGTGCTGACCATCGCCTAAGGTGGCGCCACTGGTATCCATAAGTCGAGCAAAACTAAACGCAAATAGTTTGGGTTCCGATTTCTCCCTTGTTGAACAATGCCGAAACTCGAATCGCACATGAGCCGTAGCAAATTTATCGATGGGAACGCTAAGGCGCAACATCTCGTTCCAGCTGGGTGCATTTTGATGGTAAAGGATCATAGAGCGGTATTGAGGCAGTGCATCCATGCCAGAGGCACCCCACAAGCAATCAGCCAGCACATTACCCGCCACATCGAGCACCACAACAGTGACAAGAATATTTTTACCAGTATTTTTACCACCACGCTCAAACTCTCCCCTTTCCAATGTCAGGAAGAGATCATTACGCACATCACCCGGCATTATGACATCCGGGAAGCCCATTTTGCGAGTGATCGTTGTGCCCTGGAAAAGCAACGGTTGCTCTTGCCTGGCCTGCCCAAGGCCACCATGCAGCAACTTAAGCGATACGACAATGCCTTGAGTACTCTGATTACCCGGCTGTATTGGTGAGAATTTGCCGTTGGATTTCTTAATGATATGCTCGGGAAGCAAATGGAAGTCCTTCTCCTCGCTCTGGTATAGCTTAAAATTATATTCACGTTCCTCCGACGACTGCTGCTCCAGGTTGCTGTCAAATTGACTGATATCCGCCAGCGAAAGCACTCCAACTCCAAAGGGACGTCTATAGGTGGCGCCACTCATACACGAATTATTCTTTTCAGTCTTCTTCATCGAATCGGATTGAATGATTTTGCCAACGCGCATAACAACAGCCACCAAATGCAGCTCCTCATTAAGATCAGCAGCGCCTAATAGAATTTAAGGCTAATAACGACTAGTAAGGAGCAGAAAATTTACTTAACTTACCCAGATCTGTAAACACAGTGCAATTGCTGTGCAGCTTCTCAATGTAATTGGAGAAACCATCTTTGGAGATCTTGACCAGAAATCGTTCGGACACGGGACGCATGCGATTGCCATCGTAGAGAAAGAAATATACCTCGGCATCATCGCCACCAATGCGATGTCCAAAATCTCGCATACAAAAATATAAATGATGACTGAGAATCTTACGCTGCGTTTTTCTGCGCAAAGTGCCCCGACTCTGAAAAATAAATAAATATTGTTAAAAGGTTACTATGAAAACCAGTGTATTAGCAGTATATTCTACTTACCGACGAGGCCTTTGCATTATCCGCACTGTTTAGATGTACATTGTAGAGCTTAACGATGCCAATGCTATGTGGATCCACTGCCAAGGGACCCACTCGCGGCACCAAATCGAGTCCCAGTTTGCTGAAAATAAAAAATAAAATAAAGATCATTAGCTGTTTGAGTGTTATTTGCTAGATATAAAAGTAGAAGAACTTGAGAAACAGCTAAAATAACTTTGCCACTTAGTCACGTTCCGAAGGTGTTGCGTGCTGCTGATAAGCAATATGGAAATGGATCAATACCAAACTAGCAAACCAGCTGACGCGTACGTTATTAATTGCCCGTCTTTAGGGGAGTCGAGTCGGTGCGCTAACAACTTCTCTTATTCTCTAATTCAATTTGGTCAGTCAGCGCCATGCGGCGACTTATTGGCCGATCATTAATCAACGAGCATTCTCCCACAAAACAAAAATAAAACGTGCGAAACAAATATAAAACGGAATTAAATCAGGGAAAGAAGTAGAGAAAATCTTTGAGTATCTGCTATATTTAGTCATACATAAAATGTTTATATATATTTAATTACAGCTTTTAGATAATAGGGTAATTTGAGGAGTCTCATAAATATCAGCTTAACTTAAAACAGAATAAACATTAACGGTTTTTAATCAATATTTTTTTATATTATATTATTGCATGTGATTTTTTTACAAAAAAGGAAACTAAAGTTCGGAAAATTAACGTACAAGCTAAATAAAAAAAAAACCCATTACTTTACAAAGAGAAAATTAAGTTCGGATGAAGTATTTGCAGTTACTTAAATACATTATTATTTATAATAATGTAAAAATATTCTAAATTTTTCAGAAAGTGCATTTACATCAAGAACACTCGACTTTAATTAAGATCGATATTCATTTGAATCAGCAATCCTTTACGCATTCATTTATTTTATATATGAGTTTATATAAGTGTGTTATTTTAAACATGACCCAAACTCGATTTAAAAATATTTATTTCTAAGTGTTTCTTATTTTTCATTCTAGAACGCGCAAATGTCCTTTTACCATCCTGTCAAACTCTGAATTGACTAAAAAATTCACACGTTTCAAGTATAATTCACATGTGATAATCTCCAGTCTATAGTTTTAAAAGTATGTAATTGATCTCTTGTTTATAAGTTCTAATCATGATGTGTGAAAATTTTAATTGTCATTGTTCAAATACTCTTCAAGTACAATTAAGATTGAAATCTTAAGTTTCATTCTCTAGTCACACAGATAAATTAAATAGATTCTGACGCATTTCGTGTTAACAGCCAGCTACCAGTTTAGAAGTTTTTTTTTGGGGCGGCTAAGAGTCTGACACACGCACACAATGAAAAATTTCATGATAATCAACGTTAAAAAATTCTCTCTCTTTCTGGGACGTATTTGCCATTGGATCCGCATGATATGACGCATAAATTTGGCTTACAAAGTGGCTGCCAGTCTTTAGGCTGCTGCTCGTTTTGGTCCATTCAGCCAACGAGGCACAGTCACATTCACAACAAGGCAACCAGCAACAAGGCACAGGTAATGGGTTCATGGTATTCCGGTGGCGCATACGAGACTTAACCTGGCAGCCACCAACGTCATCAGCAATATGTTGCCGACATCGTCGTCGTCTACGTCTTCGTTGATGTTGCTACCTCGGCTACGCTTGAGTTTTCTACCTGACTTACGCAGCGAGCGAGATGGCACTAGAAAGAGAGAGCGAGAGCGAGATGCCAAGTGGTTTCAGCTCAAGAAGCCGTTTTGTTGTTAACGAGGCCTAAACGGCTTTCTGGCTGCTCAGTGGAGAGTGGAAGAGCGTGAGCATGGACTGAGAGCGGGAGAGTGAGTTTAAGTGTGGTTTCCATTTTGGAACTAGAACCAACCAAGAGTAGTACTAACTTGGAGCGGTCGCTCTTTGATTCTTTAGGTGATTTTATGTGCGAATGTGTGTGTGTGTGTGTGTGCGAGTGTGTGTGATAGTTTGTGTGTATTTTGTGCCACCTCTGTTACGCCTTAAGCTGGGCAACTGGGGAGCTGTGGAGTTGACGTGACCAAAAAAAGAAATGCGTCTGCGCCACACACAAAAATGTATCTCATGGATACAAATATGAGAGGCACGCGCATGTGCAGACGACCTCCACTCACACACGGTAGCAATGTTCGTAATGAACCCTTTAAATCGTTTTTAATTAAGTCCCGCAACAAGCTCAACAGGTGAAAAATATTATAAACATAAGCCGCGCGCGGCTACCACGAAAAAAAGAAGAAGTATCTGTGTGTTTGACACAATGATTTATAATTTTATCTTAATAAATAAAATTCACAAATTTGCTGTTTAATTAGGCGTCATGCTGGGGTACCTAATAGAGAAATATTTTTAATGTGTTAACGAAAAATCTATGAAATATTTGATACGTTACGATAAAAACATGTTAAGAAAAGAAGAAGAACAAGGCAAGGGAGAAGAAAAATTAATTATTTACACATCGATAAGCAACGATGGCTGCAACAGCAGCGCTGTCAACCACAAGCAGCGTTGTATCTGTATCTGGCTGGCAAAGGCAACAGTAACAGATACATTTTTATCACAATCATTCACACACACATGCCAAATACACATATATCACGTATTTAATGTCTTTATAAAAGGTGTAGCCCAGTGAGATACATTTCACAAGCACAAATGCAGAAGTAGCTAACCCAAGCAGCCAAGTCAAAATGGTAAGGAGAACAGACAATAAATAAACAAACAACACAACGCAACACAATCGGGGCAGGACATGTGTATGCAAACCAGCAGCCATTTCGAAATGCCATTTCATTATAACCGAGGCAAAAGAGCAACAAGCAAACATAAACTAAACGGCTGAGTCATCTTTCAAACAAGTTGCCACAGCACAGCAAAAAGTTAAAGGAGTAGAAGGCGATGGAGGCATGGAGGTGGAGGAGAAAGAAGTTGTCGATGGGTTAACGCCTGGCAACAAGTCGTTGTCGTTTTTGCATCTCCAACTCCGGCTTCTTCACTCGTTTTCTGCTAAATGCAAATTGATCTATGTAAGCTGCATTCTGCAGCCAAAGAATCGACAGCAGCTCAACGACAAACTTTAAAGCTGGCAGAGGACGCACTTCAGCCGGTTTGGAGGCAACAAATTATTCTAAGCTCAATACTTGTTGCATAGAGATAATGGTGTGACAGTAACAAACAATTTACATATGTTTAAATAATTAGGGAATTTTTCAGCATACAAATAAACTTTAAAAATATACCAAATAAATCTTAGGGGAAAGTCTTGTGTTTTAAAAGATAAAAGTTCATAAATTCAATATGAAAATATCAAATTTTTTTATCAATTGTATATCAAGAAAGTTTACATTTTCACTTTTTAAAATTTTTTTTTTTTTCGTGTTTCGCGATTAAAATTTGATTACGTAAAAGCTTCTATAGAAAAAATAAGATAACTTAAATCAAAATACAATAAATATGATTAAATAAAGCTACTGCATACAGAGTTCTTATCTCATATTCTTATCGCAATGTTATGATGCTGATATTTTGTTTTTTTTTTTTCGTTTTGAAATGATTCTAACTTAGTAGTTGCTACACACTAAGAAACATAAATCGAAGCATAATTATAAAGAAAAATAGAATCAACTTATAATTAGGTGATGCTAAAGGTTTTTTTCTTTTCAAATTACTTTTCCAATTGATTTTAGTCTGAGTAGAATACGAGATTGAAATATAAAACAATAATCTATAAGAAAGAACAACCGTTTTACTAAATATTTATGGTTTCAATTACTTCGCCCCTAATAAGCAATTAACTCAACTTAATAGCGTTGCAAATGTTTCGTTTTGTGTATTTTATAAATGTTTCTTTTAAATTCAATACTGTTAAGCCGGCTCTGTGAGAGACAAGACGATGCATGAATTGAGATTTGCTTATAGCAGGTTTCGTATGGAGCAATTCATTTTCAATGCTGTTGTTGCTGACAATGTGGATTGAGGCACCAAAAAATAACTTTTAATTCACAATATATTGTGTGGGTGGGTAGGGGGGGGGGGTAGCTTAAGTAAACTAAATCAATACTGAATGCCATTTGCTAAGTTGAAATATCTGTAGGTAGGTGGCAAGGTGAAGTGACTGCGCCCAGGTAACAAATGCAATCTGAGCGTTATTTCCAAGTCGTGAACTGGAACTAGTAACTGATTGCGATCGACCAACAACTGGTTGCCAGAGAGCGCAAGCGAGAGAGCTTGTCAGTCAGAGAGAGAGTATCTGTGTGCTACTGTGTGTGTGTGTGTGTATGCGTGTATACCAAGCGCTGTTCAAGCTTGACAGAGTTTTGCGTCAGATTCAGTAGGTTTTGGAACGCCGCTGAGCGCAGCTGCACATTTTAAGAAAACGGTAATCACAGTCACCACTAACAAAAAATTTATATGAAAACAGGCGCACACATACAAACACAAACACACAGCTACAGATACAGATGTAGTTGCAAATGCAGCAACACAGCTGAGGCAACTAAATGCATGTGTGTGTCAGTGTTCTATAGAAATCTTAAACAGATCAAACAAACAAAAAATATAACAAGAGAATTTGCAAACAAAGTGATTTAAGCTTGAAAAAAAAGCAAAACAATAAAAGATAATGAGCTTAATATAACTAAACAAGTTAACGAAATTAATGGTGCGCAACGCGTTTTGAAAAACAAGTTTTCAATGTGTCAAAGTGGGCTATAAATTTTCGTATGCCAAAATGCCAAATTGGCAGGAGCAAAAGAATCACTTAAACGTTGCGGGTACTACACACAGCGAGAGCAGAGAGAATTTGGCTGCTGGTATCCGCAAAATGCTGCAATATTGGTAGCAAAAAAGCAAAAAGCAAAAAAAAAAACAGGCAGCAAAAGCGCAACAGTGGCAACAGTTCCCGACCCGTAGCCAAAACGAACTTGGGGCCTCGCGCTCTCGCCGCTCAAAAAAAGAAAATACCTTAAAACCAGTTTTTTTTAAAAATTTATTGAAAAAGAAAAAAGCAGCCGCAGCCGCAGCAGCAACAGAATTGAAGTTGAAATGAAGTGGTGCTCTTTGTGTATCTGTGTGAGAGAGCATTCGCTGTATCTGTGTACGTACGTATGTGTGTGTGTTTGTGTATAGGGCATAAAACATTATGTGTAACTTTAAAATGCTTAGTGTGCGCTGATGGCAGAAGCTGCTGCATTTTGAAAAGGAGTAGCTGCCGCTGCGCAGATGCAGATACATTTTGACTTTAATTGTAATGAGTGAGACAGAGATGACTCTACGAGCATTGGTACATGTGTGTGTGTGGGTGTGTGTGCGTGTGTATACAGTTTTGAGTTATACGATATGTGTGTGGTGTTGAAATGAAAGATCGAAACTAAAACAACAACAACAAACATGACAAATTTGCATATAAACAAAAGCGCCGAAGAAGGCATCAAAATCCAAGATTAAAAGAAATGAAAGCAAAAAAAAATCAAGAAAACAAAAACCAAAACGAACCTGAACTCGATCTTTTCAGAGCTTTAAGTTTCAAGCGTACATATAGACATACATACACTCATAAAAACAGACTGACAGACGAAGTGGCAAAGTGAAATTTATGCGTGGGTTGACAAAGCTTCAGCTCCAATTTACCGGTTCTGTGTATTTGTGTTCCTCAGCCCAAAGAGCCAAATTGAGCTCTAAAACACTCGCCTTTGGAGGCCATTCAACCTTCTATGCTTATGTTAGCTCAAAGACAAAGATTAGATTAGATTGTGACACACAAAAAAAAAAAAACAACAAAAATAAAAATAAATAAATAAAAAACAGAGACAGAACAGATCTTTTCCAAGTTTCGGGCACTTACTTAATTGTAAGTGCGGCTTGTATGTCACGATAAGGCAAGTCAGTCGAAACGGAAATCATAATTATTTCAAATATGTCACGTCTGTGTTGCGCCAGATAACGTACTATATAGGTACATACATATACACATACACTATTACAAGGCAGCCTAATTGCATAACACAAAAATATACATGGATAGACACACACATGCATAATAATAATTCTCTCTCATTTACAGAGTTTAGTTTAGTTAAAAAAAATAAAGAAACAACATTATAGTGAACAACAAGGAACAATAACAACAATAAATCATTCATTATGGCGGTCTTTGGCATGGTCTCGGCTGTGTCCAGCTTCGTCAAGATACGATATCTGCTGGACAAGGCGGTCATCGATAATATGGTCTTTCGTTGCCATTATAGGATTACAACAGCCATACTCTTTACCTGTTGCATTATCGTGACGGCTAACAATCTGATTGGTAAGTGAATATTTAGCGCCTGCTTAGCACAACTGCACGACATTTGAGGCCACAACAAAAAGACTGTTAAAATTAGTGCATTCGTTTGCAAATGCATATTTGTGCATACAATTACAGCAAATGTGCTAAGCATAAGCATAAAAATAGGTTTTTTAAATTTATTTGCATGATTTCTCAATACATTTTGCAAGAGCTCAAATCACGTTCATCGGATTTCAAGTGAAAAAAAAAATACTCTTTCCCAAATGTGAGTCACTGGAAAGCACGAATTCGTCAGTCAAAGAGCTGATTAATGGCTTAAAGAGCTCAAAGAGCCCAAAGCCCAAATGCCAATGTTTGTGCACTAAAAAAAAGCCGCGCTGGTCCCAGTATATATAAATATTGACAATTGAGTTCTAGGAAACTTTATACACATACCATACACCATAGTTGTTTAGGCAAGCAAGAACAAGACAGTGTGTTTGAGGCAAGCTTAAGTTTACCAGCTGGCGCACCCATAAAGTTGTTCGAAGCTTGTAGAACAAATTTGTATGGCCCTGGGCTTCAAGAAGATTTAGATTGCCTTAATTCCACTTGACGCCAATGAACGACATTTGACTGCACTGGCGATATACAAGTGCATTTTATTTAGATTCAACCCGAAATGTGGGGTGAGAGAGATACCATGGGGTCAAGTCTCCCCCATGTGTAGTGCATAAAAAAGATATTGTTTAATTATGTATATGCTAGGTTGATATTTTATATTCCGGCTTCGCCTAAATCATGTGTTATCTAACAGGCCAGAGTTGTTACGGATAACAACGATTTTTAAAGCAGTTTAGCCAATAGAAAGCTTTTTTCAATGACCTTGTAGCCTTAAATGTATGAACTAGAAATTCTAATGCTCTTTAAACTTGCAGGTGATCCGATAAGCTGCATTAATGATGGCTCAATACCGATGCATGTGATCAACACATTCTGCTGGATAACTTACACCTTTACGATACCTGGCCAACAGCATAGACAGATTGGCACCGATGTTGCCGGTCCAGGTTTGGGCAATGAATACGGTCAGGAAAAACGCTATCACAGCTACTATCAGTGGGTGCCCTTCGTGCTATTCTTTCAGGTAAGAACAGTTTCACTTCTCGTTTTTCTCTTCAACCAAGTTACAACTTTTGTTACTCGTATTTTGTCAGGGTCTTATGTTTTATGTGCCCCATTGGATCTGGAAGAATATGGAAGATGGTAAAATACGCATGATCACCGATGGATTGCGTGGCATGGTCACGGTGCCCGAGGATTATCGCAAGGATCGTCAGGAACGCATCATTAAATACTTTGTGGAAAGTCTTAACTCACACAATGGCTACTCCTTTGCATATTTCTTTTGCGAACTTTTGAACTTTATCAATGTGATTGTCAATATCTTTTTGGTGGATAAGTTTTTGGGCGGTGCTTTCATGTCCTATGGTACTGAAGTTCTCAAGTTCTCGAACATGGATCAGGATATGCGTTACGATCCCATGATTGAGATCTTTCCAAGACTAACAAAATGTACGTTCCGTAAATTTGGTCCCAGTGGATCAATACAAAAACACGATACACTTTGTGTACTGGCTCTAAATATTCTTAATGAGAAAATCTACATTTTTCTGTGGTAAGTACATACTAGAAGTAGAAAGAGTGCGAAATAAAAAAAAGGAGTTTTTGTTAATGACATTTACTATATCTTGTTACAGGTTCTGGTTTATTATATTGGCTACTATATCTGGCGTAGCTGTGCTCTATTCCTTGGTGGTTATCATGATGCCCACAACTCGTGAGACAATCATCAAACGCAATTATCGCTCAGGTCAACGCAAGGAAATCACTAAACTCGTGAGGCGTTTGGAGGTCAGTTTTGAACTAATTATTATACAAGCAGTTTTCTCTAAAGCTCAATATTGTTTTTGCAGATTGGTGACTTCTTGATCTTGCACTTTCTAAGCCAGAATCTCAGCACACGATCATATGGCGACATGCTGGAACAGTTATGCGGCTTGTTGGGTGCCTCACGTACACCCTCTGCACCCTCGACGCTGGAAATGAATCCAATGAGTCAAACGATTTATCCACCGGTGGAACACTTTGGTGGCAAAGAGACCGAAACATAGGCGCTACGATACGCACATTAAAGAGGCGCTAATAATTTTCAATGATTTCTCAATAATATTTGTAGACAAGAGACGTGAGGCAATTGGAGGTTTGTTTCTTTGTAAGTGTTTAGCAGCGTTCTTTAGGCTTTTAGGCTTTCCAATTATATAATGTCATAATGTTACATCTCTCTAAGACTGTTTTTAAAGTGAAAAAAAAACACATGGATTTGAAGAAAAACAAACGTCAAAAGCAAAAAACAAAATTATTTAGCAAAATTTTAAAACCTCTTCTTATATAAAGCAAATTTGTTAGCAAGGACAAAGCCGTTAGACACACATACACACTTAGAGGGGGAGTCAATGCGAGTGAGTGTATATATATATATACAGGCAGACCGTGCAATTTGTAGTTTGGATTGTGAATGAGATAACAAAGTTTAAATATGCTTATGAAAAACAACTACAACTAAATACAGCTTGTATCCGTAGTAACGTTAACAATGATGCGCCATTTAAATATATTTTAGTTTACCGCTAAGCTCTTTAGTTTTGCTCTTAAAGGCGTTTTGCGTGATTCGTTCTCACGACACGAATAACTTGATTATCGCAGCTCACACGAACTCACGCACGCTCACGAAATGTTGATCTGTATACCAGAGAAATATATATATATATAGAAATACTACATGCATCTAACTGTAGTTATCGAATTATATATGACCACTCGACGAAGAATAATAACATAAACAAAAGAAAATTAAAAAAATTATATATTAGAAATTGAAATGCTCTTGCTATTTTTGTCTTAACGTTTAGTATGTATATACATATATATATGTATACAAAACTATATGTAATTTTAAGCAATTTTGTTTATAACAAAATTATTGTGATTATTGCTAGAAAAGAACACATTTTACATAATAAAGAAAAAAACAAACTGTCTAAGTTTTATATTTTAATGAATAACTTTTGGATAACTTTTTCACGTTGGCAGGGTACAGAATTATTTGACTTTTTCGTTTTTAGAGTATCGCATAATGGGTACATATGGATATAAAGCATCTAAGTTTATCGTTCTTAGAAACAAAAATAAATTCTGAATAGGAAATTTGTTAAGGTCAATTGATAAACAAATTTAAGTTAGAAAATAATCCAACAAGTGGACATAAATGTTATATTGAGTCATTTGAAAGAACTTCGAGTCATCTACTAAATTTACTGTTATAGCGAACTTAATCTCGGTTAAGAGTTTATTTTGCTCGTACGACTAATAAGTTCTTTTTATATAATTATAATGTAAGTTTCGTAGGTTTGGCTTGAGGTATTATTAGCATTTGAATAATCGTTGAAACCTTTGACCAAAGGAAATTCAGTTCTCTCCTTGTACTTACCGATTACCCCAATCGATTTTTGAGACCACAACCATTTGAAGTTCAGTTGTTTGATCCTGTGTCATCGTAGCGCTAAGCAATTCCCTGCGACTTTCCAATATGGAAAACATAACTTTGCGCAGCGTTTGAAACTTATATGCCTCACGATCCTAAAAGGGAAATTGTGTTAGTTTCAATATCACTTTTTCAATAAATCAATACCACTTACCACATAGAGGCGCTTCCAAATCTCAGACCATTCTCTCAGAACTTGTGTGCATTCAGCGACAACCGGATCAATTTTTGACAAATCCTTTATGTGTATGTAAGTCTTTGGAAAGAGTCCGACAGCACGTGATTTGCGTGGACAGGAGCCCCGATACCAATACCGGCACTCCTCAACGATATCCACAGAGTCGCCGACATCCAGCGTCAGTCCATAGCGCACATTCCCATGCCAGTTGTGTATGGCTGCAAGGATGAATAATGAATAAATGAATAGGTGGATAAGAATAAGTCTTCGAGTCTTGGTATAAAACAACCAGTTGCACATTGGCCCTGACATTGCAGCATGGATTGGAAAGACTGGCATCCCGCCTGGATAGCTGCTATTGAAGGCAATTAAAGTGCCCCCATGAGTGGCCACTTGAGCATGCCACGAGTGGCACAACAACAATAAATACTTCAACTATAAATAGGCAAATGGCTTTGGAAACAAAATACATTTATGCATATGGAGGGGGTGCTGTATACATATACATACATACATATATATATATATAAATATATACACGTTTGTCTCTCCCTTAGAAGGCGGCAATACACTTGGAGAAAGTATACTTTTTTATAAAGAAAGTCTTCTCGAAATAGAGTAAGAAATTCGGATTTATGTAAACGAATTTCGAGCAGAGAAAATACATATATTATGCGAAGAACTAAGGAATTTAAATTTTTTTATCTTTGTTTCACACATAGAAACATAAACAACAATAGACTTTAAGAAAACGTAGCTTTTAACAGTAAAAAAAGAATTGTTAAAATATATCAATTGTGTATTCACAGTTAGCAAATTGTCGCTTTCATAATAAGAGGGTTAAGAGAATGCAGCACTCTAACGAAGTTTATTAAGCTACTATTACATTTTTTAATGTCTCAATATATTGTTCTCAGTGTTGCAACAGAAACAACAGCAGCAGCAACAGTAGAGGCCACAAGCAGCACTTGGGCACGCCAGCAATTGAACACTTTGCTTTCAACCAAATGACAAAAATGGGAGAGACAAAGATAGAGAGAGAGAGACAGAGACCTAACGTTTCAACTTTAGCTGGAGCAGCGCCAGGGAAGCTGGTGTTGCCTCTGCTGTTGCTGTTGATAAGTAGTATAAGTATAAAATCCGCATTGTGGCCGCCTTGGCCGCAGCCAATTTGAAATGCAAGGCACGCACTGGAGTCCGAGCGGCGCCGTTGCTCTGCTCAACAAAATGAGGCAGGGTGGATGGGGGTGTAGGTGTGTGTAAAAAGAGTATATGTATGTACATTTGTGTTTATTGGTGTGCGCTGAAAGATAAACGAGCAGGCACGGCATGAGCATATCAACGAAAGGAGCTCATAAAACTCACAACCAGACGAAAAGCGAATAGGAGAGCGGCTAGCAGTGGACGGGAGGTTAGATTTGGTTGGATGTAAGTACTTTATGTCTGTCTGTCTGTCAAATGAAATGCTTGATTGCAATGAAAATGGGCAAACTGCTTCCTGTTGTTGTTCTTGTTCGAGTTGTCGCTGTAATACTCTGTTCCCCAAAAGTGAGTATACAGAGAGTAACAGTTTTTGAAAACTGTCTTGTCAAAACAAGAGAAATGATATCATCTTAGTAAAATGTTTCCCTTAAAGCCTCAATTTACGGTTCTCACATGTATTTATTATATTCTATTACCAACTGAGTTTGGAAATTTTTATCTCAAAACTTATTATAAAATGTTTCCACTCAAACACAATACTTTGACATCAGTTTTTGCACCTGAAAACAGAGTATAATGCAGTCCGTAGTTTATAGCAGCAATCTTTTTTACTTGTTATTATTCTGTTGATTCTGCGTTATGTTGTCTTCCTCAACATTCGTACGTCTTCATAAGTCTTCAACAAAGTGGCGCGGTTGCAGGAGCATAATTTTTAAACAAAACTGGCTAAAGCTGGTGCTGATCTAAATGGATTTCAAGCAGCTAAATAGCTTGAAACAATTTTTCATAATTTAAATGGTACTGCACAACAAGGGGAGAGGAGTTGGAGATTTTTGCAGCACTTCAACTTGCGCAGGCAAACACTCAAGCAAATGAGCACACACATAGACTAGAACACAAGTTAAGCTGTGGCAGTTGGTGGCAGGCACTGTGAATGTTAGTCAACGCGCCACACTATTTAGGTCAGTCACATTAGGCAGGCGTCGGACTGGCAGACTTCCAACGCCTCGCATCCTACCAGCCTAGCCCAGCAAATAAACCCACCAGCCACCCACATGCCATCCGGCTTTATGCATTCATATTTGTATACATAATTCTAATGAGCATTTCATTTATTATTTTTTAGTGCCTTTTTAGCTTAGACATTAAATGAAAATGAGCCAGAAATTTAATATTTCATTGCGTGAAATAGTTTTGAATAAAACGCCATGAAAAGATAATTAGCGTTGGGCATTTAATTGCGCTTTCAATATAGTATTTCTCCGACTCTCGACTTCCTACTCCACAATCCTGTTCGCAAGCACACAAATGGGATTTTCCACAGAGTTTCCAACACACACACACACAGAGAAAGAGAGAGAGAGCCCGTCAAAAAGAAAAAAAAACAAAGCAACGGCAATGAAAGACAAAAGCTAGCTCGAGACGAAGTGAAGAAGAGTCTGTCCGCAATGTCAACAAACGTATTTAAATAAAAAAGTCGTTAAGCCAAGTGGATGCAACAACTACAACAACAGCAACATTAAACAGAAGACGCACTGTGACAGCGGCAAACGGCTGCAGTTGAAACATAATTTTAAATTAAATATAAAATAAAAAGAGCTGCTGCATTAGCGCAATGAGCTTGTCATATGCACATCTACATAAATACAAACATACAATACGGAAAGAATGAAAGCCCCATGATAATACACATATTCATACTTATAAACTTAAGTGTGTAAAGACTTACTCATACTATATAGTAAATTGCAGGCAAAGCTCTCTTTAACAAGGCAGCAAAAAGCATTTTGTACATATTTGAGGCAAGAGCAAAATGGATTAAAACCACAACTAAATAATTTTCATTAGGAAAGCCATGCATAGATACTCTAACCAACTCTAAATAAACCAAGTTTAGCAATAGTTCAAATATAATAATAAGGAATATCTTAGCTTGGATATATTATAAACAAATGAGCTCAGATGTAAAACTTCTTTCAATTTAAAAATATTTTTATGTGTATTTAGATTCGTTTCAATAAGTTAAACAACAACTTTATCATCCGTAACAGTTAGAAAATAAATTTAAGCAAAAAACCAACTTAAATTGTTGTCAGTGAACTTATTGCTGTTAATGTTGTATTTAACAAATACTTAAAAAAAAGCTATAGAATATCAATAATAAATAATTTTCTGGACAAATATTGAATTATTTAATAAAGTGTAGCTCATGCCTTTTTCCAAGACCCCTGTATTTTTGTAAGAGTATACGAAACGTACGTAAATTGCAGAGGGGATGGAAAAGAGAATTGCGATTGGAGTGTTGGCACAAAGCCACAAAGGAGAATCTTCACACTTGACCCAAGTGCGCGCACTGGGAGCTCAAGAATTTAATTAATTAATTGTGTGCTATTTCACACACAGTGTGGAAAGTCATTAAGGGATTTAGGGGAGACTCACACTTGGACGCGTACATAGGGAATCGCGAAATAGGTCAAACTACAGCAAGTGGGGAGACTTTTAAAATGATTAGATGGAAATTCAATTAAAAAAACCTTAACTAAGAGCTCAAACGGTGAATAATGTGGCATCATATTGAAAAAATCAAGTTTTCTTTATGAAGCAATGCAACAGTTTGTTACTATTGCAATATAAATCTACAGCCAATGATGAAAGTTACGTCTCTACAGGAAACGTAGCCTCACCTGCCAATCATGTGTCATTATATTGAATTTACTATATAATAGAGTTCCCAATACAAACTTTTCAAAACAGTTGTGCATTATTTTCGAACTCTTTCCCTACCACTCATTCAGTTTTGCAAATAGTAATGTAGGAAATTCATGTTCAATGTTATCTTTTTTAGCTTGCTTGTCGAGCAGCTTTTCATTATTGTACACTTGCTGACATCATGATTACCTCCCCCCGATCAACCCTCTATTACACACACACACTCACACATTGGGCATAGATATTCACACATATATTAACATTTTATATGAAAACTTGTTAGCATGCTGCTGAAACATGCAATATGCATTTCTATACCCTATTTGTGGTGAGTCTATATGTTTTTGCAAATTAGTTTGGTTGGTCAAGAAAATGGTTTTTAAACGAAATTTTAAGATAAAAAAAATATTATTCTTAAAACTTAATAGTTATTACGAATTATATAAAGTTATCGGCTTTACTTTAACATTAACGAATTAAAATATTCAATATATTTTTAACTAAAATTTGTACGCATATACTCAATCTTAACAAGTTTAAACAGGGCATTAACTAATCAAGACATGGTATTCAAACCCTTTCTAAATATTATGACTGTAATTAAATGCATCGCGCAGCATTTGTTTAACTAATTTAACAAAAAAATGAAAATTGAAAAAACCAACAATACAAAAGCCGCAAAACAAATATTTGACCACTCTCAATTGATTTATGTTAAATATCTAAATGCTGCCTCTTTACTTTTCAAATCGACAATTGTTGATTGTTTATGTTTACACACGCATCAAATATTTTATAGTTTTTGGACGCTTATCTATTTTGTTTATGGATTTATAAGCGCTGCCTGTTTTATCGCCGCACATTAATCAGACACTGTGGGACCAAATGTACACACATATCTAATGCTTAATGGTATAAAATTAGATAAAACTTCAGTTGACCAAATGCACTATGCAGGCATGTGCGTGGGTAAGGAACGTGCTTCATCCGTTAAGCTGATAATGTGCCACGGAAATCGGAAGTGTGATAAATTTATGTCAGTGTAAGTGTGTGTGTAGTGTGTGTGGTGTGCGTAGTTAATCATAGACAAGGCACAAATCATAAATACATACATCGTTAAAGACAAATTATGGAAGTCCAAATGCTGAATTGAAGGCAAACAGCGATGGGCGCATAAAAGAAGGGGCAGAAGTTGGAGATTTGAAGTAGCGACACAAAAGTTGCCGCCAAGCATATTAAACAATGAATATGAATCAATTTGATGCGCGCACTCACACACACACACTCGAACTTTATGTGTGTTGGCATAACGAAAAGGAAACGCTGTACAAATTTGAAGCGCGGGCTTCCACACACACAGCAACAACAACTTGCCACTGGCCAAATGCATAAAATGAATATTAAATTAAAGTTGAAAACGAATTTGCCCCCTAGTCGAGTAACAGCAACAGCAACAACAACGGCAATAACAAAAGCAACAACGGAATTCACTGGAAAAGGCATCGGCAACATCCGGCCTGCGCCTGTCTAGAAATCTTTTTTTTCCTTTCTTTCTCTTCAATTTTATTATTTTTTTTTTTTTGGCAAAGTTCCGCCAAACATTTCTCAAAGTTCTTGGAGAATTCTCTGCCTATATTCGCTGCCAATTCGTTACGTACAGATAAAACTGCCCGCATGGCCCTGCCGCAAGTTGCAAGTTGAGAATTGTTGCCAGCATCCAGCAATCCAGTTGCATGCAACCACCAAATAGTGTCCCTCTGACTAACTGCGTAATTGAGAGCAATCGAAAAAAAAAAACACTGATTCGTTGCCCGAACACAATTGCTTTAACGACAAAAATTTTTCAAGTTTCTGAGAGATCGAATTATAAATGCACTTACAGGATTATAAATTATACTCATTAACGATCTAACTTTTACTCTTTCTGGGCATTAGATTATAATTATTGGTGGAATATGGTGAATGAGGATTTCTATGGTTTTGAGTTGAAATGAAGTCTCTTCAATAAGCCGTTACACATATTGTGACAAAATATAATTACCCGCTGTTAGGGCATACAAAGAGACAAAGAGCCTGTGGTTGGGGTGTTTTTTTGTTTACAAGGGCTGGTATGCGGATGTTAATGAAGTCATTGGCCAGGCAAAAGCAACTGACTGCAAGCAACAACCAGCACGTGGCATGTTGCAGCCTCCATGTCATCTCATCGCCACTGTTTATTGTGCAAGGTTAGGGCGTTTTTTCATCTTTCTTCTTTCTGTTTGACTATGACAGCCGCTAATGGCGTTTACATGGACCAATTCTCTCCCCTGTTCAACTTAAAGCCAGTCAACTGATTGATTGATTTGTGTAAACTTTGACTGGCGGCCAGGCCATGTCACAAATCATCAGCTGCAGCTTGATGCATGGAAATTGGAGCAGCTTCAGCAACAACAGCAAAATACTAGAGATGAAGACTAACGCTTATCTGGCACAGAAAATAGTACAAACAACCATACACAAGACCCAGAGACGGAAGTGAAGCTGCTGACCGGCCTTTATCTATCTGTCTCTGTCTCTCACATTGTGTGTGGGCGTGTGTGTTTGTTTGCAGCGTCTTCTGGTTGGCATTGAAGCGAAAAGTGTAACGAATGCGGAGATAATGTGCAAAAAAAGCACCAACAAACAAACAAATGGACACTGCGGAGAAAACGCAATAATAACACAATACAAACACACTATTAACAACAACTTACTTACTTACTGACTTGACAGAACGATTTGTAACAACAAGTAGCACAGTAGATACCCTATAGTATGTACATGAAGTTTATATGACTATGCATTTAGTATGCAAAGTTTATTATCATAATGAGTTTCTTACAGGGTATACATATGTATATAGAATTGATTTGCTTGCAGTGCATCAAGTCGAGTCGATTTGTTATCAAAACTAGTTTAAAGTATGCTTGCCAAGGCGGCCAGTGTTACAGTTGAATAACAGTGGCAGCCGCAAAAATGTTGCCAGCATTTGATGGCAATTACAGTGGCATTTAAATTGGCAACACCTGGTGCTTGGAACAATTGGACAACGCAAGTAAGAGAGAGAGAGAGAGAGAGAGAGAGTGCTGTTAGAAAGGGGAGGCAGAGTGTAGAGAGCGGAGGGAAAAATGAAAATATAAACACATCAAATCACAGCAGCAGCAAGCACAAAAACAACAAACACAAATCTCTTTTGAGGTTGCGTCGCTGCCATTGTGAATGAAAAATAGCACGAAGATGAGAGAGGAGAGAGATCAGCGACGACGCGACGGGCTTGCTATAAAAATAAGTAGAAAAATCGCTTTTCCGCCTTTCCGGCACGCCGACACACCGAGTATGCATGCATGGGGGTGGCGGTTGGGGTAGGGGTTGACTGTCTGCTGCTGCTGCGATGCTGCGCGACGTTTCGCGGAAAAAAAGGTGAATCAACGCAAATATAAAAAACAAAATATTAAAAAAAAAACAACAAAGCAACAACAAAAGCCTTGTAACTGTGCACGTGACGCATGAACCCCCCGGCGGCTACCACCTCTTGGTTGTCATCGGGCTGTCGAAGGGGTGTTGTTGGACTGCACAGCCCAAAAACCAGGGGGGTGGTGGACAGCCACAAACATATACATACACACACACACACGAAACACTTTTCTCTTCTTTTCTTTTCTTTTGACGAAAGACTTTTTTTTACTCACCGACGCCGTATTTGTTATTCGATGGTATCCACATATTTTTTGTTTGTTGTTTTGTTTGTTGATTGTCGAATTCCAATTGGAAAAACGGCTTAAACGAAGTCCAAGGCCGCTCCCAAATCTCCTGCCGGTTAATTTTGCTTTAACGCTTTTATGAGCTGCTTTCAATGACAATTTAAATTTGCTGAACACATTTCTTTTTCGGCTTGCCTTTTTGCATCTTCTTAAATATACTCACACACACACACATGCATATACACTAACAATGCTGAACTCTCGGTTTTGTTGTTGTTGTTATTGCATTTGTTGCGCGCTCTCGCTCGCACTCGCACTCCAACGCCGCTGACACTTGACTCGACTTAGTTAATAACACTGCACACGAACACACACACACACACGTAACGGCTTGTCTACATTGTTGTTGTTGTTGATGTCGTAGCGGAATTGGCAAATTGTTCAACAAGACCAAATGATAATCTTTGCTCTTATAGGAAGATGAAGTGGCTGCTTTTTTGTCGCCTTTTTTACGCACGCCACAAAAGAAGAAAATCAATATGGTGTTTTGTGGTTGTGCTTGCGTCGCAGAACTTCTTGCCTTTGTTCTATAATAACTAATATTCTTCGGTTTTGCTGACTGGCACTTGCCTCGCCTTTTAATTCAATTTGTTTGATTTCGGTTTTCACTTTTAGCAATAACAAGCGCAAAGAAAACTTTCTTACGACCGCACTCGCGCAGCTGTCCAATAAGACTAACAGCCGGCTGTTAAACACAAATGGTCTCCAAAAAGTCTGTTAATTCGTTTATGTGTAAAATGCCCTGTAGAAAACCGCAAAGGTATTTATTGACTTATTTATTTATTGAAATTATGATTTTGTTAATAATACTTTGTTTCAAAAATCTATGAAAAAGGTAATTTAACTATCAATTATCTTTTATAAGTCACTTACCAAGTATGTGTGAATAATCGGAACAACAAAAATTTACCTGTACACTTTTTTATTTCCTTCACTGTCTGTTAAATAACAAAAGCTGTTAAGCTAAATATTCAAACTGTAAAAATAACAGAACGTAAATGGGTGAATGTCAAAAAAAGAAGAAGAAGAACTGCAAACAATTTAAACAGCTGAGTATTATCAATTTCAATTTTTCATCAAGAGGCACATGAACGTGTTTATTTTACTGAGAATGTTTAAAATCAAGCTCTTAGAAATTACACTTTGATTTACAAAGCAGGGACTTATTATTTTATAACATTATATATGTGATCAATTTTACCGCTGCTTAAAGATTAAGAGACATCTTTGGTACAGAAATGAAGCTGTAACTTAACGAATAGCTCAGTGCGACAGAAATTGTAAGCTTACGTGTAAGAAAAGCGACACCTGTGGCACAAGAAAAATAAGTATTGCACAGTACAGTATAAACAACGCCACCTCTTGGATTCAGTAAAGAACTGTAAGAAATTGTAAGCTTACGTCTAAGCGAGCGACACCTTCCGCACAGCAAAAGTTGGTGTTGTCGAGTGCACTATGAGCAACGCCACCTCACGGATTCAGTAAAGAACTGTTTGCTAGTGGTTGACACAGGTGGCGCTATTTAGGGTGAAATTGGCTGCGCTTGGCATTAGTTGCGCTCAGCACTAATTGTAGAGTTAGCATAGCTTACAACCTTACACAGTCCAGTCACACACCTAACTTGGTTCAATTTTAGCAACAATCTTTGCGATCAATTTGAAAGTTTTGAGCTAAAGAACTTTTTAACTGTAAACTGTTGTGACCCACTTTGTAGCAATTCATATGGGTTAAGTAAGTCAATAGATTTTTTTTTAATAGTGCCGCAATCTTTGAACGTTTAATTAGCTTGAGCAAGCAATGAAATGTGTTCGCATTGTTATTCTTCTTTTATATGTATTTGTTTTAACGTTTATTATTGCTCTGTTTGTTCGTTCGCGTTTTGTAACTAAGACTAGTTGGCTTAGGCTAAATGCTTAGGGGCTACAAATATTTAACATTTAACACATTCAAAAATCTATTTACAAAACTCTTCTCTTTACACATTAAAATTAACACTTAACGGCTAGTTTTACAAAAAATTAAGCAATCTAAATATATATATATATGTACGTGTACGTACATAATCTTCAAATTATCGAGGTTCTTAATAATTAAATGACTTATACTTAAGCTTAAGAATCGTAGAAATTGACACAGTTCGTCTCTAGTTTCAAATTCAATGACAAGCAATCAAGCTAAGTTTCTATATGGACAAAAAATGAACATTCCACATATCTCTATATATACTTTATACATATGTATGTATGTGTAAATGGTAACCTTTAGGCGTGCTTGGCTGAGGCTTGTGTTTATACTTGGGCATTTTGTTGTGCAGTTCTTGCTAAAACATTTATGGCTGCCCATTTTTAATAATTATCTTAAACCTTTGTACCAAAACTACTACAACTTCCATAAGTATTTTTGCATTGTTTTTTGTTTTTGTTTAGCTGCCTGCTTTTAACCAACACCAATTTCTATCGTATTATACAAAATTTTTGAGTACGCGAGCAGCTCTGGGAAGTTCTTTTTCTTTTCATGTCTTTCACAGATCTGGCAGCACTGGTTTAATGCGCCTTCAATTTGCTTGGCAGCGCTAAATCCTGATAAAGTCCATTGGCATTATTGTTGTTGTTGCTATCGGCTTTGGCATTTAGTGCTGGCGTCGCCATTGACGTCGCCGCTGCCAGCTGTTTCTGCTGTTGCTGCTGCTGCGCCTTTTTGTAGCTCTGCATATAGAAATTCATGAAGAGGCAGAAAAAGATGGATGCATTTAGCAGCAGCAGCGCCGATATAAACTTGGAGAACTGGCACTGACTGCTAAAGAGAGCTCGCGTTGTGTGAACAATGCAAAGAACAAATTGTGCCTGCAAATAAAAAATATGCAAAAAAAAAATAGCAAAATATAAATTTTTCATAATATATATTAAGGCATTTGAGAGATTTTTCATACTAGTGCTGTTTCGATTTGAATACTGAGAAAATGTTTCTAAAGCCTGTCATTAAGCGAATGCAATTTTCTATGGCGCATTATATTCTAGGGCATTAAACAATAACGGAACTAAACGTGCGCTCAATTGCAGCCCTGAAATGAGTGTGGCCTAATGGCCAAACGTATTAAACTTTAATTACTACTTCAAAACCTATAGTATGAGGCCTCGCATCGCAAGGTAATCAAAAAGCGTTTAAAAACGCAGCTTCTGTTTGTTGTTGTTGTTTTCTTGTTAGTGCTTGTAAAAATTAACAATTTGCGATAATAACTGTTGTTGTTTGGTAAATATTATTGTTTTTTTTTATGTAAAGCCAATACATGGAAACTTTTTGAAAATCTAAATGCTGTGTTTTAATGATAGAAGTCATAAAAATGTTGATGATAATTACTACTTCAAGAACAATTGTCCAAAAAATTTTATGGCATAAAGTATGTATAAGAAACAGACAAATATAGTAATAACAAAAGTTAAATGATTTGAAGTTTTATTTTATGACAAACTGTTTTTTTAAGGCATTAAAAAATATATAAAAAACTGTGCTGATTCCTTTAGATTCAACAGAATCATTTTATCTTTTAATATCATATAAAATAACAGATACAAATAACTATTACTTTTGCTTTAACAACCCAATCTAACTAAATCTTTTTCATAATTTTTTATGTAAAATCTTAAATAATTGTAAAAAATTTATTTTCGAAAAATGCACTTTTCTAACGAAATCGAATTAATATTCGAGCATTTACTGTGATTGCTGCCTATTTGTCTGGCAGTGACTTTGGCTTGTCTGTCTATATGTCTTTCTGACCGACTGAATGACTGAAACGCATTTGTTAGCGGCTAACAAGTTTGCTGCCTAAGTCTTTTGATTGCTGCTTCCATTGACCTTTTGTTGTTGTTGTTGTTGTTGAACACCCCTTAAGTGCCTGTGTGCATTATACAACCAACAATTAAGATAAAATTCGCTTAAATTGATATTCAGCATACATATGTTTTCAATAAATCGATATATTATATGGTACTATATCCACTAATCGACAGCATCACCTCAACTAATGCAACAAACACGCCCACAAGTTTAAATGGTGACCGCCTTGTTATTTGTTGTTTTGCGATAGGTTTTTTTGTGTTGTTTTTGTGTATGGATTTTTTTTTTGGTTAGTTGGCAGTTGGTTGTTGTAGTTGCGATTCTGATGACCTACAAACAACAAGCAACATGTTGGTCAACCAAGCGCTGCAAGTTTCCATTAACACAGCCGTGCAAAACGATGCAGCAAAGTCACTGAGCCAACAACGGCATCACACACACACACACACACACGAACAGTGAACCAAGAGCCAGTCGTTTTTTTTCTTCTTTTCATTTTGTATTTTTGGTCAAATTCGGCATAAGCCGTTTGGAACGCTGAAAGCCAACGTCAACGCTTAAACGCTACATCACACACACACACACACACACACACACATACATATGTACAATTGTCTTGTATTTGTGCATTTGCAGAAGTGCAACCGAGTGCACGTTGAGTTTAAGTAGTTGCATATTGCTTAAATAAGTGGTAAGCGCGTGCACATATTAAATGCAATAGAACGGTCATTATGATCGGAAGCTGCGCGGAAAACAATACATAATTTATTGATGTTGTAAGGTTTTTCGTTATATATCATTATTTGTGCATTGATTGCATTTGGCTTACTTGAACTAAAAGTTCAAAATTAAAAGCATAAAGCTTAAGCAATAAAAAGCCTCTATTGATCTTGATTGTTTGACTTGAATTAATACAAACAACTAAAATTTGGTTATTCCGAATGCGGTAAGATGCGCATAACATAATTTTTCTTGAGCTGAACTTTTTCAAGTGACTTTGCTGCCAAAGTTTGAGCATATGCGCTAGAAACTAAGGCAACAACGTTAATAGTACTTTATGAAAGACCAACAAACCCACAATAAAATATAATTTTTCTATTTCTGTGTCATTCATTAAACATTTTGGCTGTCCACTAGTTCACCTTAGTTCTATGCCTCTTCTAACACGATTATTAGTTTCCTTTTCACACAAAACTTTTGTTAGTTATTTTAAGTTATCTTTGTAAATCAAAAGTCACATTTAGAAACACAGAAGTTTGGAATTATACAAAACACAACTCAACTTTAACTACTTAAATAGTTAATAAATTTATTAAAAAAATACCACTGTGCCAAGCATCGTTGGCGTTTGGCGGCGTCAGCACGACTTTTTATTGCATAACCGTTAGGTTGGTCTTTGGGGCAGTCGGCAACTTGGCCGGCTGTCTCTAAATGCAGTTGCACTTGGAGTGTTTGGACTTGTCTGGAATATATGTATGCAGTCTGGAAACTGAAAGTGGCAAAATCAACGATTGACTTTTACCTACTTACACCGATACACACACACACACACAAACATACTCGTTTTGCTGGATGTGGATACGGCTGGCTGGCTGACACTCACACCGAGCGTTGTGTGGCAAGTTCGTTCGGTTCGTGGCGGTGGTGGATAAAAGTGAACGCTGCACAAGCCAATAATAACATTCATTGCCGCAAAACGGAACAGGCAAAAGCAAAGCTGGCGAATGCCAAGCCATAGATAATGTAATCGAAACTGGTCGGATTGGCGCGCTTAAAATGTGGCAACTTGGTGGAATTGGCGCACCGGCCAAATTGTAAGGATGTTGCAACAATAAGCAATAGCAACGGAACAAGCAGCAGCGGCAACACCAGCGACAGTGACCAAAAGTTAGCTAATTGGAACTTAAACTTGTTCGTCTATCTCTCTCTCTTGGCAAATTGGATCATTCGTAATTCGTATTCTTTGTATTGTTTGCGGTTACTTGTGGCACTGAACCAAAGTGTTATTGCTACAGCAAACGGCAGCAACAAAGTAACAGTTGCTTTTGAATTACCCGCTAGATGTCATGCCAATGTTTATCTGTTTATCCACTTAACATTTGATTGCCGCGTTTTGTTCAGTCATTAAAAATGTCAATGCAACAATGGAAAGAATCAAGCAAAGCATCTACAAACATGAATACACTTGGGTGTATGTGGAATGCACTCACAAAAAAGAGTTGTAATTAAAGAACTTAGGGACAAATTTAAAAAAATTTTTTTTGGTTTTCTTTTTCTGTTTAGTTTTTAAACTAAAATGTTAAATTTTTTAATTCTTTAAAAAATTTCTGTGATTTCTCAATTGTTTTTTTAGCTTATCTTCAAAGTGTATCATCTTCAATACATTGAATTATCTTCTATATAATATATAATGTAATGCATATGTTTGTTCTGATGTATGGTATGTAGAAATTTGAGTGCAGTCGCCGAACGTTTGACAACTCAACTGTGGCGTTGAGTGAGCTTCAAGGCAACACATACACGCAAACGAATACACACACACACACACACACACACACAAACGAATGGACACAAAATTTAGAAGCAGGCCAGCGGCAATAGCAACAAGTGGTTGCAAGTAACAACAGAAGCAGAACAAACTTAGCTCGCCAATTTTTATATGCGTTTCAAGAATTTCGAAACATTGAAATACTGCAATGTAAATGTATTTACCCGAACGCCATGCCTATGTATGTGTGTATGTACGAATACACATACATATATCTATTCTTTATTAGAAGACTGCATGAAAAGTCAGTGGAGTGACGCAAAATGCCATCACTGCTGAGAAAACGGAAAGACAGCGAAACCAATTGAAATCTAAAACTATAAGCTGAAAGTTAAATCAACAGCTACTATAACAAACCCACTTGACTGGTCAACATGAATGCATGTCTATGTGTGTGTGTGTGTGTGTGTGCAACTAGCATTTAGTTGTTGTCGTGTTCAATAAGCAGGTCGTAGAACACACAGTTTTGTGGGGCGTTCGACTAACGAAAGTGACAGCGGCTCAATGAACCCAAAAAAAAAAAAAAATTCATGTGCCTAAGCTGTTGGATTGCCGATAACAGTTTTCGGATTATGCAATAACTGAATAAATACATTAAAAAAAATCTCTAGCAACTTGGCCTTTGGCTGGCTCGCTCTTCGAATGCCTGTCTATCGCTATGTGTACGTATATTTAAGCTTAGCACAAACCACTTCCACTTGCAGCTGAGTGTTGTGTGGTTGAGCGTCGTCGTTGTCGTCAGTACCATTTGCCTGGCCAGTTGCAAGACACAGTTAGAAGCATTAGGTAACATGTTGTTTTTTTTTTTGTCTCGCTGTTTTGGGTTTTTTGGCAATAAATATATGTATGTATGTATATACATATATTTATTTATATGCACGATGTTTAATACCATTTTATGTGGCAGTAAAGACAGGCTCGGTCACAGGCATGTCAGGTCTAACTGGTTTTTGATTTTGTCTAAATTCTAAACAAGTTTAATATCTGTGACTATTTGTTGGTTGGTTTCTACGCTGGAATGGTTTTGATAATGAGTTGGCTTTTTCGGCGACACTTACGATCTGCAGCTCCGTCATGTATTTCTTCCACCACAGGAACTTGGCGTATTCGGGTCCCATGGCAGACATCATATAGTAAAAGTACATGCATACATGCACAAAGTTGTTCAACAGATTGGGGAATGTCGCATTGCCACCTTAAAATTTATACACAGTTATTGAAAACTTGCTCGACAGTTTCTTGATTTCATTTTTTACTTTACCTGCCAAGAATTTGACCAACACCCAGGTCTCTAGCGGCGTCACGGAATGATGATAGACATGCAGCCATGTGATTTGCGATGATTTTTTGCGAAGCACAAAGAACACAGTATCCGCAAACTCGGTCAGTTTGGACATATAGTACAGATAGCATAGATTAAGCATCTGCAAGAAAATGGGAAAAAAGAGAGAACAAGTATGAGACAGAGTGTAAGACAAAGAGAGTAAAGAATTGAATATGGCGGCAAGGTCGTAACAAACTTGTCTCTAAATGGCAAGCAAAAGTGAAACCCGCTTTGTTTGGCATCTTTTATGCGCGCCCCACGCGGCGTATGTGCAATGTAAATAATGTTTGCAAACACCAGCTGAGGGCATTTTGAAGTAATAATTCAGTGTGTGATATCATAAAGGCGATTTCTTTGTTTTATTTTTTTTCAAGTTTAGCAAATATCTATTTCTTATCCCATATTATCTTGTATGTTCATGATTATATAAGCATTCCGTTACACAAGAGTATGTCCAATTCGGTGTGCCAAAAATCTGTGCGTTTTTATGGGATTTCTTGTTGAAAGGTGTCAAAGTGCCACATAATGAATATTACCCAAATTAGCGATTGCCCTTCGCTGTTGCCTTTATTGACTTGATCTTGGATGTTTTGGAAGACGGATGTTATATTTATTACAAAGAGAATTATGGAAAGAGTTTTCATAGTTTTTACATGGAATTTACAGCTCATTGAACTGTATAAGACAAATAAAAACAAATGCTGCTCTAACTAACTGATTTACAGCCCAACAAAAGTTGTTAAATTTGGTGTGTTTAACACTAAAAACAATAACCTTCAATTGTTGCACAGTCAACAAGCCGTAAATTTTTGTCTGTTTTAGTTGTTTTTATTTTGTTTTTTCCTTTTGTGGTCTGTGTTTATTTAAGTTTGATGCTTTACAAATTGGCATAAAATTATGCATTTACCTTTCAAAGGCTTTTTAGCTAAATATTTATTTAAATGTTTGTGTTGTGAGCAGGTAAATTGAATGGTTAAATAGCTGGGAAGGCAAAACAATAAGATCGACAGGCGTTACCAACTGTCTGGAGATCAACAAGAACTAAACGTATTTTAATTCGCCCTCCCCGTAGAAGCCCCCGGCCCCACCCCGCACCATATCAACTTTGGCAGCCAGTTTTGTGGCCAAACGTCATAATCCGCAATTAGAGCTAATGTTGGCTGGCCAAATGACTGTTTAAAAACCGTTTGAACTTTTGTTAATCTTTGTTTGTGTGTGTAAGTGTATGGTAGTGTGTTTGGTAGTAAGTGAGCTTGGTTGTAAACTTTGAGAAACCAGCGTGTCTGCTGTGAACTTGAAATGAATCATTCAGAGCCAATGAACTTCTGCGCAGACATCAACAAAATGAAATGTAAAAATGTTCAAATATGCATTAATGTATTTAAATATATATATATCTACATATATAATAGAAAAGATGGTGTTGGTTTTTTGGCGCGTGTGTTAAGTCTTACACCTTTCACTTAGAACCTACCCGCTTCGACATGGGACCATCCGAATAGTCAACCGGTTGGCACTTTAGATTGTAGTAGTTAAGCCAGCCTGCCATTAAATGCTGTGTGGATAGTGTGAATAATAAATCGATTAGAATATCGTCATAAAGTATTATCAACTTCCTTGAGTAACGAGAAACTTACCTCATAAAACATATAACCACTTAACAGCACCTGGAATGCATTATAAATAACGAGAGTGCGTCGCAATTGGAAAGGTTTGCGATCCCGCATGAACAACGGACCCAGAACCAGAACCCAGGATAGATAAATGGCAACCAGGCCAAATGTGAATAGAGGATGCTCCATTAATGGAAAACGTACGGCACGTGGATCTAAAAAAAAAAATATTTAAACCATCAGAATTAATACGGTCTTTAAGTAAAAAAAAATAATTATGGAGTCAATGGCATTTAATTAATTTTAACTAAATGACATTTTACATTGTTGACGTTGCAGCGGAGGCATTAATCTTAAAGTCAGTAGCCAATTTGCACGAATGAATGAAATCGTGGCTAGCACAAAAAAATACAAATAAAAACCCCTTAACAATTTGCCGGCTTACGGTTGTTCGTTATTTGTTTTTGTATCGTGAATATCATAGAGTAGTAAGCTCAAGTGGACAATTACGTTGTTTATTCAATAGCTGCACTTAGGGTTTGATACAAAAGCAAAAGCAAAAGCACAAAAGCCTAGTCAGCAAAACGACAACAACAGTGATAATACTAATAATAAGAACCGGATTAGCAAGTTGCTCTTTTATAGAACTATACACTGGACCTTACAAATGAATTAGCTAACTTCTGATATTAATTTGCAATGTCGTCATAGTACAGTCTAATGAATAAAATATCTTGGTGTAAGCACATACAATAAATATATTTGTTATTGATACAATTTCAAATTAAATTTTCCGATACAAAACTTTTCCATAACAAACATTCTATTCTAACTGTAATTGAGGTAGTTATACGCCATCCGTCGTGCTATTACTCATTGAGTAAATAGTTTTGTTAATAAATTAAGCACAATAGCTTTAAGAATATATAGATTTTGCTATCTTTTGCAACAACAAGAACGTTTTTGCTATGTTTCAAAAAAAAAGTCAGCAAATTAATCGACTTGATGCCAAACATTTTTTGTTCCTGCTCAAGTTTGTGTTCTAAGTCATTTGTTTTGTGCTTGGACTTTTGTCAGAATTCAAATCCGTGGCATTCGTTGAAGTTGTTTATATGCTTTAAATTTTGTTTTGGCTTGATTCTCGTTTCGGCTAGTAATATATTTGCATTAATTTTAATTGCTGCTACCTTCCATTGACCTTTTCACACTCGCGCGCGGCTTCAGTCAAGAATGTCAATAAGTATTATGTGTGTGTGGTGTTTTTTTTTTGTACTTGAGCAATAGTAAAGTACGAAGAATATATGGATATAAAGAGTATATGTAAATCATATTGTACTACATGCTATATACATACATATATGCATCATCTTCAGCAATGTTAATGTTATTGTTATATGTTTTTGTTATAAGTTTGTGCTTGGTTGCACACGGCAGGCACGATTAACAAATGACAGAAGAAGCGTCATAAAATGTTTAAGATCAACTTTGTAAATACATTTTAATTACGTTAATAATTGTCAAAAAAGTACAATTGGCATTGCCAAGGTCGCAATTAAGTACACAAAGAAACCTTTTTTAATTGTCCTAGAAGCTTTTTTCTTGTTTTGTATTTGTTGTTGCTGCAGTTAACTCGGTTGCTTTTGTCATTATGTTTTTTTGTGTTTGTAATTTAAAGGTTCTTCTTCTCACTATTAAAGCTTGCTGAGGGTCTACAGCCATCTAGCTATAACAACCCAAAATATAAGCTGACAATGACATCAGAGAATCTTGCTGGTGCCAAGATTTTACTAGGCGTATAACATATAAAAGGTTAGGGCGGCTGGGACTTTTTTTTTAAACTATTTACACATTTGACATGGCTACGGAAGCAATTTACGGCAATATAGTACAATATATATGCATATTAGCGCTGACACCTACCGCCATAATCTTCCTCAACCAGCTGATAATAGCGCTGCACCAGGCCCGTATAATTCCGAGAGGTATGGTGGTTCTTAAACTCATCAACTGCAATGTTGGCTATTTCAACAACCATCTCGTAGCGTGTGCTGCTGTTGTAGTTATGATAGTTCATCGTCATTTTGGCTGGAGCTTTTTGTTAGTGGTTGCGCTGAGGTAAGTGTGAGTATAGTATATATCCTATTTGTATATATATATATATATATATATATCCTAGAAAAATGTTGATCGAATTTGTTGTTATTAGCTGCTTTTTACAGCATACGACATGCTGCGACGTTCCGTTTAGTTTTGCTTTGCACTCCAAGTTGTTTGTTTTAGACACTTTGCAATAAAACACTTTATTTAGAATCGATCTTGTTTCTAGTTAAGAATGTCTCTTCTTTTTTATATATTTTTTTTTAAAACCACGCTCGCTTTAAACGCATCTAGTTCTTTGTTAGCCACCAAATTAGCCACCGCACCGTAGAATTGTTAATGCTCAACTGAATCTAAAACTTCTCAGCAATCACAAGATAAAGTAAGTTTTTAGCCGCAGCCGTAGCGTCGCAGCAGCAGCACAGCCAAAAGCAGAGAAGCTAACGTTTGCAGCGATTTGCAAGTAGTACGAGTACAAACGCTCTTACACACACACATACACACACACGCAAACACACGAAGCAAACACTCTCATGTAGATTGTCTGAGTTGGCCTAGCCAAGTTGCTTAGCTGAAAAACTGAACGAACGATTTCAAACATCCACACAGAACGGCGGAAGTTTCGTTAACTTCAACGCTGCCACCACACTGTGTATTTATGTGTGTTAGTATGTGTTATGCGGCTTGGCTCACTGAGCTTGCTAGCTTTAGTGTTAGCTTATTAAACAAGCTACGAATGGCATTCAGTTTTTTTTTAGTGTTTGTTGTTGCTGTTTTTGTGATTGTTTTAATCAGATTAATCGGATTGCAGTTTTTATGGGTCAATGCACTGAGCAATGGGGGATCGTTTTATTAAGTGGCAAATATTAGTTTAAACGCAAACATGTATAAAGCAATATTTGTAGTTGTATTTTAACACAGAAAGTTACAAAAGTTATTGGTTAGTTATTAATTAGTAAAAATTAATATGTTTTTTGCTAAAAATATTTATAGGAATAAGTTTATAATGTTTGTTAGTACAGTTTGAAAACTATTCCTAAATATTTAGTATCAATTTTATTTTAGTTTTTTGATTATTTAACATTTAACACTTTTGCGTTGAGCAGTTTTTTGAAAAAAAAAATATCAAATGCAGGCAGCATGATTATTTAATTGTGTCAAGTAAAAGTGAAGACTTTAATAAGTGTTTTTCAATAAAAATCATGAGTTCAGAAACAGGTTAAATGTATATTTACTATCTTTAATCATAATATAATTAAGCTCGCTCAAGTATCTATCCTTAAACCATAATTGCATTGTCATTTCCATTAACCTATCAGTTAACTAACGAGTCTTTTGCTTCTTTTTTTGAATATAAAGCCGTCGTTTTCAGCATACACAACTCTTGCCGTTTTATCTAAATGTTTGCTAATTAATTATAACAGAGAATCGGAAACAAAGCCCATTTTTATGCAATACTTAAATGAAAAGATATTCGACTGAAAACGGGTTTGCATAAAACATTCTCTGCTTAAAGAGCACAATGGTATTATATTTACTATTCTGCTATAAAATAATTATTTTTAGAACATGAGTAACTATTCTAACAACTTCAAAACACAAACTCATATTCTCATTTTAACTTTTTGTTTGACTAGATTTTTAATTATAGTTCTTAGTTAATAATTATGTCAAAAAAAGATGTTGCTACTCCACTGTATGAATCTGATATAAGAAAACAAGAATATTGTATAATCTTGGCCGTTCCCAATGATCCACAATCGTTCAAGATGCTTAGTGTGTTATTGTTATTGATCTACACGTGTAGACATCAACGAACAGAGTTTAAAACGAGTGATAAAGTATATAAACATGTGGACGAATAAATTTAACTATTGGCTAAATAAAAATCTTAGTTATGTCATTGACAACAGAATCGATATTCTTGTTTACAATAGAATGAATAATATTAAACAAATTTAATGCGACACGCGCCAAAAATTGTCCTTCTCAATTTTCGCTTGACCTTTGACACAAAGTTTTTTTTAAATATTTTTAATTGTTTCAATAACATCAGGATGACATTGCAGTTACTGTTGCTAACGGTTTTGATAATGAGAACAATTTAATTCGCAACGATTATTATTGGCAAAGCCGGATCTTCTTTAAGCCGGCGTTAGTATTCACGGTCTAGGTCTAGGTCTTGGTCTTGGTCTTGGTCTTGGTGAGATACCGGCTGTCGGAAGTTGAAAAAAAGCCGACCAGCTGACCAAGTTCGATGATAAATATACGATGAAGCGTTCAAGCTACCGCATTGTCAGCCCCAGCTCCAGTTAGACCATGGCAAAATGTTTTGTCTCATAACAAATAACAAATCATAATTTGCACATATACTTAATACTAATATAAATTTAAATTTTGCATTCAAGGTGATGTATCTTTGTTTGATAAAACTGAGCTGGTCAGAGTAGTTGAAAACAATTTCTAAGTAGCTGTACATTATTTTTTAAAACCTCATTATAATTTTATAGCCGTTAATTTTCCTGGTCATGCTACAAAAACGGCAACGTTGTTTGCCAGCAAATTTTTAAAAACAATTTTTCCCTATGGCTTGTAATAAAAAGTTGAAAATAATATTTATAATTAACTAAATTAACACGCGCAAAGTCAATAAATTTCTAATAAAATAAGCACAATGTGCAAGGGGAGTGGTTTTCGCTTAGGTAGTTTACCTTATCTCGGTAAATACTTGACCTGACCTGACCGTTGATCGCAGATATTTGTTTCATTGATAAACGGAAACCTTTTGTAAATCCTCAAACAATTAACTTAGAAATAATAAATAGCTATTAAGCGGTTCATCCGATTCATTGTATTGTATGCAGTTCACTATAATTGCATGCCTGTATCTTAATACCTTAACGTGTTCTTAACGATGTTATTGAATTTTTAAAGTTATGGAAACGTTTTCCAATGGAATTCACTTGCGCAAGTTTCAAGTAGAGGTGGGCCTCTGGTTTGAGGCCCGTGCCCATCTCTAGTTTCAAGTGTTGCCCTCTGGTTGATTGTCCAGTTTTTGATCCAATTTCTGGCAATGAGCAAGTTATCATTTTGTTAAGTTAGAATTTCTAGTCTATTATATATAAATTATATTGATTTAAGTATTACTAATAATAATGCAATCATTTATTTACGTTTGTTATCCGTAAAATTATTATTTCCTTATGACTTTTAGAAGTTATTCAAACTACTATAAAATCTAAACTATGTTTTAAAATTTACATAAATATATGCCCTATTGTATAACTTTTAAGGTCATAGATGCTTGTTTTTTCGATGTGATAAAGTCATTTTACCCTTAGTGACAGTGTAAATAAACAGTTCAAGAAACTATGCGCAAACCAGCTTAGTAAATAACGCTATTTTTAAGAACAAACATTATTATTAAAAGGTTGCTTTCATCTTGTTAGACAATTAAAGCGTTTTATGCTTAATAAAAGTTGTTCATCATCAATATTAAAAACTAGCATACTGAGTATTTTTCAGTCGAAATACATTCAAGCTTAAAGTTTTGGCATTTTTTGGCGAGTTAACAAATAATTTTGGTGCTAATTGATAGGGCAAAGCTGTGAAGTAAGTTGAACAATCCCCAATTGACCATAGAATTAGAAGCAGTGCCAAATAATGGGAAAGGCCACGCATAGCACAATCTAAACGAAACCATTGATGGCCAATTCCAGACACTCATTAAAATAAGAAAAAAAAAAAAACATCGACAAGTTCGCTTGGCCGTGTGCCAAGCTCTAGTGCTAATCAGTTGACCAAGTAAACTATGTACATATGTATTTGCTAGTTACATACATGCATAACACTGACTATGAATAAACGTCATATTTGTGCACGTACCCATCGTTGGCTTTGAGGCCAGTCAAAGTACAGATTCGCGCCATGACGGATCAACAACCGGACAAGTTTCATAAGCAAAAAGAAAAAAACCAACAACAACAAAAAGATGCCCAAGACTAAACATTGAATCGTAAACGCCGTTTAGTTTTACGTTTTCTAGCTAATAATAATAAGTAACGACCCAAACTGGAAATGTTCTTGTTGGTAACATTTAACCCCCGGACGCGTTGAACTTGAACATCATTTTGTCTTATCTATACTAATATAATAAAGCTGAAGAGTTTGTTTGTTTGTTTGTTTGAACGCGCTAATCTCCGAAACTACTGGTGCGATTTGAATAATTCTTTTTTTGTTGGATAGTCCATTTATCGAGGAAGGCTATAGGCTAAATAACATTACGCTATGACCAATAGGAGCAAAGACAGAGCGGTAAATGTGTAAAAAACGGGGAAAATTATTTTTATCATTTTTGAAGGCTTTCTTTGCGTGCGCTGCGAAAACGGTTCAAGATACACAAAAAATATGTATGAAAGAATTATTCCTCTATACATGACTAAAAAAAAGTCCGCGACGGCATATGTCTATCTTTTAAGGTTTAGTCACAATGACCGTTTTTATGGTACCAAATTTGGTCGAAATAATTTGTTTAAGTTGTATCAACATCATAATATTAATCTTTATTCAATTTCCGATTAAATTATCCTTCGCAGTCACAATAAATAAATCACAGGGGCAGACATTCAAACACGTGGGGATCGATTTACGCCAAGACTGTTTTTCGCACGGCCAGTTATACGTCGCCTTATCAAGATCAGGTTGTGGCGAAAATCAATATATTCTTCTGCCACAAGACAATAAAACAAAAAATGTAGTATATGCAGAAGTTCTATAATAATTTAGTTTACTTAAAAAATTGTACAGATATAAATAGTTTGGAACTCGAAAAAAAAACATAGGTTTTATCCTAAAAATTCTGCGGAAACTCGACCATTCCGAAAATCCCGCAAGAACGGGAACTATGTGGGAAAAACCAAAAATCTGCCGGAAGTCACTATTCCACGCGGACGAAGTCGCGGGCAAAAGCTAGTGAATTAATAAATGCTTTAAATTATAGTTTAGCTTATAAGAGCCCAAGTATAGATCTTCAGGCGCTGTATGTCTGTGCGGCAACAAAACTCGCTGTCTGCTTTAACTTGACATAGTTTTGTTCTTTTGCCTTGCACTTTTGGCCGGTTCTTCGTTCATCCAAAATTTTAAATTTAAATGTTTTAATTAATCCAAAAACGAAGCTACATGTATGGCATTACGCATTAAGCTATACTCTTAGGCCATATCATCTAACTGTAAGTAGGTTTATTGGCTTCGATCAGGAAACGGAAGTAAATTCTCTTCTCTTCTTCTACTTATCTTTTTTCAATGCGTAAAACGAGTTCTTGGCAAGGGCGCACAGCCTCAACGGTATTTCGCTGAATTCGATTAGCCGCAAAAGTGCTGAGGCTTATTTTATTTTCTGCTAGACCGATCTCCACACATGATTAGGCGCTAATTTATAGCCACCACGTTGCCTTTACAACGGCTATTTCCGTACTTGGAATCGAGTTTGATTTGCGCCATATCGCACTGCCAATTTGGAAAATTGGACTTGTAATAACACAATGGTTGGGTGGTAATGCAATGACTCAAAATTATGATCTTTCGAACAGACGATGCGCAACGAAGTCAGACAAATATGAAAAAAATTCATGTTTTAGTATTAAATTTTTTCAGGTTTACAAGAAGTACAAAAAAAAAGTATAAACATCAAATAGCGTTGTTTTAGATTCGAATTTTCAGTCATAATTTAAGAATTTCTTAAAAAACATTTTAAGAACGTTATGGAAGCATTCATCTTTTATGGCCTTAGAAATGATATCATTTTAATTTTGGTTTTTTTAATAAATGAATCGAATTCAAGTTATAAATATTTTGTACTTAAACAAATTATTTATCAACGAGTGTTTTATAGATATTAGAATAGTTAAACGGTGGGAACCCCATCTCGGTTCCTACCTGACTTCAGAGTCACTTTATTGCATAATTTAGCTTTTAAAAAGTAAGCTATATTAATTTGTTTTTATCTACCTCGCTGCCTATCAAGCTTCTGTTGCTTTAAAGCTTTGGTCTTCAAAGTTTGAAAACTTAAATAGCTTTTATATAGCTGAGGCAAAGTCAAAGCCAAGCTTAGCTTTTATAAAAGTCTGGCAGTGTCTGCAAAAGCTTTTAGCTACGAACTGTAGAGGGCGCCAAGAGCATCGCAAATCAACTAACAAAAACTCACAGACCAGTTAGGCGATGCATATCTTCTTGAAATACAAATTCAACAGCTTAACAGATTGACGTTAAGCACCACTAATAAAGATGCTAATTACAAAATTATATTAACAATAAATGCGTTCATAAATAAATTATGGGCAATTTGCAAAATATAAATTAAATTTTTTTTGGCGTTGCAGATATGGCCTTCAGGACAATAACTCAGTTAGGAATTGTAAAAATAATTATTCGCGCAAAGAAATTTGTACAATTAAATTTTATTACTTGTTAACAATAATCAAAAAACGCAAAACAATTATTAACGGTTTTATTTGCTAATAGGTGCGTATGTAAATATTTGCGGAAGAAATTTGCATAATCAGCAGTGACTCAAGTCTTGCGGCTCTCGGCCGAAGAAAAGCACGGTGGAAAAATTTGCAGCCAAGATAATAAACCAAATCGACAAACAATTGCATGTTGTTTGTGTGTTTTTGTGTGAATGGTCTGCGATGATCGATAAACAAAAGATGATGTGATCGAATGCGTATGAGTGATGTGTTGCATTAAGAAATAGGATGAGTTATTATTGATCAATTGACACAACAAACCCAAACAATTTTGTAAAGTTTGTCCATTTTGGCCATCTTGGCAAGGTGCGTAACTCGTTCAAACCAAACTGGGCGAATTTTGAAAATCACAACAAAACCGTTTGTCTCGTGTTAGTCTAGCAGTGTCAAGTTCAATTTGCCGGTGACACAGTTAATCAAATTTTCAACTCTATGCGGCCGCAGCCTCAGTCACAAAACCGCAGCTAGCCATCTTGGCCATTAATTTCGGATCAATACAAATCTAAAGTTAGCCTCAAACTTGAACCGGAAGTGGCATTGGGTCGTGATGTTTGATCCAATGCTCAAGAATCGAGCCCTGGGCCTTAAGAATTCATATGTAAATGAGCACACACAAAATGATAAAAAATTATCTAGTTTCCTTGAATAGAGACCGCAACCAACCGAACTAAAAATGCCCGTTTAATGAAAACCTTGAGCACACAGAGATTTTTGCTTTACCTACCATTCTCACAAGTATGCAGTTCCTTATTACATCGCTGAATTAGTTTTAATAAATATTTATTACTTAATTGTTGATTAAATCTTATTATTGACGTAATCTTAAAACAAGTTCTTATCGAATCGGAATCACCAAAAAAATATAACATAAACATTTTGAACAACATTATATTTATTTACTACTGGAACTCTCTTTCTTCGCGTTATCATATTTTCACGCCCATAATAATAATAATGGATAAACATTAAAAATCATACAAACACTGTAAACGTATGCGCCAAATCAATTATAAATTCTGTCGACGACCATACGAAACACAAACAAGCCAACAAGTGGCAGGCTGTGAGCTGAGCGTAACCCAAAAGCTGTTGTCATTATAATGATCGATAGAGATAAGAAGGAGACGGAATGAAACGCAGCTTCCAAGCAAATGAGGCGAGCACAAAAGAACATTTAAGCCAAACAGAAGAGCTACTAGCTACTATTAAACCAAATAACAACACCAATTTAAAAGCATCAACAGCAACAACAAAAAAGAAGAAGCAGAAGAAGAAACCACCAATAGATCTAGCAACTAGTCTAAAGACTATGGACGAAATTTTAATACATAGCAGCGAACAAATCGGCGTAGCAGTTCAGTACGCGTACAAGTTTCGTGGGTAGCGGATGCCAACTGAGGTCTCTCTCCCTTACAATGCACACATACTATATCTAGCTACATAAATTATAAAGATCAAAAAAACAAAAAGAAAAAAAAAAACAGTTGTCATGGTGTTAGCATTAAGAGCACTTACTGTTGTTGCTGCTGTAAATTAAGTGTGATACGATTGCAACAGGTGCTTGTGCTCTAATTTTGTCAGTGTCTAAATACATATATTCAGAGGGTTACAAAAGACTGTTTGTGTGTGTGTAAGTGTGTGTGTGCTAAACTTCACTGTGATCCTTGATCAGGCGCCCTCTTAATTCCCGCCACATTGTACCGACACGCGCCAACCAAAAAGCAGAGGAAAAAATAGAAGCGAGAGAAAGAGAAAAAGAAGCGAGAGATAACTCACAATTTGTATGCAAATTGTATGCAAAACCCATCAATAGACCGAGTGTCAAAAGGTTGCCAAGGCAAGGTCATTAAACTTTTACTTTGGCGGCAAGTCTCAATCAACAACAAGCAACAATACATAAGTTCTTACGACACTTGTTGTAATTGTTGACACAATTTGTTGCTCGCCAGGGCCTTGCCACAAACAACACTCCAAGCCCACTTTAACAAATGACTAACCAAGTGGAAATGCAGCGAATCCAAATCCTCAAGATGATGCAGAGATTTATGTGACTTTTGACAGTTGTCTGGTTCACACCTTGCCCAATGGTCAGAATCGTTCGACCAAACCAAACACTAAATAATAAATGTGGCAAGGTCTAAAGGCATCACACTATGTTCATTAGCCAAGCGCAAATTTGATGGCTCATTTGTACAATGTCTATTTGTTTATTTGACTTTAAGTCATTTAGTCAGTCACTTAGTCAGTCAGGTTTTAAAAATTGATAATTTTAAAACCCGATTTTCAAACCGAATGCTATTTAGCACCTCCACTTTTTGTTTTTTGAGGCTCATTTTCTGGTTCGTTCTGCCTTTATTGTTGCAGCAAATAGACGAAAAATAAAAATAAAAACAAAAACAAAAAAAAAAAACAAGTCAAAAACAATGCAGGAAATGAGCCAAAGCAAAGAAAACCTGTTGGCTATGAGTCGATACTGCTTGTTAGCCAACTTGCCCTTCAAACAAACTTATTTGATCGAACTAAATATGAAAGAAGCTGCCCAGAATATACACAAAAATTATTGGTGTGAATTATGAAGCGGTATGAACGGCAACCCAAACTTTTTGCTACGGAAGTAACAGTTAAAAAAAACATACCGAAACATTGCCACTTTATAGCAGTTTGATAAATGGTCTCCAATGGAGCGGCCTTTGCTGAGTTCAAGTTGCCCACTCGATGCGATGCAGCTATCACATTGAACATATGTACTACCAAACTTACAGTTATTAGCGGTTGTTTCGCTTGTTTCGGCTGTTTTCGGATTATCTGACAATTATTCAACCGCTGGCTGTGTTTCCGTGCCACTGTGCACACACGTGAGCCATGGCATTGCATAGTACCACGCTGGTGAATCTTTTGGTTGAGTGCTGGTGCTGATGTTGTCGCCCAATTACTGTGATCTTGTGAAGCAACTTTGTTTTTTGTTGCGGTTATTTAATTCATAATAATGAATATAATTTTACTCGGTTACATGATAATTTTGCATTGCACACACACACAAACAACTTAAGGCAAACGGCGACAGCTTTCAGCACCAAAGTTTTGTATTATTATTAATTTTGGGTGCCAGTAATAAAAATATGGCCACGCCCTTAACGTTGACATCACACACATATTTTATCTTACTTTATCTGAATTTGCATCTCAGTTCGCAGCCAAGAAGTCGAGTTTTGTTTGTTTCTGGCCAAATCATGCCCGCTAGCAACAATATAATTAACAATAGTTAATAATGCCCAGACAACTGGTCTTCTTTTTCATGTTGTTATTTTTTTTTTATTTGAACGGCATTAACATATTTTGAAAAATTTATAAGCTTTATCATGATTAAACTACAATTTTGATTCCACCTCATGCAGAACATTGGACAAAAACTCGTTCGAGCTTAGCAAATTTTTAAATTTAAACAAAAAACAATTCCCTCGCTGTCACCTCCCATTTAAACAAACGGCGACAAGAGGAAGTAGAAGTTAAATTTAAAAATGGCGGCCGTTAACGCATCCCAAACGGATTATTGGAACTTTTTGTTCATCGAGCTGGCTGGTGAGTAATAAAAATTGTTAAACAATAAGTTTGTTGTAGTTTGTGTTGTTTAACCAAATTCATTATGTCTCTTTAGATCCACGTACAAATGACTGGTTCCTGATCAAGTCACCGCTTCCACTGCTTACAATACTCGGCTTTTACTTGTACTTTGTTCTGTCATGGGGTCCACGTTTTATGAAGGATCGCAAGCCCTTCAAGCTAGTACGCACGTTGCAGATCTACAACTTCTTTCAGGTGGCATTGAGTGTTTGGATGGTGTACGAGGGCGTCATTATATGGCAATATTATAGCTGGCGCTGTCAGCCAGTGGATTGGTCAAGAACACCAAAAGCCTACAGAGAGGCGCGGGTTGTCTACGTTTATTATCTGGCCAAGATTACTGAGCTGCTCGATACGATCTTCTTCGTGCTGCGCAAGAACGATCGTCAGGTCACATTCCTGCATGTCTATCATCATACGGTAATGCCCATGATTAGCTGGGGCACTTCCAAGTACTATCCTGGCGGACATGGCACATTCATCGGCTGGATCAACTCCTTTGTGCATATCATTATGTACTCGTATTATTTCCTTTCCGCTTTCGGACCACATATGCAAAAGTATCTGTGGTGGAAGAAGTACATTACCAATCTGCAAATGGTAAGTTAATCGGAAACGTCAACATCTTTCTGTTCTAACCTTTTGAATTTCTTTAATTTAGATCCAATTCTGCTGCGCCTTCATTCATCAAACTCAACTGCTTTACACCGACTGCGGATATCCAAGATGGTCTGTCTGCCTAACGCTGCCTAATGCCGTCTTCTTCTACTTTTTGTTCAATGACTTCTACCAGAAGTCCTACAAGAAGAAACAGGCAGCTGCTGCTCAAGCAAAGGCCGAAAAGGAAATTAGAAACAATAATAACAATGAGAGCTGTGCCAAGGATCTGAATGCCGCAATTGTTGCAGCAGACTCGGCACAACAGAAGAAGGTGCTGTAAGTCAAAATAGTCTAACCCTAGAACATCCTTGAGCCCATTCCTTCCTCATTCTCCCACCACCTCCCCCCAACTTTCCCTCCACCTCTCCCAAACACTCGTACAAAGCGAGACCCACATGGCATAACTCACACTGCGTTGTTCTATGTACAACTTTGTTGACTAATTTCTTAAGTAATCCGCCGCCAAAAAACAACAAGACGACCACATAAAATGAAGACAAAAGAAAATATTGAGACAAACAGTTAAAATGCTTTTCGCAGCCATCATCGCTTCGTTTGATGTACGTTTGTGTTTTGTCTATGAACGGACACAAATGAAAGAAGTTGTATGTTTTTCAGCCAAAAAAACAAAACAAAACGATTTAAGTTAAGTTAACGCGCTTGTTCATTATTCGAAACAAAAAACGGAATTAGTTGTGTAAATAAGTTAAGATGCTTATATTTTATATATATGTACATATGTATATTGGTATATAAAGTAAGAATAAATAAGAAACCATAAACCATACAAAATAAATTTATTGGTTTTTTCTAAAAAAAATACATTATACATAATCAGACTTTGCTTAAAATTTCTGGTTATCAATGAATTGCAAGTTTTGTTTGCGAATGTCTTTAAATCATATATATTTGAATATAGCGGAAGCAGAATAATCATATCGGAAACATTGGAAGAAAAAAAACCCCATACAAATGATATCCGGGCGTGTCGAAACAGGTCCACGATCGATGCTGTTCGATGTTTACCATGCATATTTTTAATTGAATGAATTCATGAATAATTAAATAGAATTGCAGATTTGATGTGGCCATTGTTGTGTCTAGAATCCAGAGTGCTTTAGTAAAAGGCAATGCCAGAATTTGATTTCAGGCTCACCTTGAAGATGCCAGTTCGCTGTTGAGCAACAAAAGTATCTTTTTGAAATATGAACAAGCCCTGAGCTTTTCACACAACCTTTTTACTGCACAATCAGTCAGAAACGGAACCTTTAAGCCAAAGCGGAAGTCCAAAGCATCATCAGTGAAGAGCCTCTGATCGGACACCGAATTATAAAGCATCATCAGTGAAGAGCATCTGAATGGGCAGCAAACAGTAGCATTTAAGCCGGTTTGCTTTTTGGCCTTGATCTTGACCACAACCAAAGCATAGTCTATCTCTCTTAGTCTTTGTATGATTTTGTTTCGATTATAGCGGATTCCGGATTTCGGGGCAGGGTCGTAATTTGGAGTCGCGTAATCAATTTATGTGAGGTTCTTTTTTTATGTTATGATATTTATTTTTAAAATATTGGTGATATTTGAATAGTTGCATTTAACATAAAACTGTTGTGTGGAAATATTTTAGAAGATTACATTTTTGATTAAAAAAAGGCACATAAAAAATAAAAAAAAGGTTAATTTGTTTTTGGAAATGATTTTGTTACCTAACAGAACAATATCGATCAAGGCAGCGCATTTTAAATACTTTCAAAAATTTTATAAGTAAAAGGTAATCTATAATATAGCTACAGTATATAAATATCTTATTTGAAAGCAAACAAGGCCAACTTTATTTTTTATAGCCCCATTTTCCGATATCATTTCCATACCATTTGCATACAGCGCCTTAAAGTATGCCAAGCTTCTTGCACTTTGCACACATACAAATTTTTGTAAGACAACAAGAACCCTAGTTCCCCCTAATATGACATTGTTTGCTTGAGTTTAAAGTGCGCTACCAAAAAAACGGGGATTTCTTAAAGCTGAATGTCAGTTTTGCAGTATCTTAATAAGATTAAAACTCATTGTTTTTATGCATGCAAATTTTTTATTTTAATCAATTCAAGCTCGCACACTTTAAGCTATATTTAAATAAAAAAAAACCAACTTGTGTTTGTTTAGTGTCAATGTGAAAAAAACTTCAAATACTATTAACAAATATCCCAACGTTGTGAGTTGACAATTCTATATATAAAGCTGATCCAAGAAGAACAGCAAATACTATCAGAAATTTAAGTGGCTGGCATAATTTTCATACTTGATCTCTGGATGACACGAAATGTTCCACAACGTTCTACAAAAATTTGCATATTTTTTGATTAATGAGATAATATATGTACATATACATATGACTAAATCGAGCCATTGGTGCTTGACTATGTTAAGTCCCTCACCTTCCACAAATTCTGGAATAACTTGTCTGCAGAAACTTATGAAATTGTTTTTTTTATAAAGCAAAAACTTGATCTTCTAGTCCCAAATATCGCGAAGCTTAACCACAAGAATAAAACAAATGAAAATATTATACCCTTTTGCTCTCTGGGGTCTGGGTAATCGAAAGGAATTAGAATTTATAATTTTTTTTTTTGTCTTTTATTATGCTCGTCTCAGCGAGTCGCCATTGTGTCTCAGCTTTAATCGATGAACGAACCTGTTTGTCGCACAAGCTCAAACAAAAAAAATCAATTGCATAACTTGCGGGCACGCGAGCCAAGTTCGAGCCGAAGGCCCTGAGATCTGTATGGGGGCATTAATCACTGCAATAAAAGAAATTCAACCGTTTGTGATCTGCATAAACTTGGAAACGAGCTGATTTTAGCGCTTTTAACTATCATAGATATTAATGGCGGGTTGGGGAGGCCTGCGGCTGTCATACATATGTATGTAAATCGCTAACCAACTGGTTTCTGTCAGGGGATTAGAATGAACTTGAAGGTTAAAGCCGGCTCAAAGAACACTTGTAGAAAAACAATCAAGATTTGATTTAAAAAAACAATTAATGTTTATTTTGTTGATAATTCACATAATTTGAAACAATTGAATTTCGAATAGTTTTTTTTTTAAAAATAAGTTTAACAGACACTCAGACTTACACGCACACATAATACATGCACACACACATACAGACATTCTCACTTACACTTACACACCTAGGTATTTGGATATACTCTTCTGCTGTTTGGCATAAACGTTATAAGTACATGCTACATTATACAAAGTTCAATTAACAGATTCATTTCATATACAGATAGGGTAATGGATAGACACACATTTAACACTAATCTAAAGCCCCGCTATAACAAACGTACAGCTAATTTACAAACGAAAGAAAACCCAACCTATAAGGAAAAGTCCACTGCGGCATCATTCCGACTTTAGAGACTTAACACTGTTATTGTTTAGATCGATGTAGGGCTTAAAATCGCTGGCACTGTTGTGGTTGGTGTTTGTGTTCTCCTTGTTGGATGGCATTGGCATGCAGCCCATGCCGCCGGCAGCACGAAGCGCCGATTGCGCCAAATTGAGACTTCTGCCACCAGCATTGTGCGCCTTGCCATTGGCATCGATGCTCTTGGACTTCTTGTACGTTTTGCGATAGAAATTGCCAAACAGATACAGAAAGATGACCGTGTTGCCCACAAAGAAGAAGGTCAGTGTCTTGGGCATATTGCAGCCCTTGGCGCCCACAGTCAACATATAGCCAAGAATCAGCACAAACTGGAGCAACTGAATGCTGGTCATGTACTTCTTCCACCACAGGTACTTCTGGTACTGTGGTCCCATCGCAGCGACCATGTAATAGAAGTACATAATGATGTGCACACCGGAGTTAAGAATGCCAATGATGACGCCTTGCTCGCCGGGCGCATACTTCAGATAGCCCCAGGAGAAGAGCACTGTGATTGTATGATGATAGACGTGCAGAAACGAGACCTGATTGTTCTTCTTGCGCAGCACAAAGAACGTGGTGTCCAGCAGATCAATGATCTTTGAGAAGAAATAAAACCAAGCGCCCGAATACAGGGCCAAATTCTGTTCGCGGGTACGATTGATTTCGCATTTCTTGGACAGTATTGAGGCCATGACATTACTCTCCCGAAATGACTGTTACCCAGAAAAAAGAAAGAAAGAATATAAATAATGATTAGTTTTGTTTTCATTGCGCATCCGCCACGTGTACTTACCGTGCGACACATCCAAATGGAGTAGCACACTTGAAAGGCATTGTAAAAGACCATAATACGCTTCAGATCCATTGGCTTGCGATTCTTCATGAACTCGGGTCCAATCTTTAACACAAATGCCAAATAAACCAAGACAACACCAACCACAGGCGCCGGTGAGCTCATCAAGAACCAACTATCCACAGTATCATCTGAGAAAATCATTTTATTATAATACTCAAGCATAAATTATTTAAATGGAACACTTACCCACACCCTTGGCTAGGCCAGAGATACGCTCCTCAAATATCTTCATGTAGGTCGTCATATTTTAGTTTTGGCTACACGACTGCAATGAAACAAGACCGCAAAAACACATTTAGAAATATTTCGGTAGCTTTTAAGCTATTTTGGGCGCTTGACGTCCGCACTGCGCGTTGCCAAATTATTGAATGAAATATTCTAAGCTGACAGACGCTTAGACAAGCTATTCACGTTCGAGCCAAGCTACAGAGACGTAAGTAGACGGAGAATGAGACCGGGCTCGATTGATTATGCTCGGGTAGGTAAGCGTGCGTGGCATATGGAATGCAAAGTTGAGCACGCAAATATTATATATAGTACAAAAAACAAAAAGAAAATGCTTATCCTATATGCAAAGGGGCCATCGCAAACCCAAATACAAATTGATAGACAATAAATGACGCCAGCAAAACTGAAGCTGCAACTGGCAACAATATTGATTCAATGCTCCAACAAACACAAAAACGAACAGAAAATCAAGTATCAATAATATTGTATGGGGGATTCGCATAATTAAAACACGCGCGCCGGTTTCTTGGTAGCTATTTTGTGGTTCTGTGTAGCTTTAACTAAGTGTAACCGCAAGCTAGTATCTTAAAGACCTGATCAAGTTGAGCTCTGTGTGGTTAAAGTGTGTGTGTGTGTGGCTTTCTTCAAGGCTAGATTTGAATTTTTCGCCTTGGCACTAAAGTCGTATAACTTTGGCATTCATCTTGCAGATGCTAAATGTATCTACACACATATATTTAGATATTAGTATTCAAGATGGCGCAAAGTTCTCGCTCGCTCGCTCTCTCTCCCTCTCTTGGTCACTTCTCTGTCTCTCGATCGATACATATTAAGGCAATGTTCTTAACATTTACATACTAGCAACATTTGTGGCTTGTGCATGACTCGCTCGTAGTTCGCTTATTTAAATAATTATACATACGTATTGTATACGATTCCATTTTGTTATTTAAATTGCACGCGGAACAACATTGAGCACATTATGATTATTGTGGTTCTTTCTGCTGCATATGTCTTTTGCGCCATCTAGTTAACTTAATGTGTGATTTAAAGACATTAATTTTCAATTACTTAACGTTTGTTTTGGTTTTGGCCATTTGGCTTGAGTATTAATGAAAATTTGATTACTCAACACTTCCGGTTAAATGGGGCGGCCTTGCAAGGGCCCGTTTAGAATCCAATATTCTCTTTTGTTTTGTTTAATGTGCAAGTTGATTTTTTATTTATATTTTTTTTAATTTGTTTCATAAATTTCGTGTTGTTGATTGGAGTTTCAGCGGAACAAAGCCTCTATGGCGTGATGGTAATAAAAAAACGATTTATGAACTAAACTAAATCAATAAATATATATAATTATATTTTTATTTAATAAGAACAACTCTCATAAAAGCTTTAACGTACTATACACAGCCTTCTTAGCAGTGATCAAGAGAGAGAGAGAGATAAAGATAGACAGCTTTGGCCCAATTACAAATGATTATGCGAATTGTCGCGCACATGGCGTACACTTGATATACCAATATCAGAAATCTCTTTCTGAAGAGAATCAAACTACAACTACAAACAAACAAACAAACACCTGTCACCAACTGATCCCTACGAATGTTTGATCACTCAATTACTGAGCTCGCCTCTCAATTCCAAGCCCTGTTCCAAGCCAGAGCTGCTGGAGCTGCGACGCTGACAATCTCTATGGGAAGCCAACAAAAAACAAAAAAATCTGTTTTGTATGCAAAGTGTTGCTTTTGCGAGCTGCTATCGTCAGAGTCCGAGAGATTGACACTGGAGACAGGAAAATGAGCTTCGCGGCATTATCACGACCAAAAATGTGACGCCAATTGGCAAACAGAGAGATGGACAGACGGACAGACAGTTGACAGTTTCAGTGACTGACTCTCGAGTCTTTGTCCACTTCCCCCTCTACTTGCCCTTGCCAAGTATGGGTTGCTGTGTATGCCGCACACCTTTTGCGCACCTTTTTGCTACAGTTTGAAACCGTTTTGTAAGCCAAAAGGCCGCTGGCCGGACAGATACTCGCGCTATAAACATATGTCTATGTCTAGATTCTTCCGTGACCGCCTCGCCCCGCTTGCTCAAGCGTTTCATTAGCAAAATATATAGAAAACATTTATTATATATAAAGAAATAAACAAATGAAAGCAATAATGTGGAAACACAATAAAAAAAAGATAATAATAATAAAAAATAGCAGCACACGCAGCACAAAATTGATTTGTATGCATAATTGATTAAGCGAATTTTGTAGCCTTTAACAGCATGTTATTGTTTTTTTTTTTTTTTTTTAGCTGCCTTCAAATTCGCAGCGTTGTCAGAGATGGAATTGCCCAAAGCGCCCAAAGTGTAAAATTTTGTGAAACATAAACAGGTATAGAAAACTTCTTCAACTTGCTTTACATCTAATTAGCGTGTGTTGAAATTACAAAAAAAACCAAACAGCTGACAAAAAACCTTTTGAACATTAAACTGAGGTTAAAACAAACTTCAAACCCGCCTTTGTTTGTTTCTTCTGCTTATAATTATATATTCTTTATACAATGTATATACTTTTTTTGGTTGTTAATATTTTTCACACGATTTTAATGCTGCAATTAATGATCTTTAATGCAGCTGCATCTGCAACTTTGCATGTTGCACTAAGATAATTGCGCTGAGCAAATAATTACACATCTATGGGCGACAAATGTATTTTGTGTGTGTGTGTTTTTTTTTATGTGTATGTATAGTTTTTCACACAATTTGACAAGTACCGTGTGACCTCCACAAGCTCAACAACTACCAGTAACAACATCATCACCTGTACTAGATCTCAATTCCCACTCCCGAACTTCCACTCCCCTAGCCCACTTCCATAAACAACAAAATAAAATGACGGATGTTTAGTGAAGCGAGATTTTCACACGCATACGAGCTATGTAAAATCAAACAATCACTCAAACAGTTAGACTTTAAGACAGAAATTGCCCCCGCTAAGTTACCTGAATATAATAATAGTTTTAGGAACAGACACTCTTAGCAAATATTGCAAATTTCTGTATAGACGTCAGCGCCCTTAAAAGCTTGTTCAATAAGGAAACAGACAAATAACAAAGCACTTTAAAAGGAAGAATTTCGAAAACAATAATACAAATATTTAAACACTTATACCAAGAATTTCTAGTTAAGTGTTAAACAAAATCTACCGCAAAAGTGCATTTTATAAATTTTAAGTGATTATTATATAAAATGTATGACATTCAGATCTTGTTACTGCCTTAAAAAAAGCATTCAAGACATAAATGTACCAACTAACGATTTTTCTATATCTATTTGAAACTTACATGCACAGAATATGCTAATATATTAACTATCAAAATGCCACATTAAATCTCAAGTTTGGCTGTTAATAAACTTTATTAATGCGCTGTTATTTTAATCGTCTCTAATAAACGATTTCCTTATTATAGTTTTCAAAGCTCTTTGGTTCTGCTGTGGCATTTTGACTTTATGGATGTCCATGCAAGTAATGGATTTGTTTTTGTTTGCATAAACTGTTTCGCTTGCATAAAAACGTATGTACATACATATGTATACATATATGTACTTATCCATTTATGTGCAGTGTAAGGTGCTGAGGTTAATCTTTTGGTTTTGACTGAACATTGTATATGTTGTCATGGTGTCTAAGCTCTCGAATTATAATATGACAACCAGAGCAAAGTTGTTGCCGAAATGCTGTGTTGGCAACAGGCGGACACCGATGATGGACTGACTGGTAAGTAACCGCTGTTCGGTTTGGTCTTTAGCCAGAAAGTCGTCGGTGTTTAATTACTAGGTAAATATTTGCAGCGTTAATTGGGGTTTTGACTCTTCTTATTTTTTGTTTTCTTTTTCGCTGTTGCTTTTGAAAACGCTTTGGTATTTATACATATACAAATCGCACGTGCTTCAGTCTCAAAAGCAATGCTTCATTTCTCAAACTTAGCCATGAAATTATATGACGTGTGAGGGGGTTAGGAAGGGGGGGGGGAGGTAGGGAGTGATGTTGAGTGGAAGGTAAGGGGTCAAAGCTGTAAGAGATCTGATCTTCGTGCAGCTGCAACGCAATCGCCATTTATTGATTACAAGTTCAAAGCGTTTAGTTTTGGCCGCCTCAAAGTTGTCAGTCTTGGCCTTGGTTGACTAGCAAAAAAAAAATAAAAAATTGCAGCCAGTAGCAGCAAACAGCTCTTTAGACAAGTTTCAGCACTTAATCTATGTGCATTGCATTGGGTTAAGGTCAACTAGAAAACATTCAGACAGATAGACAACGCCAAAGCGCCAAGTGCCAAGCACCAATAAAGAAGCATTAGCAAAGAGCAACAAAATGGCAACTAACGAAAATTAGTCAAGGTAGCCAAGCTGTATGCTTAGTTTGAGCTTAGTTGCAACCAAGTTAGTGCACAAACATTACCAACTAAGTATTTATGCTGTTGTTATTGTTTTTTTAGTTGTTGCAGTTAAGCCTGGAATGATTTAGCAGCCAGCTTTTAACTTTGGCACAGCCCACATTTTGTTTTTAATACCAAAAAAAAGTGCTGCTCGCTTGTCAAATTATAATTTATGCGCATTTGCAATGCATTAGGTCTAGCGTAATTCACTTTAACACTTTTAAAACACTTCCGTACCTGTTTTGTACTCAGTTATTGATGATCCCGTTGCACGCACCCACACATGCAAACGCACACACATACACACACACACACACACACACACACAAGTACACGCACTTAGCCACGAATCAATGATGAGCTGGTGTCACACTCACACTGGGATAGCTGGGGTGGTTGGAGATTCGATGGAAAACCGTCAACGGCGAACGCCAAGAAGACACTAATACGGAGTTCTCAACACTCGGCTGTATAAATAAACAAAATATGCGCGTTCATCCGCCGGCCGAAGCGTTAACGTCGTCGCCAACGTCGACAGCGGCCAGAACGCGGTGCCAGGCCCAGAGATAAAAAGCACACATACACACACACACTCATATACTCACACAGGTGTAAGCTTCGGTTTTTCGACTTGGTCTTGGTCAATCTATTTTGCCGTTTTTTGTTATACCAGCTTTGATGCAAGTTGAAGTCGTGTTAATTGCCGATTTAAATTTTTGCTTGAGCGCTGATACTTTTTGTATTTTTATTTTCGGTGGTAAGGTCAAGTTTGAAGCAATTAACGTGCGTATTACAAAGCGGGCCAAAAGAAAGCAAAACTGTTAGTTATTTTCATATTCGCCAAATTGTGCAAAAATTGATTGTTTTCATTTATTTTTTTTAAGTTTATTAACCTCTTTAAAGTCACGCGCAGCTCTTGGAGATGATATCGCCCGATTAATCCGAACATAAGAGCCCGTCAAAACAAAAGCAAGTCAACAACAACTCAAAATAGCTTCTTTTTTTTCGTTTTTGACTAATTGATTTATTATCATTGTCACGGCAGCAAATTTAGTAATGTTGAGTGAGTAACGAACCGAAAAGCCAGCTCTTATGACATTATGTCGCAGCTTTATTACGGTATTTTATGAGAAATTACGCAAATGTTCATTTAACACATTTCGTTTATGTGAAAACTAACCCATCGATAAGTTGTGGCTTTCCCAAACTACACTGTTAAATACATAATTCAATATTTGCTCTAGCCCAAATAGGCAATTCAATTGTCTGACTAGGGTCTTCCGGGTCTTCCATTTCAATATACTTGTCTCAAAACTGATTTGCGTATACATATTCAGTATGAGTTATCATTGGTATGCGTTTCGCATGTTTTTTAATTAGTGATTCTCTTTTGTGCGGCTCCGAATAATGCCTTGAACTTCAAAGTTAATACTGTCATCTTTAAATATAATGACGTTTACCGCTAAGAGCAACTTATACTAAACTTTAAAAGCAGGTTAAGCAGCTCCTTGGCCGAGATAACACTGATGCGAGCTTATCAGAATGGTGCCTTGGGCCTATTGAAACATTGACCTGGTTTAGTTTTCTACCCAAAAATTATGGAAGTAATAAACTAATATGTACTTTTATCGTATGTAAAAACTTAGACCTAGAAAATCGCAAGCTTTAAAATAGGGCTACTATGTATTACTATTGCATCAATAAAAAATTAAATACAAAAATTTCTTTAATGCACAATTTTGCAACCATAACGTATTTGTTTTTTAACATAAAGGTTTTTTGGAAACAAAAAAAACACGTACTTTAATGATACTAAGGAGCCAGCATTGACAAATTCCTGAAGCAAATTAACTCAAACAAATAACAAGATACAGTTAATCTGCCGCCTCAAGTTTTCCCGAAACACAAATAGTTCAAATAGAAACACATTATATACTTATATAATAAACACATCGATTATAGGAGAAAGACATATTTTTTTTTTGGTATTTGTAAGCGTTGTCGTATTCGAATTCAAATTGTGCACGCAGTGTATGGTATTTAAAAGATTTATTTTTGTATTTGGTATTTTTTATATCGATAACGATAATGTTTGTCGAAACTGCGCTGCAAAAGTATTATTGATTGGAAAGAAGAAGAAACGGCAGCAAAAGAAAGGCGCAGCAAGCAAAAAGTACGCTTAAATCAAATTCTATTGCTTATTTTGTTATAATGTTGTGCTATTATTATTGATTGATACTTCGCTACTTTAGCAATACATTTTGCATCGAAAATCGTGAAATCGACTGTCAAATTGCACACAAGTACGCAAATAAAATTACGGCAAACGGGCCGATACAAATTTGCCGAATACCGAGAGAGAAAAAACATAAAAAATCAACAGAAACCAAGAAAATCACCAAAAGTAACCTTCAGCCATGACCAATTTGGAAAAGCAACACGAAATGGTGAAGCGGAGCCTTGTCGAATTTGTCAGTGCACACATTCCAGGTGCTGATTTCAGCGTAGTAGATGAAATTGTTCTCTCCTACATTATATCTATACTCGAGGAAGCATCGCAGGATCCGTGCTTCGATGTTGAGGGTTTTGTTGAGATGATGGGTGCCTACTTTGAAGAGTTTTCAACAATTGATCAAGGCGTTATATGCGAATGGATTTACAAGCTGGCCAACGAGCTAACCGATATTGAAAAGAACCAAGACCACAGCGTGGTCAATTTATCGCTCCAGTAAGCCATGACCTATTCAATGACTGTATGTTTACATTTGCATTTTGTTGACTTACTTGTTTTTTACAGCTCTTTGAGCCTCTCAAGCCTTATGCCAGAGTCAAAATTGCGTGCTCGCAACTCGTCCATTTCCGAGAAGGATGAGTTATCCTCGAATAATAGTAGCAGCAGTGGCGGCGGCGGCTGCAGCAGCAAGCGATCCCAACACTTGTCGGAGACCAGCGATGGTGGCTCCACAGATAGCTCTAGCTCCACTTGCGAATACTTTTTTGACGAAGCTGAAGTGCTGCAGGAAATGTTTCCCGATACGGCTTACGTTGAGGTAAGTTTTAATTATTAGATTAATTTCAGTTTCATTAAGTATCACATGATTTAAAAAAAAAAAAAAAAACATCCTGGCATTGTCAACACTTGAAAATGGGCGATAAGAAATTTTAAAGTATACATACATTTTGTATACCAACTCTTAATATCTCATTACCAACCCTCCAAATTGTAACTTATCTGTAACTTTACTTATCGAAATTTGTTGCAGATAAAGCACTGCGTTGCCATATCCAAGGGCGACATTGATGGAGCCACTCAGATACTTTTGCATCGTCAGGAAACTAACCAAAGTCTCACCGACAAGACATATACTGTGGGTATTAGAAAGAACGTCGTTGTTGATGACAATGAGCTTAAAAATCGCATTATAGCTAGGTAAATCGAGTTAACGAACTAAGTGGATAAACTTTTAATGCAAAATTTTTTGTAGATACTCATATGTTGACAAGAATGCCACACAGCGCGAGTACAAGCCGGTGGTGCCCAAAATGGAGCCGCGTAAACTTGTGCGCTATCGGGATAATAAGATTGTATCGCTTAAGGGAGAGCGTTTCACTGAAGTCAAGCGTGACGAAGATGCTGAGTTAAAAAAACCCAAGAAGCAGATTCAACCGTAACTAAAGAGGAACAAAACCCACAAGTATTTTATCAAGAAGCAACTTAACCCACAACCACCTAATAATTCCGCACCAACGACACCTATACTTGAACGATTCAGCAGCAGCAGCCAACGCAATGAAAAAGTAAACGAGCACAGTTTATGCACAGTGCTGCATATGGGTGAGAACAGAAACAACCACAAGATCGCTCTCAGCCCAACCAAAATCCCATGCCTGGCATTTTCGCCAGTTGTAGCCATGCTTAGCCAACGTTTAGATGCTTCCTTGCCTATACAAACACAACACAAATCCGACTATATAGGAGACGAGCAACAAGAGCCGTGCAGAACAGCAGCCGCATCGAATAATCCAATATTTATAATCAAGGAATCCCCATCTGAGTTTACTGGCAATTTGTTGCTGCTGTTGTTACTTTGCTTTGCCGGTTATTACTGTAAGCCACGGAATTTTTATCATAACCAAATTGTGGACAAAGACACAAAGACTTTACATACCAAATTAGTTGATAGTTATGTTTTAGGTATCGATTTTGCATTTCGCTCAGTTTGCCTCACCCAGGTCATTGTTATCAACCACTATTTATGAGTTTCGTTTCGGTGACAAGGATGCGGCCCCAGAATGTTCTGGGCTGCTGCCTGTCGCTCATGACAACGCTTGTGGTCGCGCCTGAACATGTGGATTATAAATAATTCATAGTTCCTTACGTCATGCGGTTTAAACCAAATTGAATACTATACTGTAACATATTTTTTGTGACCTAAATTGCTCACTTGTGAATCTCGAAGGCATTAGAAAAAGAATGCAATACAAAATATTTCTTGCCGTGTGCTCTCCACGGTCAGGCGCGACGCTCAATACGAATTTGGCGCTTTAATAGACTTATTTAGATGATTTTTAGGTATTCGAATTGAAATGTTTTGTAAGTGTGCGTTTCAAAAATGCAACTGTACATTATCTTGCCATAAGATTTATGTTAAAGTTCTTATATTGTTTTTACTGTGTAAAACATTACTTTTACTATTTATGTGTTGTTTTGTTTTGGTCTAAGCAAACTAGCAACAGTAACACAAAAGCCATGCAACAAAAAAAAAAAGCAACTAGTCCTCATCGTCCTGAGAACCCTATACCAAAGCGGCTGCTGCTCGGTAGGACACAGCAATAAAATAAACATATTCAACTTATAAAACTAATCGATAATAATCAACTTTAATATAACCTTAACTTAGCAAGCTTCATTGTAATTCCTACAAATGTTAAAGGCCCAGCGCAATTCATTTTTATATTTAAGTATATCATTCAACGCATTAGCTCTGCATACATTAATTGCTCTTTAATTGTTAATTGATTTTAATAATTTTATGTTATGTTTCTTCATGTAACCACCATTTTATTTATATTCAGACAATTGCTTACAAGTTTTATGTTTTTCTTTTAAGCTTATTACTGACTAATCGGTATTTGCATACATACATATGTATGCATGAATAATTTATTTTTGTATTTCATTGGTTTTGGTTTTTATGATATTATTCAAATTTTGAATTTTAGTTTTATATATATATTATTTTTGTGATATTAGCGTAACAACAAATTGATTACAACAAAAAGGCAAAACTCGAATTAAACTTTTGAAATTAAATAAATATATTGTATCAAAATAAATACAAAATTAATATATTGGGTGATTGTTATTTCAATTAATCAAACGAGTTGAATAAAGAAAATGAATCAGCAAGCAGTGGAGTAAAAATAATCACGATGAAAGCTTCAGCTAGCGCTGCTGTTGAAGCTCGCCTGGATTATTTCCACGCATTGTCCAGAAAACGCATAATTTATTCTTTGTTGCATAAAAGTATATGTATTCTGCATCTTAGTATTCAAATATCCAAGTTATCAACAGTGAGCCTATCGAGTTGCGTTGGTCACACTTAGATGGCATCGTATACATATACATAAGCTGATGTGGCAACTCTGCTGTTGAACCAAGATGGCGAGTGTCGTGTAAAGCGTTTTTTGCATATTCATTTTATCAAGAAAAATCGCCAGATACAGTCAAAATGACCACAATCGCAGATTTGTTTACCAAATACAATTGTACTAATTGCCAGGATGATATTCAAGGCATTCGTGTACATTGTGCAGAGTGCGAAAATTTTGACCTGTGCTTGCAAGTAAGTATAAGAACCCGTACGCATACGTGTGTGTGTGTGTCTGGCACCTACATAGACGCACAGACACTGACAGCAAACAATTGCTAGTATAAGTGCTGGCGCATCTAAAACTGTAGGTATAGCCGCGCGATATCACAATGTTGTTTTGAAACAGCTGTTTTTTGTGTACGCAGCAAACAAAACGTAAAATCTTTTAATATATATGTATGTGCTATCTTTTAGTGCTTCGCTACCGGCGCAGAAATCGGCGCACATCAAAACTTTCATGCATATCAGTTTATGGACACAGGCACTGCAATATTAAGCGTTTTTCGTGGTAAAGGTGCTTGGACGGCTCGGGAAGAGATTCGCCTCCTTGACGCTATTGAACAATATGGTTTTGGCAACTGGGAGGACATCAGCAAGCACATTGAGACCAAGTCTGCGGAAGACGCCAAGGAGGAGTATGTAAATAAGTTTGTCAATGGCACCATAGGCAAGTTAACCTGGGAGCCGGCGCAAACCCAGAGACCGACGCTGGTTGATCACACAGAAGATGATACTGGCCCATTAGGTGCTAACTCACTTGCCCGTCTACCACCCCTAGAGATCAGCAGCGAGGAGGCTCTGCAACTGGGCTATATGCCCAATCGTGATAGTTTTGAGCGCGAGTACGATCCCACTGCCGAACAGTTAATCTCAACGATTACGTTCAGCTCGGATGATGTTGAAGTTGATGTCATGTTGAAACTAGCTCACGTTGACATATATACCCGCCGCCTGCGCGAACGTGCCCGTCGGAAACGTATGGTTCGCGACTACCAACTGGTGTCGAATTTCTTTCGCAATCGCAATTATGCCCTGCATCCGGGCTTGAGCAAAGAACAAAAGGAGTTCCGTGATCGTTTTCGCGTCTTTGCCCAGTTCTACTCCAGCAATGAGTATGAACGATTGCTGGGCTCGCTAGAGCGCGAGAAAGAGTTGCGCATTAGGCAGTCGGAGCTGTACCGTTACCGTTACAATGGTATTACCAAGATCGATGACTGCCGGCACTTTGAGCAGCATGCAGCAATGGCCACACATCGCTCCACTGGACCCTATGGCCATGGAAAGACCGTAAGTTTGCCATGTTATTTTGTTGAAAACTGTCCCTACTTGAATGCATGGCGAGTTGAATATCGTGTCTGCTAGAGCTGGAAAACTAAAAAGAGAGAGGGCTTATTGCTGAATGTTAAATCGTTGGCCGCCCTTTAATTGTTTTCCGGTTCTACGTTCAGCTATGTAATTTAGAAGAAGATGCATCAAAGAATCGAAGCGAAATGAAAAGAAAAAAACAACTTCTACTTGTCTCTTGTCTACTTTCACGATATTCAGCTCCTTTGTATTATCAACGCGCCCAACTCGCAGCGTTTGAATGGTTGTATAAGACAATGTTTAACCACAGGACAACACACAGCCCTTCAGTGGAAATCTTCGGCCGCTAAGCTCTTCCTTGCACTCCCCTCAGGCGAACCCCAGAAAGGCGTAAGTGTCAAAAATGTTACTCTGATTTAATATATAATTGATAACGGTTTATTTTACAGCGAACCGTTAAGCGGCGCCGAGGCAAGTTCAAGTTCAATCGCACCAAAAAGCATGCACCACATCGCCGACCCGATCTCCTCCGGCGCATTATTGCCCAGCAGAAGTTACTTGGATAGCTGTCGGACATCGTCGGCAGCTACGACAACGATGCTGCCGACGACAATGACGTCGGGGATGGCGACGTCGATGGGAATGGGGATGAGCCCGGGTCTGGGGATGAACATGGGAATGGGAGTGGGCATGACTGTGGACTCGGCAATGACAGCGACGGCAGCGACTTCCACGGCTACGATGACGTTAGCCCAGGCGAACCTGCCACAGTCAACAGCAGCAGCAGCAGTAGCAGTAGCAGTGAAGGGCAACCAACAACTTCAGCAGCTGCAGCCAGGCGTCGTCAAATCGCATCTGCAAATAAGCGAGGTCGCCGCCGGCAGCCTTAGTTCGCCATTAGATGAGCAGCAACAGCAGGAAGAACATCCTAGCATGAGCTTTATATTGCGCACCCAGTTGGACGAACTGAAACGTCTGCCAGAGCCACTGGGCAGCGATTTGCTCACCAATAAGGAGCTGGATGTGTGCAAAGACCACAATATTACGCCAACAACGTATTTATGCTTGAAAACGTTTTGGCTGAGCGGTGCTCCATCGCTCAGCAGTCCTATGGATACCGCTCTACGCAAATTCTTCTTCAAATGCGGCTGGCTGAGCCAATAAACTATCAATGCTGTTGCTGTTGTCGTTTTGCATTTCCCAGAAACAAAAATGCCGTTTTCCTGCATCAAAGACTTAAATCTTAATTTTATTATGTAGTTATATAGTTAAAAACTTTGTATGATAATAGGTCGCCCTTAACAAATTGTTTATATTGTTTCTGTACAGATTTCGTTGCTGCCATTTTGAGATGTAAACTACAAAATTTGAATTTGTATTTCAATTTAACTTGTATCAAGTCAAGATGACTCCCAAATTTATTTTTATCATGTGAAACAAACCCGATTTGAATTCGGGCAAAGCAAGACAATGTATGCTTTTGTTTAAACGAACGTAGTACACGTAAAATTTCAGAAAAATTAGAACTCAAGCAATGTTCCAATTATGATCATTTGTGAGGTTCGCGTTAGCCTTAAGTAGGGCATCCAAATAGTATGTAGCCACAGATATGAGTATTTAATGAATTGTATTTGAATTAATAAATGTTCTGAATTATGCAACAGCGATTTTTCTTCAATAAATATACATGCTAATACCACAAACCTACAAAAATATATATGTATATATGACTACTATATCTCTTGTAATTTTAAAATGATTATCAACTTAAAGGTAGGCAAAGCAGCGTTAAACGCTACACTGCAGACACAATCTTCAGCAACACATCACTTGTTTCTTAGGAAATAACGATACAGGTTATTCTTTTGTGTGCGACCATTGCTGGCGCTGGATGAATTATTGTTCCCACCACTGTTTGTTGCCTGCTCCACCGCATTGGCGGCTGCCACCACCAACGAACTGCGCCACGAAGCAATTAATTCGTTTTGCAGCTCGACAGGTAGCTCCTTGAATACCTGGGCATCCACACCAGCTGGACATGCTATGTGCGCAAGCGAATCACCAGTGGCAGCTTCTGTGCTGGCTGCACTCATTACACTGGGCGCTGGTGAAGCCACCTGAAGCGCTAATGCTATAGGTGGCGTTGTGGGTGCACTGGCCGTATCATCCATGGGCGAAGGCAGTGGCGATGAGGGCGTCGAACTGGCGTTGGAGCTCATGCGGCTGGCTGTGCGCGTGGGTATAAATCGAAGGCTGCCATCGATGCGATTGAGAAGCGTGTTGGGTGGCTGTATGGTGCGAAAGCGTGGTGCTGATACGGAAACTGCAGCTGCTGCTGCTCCAGATGTGGACGGTGTGCAGGCGGCAATGGGACTCATTGGAAAATCCTTCTCGCTGTCTCGTGAATTGAGTCGCAGATCGCATACACGCAGTTTGCTAGGAGAAGCCACATCGGCGGCCGTTTCTGATACATCAGCAGCAAGACGACTACGTTTCGAGACTAAAACACGACCAATGCGACTTTTCTTGGGTGATGGCTCCACTTCGGTTTCGGAGAAATCACTAAAATCCGAATTTGTTGCCGCTGACTCAGAGCCATTGTCCAGCAGCATTGGTACTGGTGACGCTGTTGTCGCTCGGCGTCTATAGAACTGATCACTCGGCTTGAATGTGGTAGGTGAGGAACGAAAAGCGGCTTCATCGCCGCTCATTGTGGACGGGCAGCACTCGGATGTGGGACTGGTGAGATTCGTATTTGTTAGAGATGTTATCGATTGGACTTCCAAATCGGCCTTTTTAATAAGGAAGTTGGCAATGGATGAGGAGCCAAGTTTGCGCTCTTGAAACTTGGAAAAGGCCAAGCCAATTAATGTTATATTAAAGGGCTTATTCAGATCCACAATGCGTTCAAACAAACGCATGATTATCTTAAGCAGCTTATCCAACGCTCCATCTGCCAACTGAACCCTGCAGACACCAGTCTCGCCGCCGCAAACTGAGGTCCTAAACAATGAAGGCAATATATTGGCCTGTTTAGTCTCCCGATGACTGCTTTTCTTCTGCAAATCGAATTTGCGCAACACAACCTTAATGGCAATGGGTGTGCGACCATCTTCAGCCACCTGTTGGATAAAGTCAAATGATAATGGGCTTGTCATTTAAGGCGTATTCTAGCTTACCTGCTCCATTAGTCGCTTGAGCAGCATGCGAAACTTTTCCGTTACGTCCGTGTGCACTGAGATGGTCTTGCAAGAATCTTCAACGCTAATTGTTTTTGGTTTGCCTGTTGCACGCACTGCGCTGCCATCTCGGCCCAATGCCAGATCTCGTAGCTTAGTGGCTGTCTCAAAGCCAAACTTCTTACGCATAAACTCCATGTCGCATTGCTGCAGCTGCTCCACACTTACAACGCCCGCCTCTAGGAGCAGCGTTTGCGTCTTCAGTCCAATTCCAGTGACGCTATTTATTCCACTTAGCTCCCGCATAAACTGTTCCGCATAGGTAGAGACAAGCACCGTCTGCTGATTTGGCTTGTTGCGACTGCCCACAAGTTTGGCCAGCAGCTTATTGTATGCAATGCCAGCACAACAGGTGATGCCCAGACGTAGATGCAGTTCATCGCGTACTTCCTGGGCTATGCGTGTGCCAATTGCCAGGCGCTGGGCACAGCCACAGCTGCAAGCAGTCAGCGGTGTGCCATCTGCCGGGTAGATGTGTCCAATCGCTGGCTTTCGCTGAGCTTCCGCTGCATGAGCCTGACGCAATTCCACCAGCGCCGTCACATCCATGTAGTTCTCATCGAAACCAAGCTTCTCTACATCGGGCGTGTAGTTGAGCAACAGATCAAAGATCTTTTGGGACATCAGGCGATACGGTGCCAGATCCTCGCCGAGTACCAACACAAGATCTGGGCAGAGACGTTGAGCTTCCGACACCAGCATTAGCTTGGTAACGCCTCTGGCTCTCGCAACATAATTGCAGGTGACCAGTGAGTTTTTTTGTTGCACAGCTAGGGGGCGGGTGCGCAATGTTGGATTACGCAGCTCCTCTACCTGAGCATAGAAGTAGTCCATATCCAGGTGTATTATCGTGCGCTGATGTGGTTCGCTCTTATTAAGTACGCTGGCGAAATCCATCTTGGCGCCTGGCATCAAAAGAAATTAAGAAAAGCAATCGAAATAAGTTAATTAATGGTGTTTTCCCGGTTTCAACATAATTAAAACATATCATGACGAAAACTAGATACCCTTGCACAAAAAACTACTATACTATTTTGTTCAGTAAATGAAACTATTAATATATTTAACGAAAAAACATATTCGCATCAAAAATGTTTCCAAATACAATCTATCGCCTTTCTGCAAGGCTAAGCTAATCGATTCAAGTGTAAATAACAAACCCGCCGGCCGCCCATGACCTTTGTTAAAAAATATATAAAAACAACATGAAGACGTTTGACGTCGAAGTTATTTCGTCACTGAACACTGAGCAACAAACAAAGAGAGAGAAAATGAGAGCTCAGTCAAAAGAGCGTGGGCCAGGGGGTGGAGGGCGCTCTTTTTTTATTTGTCTGTGTGAGCACTGATTATATTATAATTTTTTTTTGTTTTTTAATGCGGGGTTTGCTTTGACGTAGGATGAGAAACTTTTTAGACACTGTTGCTTGCGCTGCGCGTCCCTCACGTTGCTTACACACACGATACCGTTGCCGACTTTCTAATCAAACAAACGAATGCGAAAGATGATGTACAGTGCACCGGCAAATGTTTTAGTTTGCCAACAATATTGCACATATTGACGATTAAGTCGCGCAGACAATGATGACGCACAAATTAAACGGCAAGCGAGCGCGACAAGAGAAAATTTGTCGCTCAATATTTATGGTTGGTCACGCATTTATCCGTTCTGCGTGAATGCCATAGTCAATTTTTGCGTAGCATTTTGCGGTGCAAACGTAAACAAAAAAATCGGGTAACAAACACATATATTATTATTTATTTACCTTTTATTTAACTAAAAACTAATCGCACTGCAACGCATCGACAACAAAACACTTCGAGTATCGAATTGCTTAGAAATACAATTACAACTGCAAGCGCTATCGAGTGAATGCAATGCTATCGGCTTTTAATCGATGTTTGAAATGATTCCCATCATTGTTAGTGTGACCACATTTTTAAAGTGCCTTTCCTGAAATCTTGCAGTGCTGCCGGATGGTTGAAAGAACTCGAGCATGTGCATGACGTCACTGTTGCCGAGCAGCCGTTAAATATTTAAAATATTTCTGCGCCTATAAAACTTAATGTACAAGTTTTCAGCGGCTCATCGCATGCTCGCACATTATTGTTAATACAAAAATTTAATCGCTGCACAGAGTTTTTTTTTTAAGTCTTGTGTTCTAATGATATTCATGAGTTTCGCATATTTTTAATATATTAAACATGATGAAGGCGCGCGCGATGTTGGTCAACAGCGAATGTATGGCATAAAGCAATTTTGCGATAAGTGGGTGGGCACACAACGCTTGGGGGCAGCAATGGTCACGCGCGATGGCGATGCCACAATATGGAGCAGCTTTATGGCTTGTTGCTGCCCTGTTTGTTGCTGTTGTTGTTGCTATTATTGTTTTGCCTGTGGTGCTGTATGAAATACTCTTGGAATTTGCCCCCAACAACAACTCGAACTTCAATTCCAGCTCCAATGCAGGTTTTTTGCCATCTTTTGTCTTCGTCCTCGTTCACGACCTCGTCCTGCGCCTTGTGATAATCGCCCAGCGTTGCTTGACAGGCAAACAATGCTGTGAATTTGATTAAAATCAGGCTGCGTGTGCGTCTCAGTTGTTGTTGTTGCTGTTGTTGCCTTTTGGCTGCTACATTTGCTTGATTTTGTGATTTCCTTATTGAAATCTTGTTTGCCAGCAACTAATCGAGCCGCAGGCGATGCTTTGCACTAATTGTGAAACGCCATAAAAGGCGCGTCCACAGATTGGCAATTTTCCGAAATGGGAAGATTTTACTTGCCCGCACAATATTTGTTACAGTCAAACTTCCATTTACCGAATATCAATGTGCCAGCTATTGGTTACTAGAATTGGTTGAAAAAAAATTGTGCTTTGTACAGAAGTTCGACTGTACATCATAAGAGTTGTTCACAAGTTAGCATCGTTAAATATGTAAGTCTTTCGGTTTTTAACTAAACATTAATTTATAAGGTATTTTGTTGAAAGTCAAATAGAAAGACTTATGAATTGCTAAAGGGAATAGCCAAACCGGCAGATAACTAACTTTATTTTTTAAGCTTTCCTTATAAAAAGTCTTTGTATAAGAAGGCACCGATTTACTATACTTCCATCAAATTCTCATCATGCTTTTTGGTATAAGTTGTAGAACAATCAAAAGTCTTTCTTGTTTGAATTGTTAATGCCGAGCTGAACATTAGCCATAATTTAATGTTATATCAGACTTAATTAAGAAAATAATAATCATTGCTTCATACAAAAAAAAAAAAAACACCCATAGCTAATTAGTTGGGTGGTCTGTGGACTGTGTTGCAGCTAAGCGTTTATTAAAGCAAATTGCAATAAAATAGGCATGCATATGTATATATATATATATATACTATATAGTACTTTAAGCAGGATCAGCCGCACGGTGTAACAAAACGGATGTTCTTGTGCGGCATCGGCTCCGGACCGGCAGCCGGTGCTTTTCTCTTTTGCGTTTTTTTTTTGCTTTTTGTTTCTTTTATTATTATGTTTTTTTTTTGTGTTTTTGGGGTGTGTGAAAATCGCAAAAGAGCGCTGCGTGTGAATGTGTGTGTGTGTGTGAGCGCGGGGCAGCAAAATGTTAATAAATCTTATTTTTATCATTTGGCTATAAATACTGAATTTTTAGCTCCGGCCATGCTCAATTTATGACCATTATTTATGTCGGAAAAGCGAAAACCTCAAACATGTTGCCACACTTTTTGCGCCGCTTGCCCCCCCGGCTGCCTGCCTTGGACCGCTTGCCCATTTGGCCATTGCTGCTGCTCCTTCTTACTTTTTTGGTTCATGGCCTGCATTGTGCATCCATTTTGTTGGGCCAAAAGTAGAAAGATACACAAACATATTATTGCAATTTTCCAGTTGCTCCGCCCACGCTTTTGCAATGCGAAAGAATAAAACGAAATATGAAAAATTGCATTACACCTTAATAAACACCTCACCTGGCAGCAGCAGCAACAACAACAACAACAACAAATTGCAACAACTGCATCAGCAACAACATCGTTGTTGTATCTAAAATCGTTAGCTGCTGCAGCTGCAACATTTTGTGCCCTGCAGTGGCCATAATGAAGATTGTCTGCGGTTTAAGTGGACGCACGGTTGAGGCCAAAAACCAAAGAGAGAGAGAGAGAGAGAGAGAGAGAGGCCTTGTAGAGTTTCGTTCTTGGCATGGCTTAGCTTGGAGATGGATGGGGCTGGCTGGTAACTGATCGCGATCATTAAGGCGCTCATCTGGCATAAAATTGTTAGAAACGCCCCGTGTGTGCGGCTGCTGCCTGCCTCAAGTGGTTGGCAGGGCAGAACATTGCCTCACTTCACTTCCACCTCGTGTCCACTTGATACTCTCTCTCCCTTTCTCTCTCTCTCTCTCTCTCTTGTTATATCCCACATCCGCCCACTTGTTCTTAAGCTTCCCGATCCTCCTCACCTTCGGGCTGCATAACGTTTTTGCCATTAAATTAATAAATTAATGCGATCGTGCACAACAACAACAACATTCACTACAAATCCAAGCAAAGTCCACCACAGAATCTACATGACCAGCAATAAGCAACAAGCCAAAGCGAAAGACCAAACCAAACTGGCTGTCAGAATTGTGGTTTTTGAAAATCTCAATAAAGAAAAATTCTCGCGGGTTTCTATTTTTTTTTGGGCTTCATGAAAAGCTAAATGGAGATTTTTGTCATAAATTTGTGCAGAATTAACGCAGTTGGCAGGCGAGTGCAACAAAATCACGTGGCAACGACTGTTTTAATACCCTGTAGGCGAGCTTACACTTAGCCGTGCTTAAGACGAACAAATCTTTAACAAAAAAAAATCTCTTTCAAAATTTCAAACAAAACGGAATGGGAATTTTTTAAAACAAAATTATAAATGTTTTTTTTTGTGAAATAAGGATTATAGAAAACCGAACTTATGTTTAATACAATTTCTTAATTAAGATACAGTGGAATTTCCATACAACGAACTTTCAGAAAACTGAAACTTGGTTTAATCAAAAATCCATTATTTTTTCGTGTTCCCTTGAGATTTGATAGATGTGCTTTATTTATAATTTCTGCTTAAACGCTAATTAAAGAGTATCCAGACCCTTACTCTCCTGACTAGATTACACTTAATAGTTGTTGTTTGTCTCGTTGATGCTGTTGTTGTCGTCGTTGTCGTGATCTTTAAAGTGGGTGTTGCTAAGTGCCCAATGCAGCAGACGCAATGGCTGGCCAAGTTGCAATGAGTCTGTTGAGCATTAGCTTGCTTTTGGTTTATAAGTCTTGGCTTCGTCGCTATTTGGTGTTTTTTTTTTGTATTTCTTTTATAACCAGTCTGCCATTTTTTTCTGTGCTTTCTGGTTCCCGTGGCACCGACTCCTCCCTGCATCATTAACGCGAGCCGCGGCCAAAAGGCAATTGCAGCAAACAGCAAACAGCAACAGCAACAACAAAGAAATAATTGCACATGGAACAGCAACAACAACTACAACTACAACGTTAAAGCCGTTCCCTCCGTTTGTTGGGCTCGCTTGGATCGTTCGTTTCGGGCCGGGCCGGGTCGTCGTTTGGTGTGTTGCTCTGTTAATTTTACAGCCATGTCTGATATTGCTAAATGGCTGTGAGTGGATTCGTTTAAGCACCAATTTTATTACCAACAAGCATCACGTTGCATCTGCATCAATTCAGCCTCTCTCCATACCATACCATACCATGCCATGCCATGCCACAAAATGTTGCTGTTTGCTGCAAGTGTTTCAGCTTCAGCATGGGTCGCACTGCCAGCGAAATGAGATCCAATCAGATGCAATCCTTTTTTGCATTGGCCTCGCCAGTTGTTGCAACAACAACAACAACAACAACAACTGCCAGCTTGTTGCCGCTTTATGAAAGCGGGCCTGACCACAGTTGCTATTGTTGTTGTTGTTGCTGTGATATTTGCGCCTATTTTGCATTTGGCTGGGGATTGGTTGCTAACTAAAAAAATACAAAACAAAAAAAAAACAACAACAACAACGCCCCCTGCAGCTGCCATTAATCGTTAATCATCATTTTGCATTAAATTCCAAATTATTTACGACTAATAATTTTCATAAAAACATATTTTTTAATGTTCAAGGTGATTAATTTTAATTTTATTGTGCAACTTTATCTAAAACTCAATTATCTAGAAACAATGGTACTTAGCTTGATTTTTATAAGAATTCTTAAAAGATTATTTTTTACGTTATGAAATTTAATTTAAGCTACAATTTCGTTACGTTTTTAATAATTAAGATATTTTTTTAAACCATGATATTTTAGTTAATATTAGAAAAAGTTATGAACATTGAATTTTTATAAATTTTTTTTTAGTTCTATCTTTAAACAAATAATAACAACTTAATTTTTAGCAACTTCAAAACGTTCGATTGACATTCAAGTACAATTATTTTATAGCATTATGTTTTATATTGTTAGTTTTAAATTTTAAAATGCCAGGTTTATGTTTTTTAATTTATTGATCTTGTTGATCCCTCTGGCGCCTGTAAGGTTCAGGACCCCATTCTAGTGAAGTGTCATGTGATATGCTTTTGGTAACAAATTAAAGCACATTGTTCTGGCTTAGCCACTTTTGGTGGCGTCGCATTGTCTCGAATTACAGATTGCAGCTGAGGCTGCCTTAGTTCGGCAACGGTTTGCCCTTGGTTGCAAAAGTCCTTTGCATGGACCGCCCGCGTTGCTGTTGTTTTCTAGTTGGTTTTTTTTCTTCTTTTGTTTTTCGTAAAGCGAGTCACGTGCCACAATGACGACACTTCTGACATATCCGGCAGACCACACGCCGTTCTCATCCTCAACCCCAACCCCATCATATTCGTTGCCATTGTTGCCACCCCCCAACAACAACAACAACAAAATAAAAAAACAAACGCTTGAGCTGAGCTGCGGGCAAGTGTCAAGGCGAAAAATTAGCGCATCACGTGCGCCTGTGCCGCAATATCCTTTAACTGTCTGCTGCTTATGCCATTCTCATTCTCAGCCTTATCGCTATCGATTTCGTTTAATATGTTAATCTGTGCCGACAGCGTTGCTCTCGCAAATGCTTTTCTCTCTCTCTATTTTTCTTTTACCCTGCTCTGTTCATTAGCTGGCAACAATAAAGATTTTTATTATTGGAGCAATCTCCCTGGTTGGTAGTCCATTAAAATAGCCATTGTCATGTCCTGGCGTCCACTTAATGGCTGCCACTTTTGGGAATTTATATTTACCCAAAAACAACAACAAAAAAAACACAAAGAACGCCCCAAAAAGAAATCAAATAAAAATCAACGAGAAAGGCTTTAAAATACGCATATCGCTTAAGGGACTATGAAGCTATCGGAATGCATTAACTGGGAGTAAAATACTAATTACTGCCATATCTCAACCAATAGCTCTTACCTTGTCTCTGTGTGTCCATCTCTCTCTCTCTCTCTTGCTCTCTCTCTTGTGTCCGATTTTTTAAATGCTTGCGTTAATTACCCTTGCTTGGGGATTTTTCAGTTGCTCACTTTTAATTTTATGGCATTTCTGTGGAAAAACGCGTGAAAAGTTCTCAAATGGACAAATTAATGTGTGTGTTTTCCAATAGCCCGAAAATTCAGTCAGTAACTACTGCCGTTTATACACTCTATAGCTATTAAAGATACAAACTGTTTGTTCTTTACTGTGTGTGATAGTTAAAGAAATTAAATTCTTGATCATTAGCATTATTAGTTAAGTCGTTTAGATTTGATTCTGAGACCATTAAAATAAGTAGACTGATTTTATTTGTTGTTAGACAACTAAGAATGCTGGTTTTAAGAAAAAGGTATTAAGGCTTTTGAGTTGCCTAAATGCCATCGCCATTGCCTGAATATGGTAAATAGTAAAAGCCATACCGTAAGCGGAAAAAGGTTGTATCGTATACAAACAAAAAATTCAATATAATACAATTTTACAGAGCATCTCGTGATCAATCAACTAGGTTTCAATCGTAATTTTTGTTTGTTATTTTAAATATTATTTAATGTGTTTATTTTTCACACACTAAAAAAAAACACCGATTTTTGTTATTGTTCTTTTTGCTGGCAAGTCAATCAAGCTAGAAAAACTGTCGCTCGCTCGATTCAAGCATATTGTTACAGTCACTCCGATCACTTTTCCCATAGCACGCCCGGTCGCAACGGAAACACCCGTGAGGCTGTTTAGCTGCTTTGGGTGGAGGGTGGCTGTTGGCTGTTGGCTGGTAGCTGGTGTGGCACTTGCAACCCCGGTTATGCAGCATACTGGGCAGTAGCTAAGCGGATATTCATTACACGAACCGCACGCCGGCACGCGTTGCCGCTTTGAGAGTAGCATCAGCCTCCTTCTCCCCCTTCCAACACCCCTTTACGTACGTCCTTGGGTGAGCTTACACTTTACATATGTCACTGATATCCCCGTGGGAGTGTTTGTCGCCTTGACTTTTGAGAGTGCAGGACACCAGCAAAAGTCATTCCGCTGATCCTGTTTGCTGTAAATAATGCGATTAACGTGCAGCACGCAATGCGCCTGGTGTTTGGTGGTTGGTTGGGGCGCTAATGAGACAGCGGCGCTGCTGGATTCATAGCTGGCCAAGGATTATAGCTACAAATTTACGCCTGAGCGTGGTGTGAAATATGAAGTAAGCACGAAATGAAAAATTATCATTGATACTTGTGGCAATGAAGAGTGGCGGCAAGTCAGCGACTTTTGTATGTGGTTTGGCATTGTCTTTCGTTCCACTGTGCTGGCCTAGACCATTAAAATGTCTTTAATGTACGGCAGAGCCTCCACTCTACCCAATACCAAGCGCTCCTCTAAAGACTTATGCCGCTCAGTGATTTGGAAATAATTCTATGAGCTTTTACGCGTTTGCCAAATCGCATTAATGGGAGCAACAGCCACGTGTGACTTGACTAAATGACTAACTGACTAACTGCCAGAATGACTGTTTGACTGACAGCATAAGGTCGGGCCGTGTCATTGTCGTGAGGCTGGGAAGTGCCGGCGGCGTCTCTGTGTTGCACTTTGTGTCTTTGTGGGGCGTGTTGGAAAATCAAACATTTTCCCAAAAAGCCAAGTGTGCGAAAATTTTGATAAACAACAGACAAGAAATACAAAAAAGTCGAAAGCAAAAAAAATAAATAAATAATGAACACAACAACACGCCATGATTTATGAAACGCTCATAAAGTTCAAAATAAGGAAAAACCATTCAATAATAATAACAACAACAACAAAAAAACCACAGTAAAAATTGACTAAATACAAAACATGACAGACGGCGTGCGAGTATTAATAATGCGTTCGGGCCAAAGGCAGTTCGGGATTGGGATTTTGGAATTGTATATGTGTGATTGTGGTTTGCCTTCTTTTTGTGCTTTGCGCTTATAAAGTGCAAAAAACGTTGTACTCCTTTTTTTTGTTTTGGTTGTGATTTTTGCACATTCACATTCGATAAAAATCGCATAATCATAAATTTACACTTCGCACAGCCTCCGCGGCAACGCCCACTTCGATAATAATAATAAAAAAAAGGAGAAAAATCAGCGCAAAAGGGGGTGAGTCCTGGGTATGGGGGAGTGTTGTATGGAAGTGGCAAGGGCGAAGGGGGTGGGGAGGTGTGTCTACTCTACTGGCACGCAATAAATGCTCTGTGAACTGGACGCTTCTGGACGCGTGAACGATTGGTAAATTGTTGAATTTCTTTTGAACGGTTTTTGTTTGTTGCACGTTGCACGTTGCGCGTTGCTTGTGGCACAATTGCCTTTCGATTTTATTTCTTCTGCTTACAAATCGTTGAAATATTTTTCACAAAAGCCGCGCGCGCTTAACTTTATTTTTGTAAAACGCCCACAAGCCAAAGAAAACAGAACATCGCTTGTGTGAAGTTATTTAATTGCCGCGCGCGTTTTGAAAGCGCTTTGACAGCGTTTATAAACGCCATATCTCTCTTGGTCGCTTAAATAAGCTATTTTATCGAGCTGACCAAATCAAGTGTGTGCGTGTGTGTTTGTGTGAGTGTGTAGAGAGGGGCACATTGCATAATTAATGCGCTGCAAATAATTTGCATATTTCTAATTTAATCGAAATGATTTCGCAGCATAAAGCAAAAACAATAAATTCAAATTGAATATGCAGCAAACTGCAAAGCAACAGCAACAGCAACAACAACAACCAATGCAAGGCCACCATCTCCCTCCCTTTGCCCTGCCTTGTGCTAGCTATGTGTGCATGTCGTTGTAACATTATAAATAAATCAAAATACAATTTCTCAGAAATTGCGATGCCATATCAAAATCTTGAGTGTGCGAGTACGAACTCAAACCCGAACGCGAACCCGAAACATGGTCACAATTTCCACCCAAAACATGTCGTAGGCAAATCTGGCTAACAAGGGGAAGGGGCGGTCGGGTGATCGGAACAAGTGCTGGTTAACTTCATGGAACGAACGGAGGCGGAAAAGTCGTTGTTCAAGTTGTGTTCCTGTTGGATGTTGTCGTTATTGGTCAGAGGCAGAAGCAACAAAACGGCTGCCAAGGCAACCACCAGCACCACAGAGTCCCCCATTCCCCAACCCCCCTGGTCATATGTTGCACACACGACTTCAGTCCTCCAGTGTGTGTTTGTGTGTGTGTGTTTGTTGCATGCCGTGCAATTATTTTGAACTTAAATTCGTATTTTGTACGAATCTTGTAAATGCATCTTGTCTGTTCGACTGCCGGGGCAACATTTCATATGCAAACCAAACAACCTAGTAGATGCCACAACAACAGCAACAGCAACAACAAAAACACTGTCAGCAGCAGACAACTATAACTAGCGCTAAATTGTCAGCAATTGTCGTTTAGGCTTTCATGCAGCTTTTGAATCTTTAGCAACATATTGCAATTGCCAATTGTCAGCAACATGTGGCTGCAGTTAAGTTAACACACTTACCGAGAAGAGGCTGCAAAGAAACTTAAGAAAGAAACGTTGATAAGCAGTATATACAATTTTGTGTAAACTCAGTTTGTGGTTATGTACTGATTATATTTACATGCTGTTTTTTATTTATTAAATCAGAGCTATCGAATATTGCTTTAAATGTATTGCTCACTTATAAATAAATATATATATTAATCACATATTTAGTTTCATTGATGTGTGGAAATAAAAAATAAAAAAAAACAATATACATTATACATAATTTAATTTTCTGAAACGTTGCGTTTAAAATATTTCAAAAATATGAATTGGTTAAAATTTCGTATTTTAATGATAAATTAAAATTAATTTTCTATAAAAAACCACAATACTTTAATGTTTTTTTTTTTAGTATATAAAACGTGGTTTTCAATTTTGTTTTTGAATAGGTTTCTAACTATAAACTTTTTTAAAATAGTTTTACCTCATGTTAGCCAATTGTTTTCTACTTAAGATTTCTCTGAGTGTATGCTTGTTGATTCTCATTGCTCTCACAATCATGCACTTGAGCTCTGTTGAATGCGGAGAAAAAGAAAAAATACAATAATAAACAAAAAACAAAAATAATAAGAATTTTAAATAAAATGACAACAAAAAGATAAAATATAAATGCATATTGGATAGTTCATACTTCAGAATCTTCCTCATTGAGGCGCCTTCGACTGGTGCCATTAACCACAGCTGGTGGTCTGCCCATTAGCCACTGTTGCATGCGTCTCAGCCAGCCCTCCTCCTCCAATATACGATATAGCTGCATCAGCAGAATGATAAACACAACAACCAGGGTTGTCATAGCCAAAACATCTCGTGTTGTCCAATACGGATGAATGCCACTGACTCCGGCTAAAGTGCGACTTTGCGCCGCATTCACAGGATCATCTCGTATGGGTTCTTTGTTGAAGGCGTTGTTGTCCGTTGCGTGGATAAGGCAGCTCACGGGCAAGTGGACACCTCGATCACTCATATAGATGATCATATTGTGCATCGGCTTGAAACCAAGCTCGGGATCACAAATGCCCAGCTCCTGAAGTTTCGGATGCTGGCGATGGAATAGCACGTAATTGAAGTCATGTAGCCGATTGCTTTCCATAAGCAGATGTTGTAAGCTCGTCAGAGCTGCGAAATTCTCAGCACTAACGGACAACAGATGATTGTAGGAGATGTCCAGGTGGAGAAGATGTGTGGGCAACATAGAAGATTCCGGTGGTAGACTGACCAACTGATTGTGTGCCAGATTCAAGTGACTTAAGCTAGGCAAAAGTAAACTAAAAGTGCTGGACGAGAGTGCTTCAATATTATTTTTGGATAGATCCAAACGCTGCAGATTCCACATGCCGTCGAGCAGTGTGGCTGTCGCATTTCCATCTAACTGATTTCCGTGCAGGTCAAGTTCGATGACGGCGCTCTTATCGCCAATGTGAAGCTGCGTCAAAGCATTTCTGCCTGCTTGTAAACTGATAACGCCACCAGCAATGATCAAGCGCCGTATGCCGCTGCCCTCCAGCAACAGTCTCTGAGCTTCCTGAAATTGCAGCTCTTCCAGCTGACCGCAGTTGCTCAGATCGACCAGGCGAAGATTACTCAATGAAGCCAAGGAACTGGGCTCAAACTGTGTAAATTGATTGCCATTTAGCAGCAGTGTCTGAAGCTTGGTATTCTTGGCAAATGTTTGTATATCAATTTGGCTTATCTCGTTATCACTTAAATCGAGATGCAAGAGATTTAAAAGCGGCTCAAAAGCGCCAGCTGTTAGTTGCATAATTCCATTGCCTTGTAGTCCAAGCAATTTGAGATTGAACAGGCCCTCAAAGGATTTAGAGTGCACCACTTGGATAATGTTGTGGCCCAGTTGAAGCACCTCCAGTTGCGGCAGTGCCGCAAATTGTTGCTCCTTTAACCGTGATATGTGATTGCCTTGCAGAAGCAAGTGTTTCAGTTGTTGAATTGGCTGAAAATCCTCCTTATTCACATGATAAATACTACTGTTTTGGACCAGAAGAATTCTCAGATTTGGCGCCAAACGAAATATGTCCAGTGGCAGTGCACGCATCTGACAATTGGCCAACAGAAGTTCATGCAACTGACTCACCTTGTCACCCGAGTAGCGAAGTGGATGATGAAAGTCACTTTGAAGCTCCCACAAACTGCATGATTCATTCGGGCAACTGGCGCTTAGATTAAGACGTGCATTGTTGTCATATATCGGAGAAGCCAGCAGGCACTCTATGCCCAATAATAGAATCAAACAATGCCTATACATCACTATAATACATGTACATATATAAGTATATTTTCGGTATATACTACTATATTCATCAGCTTAATTTAATTAGCTTAACAACCGACGCTTGAAACCGCGCTAAATACACTAAAATCAAAATTGCGTTTTGCTGCATCGACGGCTGCTTTGTTCTTATCGCCAGCCTGGGTTTGTGGTGGGATGGTGGGGGTGGGGCTAGGGGGATAGGAGAGTGTGTGCTTGCCGAGATAAGCCTGACAGCAAGCGTGTGTAATATTATTATGTTCGCTCTGGGTAGCTTAAATCTCAGTTGTTAGCAACAATGTTGCATTTATTCAGCTTTGTTTTCTTCTTTTATTACAACGATAAGTGAAAAACAGCTGACGATTAGCAAAAAACATCGAATGATCGAGTTACTTGAAGAACTAATTTTAAACTAGTTTTTGATTTTATTTTTGTCTCTTTCTAAAGTCAATTTATAATTTTTTTAGGGTCAAATAAAATAATACAAATATTTGTATATTTCAATAAGAAAGTGTAAGAGCAAACCGTTTCGCCAAGTGCAGCAACAATGAGTCTAAGCAATGAATTTATACTTGCAAAAAGCTCTACACTTGTTGATATTATACAATAAAGAAAAAAAGCTTTGCTCATGTTGATAAACATTTACTCAAATAATGAGCCCATAAATCTGAGCATGTGCGATCTTCAATGGGTCAGCAAGATTATGGATTCTATCACGGTTGAATCAAGTTGCCCATATGCCCACATACATATGTTTGGACATTTGTACATGTGTGTGTGTGTGTTTGTGTTCCGACGTTGAACTGAAGTTGAAGTCGGGGCGCAAGTTAGAAGCCATCATAATTTAAACATGAGTGTTGGCTGCCACTGCGCACGGCTAACAATGAAGCGACTTTAGAGTTGTGGTTACTGCTGCTGCTGCTGCTGCTGAGGAACAAATGCGTTCAACACTGGGCTACAAGCTTCGACCCGGGTCGCCTGACGTTATCAGCAACAGCGATGCAGATTAATCGCCACTGATAAGCCCCGTGAGTTTCTGTCTGTCTGTCTGTCTGTCTGTCGATCTGTCCCTTTGCCTGCTGAACGTGGACGTGAATGTGGATTGGGCGATGACGAGCCACAATGACGAGGAGGATGATGATGATGATCGACGGTAGCGTTGCGTTGACGTTGAATGCGTGCGGGTTTTTTTTTTGTGTTTTTGGTGGAGTACTACAACAATGCTTTAAACTTAAATACATACATATATGTATGTATGTATGGTATAGAAGTATTCCTGGAGTGCCTCTCATATTCTATGCTTTTGTGGTTATCCCTTTTTTGTTTTTGATATTTATTTTTGGTGTGCTCTTCTTCTTCTTGTTGTGGCAAAAGGTGTGCCTGCGTTATGCGAAATATGCGTGGCGTTGTCGAATATCGATCGCTCTGACCGATCTTCTGCCAGTCCTGCTGCCTGCTGCCTGCTGCCTATCCTGATGTTGCTTCAACCCGTTCATTGCCCAAAGTGGTTTAGATTAAGGGCTTTAGTTTAGTAATGTGCTTTTTTTTTGTTTTGTTTTGTTATTTTTTTTTTTGGCAACGATTGGGGCGTTATTTGCTCAACGAAACGTGCGACTGCTTTGGCTTTAACTTTATACGATATAGTATCTTAACTATAGGCAATGGATCGATCTGGACATTGGTCGCTGCACCTCATTGACCTCTACTCCTCATATACCCATCCTCATCTTCATCCACAACGTCATCGTCCGTCGTTGTCTTCATTCTTTGCCCAAAAAAACAAGAAAAGGCAACGTGCTTGTTGAACATCTGTCGATCTTGTATGGCGATAATTTGAATTGAGTTTTCTCTGTTCGGTGATCCTACAGTTCTCACCATTGCCCCTACACATCTCCCCCAAGCCTCAATGGCATGTCACGTGTGTGTGTGTTTTTTTTTTTTATATTGTTTTTTTCATCTGTAGTTTTGGGGTGCATATGTTAATAATAATAGAGTTGGCCCACATATAATTATTGTTTAATGGCAGTTAATCAAAGTTCAGAGCTTTCTCACTCGTCACTTAAAACGTGTCACCTTTGAAGGTGCTGTTGCAACAGCCACCAAACTTAATGCCTACCTTAAATCTACAATGCACACAATTCGCATCCATCCGAACGTTGCACGTTCAAGTCGTTTTCTCGCAATTAACGCGAAATTCTACGAATTGTTTAATTAGAACTCCAACTTCAACTCCAACTTCAACTTCAGCTCTTTTCAGCACGTTTGCTGTGCGCTGCATAATCTTTTTTGTAAACATGAAACTCGCGCCATTATATCTGAAACGTTGCCAACGTTAACTGGCAACAGGGGGGGTTAGGACAGTGGGCGGAGGGGGGCTCTTACATGTTTTATGCTGCACTGCACTCTGTGGCTACGTTTTAAATTTAAAATCTGTGAATTTGAAGCAGTTAATCGAGCTACGTTGTCTGCAGCTTCAGCTTTAGCTTTCCAGTTATCCAGCTCGCCAGCTTTAGTTTTAACTGCAGCTCCTGCTAAGGTGTTGCCTGCTGTTGCTTTTGTTGTTGTTGATGTTTTTGTTGTCTGTTTTGTCTGATTTCGTTGGCCGATTAAATCATTAAATATTCCGATTGTGTAGCGTTATAATGAAATGCTTTTAACGCTTGTCTGATTTGAAATTATGCAGGGAATTAAAGGATCTCGCGTATTTGCACAGCGAGACAAACAACAAACTTAACTTCTTACCTTTATCCTCTTCTTATGTGGAAATTGTTTTCGAATGCTTGGTTTGATAAGCAAACTGAGGTGAGGACCGTTTAATTTCTACCTCTGAAAGTGCATAAGCTTGTGAATATTTGTCATAAATCACAATAGAACTGTAAAGATTCGTAAGATGGTCAATATTCAATAAAACGCTTAATCTTTTATATATTTGTTAGCTTGATTTTTATTTCATAGTATTGAAAAATGAATTAGAGTTTTGTGTTTATATTTGTGTGCTTGCTTGCGCTCATTTGATGTTAATTATGATAAGTCAACTTGCGACCTCAAAGATCAGTAAATTTGTACATGCAGATTTATCATATAAACATATATCCCATAATATTTCACATGTGCCCCTTGCCGTATGTGTAACGTGCGACAGCTGCCAACTGACAAAGCTCAAAGCAATGCCAACAAAAAAAGATATTCAAAATAAAATTTGAAAATAGATTTGACTGATATTCATTTTATTTCAACGCAATCGCTGATGCATAATTAATTAAAAGGTTTTGTAGATTTTTTTTAGTGATGTTTATTTTTTTTTGTTTGTTTGTTGTTTACTCCTCACAACACGCCCCAAAATGCTTGCCGCTTGTTATAGCTGTTGTTGTTGTCGTTCGCTTGGTTGGGTTTGGTTTGCTTTGGTTTGTTCGGCTTATCTTGTAAATTGAATTATGAAATCGTCAACTTGAAACTGAACTGAATGCAGCCCAAAGCGAGCCTTGTGCTGCTGCCGCTGCTGCTGCTGTTGCTCCTTTTTGGCTCCGTAGACTGGCAAATCAGTTAAGAGAGCATGACAACGCAGCAGCAGCAGCAGCAACAACAATAAGAACAAGCAGCTGAATGCGCGTTACGCCAATGACCAATGACAGCAGGCAGCTTGTTGGCCTCTTACCCTATCTACCCTCCTTCTGTGTCCATCATCTCTTTTCAGATTTCGAATCTCTGCATGTGAGTGAGTGAGTGAGAAAGAGAGGGTGAGTGAAAGAGAGAGAGAGAGAGAGAGAGAGAGAGATAAATCAGGCAAACAAAACGAGCGTTTAACATAATCATATCATATCGTTGTAGGCATCACATCGCTGCTGCTGCTGCTTCTGCTGTCGAGCTGAAACCACTTAAGTTTCCCTGGACAGGCCGCAGGATGACTGCCATTTGCATATGTATGTCTATATGTATATGTATGTATGTTTCTTCCTCAAAACCCATTCCCTTACTTCTGTTTGTTTGCTTTGCTTTGCCTTCCCTGGCACGAATGAGCAGCGTTTAGAAGTTTATCTCATTCATTGCTAAATTTGTTGGACTGCTTTTGATTTTTCATAAATTTTCGGTAAACAGAAAAACGCTTTGGGTCTCTCTAATCGAGACGGCACAATCTCTGATCTATTCTGCAGCATCTGGGCAGTCGCTTTGTTAAGTAATTGAGAATATAATTACACGAATTACGCTGACTTATCGGAAAGTTAGAATCTGTTTTATATCTGCTTTTGACAAGCACCAAGTGCGTACAAACCGTTTTGGCTTTTGTTGGCCAAGTTCAAAAGTCGTAGCGACTCTCTCTCTCCCCTTCTCTTGCTCTCCTATTCTGTGTACTATTTGTGACATGTGTGCACTTTCGCAGCGCCAAAACAATTGAAACAAACATTTCTACACACAGACAACACACAATACAAACGACGTTCAGAAGCAGACAACAAATAGCATTTCCCACTTCCCAAAGCAATTACGCCACAATTTAAGCGTGTAAACAAAAAATTACAAAGTTGTTAGAGCAAAATGGCAAACAAAATGCAAGTCATCGTCACTGGCGCCTCCAAAATGACAGAAAAAAACAAAAATATATAAAATTAAGTGAGTAGCAAAGCGATAGAAGGAGATGGGCGAGAGAGAAATAGAGGGCGAAGCGCAAGCAATTTGACAATTCATTCTACTACTGAAAGTTAGTAATACAGTGAATACTAGTATTTGATAAACAGAATAAGTATGAAATAATATTTACTGTATTTTAAGTCAAAGTTCGCCTATTATTGCTCAGCTCAACTCAGATCATTTTAGTCGAGTTTCGATCCCAAAACCAAAGGTTTCGTAAAATCAACCTTTAAAATTCTATTTTTGATTTCAATTCGATAATTTGGCATAAAACATTAAAACATGAAAGCTGTTGAAAACTTAATTATACTTAAACTTAAATACACTTCCTTTCAGACATGTAAGGAATAATTTTTCAACGGATCAGGCTTCTTATTTTTTACTTCTAATATCAACATTGTCTTATATGAGTGGTTTTCTCTGTACCATTTAAAATAGTGACCCGTTTTTTTTATTCGTTCTGTTTCGTGCTAACCCAACCGAATGCTAACAAGCCACACAAATAATGATATCGTACATCGTTGAAACTCGATGTAGCCGTAGAAGCAGTGTAAAAGTGTGGTAGAAGTAACTGGAAATAGTGTCTTTGTGTTAAACAGATGTGGCGACACACATCATCAAGCTCCTAACTCTTAATTGGTCAATTGGGCAACAGTTGGACCTTGTTTTTACCTATCTATTTGCCCTGCACCTTCACTACCATACCCTATAAACTCTCTCCATCTCCAACCACACACCATAGCCGTTGCAAGTGTTACCTTTCCAATAAATATTTGTTACGCACAAATGAACTTGTAGCGCGCGTTAGAAAATTACATTTGGTTTGGGTTTCCCCCTTTCCCAGCCCAAGCAAGTGAACCGAAACATGGCACAGAGGTCCTCTCGATATGGTACTACATACTATGCGTATGAATGTGTGTGTGTGTGTGTTTGTGTTTTGGTATCTAATGCTTTATCTAATTTTGATAATCAGCGTTTGTTTGTCTCTCTCTCTCTCTCTCTCTCTCTCTCTCTTAGCTCACCTCGTCCTGCTGTGTTTGTTCAGTGTGTCTTGTTTTGTGGCGTGTGTTTGTGTTGATTTTTATACCCTGTGGTAGGTGGTGGCTGCAAAGGGTTGCTATACATTAAGACTTAACAGGAGTCTGAACTTTGTGAAACTAAGATAAATTTTTTAGTATTTTTATATAGCAGAATAACATTATAATCCATGAATATAACAAAATACTCATAAATTTGCTGTCAAATCATTATTATTTTAAGTAAATCATTCTTCTTGTTTAGTGCTTTTATTTAAGAAACTTATTGTTACTCGAGCTTAATGCTTTATCTTTAGTGGAGTATATTAAAGTCGATCATATTGGTTTATAAATTTCACTTGTTGTTTGGCAGGGGAACACCGAAAAACGACAAAATGTTTGCTTAATTTATCGCAGTAGCATCGCTTGGGCTTGTTTGAAAATTGAATTTAATTGGATGCCACCGAAGTGCCCCCAGATTTTTGTGGCAACTGAACTGAACTGAAAGACTAAAAACGACTAAAACATTGAACTCAATACTATTGTCCCCTATGCCTAGTCATAATTTGGCAGCAGCCTCGATTTCAAAAACGGCTTCCTGTTTCTCTTTTTTTTTTCTCTGACTTTTTCTTGTTGTTGGGCTTATCAGAACATTTGAATCACTGTTCGCACCTATTCAAATGACGAGTAGATGGGCTGATTTAGTGCCTAATCTCGGAAGTCTTTAGCTGCATTTTGCGGGTAGTCGGACAACAAAAAGTGGAGTCTCTTGTAGATTATCAGTTGAGTTTTTTGTTGCAGTTAAGTCCCAGTACAGCGGCCCATCACGTGTCTAATTTCTCGCTGGCCAAATAGTCCTCGCCGGAGTGCGCATTGTGTTGCGGTTTGGTTTATCTTGATGCAGGCGCGCAAAAATGTTTACAATTTGGTAGATCGTTTTTTTCTGCTCACAATGGCAGCCAAATTAAAAATGCTTGCCAGCTTGGGTTTTTTTTTATTATTGTCTTGGCTTTAGTTGTCTGTTGCTGATGTTGGGCTGAGTTTCATTTTTCATGTTGGTCACTCAATTGTGTGGCAGCAAACGACACGACACATGCCACAAGGTGGCCGAGTCCGGCTTGGCGTTTTGTGTCAAATAACAAATAAATATCACGCATGGCCAAAAGCAGCAATCAAAGCAATCAACAAACGGGCAAACGGACAAACAGACAAACGGACAAAAGATGCCAATGTGTTGATAATCAAAGCATTTGCCACAGGATCCACAATGTGTCCTGGCACAAAAACCAACTCGATATATTGCAACGATAAAGTGTTGTTGTTGTTGTCGTCATGAGTTTGTTGCAATCAATGTTTGATTAACATGCGTTTTAGGTCTCAGATGTTGTAGCGGAGCGTGTGTGGTTTCTGTCTTGTTGGCCATCATACTTCTGTATACGTATTATATAAATGGTCAGCCCTAAGGCCCGACCATAATTATTTCATTATAACCATTTCTTTCATCAAAACCCATTGGCCATAACTTCTGTTGTTGTGGTTGTTCTGTGCTGATGATTTGGCTGCTAGCTTATCAATTGGTCGCCATCTTAATTGTTTGTTGTTAAACACGCAGCTCATAGCCCCCCGCCCCCCATCCCCTTCACAACAACAACTTTAGACTCAAAACTCTGTCGAAGTTGGAATCGGAGTTTGAGCTGGGTCTTGGTCAATAGATTTTGTTATTGTAGCTTATTGATTTTTCATTTGAATTTCGTCGTCAGCCTGATGATTTATTGTTGTCGACTTAATTTGTTCGAGATGCTGTTCAGATTTGACGCATTTTAAAGCCTAGCTCAACAACTTAAACTCCTCAGTTCGTTTTAACTGAAATCCATTTATTTATGACCAGCTGTTTGTCATAAACAATAAGGCTTTACAACCGTTTGAGCGCTCGAAAAACTTAGCAAGTTTTATTTTAATAGCTAAAAATGCATTAAATGTTTCGTGGAAGGCATTTAAACTAATGATTATCATTTACATAAATGATTGATAAGAGCGTTGAGCTTTCAATGGAAAACTTTAAAAATTTAGCGACTCTTTGAAATACATTTATTTGAGCCTATATTTTATTTCAATTTGATGTAATTATAAGACATTTAAAGATGTAATAATTTAAATATTTTTATTTTTTTAATAGATACACAAAGAATATGCTTATGTTTTAGGGTTATAAGATGGCTTCTTAATAAAATTTTATTTTGTGACATATATATCTTTAATCTCCAATGGTCTGAAATAACCTTTGTGTATATTTTAAATGATGTACAACACAAAAATATACAAACCTTACAGTTATTTGGAATGAAACCAGTTACATCATTAATCATCATTACATCGTTAAAAAAATACTATTTGCATATATATAAAATAAATTTTTCAAAAATGATTTTCAATTTGCATTTAAGTAATAATACTTATTACAATAAAATACTTTTTAAATTTCAACAAAATAAATTATTTTAATCTCAACCTTGAAGAAAATATCTGTTTAATCTTTAATATTCTTTTATTTAATAAAAAGTTATTTTATCCTTTTTGTTTAAGCTTTGAAAAGCGCTTACAAAGTTGATTTTTAATTCATAGAACATTTTTCTTTGACTTAAACCATTTCTTTCCACAACTGCAAAACTCGATAGCATGCCAATTGAGAGTTCTATCTTTCAGTTTAACAATGCACAAGATTCTTTCTCTATGGAATAGTCTTTGCTCGAAGGATTGCAATTAGACACAGTTGCCGAACAGTGGCCAGGTGTTGTTAACATACACAATTATTCTGTAGTGGTCAATAGGCAGACACATACAGACACATACATACATACATACAAATACACGTAAGGATAATGCATTGACGATTCCCCACTCGCCTTCATAAATTGGCGCGTTGAGAGGCAGACAAAGGCAATTGTGGCCGGCTGAGAATGTTGTCATATGTCGCCTCCGTTGCCGTCATTGTCCTTGTCGTTGTCCTCGTCGCACGTCGCTACATTTCATGTAAACAAATAACAAATTAAATGAAAATTTAAATAATAGAGAGAGAAAGAGACCCGCACAAAACACACAAGACCAAAAAATCAGGGGCTGTCCTCTGGGCCAAAACAAACGATTTATGTGGCGGAGTGCGAGGGCAGGATAAACCTTAAAAATATGTATATATACGTGTGTACTGTATAAAACCCGGCGCTAGACGGCGTCGTCGTCGTCGTTGCTGTCGTTGTTGTCGTTGTTGTTTTGGCCCACGTAGGCGAAACCCCGCTGATCGAATCAAATAAAACGAACACACACATGGCAAAAGGGGGCAAACCAAAACCAAAAACAAAAAAAACACCAAAAAAAAGGACAATCAGTAGGTTGTCTGGTAGCTAGCAAGGATTTCCACACAAAACGAGGGTAAGGATTCGTGTTAGCCAAACTAGGCGGGTGGCACTCGAATGTAATTGGGATTTGTATTGAGTTATTATTTATTGTCAGTCCAGGGACACACTCTCTCTCTCTCTCTCTCTCTGTCTCTTTCTCTCTCGCACTCTTTGTCTATCTTTCTATCTGGCAGTCAAGTCAAAATAGAGAAATTATCGGATCGAGGTTTGCGGCGTTGCCGTCTAAATTGCGTGTTGAATTGATTGATTTGGCTAAGCCAATTGTTGGCTGTGGTAAATGTGTGTGTGTGTGTGTGTTTGTGTGTGGCCTGGAGTCCTTTGCATGTCAATAGGTGCTAAAAATTGACTTTGGCGACGGCCAGGCGGAACCTGCTTGAAACTTAATTAACCAAACCAAAACCAAACGCCACTGCTCAGATATATCTTTGGAGCCACAGAAGCTATGCCACATCAAAAGATAAACGCACGACAATCAGTCACAGCTGCTGCAGTTGCTGTTGCGGGGGAAGTGCAAAAAATACAAAATAAGAAAAATAAAAAAAAAACCCAGCTGCAACTTGGGACTTGCAACAGAACTCGACTTGAGCGCAACATTTACATACTTACAAGGAAAGCACTGGAAAGGAAAAGGCTGCTGCCATGGCGATGATATATAAAAACACAAGAAATTTGACATGAACTGTGTGGAGATTTCAACGCAAAGATAGCGCCAAAAAAATACAAAATAAAATAAAGATGCGACGACCGCTTTGCGAATGAGAGAGAAAGAGAGAGAGAGTGAGTGAGATTCTCTTGGCTGGCTGGCTGCTGCTGCTGTCTCCTTGAATAATGGCGGCCGCAAGCAGGACGGACCCAAGCAATTGTAAGAAAAACTCAAGAGGGTACAACATAAAACACACAACAAATGAGATGAGTTGAGCGAGAGAGAGAAAGGCAGAGAGCTGAAGTTGGAGTTGAAGTTGGTAGCTGACAGAAGAAAAAAAGGTAGAGACGGACCGAAAGATGGGATGGATGCTTGTGGTTTTTGTGTTGAGAAGACGAGCCGATTTCTAGATTTGATAAGCAAAATCATTTGTGATAAAATAAATAATTGAGTTCGTTTGCATATCATGGGAAACATCTGCGGCTGCCCCATAAACATTAAGTGGTAGAAATATAAAACAAACAAATAAAAAATAATAAATAAAAACTTAATAAATTCATGAGCATGCGGCATAAATACTCATAATTTTTCAATTGTGTCATAGATTAAAAATACAAAACAAAAACAAAAAAGGAAATAAACGTTTTAAGACAGAATTCAATCAAAAAGAAAAAAATTGGACAATGTGATGTTGTTGTGTTTTTTGTAACGGCAGCTATCGAGCTTTTCGGCTCTATCAGCGACTATCAGAAGAGGCACACCTCAATGCGATAAAGCGTTAAAATTAATTATCGACTGCCACATTGCTGCGCTTGTGCTGTCAAATCTTTATCGCGTAATTGATTTCATAGCTACTGCGTTTGCGTTCCTTCAAATTACACAAGAAAGGGCCCCTTACTGATTCTTCAACAAGCCCATTGTTTAGACAAGTTGAACGAAAACGATTGAACCTCTACCAAAAATTACAGAAACAATTCAGAAAATATTTTACCTACAAACGAAGATGATGTGCTTTGAGATGACCTGTATGTTAATACTTTGACTTTACTTTTTGAAAAATATCTTCAATACACCTCAAGAAATGATTTAAAAATTAATTTAAGTTCTTTCTATCCCACAGTATACCCCACTAGTCCATTGATTGCAGGGCATATAAACGCGATGGCAGGGGGATAGCAATTGAGGTAAGGCGTTAGAAAACATCATGATAAGAAACTGTGATTTTTATTTTTTCCCAACTGATTTTTGATTTCCTGTACAATTTTGATTAAAACTTTAACGAAAAGGTAGCTTGCAACTCCTTCTCTCTTCTACCCCTTCTCCGCATCTATTGTTGCCACCTTCCGTGCGCGTCGACAAACAAATTGAAAACAAAGTCTAATCAGTCACAATTGAGAAATTTGTTGGTGTTGCTGTTGTTGTTGTTGTTTTTGTTGTTGAAGTTCTTTGGATAGCTGGAAATCTAATCACTGACAAGCTATGGCTGCCTGTATCTGATAGACATTTCAGATGGCACGTCATGCGGCAACGCCACTCTTAATTCCCTAGCCCTAGAAAGCTAGCTAAAGAAGATTTGTGCCACTTGATAAGGTATCATACCAACCAATGTATGCCTGCAAAACTTGTCGATAGTTTAGTCAATTTCAGCTAAAGACTTTAAGATTTACACAATTTCCGATACTCCAAACTCAAACCTAAACCAACCCCTTAATACTTAAACATATTTCCACAGACCACCACGTGTCGTGCCCCCTTACCTTCCGTACCTCATTGTTGCAGCCTTTTGTGCCTGGTGTAATTAAAACTTAAAACGCTTTTTGTTTTGCAAGCAGCTCTTGAACCATTGTTCTTGAACCAAAAAGTTCAGACCACCCCGTCAGCCCCTTTTCACAGCTACTACTCCACACGTCTCAGTAAAAAGAGAAAAAAAAAAACATAAAGATTTTCAAGTGTTTTCATTGTGCAAATTCCAATAGAGAGCGTGCGACTTCTGCTTCTACTGCCAAAGATATAAAAAGTGCGGCTGCTAAAAACTTTGCCAACTCAGACGGCACTGCACTACACCCACCCCCTTCCATCGAAGTCTGTGCTGCAGGACCTACAGCAGCACTTGGTGCTTGGAGTTCAAGTGTTGCAACGCGCGTGCCTGGCACCGAGACCGAGGCTGCCTCAAGTGTCCCAATATGTTGCAACTTCGAACCTTAAGCACATGCCATCGCATTATTGGCAGGATACGAACAAAAGCCACGACACCATTCCGGAACAACATTCGCACATGTTCCTTTGGCATATTTTGCTTTTTAATAAGTGTTGGCAACTGATTTTAATTACCAGCTTTTAGAAATATAATTATTGAAGCTGTCGACTGTGCAATTAAGTCAATGAAATTATTATGAAAAAATTGATATTATATTTTATTGATTTGATTTAAGAGAGTTTCCAGAAAGTCATTTTAGTTTCCAATCTTTGATTCTTTATAACTATTAATGTCTAATTTTTATAGTTTTGATTGTTAAAGTTGAATGAAGTCTGTTTGGCATCGATAACGTTATCGATCTTACCTGAACCTATGCACCTGTAACTTTAGTTAGTGCATAAATCATCAATGCAACGACAATCTTAAGGGGTCAGAACAGAAATCGACCAAAATAAACGCCCGCAGCGTCGTCATCAGACCTTGAACCTTAGCGTTCGGTGATCGTAACCTGGAATTTCTGAGGTTCAACTTACGCCCTCGCTGCTGCTGCTGTTGCTGTTGTTGCCTGTGACGAAATATTTAGTCGAAAATATTGTCCCTAATGCTGGCGCCAGACAAGTCTTATGCTGATGATGATGACAGACTTAGGCACCGTACACAAAACAAATTCAACCTGTCACACTAACGACTTCTGCGAAGACAATGGCCAATCTCTGTTTTCTCTCTCTCTCTCTCTCTCTCTCTCTCTTTCTTACCTTCTCTCTTTTACTCTTGGCTCAGATCTCAGTCGGTGCAGTTTGCAGGTTGGCTTTGTCCATAAGCCAAAAGTGTTGCACTAGTTTTGAGTTCTTAGAGACAAAAGACTATATATCGTTTTAGCCGCGCGGCTCTTTGTTCCTACAAACAACTACTGCATTCACATACATACAAACACACATACTATGTATGTATGCACAATGTATTGTGTACATATATATAAATTTTATGGTGCAATTCCTTTGTATGCTTGCACTTTGCCGAAGGCAGGCCAATATTTTTATTGCCGCTTGTACAAAATTTATGAAATACAAATAGCATACCGTTAAGAGTTATGACCCGGCGCTAGGACCAAACCCAGAAGGCTGTGAAAGGCATTTGGCAAGTGCATATAGCATACAATACAATTTATCTATAGATACAACATCATGCTGTGATCGTGCAGAGCGTTAGGATCGATTCTACCCGTAGAATTTAGTCGACTGGCGCCAGGTTTTCAAAGGGATAAGCTCTAAAATACGGTTACTAAGCAGTGGATAAGTTATCTTTTCTTTCTTTCCTTTTTAAGTAAATGATGGTTTAATGGCTTTTCAAGCAACTGATTTTATTAACATCCAATTGAATTTTGAGTCATCCATTTAAAACTTTTTTATACTGACAACAGTTTTCCTTGATCCATATTGATATTTCTCCTATTTCTATACTTTTTTCTGATTTTACTGATATTACTAAAGTGTCAGGAGATCACTTGTAAAACCAAAAACACCTGACTTATCCGGAAATTTTGCTATTAAATATTGTTTGACCTACATACTCGATTAAAATACATTTACCACAATGAATTTTGGTTTCAGTGATCATTAGAAATGAGAGTGGAAATCTTTGGCTAATACGTCCTTGCTTCAGTTTATCAGTTTGTTTGAGATCAGAACAAGACTCCATTTGTTTTCACATCTGCATGGGTTTAAGGAGCAGACAATTTGTCTAGCTGCGCTTAAGAACTAAGAACTGTAGACTGATTTATTTGCATTGATAGGCAAAATCCTAGCGATTATGAACTCAAATGATTTCCATAGAAATCTGATACGATTTGTCCGATGTACAACAAAAACATCAACAAACTGGCACAGATATCAGATGGAAGGTGAACACAACGCCTACTTTACGCCTAACGATAAGAACTCGTCTGATCGGCAATCTTTAAATCGCTATCAGAGTAGCAAGATCTGCAAAGAGAGTGACGCCGCTGATCGAGAATGATATGCACATTCCAATGAGTCCGATTTGAGTTCAAGCATTTTGCTAATCCTTCTGCTCACGCTCAGCTAACGCCCCGCACAGACACACAGAGATAGATAGCGAGAGAGAGAGGGAGTTTAAGTGTCTGCCGCCGTTGTGGCTTTATGCTAATGATCGAGCCGACCAGAGCACAAAACTAGACTAGAAATTGTTTTGCCGCAGTGTGCAAAAACCACTCAAACGCTCATTGTCTCGGTCTCGGATTGTTTCATCAAAAATTGCTGTGCGCTGCGCCTAAATATTGCAAATCTCTGCCTGCCTGCCTGCCTCTGCCTCCGGCTATCCATTGTTTTGCTGTTATGTTGACCAGTGACCAGTGACCAGTGTCTGGTTTGGGAGTGCGAAAAAGAAAAAAATCTCTTAATCGGCACTGGCGACAGCATTCAATGAGTTTTGTATGAATGTGTTGGCTTGTTTGTGTGCGCCGATGTCCGCGGCTTGGGCACTTGAAACATGACAATATCAATTTGTACGTACAATGGCCTAATCTGATAATCAGTGCAAACATGTCCTTTGTGTCCATTGTGCGTGAAACAATGCAAACGGCATAGTTGTGCGCCAGGATTAAGTGCTAGTCACCCAGCCAGCCAGCCAGCCAAAAAACTAAAGCCACTAACCAAAAACGTATCTATGCTGCAATGTGCCAAGTTCCCGGCTTCCTTTTTTTTATTTTTTTGGTAATTTGGCGCCGAGTTGTGTTTGGAGCTGGTCCAATACACAAAAAATAAAACTGGCCACCAACTAAGCTGTATTCAGTTCATTATGCAGCCCATAAAATGATTAATGTGCATTTTATGTTAATAAACTTGGGATGTTGCTGGATGGATGGATGCTGGCTGCTCGTAAAAATCACTCACACACCCGATCATAAAAGGCGACACAAAAGTTGTGTTTGTTAGCCCAAACAAGGTTAGAGAGGGTAGAAAGAAAGATGATCGCCGTTTCGATACTGAAGAGTCGCGAGGCATGTCAATCACATCGGAGGCTTCTACATTAAAATGATCGACAACAATGACACTTTGGGCGGCAGGAATGCCACCGATAAACATCTAAGCAAAGAGTGAGAGAAGTCGAAAGAGAGAGAAGGAGAGGAACGGAGCGAGCGCCAGTTGCGTATGTTCATTTATTATTGTTGTTGTTGTAGGTGTGGTGGCTACTGAATTAATCAACATAGCCACAAAACTAAAATCATAGCAATTGCAATTGTAATTGTTGTTGCAACAAACATAATTAATGATGCATTCAGCTTAACAGGGGTTGTTAGCTCTCTCTCTCTCTCTCATTCTCTATCTTTCTATCTGTTTATCTATTAGATACAGTTGCTGTCGTTTTTGAGTTTTGTTGATAGGGTTTCAAACCGCAAATTGAGTCATTTTGACTCCCCACGAATTAGTTGCGTAATTGTGCCATAAAAACCAATGTGCCAAATGCTCACAAAAACTTGTTGTCAGTACAACTTCGTAGAATAACAATTGTTTGCAATTGCATATAGTAAAACATTAATTGTATTGCACTTGGCAAACAGCGGGTTGTCTTTTGAATTGTTCTTGCATATGCTGTGATTTGACTGGTCTTTCTTTTGCTCCTTCTGCTTCTTTTCAAACATAAAAACAACAACGATAAACGTCCACTCAATTATGTCATATCGCATTATATTAAATGGAATTTTAAGTTGCTTTGATTATGTGTATATAAAAACAAGGAAAGAGTGCTCAAATTATATTGTATGTATAATTTTTTGGGCTTACCTTTTATGGCCTGGCCATTAAAAATGAAAACGACTGCGCTCAGATTTATCGCGTTTTGCTCGCTGTGCTCACGCTATAAAAACCAACAAATAAATTTAAATACGAATAATAATAAAAAAAAATAAACGAGCAAAATGAACCAAATTTGGACAGAACCTCACGCATGCTCCACCTCCAGCTCCAGCTCCAGCTCCTGTTCATGTTCCTGTTAATGTTGTAGCTCCTCTTTCAGAGCTAACTGGTTTTGGTAGCATCCATTCCATTTCATCCTTCAAAGGATAAAGGGCGCCCCATTTATGGCCAGCAATTAAATGGCCTGCCATTTGTTTTATTATAACGCACAGCAAGTGTATAGCGACGTTCACATCAGCATCTGCGATAAGCGCCAGTTTTATTATTATCCTTCTCCCTCTATTTGTAACTTTATAGGGGACGGCAAAGGGATGCCTCTCTGCTACACACACACACACACACATTAGAATAGGCATAGCGCAAAACAAGACAAGGCCATAAAAAGTCGCATTGCGCCATAAAAACAGTTAAAGCCAAGACAAAAGTCACACACACACCTAAACACACACAATGCCTATGTATGTATGTGTGTTTGTAGTTTTTGTACAAATTAAGCCTTTCTACATAAACAAACAAGCTCATATTCCAGCTACTATGTCTAGATAGACACTTACTTTTATTTATAGACACGTTAAAATTGCATTTACCCTCGAATGATCAACTCAATAATACTCTCTAGTTAACTGGAAAACAATGTTGAAAACAATAAAAATGTAACTTGACCTAAACAAAAATATATTCTTAAGCTGTCCAACAGATTAATTCACAGTTAGATTGTAAACAAAAGATATTTCATCTCGCTCTTTAAATAATCTCCAATAGATTTTAGACTTCGTGAAAAGATAAAGATAAGTTTCATGCATATATTTTAATAAAAACGTATATATTTAAATATATTCAAAATATAATAATAATATGTGGTTTATACAGAAAGTTTGATTAATAATCCTTAAGTTGTTAATAATAAATCGAATACTAGTTTTCGGAATGCTGGCTGTTTAGGCCTTCGATTCAACAATATTATTATATTGGTTTTGACAAAATGTTTTCTGCTTTAGGATTATATCAGAGCTATATAAACAGTGCTTTGTCTTTGTATATTGAAAACCTTTTCTTACTAAATCATGGCCACTTGGCATACCCCACATTCAACCTAAACGAAGTGGTATTTATATATAGATATATTTGTATTTACACAATATATATCTAACAATACGAAACGCTGGTTTGCATTCTTCTTTCCCTTGCCTTCCCTTCGCTCTACTTTGTCTATCTCTGTCTTCCTTTTGGCCAACATTGAAGCATGTGCAAAGTAGGTTGCGCAAAATCGCACACAACATAAAACATTTTTAATGCCAAGCAACAACAACACGCTAACAACAACTGTTAAAGCGCTTCACAAAAAAAAAAGAAAAAGCTAAAAAAAAAAACAAATAACTAACGAGAGTCGCAAAAAATGAGCATAAAAATGGCAGCTGGCAAAAGAAAATGGCCGACCGGGCTCCCAGCTGCGGTTGCTGCTCCTGTGCGCCACAGCGCGTTCGCCCACAGCATACAGGATATTGTGTAAAAAGGATTAATGTGCCCTTTTTGTTTTAATTGTATTGGTGACCGTGCAGAAACAGAAGCGCGCAATGCCCAAAAGCAACGAAAAATCTACGTATAAAATATATATCCTCTGTTATATATACTATATATATATATATATACGATGCTATAAAAATGTCACAAACTCCTTGAGTTATGTGAGTTGGCTGTGGCCTCTCTCCCTGTGTGTGTGTGTGTGTATGGCCTTAACGCCCCCTTGTGGAAAGAACCCTTTTGTTTTCTTTATTTTAATTTATATACGGCCGTAAAGGAATTTATTGCTATATTATATAATTGTATAATAAAAATAAAAAAAGGAGCATAAGTTAAGGATGGCAAAAGGTATTAAACGTGATTTAAGCTCTACAGGAAGCCTAGTTGAGCAATAGACTCAAACTTAGAATCCTTTAGGTATCGAAAGGTAAATACATAAACTTTCATTTGTTTTATATTACTTCAAAATTCAATCAAGATATGATTCTTTTGTATCATATCTTCTAACTAAGCTTATTTAATTTTAAAGATAACACTGTAACCCATCACCTCACCCTCTGTTTGCAGCCCACAAGCAAACAAGGCCAGCCCACGGTCTTTTTCTAGCAGCGGTTGCATGCAACGCGAAGTGTCGCCTAGTTAAGCATCTCTCATTTATATGCGGCAGCTTAAAGCAGCCAACCACCACAGTAGCAGTTTAGCTGTCCGCACACGCAAATTTTGTGGCGCACACCTGCCCCAAGACTCTCCGACTCTGGACTCTGGAAGCTGGCTGAGCGGAGGCTGCCTTTAAATTTATGGCGCTTGTCATATTTTGTTAGACATGGCGATTAATTAAAGTGCAGAGTGCGAGAGCCTCGAGCAGTGTCCGCTGTCGGTGCCTCCAGGCATTCCATAGCCCAACGACAACAGAACCTGGCTAATTGAAAAGTGGCCAAGGGAAATTGAAGGTTCGTTCAGACGACAACCGCTTATTAAAAACAAAAAAAAAACAAAACGCAAAGCCAAAAACCCAAAACACACACACACACACAGAAGAGTTTTGAAGTGGAGTTCTCAAAATGCACTGAGCTAATAAATGCGTCCAAGTCAGTCAGCCACTCAATGGCTCGGGTCGAGTCATCGATATTAGCTCAATTCTGCGTAAACTGAATATAAAACCCGAATATAAACAAAAATCGCCGATCATTGCAGGAGCGGCCTTAGTTGAGTGGCAGACAGCAAATACAACAATAACAACAGAAAAATATTTAAAAAGTAAATTGAATTAAATGCAAGTCATGAAACGAAATGCATTTCGCGCCCATAAACAGCAACAATGGGGCGTGGCACATCAAAGTTGAAGCTGGGGCCAAAACTGAAGTGCCCGACTGACACACATGACATGCTAATTAAAAGACCACAAACAGCCGACGGAGACAAACCGACAGTCAGATAAACAGACACACTGTAAGAGTGAGAGATAGCAAACACAACCTGCTTTTGTTTATTTCTCTATCTCTATCTCTCTCTCTCTCTCTCTTTCTGTATTCAACAAAGAGTCATTGCTTTTGCGCAATCTATCATATTTTGACTGCAATTTGTCAACCACAATTACGTGCACATTCCACATCTCTTTCTCGCTCGCTATCTCTCTCCGGTTAACTTGCATCCCACGCAATTCCCGGTAATCTGTACTCCAGGGATAAAGCTACAGTTGCTCTGCATTGATATGCCATCCACTTAATTACATGGCTTATTGTCATACGCCTATTCGGCTTATTATCCAGCGCAAAAGTGCGCAGGGGCCCTTAACTGATCGAACCTTGTGATCGAGCCGCGATAATCAGTACAGTACACAAACAAACAAACAAACGGCGACAAAACAACTTTAAAAAAACAAATCAGTTCAACACGAAACTGAAATACACTTTTGAGAATTGTTTAGTTGAACAATTAATTTTAGCTTGAGAAAAGTTGATTAAAGATATTTTTAGAACAATCTATATATAAAGTAGTTTATCCTACCTGACTGACTGGCTGACTGATAAGTTATCAATGCTCAGACCAAACTTTATTAACTACAAAGGTGAAGTTTAAGCAGTTGCCTTTACTTACTAAGAAAGGATTCTACAAAATTTGGTCAGAAAAAAAAACTTTTAACCATCTTGTCTGAAACAAGTCTTGTTTAAAACGACTCAAGGAATTTTATGTTTTTTTAAGTATATGCATAAGTATAGGCACTTTAAATAGCTGAGCAACATTCGTTTTAAAACTATTGTAAGTGTATATCAAGCTTGGCAACCGGGCGTTGGGGCATTGTTGCGATCCATTGATCAAAAGCAAATGCAGACCAGCCTTTAACTACACACTCATACAAACAAACATCCATACATACTTTTGAAAAAGTATTTATATATTTCGTTTTGTCATGTTTACTTTGTTTTTGTATGTTGTATTGTTTGTGTGTGTGTGTGTGTGTGTTTGTATACGTTGTCACTCGCTCGTAGGCGAGAATTTCCGATCAACAGGCTTTTGATCGACGGCAGCAGGCCACGCCACAAGATCTCTGTAGTATAAATGTATCTACATACATGTAAGTATGTATATATATGTCTATAGATATATGGCTAGAGAGAAAGACGGATCGTTGACGAAGCCACACAGCGTGTTGATTTATTCCCCATAGACTCTTGACTTGATATGACTAGCCAGCTAGCTGACGCGACAAGCCTCGTAGTTACTTTATGATCTTTTGCCATAATAAAAAAAAATAATAACAACAATAATAATAATCGTAAGCAGTCAACAAGCAACGCCATGAAAATTACGATTATATATTAAAATGGTTTCGAGTTTCATTTGGTCGATGTTCGAATTGTAAATGCTCTTAAAGTTGAAGAGTATTTAAAGTTAGCTTTAAACTCAATTAACCTAAAGTTAAGCGGGCAATCTCTGATTTTCATTATATCTTTTCTTATTTATAGTTTTGTGACTGAACATACAATTTAGGAAATGCTTAATGTTGTTATTTTAATTGAAGCATTACTATTTTGTGTTAAGACATTGCTATTTAGGGTTAGGTTAGACCGGCTCACCCTCCCAGAGGACCTCTTAAGGGTCCTTCGTGCAAACGCTGAAGCTGTATTTTAATATTTCATATTAGAAAGCCCAAGAAATTTTGTAAATTAAGTACACATTACAAACAAGTAGTAAAGTAAAATCTTTTTAATCTCATGGCTTGTGAAAATTATTTAAAAAACTTAAAAATGCAACTTGCATATTCCAAAACTGTCCTAAAACACTGCATTATCCAATTTATTGTTTCCTATAAACACTTGAAATATATACAGCTCACACATTATTGCCTTTAAATTATGCCCATATATATCTATAACCCATAACAATAATCAAATACACACTTAAACACACACACATTAGCGCTACAAACGAGTACGCAACTCCCTCTCTCAAGAACTGAACTCAATACTTATTTATTTACCAACACTCTACACAAGTCAATTTTAGTTTAAAATGCAGCTCAGGATTGTCGCTTGCGCTCCTCGTCGTTGTCATCGACGACATCGTTGATCATTGCTGCAAAATGAACTTTGTTGTGTTTGTTGTTGGCAATGATGATGATGATGATGTTGTTCCTGTTGGCTGTAGTGATGATCGTGTTTTAGGTAGTTTCGGGCGCGACAAGAATAATTACAAATGTCACATGATATCGACGAGCATCATAAATCAAATCAAATTATAATTAAGCATATTTGATCAGTTTGTCTCTCTGTGTGTCTCAATGCTTATCTGGCTGGCTGGTTGGTTGGTTGGCTGGTTGGCTGGCCCGATAGCCTTTCCAGCCGTCTGTTAAGTTAATGGTAGCCACAAATCGACCTTATCGATTGTACTTACTTACTATATGTGTGTTTGTGTGTGTGTGTGGCTAGGCTGTGTGTAGTTTTGTTGATTTAAGCATTTCGACTTATTTGGCATAAGTAATTGAATTTTATGTTTTGTTTTTATTATTGATAATTGCCGTTGATGATGTCGCAAGGATAATCACTGGAAATTCATTAATATTCAAGGCCTCTTCGACTCTCTTTCGCTCTCGCTCGCTCTCTCCCTCACTTAGGCCGTTTTTCTTATGTGTGTGGGTTCTGTTTTTTCAATATTTGCTTTTAATAACATTAATTTGTCTGATTCATGCGAGTTGTTGTTTCAGTTTCTGACTTTCTGCTTTTGTAGACGGCTTAGCTGCGTGTTTGTTTTGACGCGGATAAAGTTGACATATCTGATAATTTGATTAAGTGTGTAACAACCGCCCGTCTGTTGTGTGTGGGCACAACTCAAAATTGTTGTAAGTATGTCATTCAAGCACACTTTAAGTTTATTGCTTTAAGCCAATTTTTAGCTGTCTATATATGGCAAATACACATATACATACATATACATATATATTTATCAGTGCAAATAAAAGGCAGCATTAAACAAAATAAACATAAAACGCTGCTCATATGTTTCATACTCACACACACATATGAGATAGAGATACAAGCCGTTAGGGAGTCAAAGAGAGAGGGAGAGCGGGAGAGAAAACATGCAGCGTGGAAATTTATGTTTAGATTTAAACATTTGCAAAACGAAAAGTCATAAATTACTTCCGTTGGGGAAACGACAGCAGCAGCAGCAGCGGCAGTAAGGAAGGAGCAAGAAATAGAAGCTTTTGGCATTAGCCAAGAAGTCAGCCAACAACAATAACAATGACAGCGACAAGGATGCGCCTGAACAATCCACATGAAAAATCTTCATTTTACGATTCTTGGCGCACACAAACATTCTCGAAGGAGCAGCGAGAGGAAGCTGCAAAGCCGCACAGGACGAGGCTTAAACATATCTAGTGAGCTAGGCGCAGGGCTATATACAGCATTGTGATAGATAAGAGCTGGTGAAATCAGTGGCATGTATCTTATGGATACAACACAAGAAGCAGCAGCAACAGCAGAAGCCATTTTTATTGTTGATTTACTTCTTAGGTGGATATAAATGTATACTATAAACGCAATTGTAGCAACAACAACAACAACAAAAGTTGCTGCTGCTGCTTCAACATTGAAATAAATATGTACAAATGCTCAGATAAATAGATAGCGTAGACCATGTGATGTGTGCCTCCTGTAAGGATGACAAGGCAGCCTCAAACACCAACAGCAACAACAGCAACAAAAATGGCGCACAGGAGACAGCAAAAGAAAGAAGGAAAAGAAATAAAAAAAAAGACAGCTCATACACACAACATTTATATTTCAGCGGAGAAAGCTCGTATATTATCATAAAACAAGTTGCTGGGTACGCCATGCAGAGAGAAAGGGAGAGAGATAGAGATAGAGATGGTGGGGTGGGGGGCTGTGCTGCAGTGAGCTAGTAGTAGCTGGTAGCTGGGTGTGGGGTTTTTGGAAGTGGGGCGTGTGATGCGCAAAAGTCGGGTCGTAAATCTTTGCGATAACATTTTATGCGAAACATTTCTTTTTCTGGTCCAGAGGGAGCGACGACTACACAACGTAGCAAGGACGCCCACACCAGTCAAAGGTCGTAAGGGGTAGAGATGCTGCAGAAGTTTTTGGGGGCTGTTGCTAAGGGGGTGGCAGCTGTGGTTGCTGTTGCTGCTGCGTTTAACATTGGCAATCGCACGGAAAATGGCGCGTACAGAGTGCTCGCTGTTTTTGGCCAAAGAGCAAAAAAAAAGGAACAAAACTTTGGGCCCGTAACTTGTGGGCAGGTTTGCTGTTTTGGGGAGAAGCGACTGTTGTTGGCACTTTTTTTATTGTTTTTGTTGTATTGCCAAGAGGATAGCTGAAAGGGGGAAGGCTGAAAAGTTGGTATTGTTGTTGGTGGTGGTTTTAGAAGCTCTGTTTGAAGAATTTATGGCTTTCAGAGATGTATCTATGTGCTTAAGCAGGGTAGCGAGAGACAGAGAGCAAGGAGAAGATGACCGGGTTCACAATAGAGCTGCTTTTGCTGATTGTAGAAAATGTTTGAAGCGTCACTCAACCTGCAACCTGCCAGCAAGCCTGCAAAAGTGTTGACATTTCAATAATTTCTGTCTTCTTTGCTTACGTTTCATTACAATTGCTTGGGATTTTTGGCCACAAAGGCAACGCTCGAATGAATAGGAATAAGTATGTCGAGTACATGTCACAACAATAAACAAATCGCAAGGGAGAAAATCATGTGTGGCTGCAACTTGAGAGCGTCACGCAACATTAGAGAGGAGATCAAATTATGTGCGATCACGAATAAAGTTTTATATATTTTTGCAGTACAGCATACAATTAAACAAATATATCTTATTAAGGGATAGAAAATTACTTTCAGGAATAGGAATTTTCGGGAAGTTTTCTACGAGAAACTGTTAAAATTATATATAGAAATATGAACCAAAAAGTAAGTTTCATACAACAGTTGGGGCTTCTTAGTGCTTACATTATTCCCAAAAGAAAATTACTGCATTCATTTAAGTCAGTCAGTCAAGACAAACTCTTTTATATATGTATATAATAATAAGGTTTTTATGCTATTCATTTATCTACATTAAGTAATTTTTACTCCAGTCCTTGCCAACAGCGGAATTCCCTCATCTCTAAATGGAACGATTTTAATGCCGTTTTTTTTTTGTTCTTGTAATTCTATGCTCCACAACAATTCAGTCTATTCTCAAATGCAGTCAGACAAAAGGATGCGCGGCATCAAAGCGAATGCAACTCAAGCGACAGGACCATAAATGAGGACAACAACAGAAACAAATCGGACGATGATGTGACAGTTTTCCAACGCAATTTTCATAATTTCCCTGGCATTGTTATGAAAAAACCAAGGGAGAACCAAAAGAATGTTGTTTGTTGTTGTTGTTGGTTAAGTGCCTAAAATCAGCGATTGTTGTTGCTGTTGTTGCCAAACATGAATCGCATTTCAAAAAACCTTTTATTCCAAATTTCTCCTTCTTGGATATGTCAGGTGCAGAGGGTTTTTATTTTCATTCTTTCTGTTGAGTTGTACTCAAATTGCTGCTGAAAGGATTTCAAGTGAAATTATCATAATTGAAGGCACAAACATTTCAGAAAAGCCGCACAAAGTATTTCAAGGATGGCCATAATTTTTAATTGGAAAACTGAATGCAAACTTTCTCACAATCTTTTGGTTTGGTTCAATTAAATAGCCATCAGCTTGGCCAAGTTTCCCAGCTATCCCAGCCAACTAGCTGGGCCGCAGGCGTTCGATCATAAAAATTGCAATAAAATTATGCGCTCAATTTTTGCATAACAACATTTGTGTGGCCCACACGCGTTTCCAACTGTCACAACAAATCAAAACATTGTTTGGAGCGATGCTGTTGATGTTGCACTAACCCTTAATGATGCACAAATTGCTGGAGCGCGGGATGAACAGCAACAGCCGCAACATCAACAACAACAACAACAACAACGAAAAACGGACGTTGCATGGGCAATAAAAATCAAAAATCGATTCGTTGCGCTTGCTAGTACGTAGTAGCTAAAAGTTATACTCCCAGGACCTTTCTGTGCTAATTGGCTTGTCTGTCGATTGTTGTGCGTTGTGTTGCCCGCGTATAATTGCTGCGGTTTGTTCAAATAATTGCGCATGCAAATTTCTATTAGGCACGCTTAATAAGTATCTTTCTATCATATATGCATCCTATATATATATACGTTCTATGCATGTTCTATCTTCGATCTGGCTGGCTTTTATAATTATTTAGCTGCTGTCACTTTTGAAATTTTGATGTAATTTGATTTTGATGCAAGACTAAATGTTGCCACACACACACACACACACACACATACACACCCCCTCCTCACACCAGTGACAAACGTGCGATACATGACATATCTTGTATCTCAGCGCTGGCAATCTTATCTCAATTGTGACCAGGCAAAATCCCAGTTGGCAATCAACCGCCATCGCCACCGCCACTACCGCCACCATCATCAAATTGAAGCCTGCAACTTGCACACACGTTGCCTTTTTGGGTTGTTGCCATTTGAACGAGCGACAGCTTTTGGTAATTTAATAGAACGATGCGATCGACGATATGAAAAGAGGATTGTGGCTGCTGCCGCTGCCTCTGCTGCTGCTGGATTTGTCGGCATTAAGCGACAGTTTGGGTTGCCTGCCTCATTGTTGGGGTTGCAAGTTGGTGGTTGCTGGTATGTGTCTGTGTGTGTGTGTGTGGGTGGGTGGGTGCTTGAATGAATTGGTCTAATCTGTTGACTAAAATCACAGCCCAGCTACTTTCAAAGGCATCAACAATTGTTGCAAATTTAAGCACAATTATTATTGTTGTGTATATAAAAATAGCCAAATGCCCGCTTTTGGTTACTTTTTGATTTTTGTTATTGGCGGCCACTGTTGCAATGAAGTCAAGCGGCAATTTTCATTAAAATGTTGCCATTGTTTTTAAACTGGCTGCGAATGAGCAATAATAAAGGCCGCACACAGAAGTGTTGGGCTTAACAAACAGCAATTCAATCAAAAAGCGACCAGCAAACAACAACAGAAATCAGCCAACACATCACAGCACACACACACACACACACACACACACACACACATACACACAGCTCAGAATGGTTTCAGTGACAACACTGGCTGATTGCTGAGCCCGCAGCATTATTTTCTTTTCCCCTTTCGAACCGTTTGCACAGGTGAAAAGTTAATCTGCATGCGCTGCATGCTTTGTTGAGCTCAAAGCTCAAAAAGAATTCAATGGAGAACAAAAATAAAAGATGACTATAACAACAAAAACATATCAGCAGAAATTGATAAATGTCAGTGAAAGAGACTAAAAGTAGTATCAATGGGCGGCGGGGGAAACGAAAGGGTATCAGGAGCAATAGCCAACGTCAGCACACATACAAATGCAATTATCATGGAAAACAAAAGCGACAGCTTTCGTTGTTGATAACAAACAAAATGGCGACGTCAAAGGATGCGCCACAATTGAAATTGAAATCAAATACTAAAAGGATTGCAGCACCACCAGCAATACCAACAACATCAACAACGATTGTTGTATTTGGATGATGAGCTTGCTGAGTATCTCAGCTTCAGAGATGACCGGCAAATAACGAACGGCTACCTACAGCATTCGTTGTAATTGCTGTTAGCACTGCTTGACATGCACTGCTTGCTGCACCGACTCACTTGGGCAAGGGCTGCGTTTGCTTGTGTTAAAGCGAGACGTCTATAGTTGTACGGACATGTGCTCTCTGTTTTAAACTCGCCATTTTTGATTTGGGCGGCGTTTGTCTGACGCGCTCTCATTGGCCACGAGCATGCGCAATGTGCCGAACATCAAAGCGCTGAACGTTGAACGGCGCGGCGCGTTGCAGATGTTCGTTGTTGTCGAACAGCAAAGAAAATTAAAAATGGTACATTTACCAACAACAGCAGCAGCGGCAGCAGCTAGAAAACTTTGCCTTGGCTTGGCTTGGCTCTTACTCGTTTCGCTTTTATTGTTTGCTGCAGTTTTCTGCTATAATTTTGGTCACACAGCTGTCACACGCACACACACACACACACATTTCGCTATGAGAGAGTCAAAGCGAGCAAGCGATAGAGAGAGCAAGAGGGAGATGGCGTCTTGCATAATTTTCTATGTAAAGTTCAGTGAACGTCAAAAATATTTGCATTGGGCTGCTGTGTGTGCGTGTTTTTGTGTGTGTGTGCTTGCTGCTTTAGGCAGCTAATGGAGACAAAAGATGACACACACACACACACACACGCTTGCCTACATCTACACTTATTCGCACGCTGTGTTTGTCGCACATTTTGCTATTTGCATCTTTGATAAGCGCTGCGTCTGCTTTATGCGGGCCACAACGTCGACAGATGCAGCCTTTTAGGCGCACACGCTCTCTCATACACACATACACACACACACACACACACACACACACACACACAAACGCAAACCCACACTCATGTAAAATTGTGTTATGTTTACTTTTTGATGTCCTTCCGCAAAAATGTTTGAATCAATTCATTTGGCTGGCAATTTGCACAGCTTTTATGTTGCTGCTGTTGATGTTTTTGGTGTTGTTGCAGCAGAGCGTTAATTGCTTTATTGAAACAAGTTGCCAACTGCTGTCAAAAACTAGCTTATTAGGTGCCAACGGCTTTTTGGCCAACATTTGTCAATGTTTGTTGTCGCTCTGCTCATTAAAACCGCAATTTAGTTTAAATGACAGCGTCAAATGGTGCATTCTTGTTTCAATACCAAAGTAAAAGCAATTAAATATCAGGACACATAAACATAAACCCCAATATAGCGTTTATGGTTACCAAAAAACTAGTCATTAAAAACTAATCACAGCTAAAAGTCCACTTAAACATGGCACTCGCTGATACAAATCGAACCAAATTAGAACGGCCAATACTTTGTAGGCAATGGACTAAATGGACTACTTAAAATGAACTCATTAACACATACAAAAAGAAACTCAAGCCAACTATCTGCAGACAAATCACAAAAAAAAACTTTAAAAAAAAAATACTAAAACGGTTAAAGAAAGTGCTGAGCGGGCGAACAGCTCAGTGAAGTTAGGCTTTGATGTTATTGTTGTTGTTGGCCAGCTTCGTCAGGAGCGGCAACATGTCATAAAAATCAAAGTCAATAGCCGACTGAACGAGGCTGCTGCTGCTTCCCAGGAAAACGCATTAAATGGCCAAGTGACAAATGAAGTAACTCAAATCATGCCCCAAAGCGGAGCACACGCATCAACACAACAAAAATCAACATCAAAATCAAATCATTTGTATGCGCAGCGCAACAAATATCATAAAAACAAAAGTCAGAGATATATACATATATATAAGTATAACACATACTACAACTGCTGACATCGTAAACGGCTCAAACGTTAAAATACAAAAGTTGTATTTAGTATTATAACACTCAGAAAAATTATATTTAGCTCACATGCAATACTACAAAACTATTTAAATATAATAAAATTAAAACACATTGCATATAATTAAAACAAGCATGTTTTATAGCTTTTTAAGTTATAAATGCATTCATGAAAAATAATATGTAAAATATTTGTACAATTTCTATCTTAATTAAAAACCAAAAAACTTTTTTAACCTAATTTTTTCAAGCATGTTTTGTGAAAAAAATTCAAAATTTAAATCAAGTTCACAATTTTATAAAGATTTCATTCAAAAAATATATTTAATAATTTTCTAAATTTTTTGTAATATTTAAAGAATTTTATTTTGAAAAATATATTATTCTACTGTAACAACCTTTGTAACAAACTTTATATAAATTTTCAATAGTTTAAAAATATTTTTAATTAAGAATAAAATCAAGTATTAAAACTTACTTCCTGCAATTAAAAACGACAAATTAGCTTTTAGGAAATTCGTTGTTTAGAAAAATAAGGCCAACATTTCAATAACTTGTCACAGTGTATAAGCAGTATAGGTCGAACTGACCATTAAGTAGCGCCGCCATCAAAAGCCACGAAAAAAGAAGCTAAACGCGTGCTTGGCCACCGTTATATCGCATCCATAGATATCGCAGCAGTCTACTCAACAGTCGGTGATCGATAAAGAAAACCAAAACCACAGCGAAACTGGATGCCTTGTGTTATAAATAAAAATCGCAATCACAACCGCTGATGAGATGAGTAGTGTAACATTCTAAAGACAGATCGTCCACCTACAACAACAACAACAAGACAACAGTATAGCGCTAAAACAGTTGTATTTATACATATATCCTTCCTATCTTTGGTTCTGTGTAGTTTGCCGCTTTTGCAGCGTAAAGCAGGTAAATTGCCGTTGAGATGGACCCTAGGATCTGTGTCGTATCTACATTTATATCTCAGCACTCAGTACTTAGTGTGTGTGTGTGTGTGTTCGTGTGTGACACAATATGACATCAAATTACTGCGACCCTGTTTGCCAGTGCCCTGCATCTTGTTCCCAGTTACCTCTCCCGTTCCCATTGCCATTGCCATTCCTGCCTTCCCTTTCTGCCTATTCCCGGTTTGCATTGCCGCACGCCCCGTCGCACACGATCGCCTATCTTGATCGCTAAAAAAAAACTCTCTCAACTTAAAAACAAAAAAAAAACGTTTCAAGAGCATTACTTGTTATTTTGTTGTTGTTGTCGCTCTAGCACATATGGCCGCTCTGTGGCCTGTCTCTATCCCTGTGCCCTAATACCCTATCCAACCCTGCCATGCCCCTCACTTTGCCTGGCTTTTGGGATCCGCATCCGAAACGATTCTTTCGCACTCAGAAATGCGTAAGCGCTTATCGCTTATCGTCTATCGCAGTTGCTTATCGCTCGCGTCTCATCTCACTTGCTCGCTCGCTCGCTCGGCTACAACAACAACAACAACGCAAGAACTCGACCATCAGCGGAGATTTTGCTGTTGTTTAAGTAATTTGCAAAAGATTCGCATTATGTGTATGAATGTTTTTTGTTATTTTTTATTATCTGCTTTCAGTTCGGCATGTCGCTTGATTTTTATTTTTTTATTTAGAAGATTGTGTATCATCTTTTGTTGTTGTGTAGGTGTTGAACGGATTGTCACTGATTCTAAAGCATGGCCAGATTGCTTAATGGGTAGCGGTAGTGTGATGTATGCAAGAGCCACAAGGCCCCTTTGGCAAGGAGTAGGAAATCGTAAAATTATCCTGGCAGACACGTCGTTATTTAGTCCACCAGAAGCCAACCGCACTCGTGTTAACCTTGACGTATTCAGTTTTGGTTTCATTTCATCGCAAAACAACCGGCGACGGCAAACAATGCGCAGTCCAACAATAAGTTTGCTCAGGTGCTTAGCCAAGCTTTCAACAGGAGCAGTAGGACTAGGAGCAGGAGCGGAAGTGGCAGCCACAGACCCAGTCCGTCCGTCCATATGCCATTTCAACTGCCCCGCCAGTCTGTCTACGTTATATATACATATATGTCTGCACACATATGACTGGCTGCCTGCCTCACGTAGTTCGTTTCATGCCACCAAGCCGGAAAAGCGAAAAGCGAAAAGCTTGCATGCATGCACGTGAACATATACATATATGTGTGTGTCTGTGTGTTTGTCCCGCTATTTGCCAAAGCGTATTGTGCAGGAGCAGAACTAACGGCCAAGAGACCAAAACACACCAAAGGCAACGCCTCATGAATTGGCAAACTTCGCGGCAGACTGTGCGCAAACAATGGACGTTGATGTTGTTCTACTATAGAACCTAGAACACTCCATCCACTCCACTTCGGCAGCACAAAAAAAAAAGAAGAAAACAACCGGGAAGGGAGTGGAGCTGCGTAGCAACACTTTAAAGATAAAACAAATCAAATTTCTAAAGAAATTTTGATTCTGTTAAAGAACAAACTTTATCTTCAAACAAATATTTATGTTTAATCTATCAATCGAATTAAGTTTGTAAAATATACAAGTGGCTAAAACTACAATTTAATGAAATTGTATTAAGACAAAATTTATATATATATAACAAATTTAATTGACATTTACATGTTTCAAATAATATTTATTTTAACAGGTTGAAGCAGGTTTTTTATAAAAATGTTTTTGCATAGAAACAAGTTAAAGTTATATAAACTGGTGTTTTTAAAATTAAAACATTTAAAATGAATTCGTAAACCAGATCAACTAATCTCTTATTAAAAATATTTAAAATAAGTTGACATAAATGTTAACTGAAGTTTCTAAGTAAAACTTATATGTAACCTATACCAAAATTGAAATGTGGAGATTTTTTTATAATTTTCAACTCGTCTTAACTTTACGCCCATCGCTAAGAATTTCTTGTGAAAAGTTGTAAAGTTTGGAATATTAAGCTGAGATTAGATCGATATATCAAATCAAAAATCTTACTCGCTTCTGATTAAATATAATCCAAAGGCGCATAAAATAGACAGACCTTTAGTATAAGTATTTTAGCTGCTGCACTGCCTTCATACACACGTCCATCTGTCTGCTTGTCGCCTCTCTCGCTCTTTCTCCCATTCCCCTTTGTCTCTTTTGTGCTGTCCTGTTTGTCATGCTTTGCATACGTGCTCGGGCATTTGTTTGACTGCTAATGCGGCAGCTTCAACTGTGCTGTTGCGAAATGGAAAGCACTGCGGGCAAGTAGTGAAAGTTTTCTACTCTTTTTTTTTTTTTTGCTCGGACATTGCGATGTAAATGAGCTGCAGGAGTCTACCAAAGAGTACCAAAAAGCCAAAAAGCCAAAAAGCCTAGCCCATTAAAATGTCTGGATCGCTTGTTTTTCGCCTGCCATTTTCAACTTAATTTGCGCTAAAATACTTAATATGAAAACAGATTTGCGCTGCCAAACAACAAATCACTTTCGCCATGCCGCACAGTCGCATGGAGCATGGAGGGGGCATGCGTCCTGGCCAGGACATGCACATGCATGCACATTGTACATGAGAGCGGAGTCGACGGCGAGGTCGAGTGCGAATGCGAGGCTCGGACATTTGCATAATTGACCCATGCAGGATTCGCGCACCAACTGATTTCATTTACGAGCAATCCCCTCGTTTCTTAAACCACCCAACACCCCTCCCGCTAACCGCACCCTTGCCCGTCTAGTGTCAGTGTGTGCGGCCAACGTATGTTCTATGCTCGAGCTTTTGCACATTTAGGCAATTTACATTTATAGCCTGGCGCATGAGGTGCTTACGAGCTGCACAGGATGTGCCGCCAGGCTCTCTCGTCCCCCACCCCAGCACCACCGCTGTCCCTTCAATTCATTTTTAGTCGTCGGCCATTGCATGAAATTTACACCCATTGCGGTTTGGGGGCACCCCAGTCAATTTGAATTGGTTCTTGTTGCAGGTTTACGTAGCCGTTGCTGTTGCTGTTGTTTGTTGCTGCAATGGCTGCCAGCCAGTTTATTATGAAATTAGAACGCAGCCAACTGGACTAGAAGGGGCACACACCGAGCAAGAGTGAAGGCATAAAGGGATGCAATGCAGTTGCAAAAACTGGCACATGACATATGAACTAACTTTTCGTATATTGCAATAGCAATCGTTGTTGTAGTTGGTTGTAGTTATTAAATTATACTGTTATATATATATAGTTTATGTGCACAAAATCAACAGCAGCATGTTGAGCAAAGTATTTGCTGATTATTGCCAAGGGTGATGACTATTGATGGTTGCCTTTAGAACCAGCTACTTTATCAAACAAAATGGCAATTATAAACATCTTAAAGAGTGCATATCATATAAAAATCAGCCCTCAATCAAATCATTTAAATTTGAGATTTAAATCTAATGTCCGGATTTTGTTAGGTAAGCTCAAAGGGCTTAATGCTTTCTCGAGCATTACTTATCCCTTTCTAAAAACCATCTTTTACTTGTACTTCATGCTGATAAAAAGATCACTTAGACCTCGATTAACCCTAAGCATGATTTGCTTTACTTTCCAACACTGATTATTATCTTTAACCATAGTTATAGCTATGCTATCTTTCCGCATTCCAGCGTATCATATGTAAGCTCTCTGAAGAAGAAAAATAATAAATTTATAATTAATGTTAAAAAAAAATCCATTTATAGAACGTAGATCCAGTCCAATGTGGATTTGTATCGTTCTAGCTATAGAACGATGTGGCATGCATTTATTTATGGCCTCAATATTATGTGTCGGTCTGTCAGGGGGGGGATGACATATGGAGAGGCATGGGGTTGGATGGGTAATCGCAGACTGGAGAGATTTGCAATTACAAGTGGCAATTTAAATAGCATTTTATTTGTTTATTTTATTTATAATCTGGCGCACTGTTTGTATGATAATGTTTTTTTTTTTTTTTGTTCGAGTAGCATATGGCAATGCAAGCCGAAACACACACACATACACACACATAGAACGAGAGCAGCGACAGTTTTGGAGCTAAATCAGAATTTATGCTTTGTTTAAATGCTGTAAAAATGTCGCTGATTCCTATCGGCTCGGCAATGATTATAACAATAATAATAACTGTCTATATGCAAACATACATACATTCAGATATTCAAACACACATACAGAAAACAATCTCATAGATACATTTCGGAGCTAGCTCGTATTAAAACCAATTTAATGGCGCATTTAATTGTTGCTGCTTATAAGCACAACAACAACAACAACAGCGGCAGCAACGGCAACGACAACTACAACATTAGGCAAATTAAAAATGGTAACAAAAGGTTAACATAAATTGTTAAAACTAAATTATACATATAAACAAAACATTTTTGATGCGATTAAAATCAAAATTACACGCAACGTGCGTTGGCTTCTCCAAGTCATTGCGGCGATTTATACTATGTAATGGCAGAGGGTAGTTAAGTATGTAGATGGTTAGGAACGAGGGGAGTTGGGGGAAGAATAGCTCCACACGCTGCGCTGCACATGGTTTACTCCGTTTGTGTTTTTGTGTGGGTAAGGGGCGAGTATGGCGGGGGGCTGGCGTTGTCTCTGCTTTGCTTCGCTCTGGCAACTGCGTTGAGTTTTGGACGTGGACAGCAACAACGAACGCCGGAAAAGCTGCGCACGTGCTGGAAAAATATGCATTAGAAGTACTTTTCCACACTTTATGTACATACATGTACATGTGTGTATGTGTGGGTGCCAGACCCCGCACAGGTCGAGCTATTTATATGGTTAATGATTTTTGCGTAGAGCGTAAGCGACCAAATCTAAAAGAAAGTCAGACAAAATTACATCTGACAACACAAAAACAAAAACAAAAAACTAGCCAGCTAAAAAACCGTTAGGTTGAATGATTATTTTAGCTGAGATTTGATATTTAATCCTCGCTATATGAAGACATATATTACTGATAGACTATCGAAAAACACAATCCGGTAAATACTAAACGAGTTTGCTTATTATTTTCGACAAAGTAAAGATAATTTAACCAAGTAAAAACTCAAACGAGCTAAAAATGCGTTAACAGTTTTTTTTTCTGACATTTAAAATATTTAATTCGCTTAAATTTATATATATTATCATTAAAATACTTAATAAAAAGTTTCTTAATGGATCTTTATATTGTTCTTCAGTTCTTTAAGAATAAATTTTTTTCCTTATTTTGTTCAATAAATTAAGAAAAATATGTAAGTTTTCTTAATTCAAACAGATTTATTGAGAGATAATAAACCATTTAAATAAAATATTAATACTTGAGATAAATAAGTTTTTAATATATTCAGGCTATAAAATTTGAAATAATCAAAACTCCGTTGAATTACTTTCCTTAAAAATTTCAAGTTTGCATAAATGAGACTAAATTGTGGAAGCTGTTTGAAAGTTAGAAATATTATTTTTTTTCAAGAAAAGTCTTTTAGTTACTCTTCAACATGATTTGAAAAATATAATCTGATCTATGGCAACAATTTGATTAAATTGGTAAGACACAACTGGCGCTTATAAAACAATTTGTTGCATTATAGTATAACTTTAATGTCGACTTTTCTCTAATTTCGATTTCCCACTCAACCCAACACTAATAATATCTCAACCTAGTTATTTTTAAGCTGTTCCCATGCTTATGTTTATTGACATGCTGCGCTTGTTGCTCTACATATCTACATATATCTTTGTAAGTATCTTGTTCTTGTCGATCTTAATTCAAGTTTTTCCCAAAACAACATTCAAATGTGTGTATGTGTGTGTTTGTGCTTGTCTTGTATCTGTTACTATCGACAGGCGCTATCTGTTAGCATATTACAACCTTTTTTGACTGCTGCTGCCACACAAATTTAGCTGTTTAAGGCCATAAACTAAAGCCAACTCCTCTGATTTTTATCTCTCTCTCTCTTGTTCAACTGCATGAACTTATGAAATGAGAATGCGTCGTTTATTTCCAAATATGCTTTTGGCGGGGGCAGCCCTGGGAAACTTGGTCCAGCTGCGCCAAGAAACTTAAAAACCATTTCAGCAGCATCCTGAAGGCACTTGCAAAATTCTCTGCGCTACTTTTCAGGTGCAAGCAACAACAACAATCGGAGCATTTAACCCTTTTTTGCCAAAAAGTTTCAAGCACACCAAGAAGAAATACGTATACATACTTATATGTATAAAAAAAATTATATGAAAACTTTTTAAAGCGAAAATCAATGCGGGAACCCCAAAAAGGCAGCTCACGTAGCATCGTTTCCTACACATACACATACTAGCACATATTTCTACTCCTTTCCGCGAGTGTGTGTGTGTGTGTGGGTCTGTGAATGTGTTTAAGCGAAGCAGATGTACAGCGGCAGCTCCAGCTCCAGCTCCAAATTTAAAGTTGAAAACGGGCAGCCCAACTTGCCAAGTTGTTCAACCACTACAAAATATGAGCTCGATATTAATAATTTGTATCTAGATAGTTTGTGTTGTGTTTGGATGCTGCCAAAGATGCTGCGACGGCTGCTTCCTGAGAAAATAAAAAAAACTCAGAACACAACAAACAAACTGAGGCTTGTGTGGTTGAGGCTGAGAGTGAAGTGAAGGAGGCCAAACGTGTTATAATAAATGCCTAATGCTGTTATTTGCGATTTTGCATACATAAATGTGTATATGTATGTATGTATGGCTGTGTGCATAATTTTGTATTTAGCTTAATTTCCAGCTGCTTACTTATGCAAATTTACTTTTTATGTGCAACCAACACCAACAACAACAAACAAACACAATCACATAGATAGAATATGTACATAGATACATACACACATAACTCAAAATCGGCAGACAAATCTGCACACATGTTAAAGCCCATAAATAAACCACATAATCACAAACGGAACGATCGATGATTGTTGTCACTGTTTGACAGCCCAGGCAATGGCAATGGGTAAAAGGCAAAGGCAAAAGCAAAAAGCAGAAAGCAGTGGCCAAAAACACACTCACACAAACACACACACAAATGCACATTACAGGCAGCAATCGAGTCGAGAGAGAGCGACAGACAAGCAAAGCAAAGCCAGCTACAGATACAGAGGCATAGCACACAGCCAAAGCCAAAGCCAAAGCTAAAGCCAAAGCCTCACCTGGCGCATGAGCGAGTCGACGTTGAAGCACCATGCCAAGTGCAGAGCGCAGAGAGGCGTGCCACAGAGAGATTATTGAACGATGCACTCGAGCATGACGAGCAGCAGCAGCAACGGCAGCAGCGACAAGCCCTACTACAAACAAACAAACATGCATCTGCAGCAACAACACTCACAGCAACAACAACAACCACAACAACAACAACAACAACTAAAGCCAAGCGAAACGAAACGCAAAACCGGTTTACCTGCCGCTCGCTGCTGCATAACAAACAAAAAACACGCCCCACGCATGCAAGCCAAACAGTGACAAGCATATTGTTGTCAACAATCTAGCCATCTCGCTTTAATGCATGGCTTGTTCGCATGCAGCTACGACCATCTTGTATGTGCCAAATGCCAAAGCCCAGCCCTCGTCAGACGAGTTTCATACAATCACACACAACACGCATATACACATACACACACTGACACAGCGCGTGTCTCTGCCGCTGGCTTTCCTGTTTTGCGCTCGTTGTTCAGTTGGTCTGCGGCCGTTGAAGTGTTTGCTCGTGCCTCGTATGCTCGTTCGCCCGTTGTACGTTCGTTCGCACGTTTCGTTTCGTTTCGATTCGATTCTCGATTCTTGATTCTCGTGTACTCTCCCACTACGTATTACGTATACGTGTTTGGCGTCGCGTTTGCTTGCGTGTTTTGTCCACAAGCAAATAGTATAACAACAACAAAAATCAACAGCAACAACAATTCCGCATCATCATTAATAAAAACAGCGGCATAACGTCAATAAGCCATGCTACTATAAGTAGAAAACGCGTCGGTAAAAGCGCGCAAAAACCACCCAAAACAAATACACAAAGTTTGAACCAGTGAAACAAACCACAAAAAAACATAAACAAATCAAAAGTGTGACTAAACAAATGTGTGCAATATGTAAGAAACCACTTGCAATTAATTACCAATTAAGATAAATGTTAAAAGTGAAAGAAAAACTCAACAAAGCGATGCGATTTTAACGTCGCTTTAAACACGCTTCTGCATCAGCCTCAACATTATCAGTTCTTATATAGTAATGCCTGACTCATAATTATTATCAAAAATATTTGACAGTTTGCTTCTTATTTTATTGCTATCAATTTCTTCAAATTTTTAATGAAAAGTGTTTTCCCCAACAACAACAAACAAACAATAATAACAAAAAGCAATGTCATACTTCTGTGTATGTACGCATGTGTGTCTGTATATATAGTTCGAGTGCTGTTATCGCTGCCTTTTGATTAATTGATTGAGTCTTCAGAGTCCCAAACCAAACCTTAAACAATCGAAATCAAAAACTGAAATATATAGAAAAAAAAAAACTACCAAAAACAGTGCGCAGTGTTTGTCGACGAAATTTATGTTGCCTTCTTATCGTATTTGCCTGGTTATTTGTACCGCAATTGTCAATTGTGCGATAGGCATCTGAGGAACAGTAACAACAACAACAACAACTATAATAATATTGACAACAACCTGGACAGGTCTTGAGACAGCAACAACAACAAGTTCTGCTGCTTTTTTTTATGATTATTAATATTTTTTTTTGGTTTGCAGCCAATGCAAACAACAAACAAACCATAGAATACAAACAAAAAGAATAGTCAACGACGCATGGAAAAATTCAAAAAAAAAAAAAAAAAATGATTGATAAAAATCTGTCAAGAACTAAACACATAGTCAGATACAACCAGAAGATACCAAAAATATCAAGCCTGATAAGAATTCATACCAAAAAAACAGAAAATGAAAATGCTCAGCTACCTGTCTAAATAGAGTCAGTAACAGTTTTCAGTTTGTATACGCAATGATGCGTTCGACACTTATTCCACAAATGTCTAATTGGGCCTAGTCGAGCGTTGGATCGATCTAAACCGCTTCTTTAACGCTAATTGCTGGCCAGGTATAGAAAGAGAGAGAGAGAGAGGCAGAAAGAAAGAATGGTTAGAGCAATTGCCGTCGGTGTTAAACGCCCACACAACAAGTTGTACAGCTCTCAGAATGCAGTTGTTGCAAGCGTCAACAACAAACAGCAAACAGACAATTGAAAATTGCAGAGACTTAGACACGGGCAAGCAGCATGCTGTTCTTAAGCTGAATATGCAGCTCACATTTTGCACACGCACAAAATTCAATATGCCAACAAAAAAAAAAATATTTACAGAAGAATACTTTTCGATTGATTGGTATAAACCTTATAAGCATTGTTTTGTAAAGTTTGAAGAAGTTAATTTTTTTGTCAATATATAAAAGATAACTAAAAATATTTATTTAAATATTTATTTCTTGGCGTTCCTATTTTTAGATCAATCACTGTTTATAAGTTTATATTTTCTTTAATTAATAATACAAATTTCGCTATAAAAATTATTCAAATAGCAGACACGTTTTTATCATAATCACTAATTTAATTTAATTAAACCAAAAATCAATACCTATTAGCATCAGTTTTTAAAGTCAAAGTTATCAATGCAAAAAGTGAAACTCATTGTCAAATTCATTTTGGTAATCAAGTCAAAGATTGTTATCAGTCGACTGAGCTACCTTGTTATATCTTCAGTTCAATCAGCATACTAGCCTTTTGGTATGTATTTACACACACACAATGACAAGAATTTGACATTGTTTTGGTTTATTAGTTGAGTTTTGCAGTGTAAACAACACTGGGAAACAATGACGATCAACAATTGCTTGTTTGTTGTGGACCCTTTTTTTCGTTTGGGGATGCGACATGTTTATTAGATCCCCTGGGAGGCATGCTGCAAAATGTTTTTGTTCTTTGTCATCAATCAAAGGCAAAACAAGCAAATGCATTTCCAATTCCCACACACTTCAATCAAACAATATGTATATATATATATAATACAGCTGCACTCAAAAGTCTGCGGCCATAAAATTCTAATCAAAAATAGTTTTACCTGTACAGCCTATAGTATAGATTGTTGTGGCTACCGCGCAGTTGTAAATCAACTGAGTGCCAACTGTACGTTAGCTATAAAAAGAAATAGGAAACCGAAAATATTTATTTAAAGTTTGTTGTTGTTTTTCTGTTGAGGCTGATAAGCGAAGGTGTGAAGCTGATAAGAGAATCGAAGTGAGAGCTACCGTTAAAATCGATCGTGAGTTCGAGACAAAAACGAAACTTAATTCAAATATGCATTTACAGCTAGACAAGTGTTGCATAACGCTTGCATTAACATGTGTTGAAAACCGCGTCGTGTAAAAAAAAACAAATTGCATCGACAGCAACAAGAAACAAGTTTGACAAAGGCAAAAAAACAAAAAAAAAAAAACAAAAAAAATAAAGCAGAGAGAATTCATTTCTCTGTGTAGAACTTTTCTGCGCCCACATCCGAAGCTAAAAAACATTCAAAATTATACTCGAAATGGATATGACCTCAACAGCGGAGGCTGCCGCTCGCAGCTGGTATGACAGTCCGCGTTTAGGCGGTGGCGGAGGCGGCGGCGGCGGTGGTTCACCGCAAACCAATGGCTTGGGCAGCGCCGGCAGCAGTTTGGCCCACAGTCACCACAGCCTATCCAGTGGCGCCTCCTCAGCGGGCAGCAGTGTTGGTGCTGCCTTGGGCGGTGGTGCAGGAGGCGCTGGCGCTGGCCTGGGACTAGATACGAGCGATATGAGCGCATTCTATGCGCTCGAAAGCAATGGACACCATCGACGCTACTATCCCAGCTATCATCAGCACAGTAAGTACAGAACTAACACACCAAACACCAAGCAACCCTAATTTTTGTGTTTTCATGGTGCTATGTTTTATTTATTGTTTATGTAATTTTAGTGGCGCACCGAGACTACATTTGTCCTAATGTCATTTCTAATGCGTTTTTAATGAATACTAGTCTGAGGGGCGGGGCTCAGCCCACAAATCGATTGCCTCGCGCCTGTTTTTTTCTTTTCTTTCTATGAGCGCGCGTTTCCTGTTGGCTAACGTCCGAAAGGGGTGGGTGGTAAAGCTCTAAAGGGCTGTGCCACATTGCAGCCCTTAGCAAATTACCTAGAAATAATCTCAGCTAGCAGCTGAATGTCTGTCCATAGAAACAGTTAGTTGGCCCAACTGTAAACAGCTCTATTACAGCCTGAAAATTGGGGGCTAACATTTACTGTTACATTTTGTAAATTTTAGTTTTATTCCCAGCTGCAGCTTTATGTTTTCTAATTGCTCGCAATTTGTTGCTACAAGCAAGACGCGAGAGAGTGAGAGAGCAACAAAAAAATAAACATATTATCTATGCTCATTAGCAACAACAACAACAACAACAAAACACTCAGACGACAACAGTTTCTCATTTCACACGCCTCCAAATTGCACCGAAAATGTAAGCCAAATTTTTGGGTTCCGCTAAGTTAATTTTCAATTTGAAAAAGTGGGTGCCACCGTTACGACGACTGCCGTTGTTGCGTTGTTGTTGCCGGGCCGGGCTGTCAGTTTTGACAGTTGACTCCCCGAAAAATCCATTTTCACTTGGCACTTAGCATTGCAATGCATTTGTGCCATTGTTTCTTTTTTTGTTTTTGTGGTTTTTGGCCGGGCTTTGAGCGCAGCTTTTGCTTGCACTCTGACAGTTCCACGTAAAATGCGACGAGCCAGACGGACAGACGAAGAGACGAAGAGACGGACGTGACATGCATCGATGCGGCTGCCGTTGAATTTATTTCCTGCTCTTCAAGTGTGCGAATATTTTAATTTAAAATTTTCTGTGCCGCGGAATGTGTTGGAGGGAAGTGCTGCAAGTGATCAATCAGCATTTTTTTGTTGTTGTTGTTGTTGTTTTGTTGCCACGACTCCTTAGCTCCAAATGCGCGCTTCAAGTTTGCATTTATGTTTAATTCATGTTATTCATATGCCGACTTTATTGATGCTTGATTTGATTTCATGCCACTCGAAGCATTCTCCCTTCAACTCTCTCTCTCTCTCGCTCTCGCTCTCGAGACCCACTGATCTGACAATCCGACTGCTGGCTGGGCTGCTGTAATTCATTCATGCACTCAAAACGAGCATTCAAATCGCGCTCTTTGTCTGCCATTTTTTGACAGACAGTTTGTCGGCTGCAGGCTTGTTTGTCGGTGCTTGCTGCTGCTGCTCGTTGAGCTTACTCTCGTGGGGCACCTGTGGCGAGCGATGATTTTAAAATTCATTAGTCTGCATGTGTCACATTTGGGTGGGTAAAAGAGCGAGAGAGCGCAAGAGTTCGACTTGTCAAAAACTGAATATAACAGTAACTCAATTTAGTTGTCATTATGATGGCTGTAAGCACACACACACACACACAGAGTTAATGTATTTCAGCCTGAATACTACCAGCATTACTAATTTGAGGGGGTGGCAGGCGTGTTGAGCGAAATTACTCATTTACATACAAACATTTAGTTGCCTGCTGCGCTTATGTGCGAATGCAGTTATATGGTTTTTAGCGCGTTAACTCACACACACACACACACACACACTTGGAAATTTTTTATGATGCTACAAGCCATAAAAACGACAACAGTAAAATGCCAAAATAGCCATGCGAAATTTAAATTTCAAAAGCAAACATGCCGAAAATTTGGCAATAACTTTGCAGTTTTCTGCTTCATCTTCATTTCATTTTTTTGCGTGTTTTATTGTTGTTGCTCATTTCTGATTTCTGTGTTGCTTTTTAGATGAAAAAAGCATACAAACTCGCATTTGAACATAATATACACATACAAACATCGCCAACAATATGGCCACAGCAAAACTTTTAAACAAACTTGGCAAAGTTTCGTATACATATTTCTTTTGTAGGTCTCCTTATATATTTTCTACAATGTTGGCCTTATACACTTGAAATGAATTTCGACCTCAAATTTTACCCACTTACAGGCAAATATCAAAATAAATCACCTTCGATCCCTACGCTATAATTTTGCGAAAATATAAGATCGCTTTGTCTAACCATTTGGACTGTGGGTCGATAGCCTTCAGTAAGTCAAACGGAAAAAATAGTTTGATGTGTTTGGATGAACATTATTATTATATATGTATATATATAATAATTATTCTCATATATGCCAATAATAACATTTTATTTTCTTATGTAAATCCCAAATAGAATTGTTTTTTGCTCGGCAATTGCATATTTTTCATGCATTAAATGCATTTTTAATTAGCCAAACAGTTCAAATGTGTGTGTGTGGGACTTAAACTACACACACACTCTGACATCTATAATGGGTAACGGTTTTAGTTGTGCGTATTGCTTTTGCACTCGCACTTATGTTAACAAAGTTATATAGTTGGCAGTTGGGAAGCAAAAAAGTAGTCCGCCTTTTTTTTAACAATCCATATATATATATATATTTTGTGTTTCGTGCATTTTCATTTGTTGTTGCAACTTTGTTGCTGCTTATCACGTTGACAAAATCGGACAAATGAAAACTTTTTGCCAGCCAGTCTAGCTAAGTATGTGTGTGTGTGTGTGCGTGTGTTTATGTCATGAGTACTTATAAAAATAAATTCCCACACACAACTCTTGACGCACTTAACGCAAATGTCACGCACAGTGGCAAAGAGTCACAAAAGGGATATCAAATGGATGCGGGTCCATTCATTGTAGTACCAGGGATATCAAAGTCCATTTTAGGCCCAATGCAATGCTCGATGCTAAATGCCTTTGAGGCAAGTGAAGGCAATGGAGATTGCTGCTGCTTCCTGGCTACCAGGTGTTGCACTTGGTGCGCTCCAGTCTCATAAATATCGCGCTCGGGCCCCAGTTGTGTGCGCATAAAACAGAAATTTCCAAGAAATTACAACACAGCCAACACACAGCACAGCACAACACAAAAGCACAAAAGCCATAGCCATAGACCATAGACTAGCTAGCTAGCAAGGCTGCAGGCTGCAGGCTGCAACAACAGCAACACTGGCAACAACATCAGCAGACAGTCGGGCACGGCCACAGGAAAAATGTTGTATCTGTGTGTGTAATAGTTGTTGTAATTTACTGACTGCAACTTTTGCGAGAACCGAGCCTGGGCATGGCCCGGAATCTCAACAGCAAATCTTAATCCCGGTGCGCAAGTTTTCAACGAACTTTGGTTCAGAAACAAAAAAAAAAGGAAAGAAAGAACGAACGAACCTGGCCAACTGTGGAGCGTGGCGGCAGCGGCGGCGGCCTATAAAAATGAGTTATGGTATTGCAATTGAACAGCTGGGCCACCGCTGCGTATGATTGATGTGACTTTAAATGCGCTCGCTATGTAAGTGTGTATAAGTATGCGTCTGTGTGTGTGTGTGTGTGACACTTTTCAAAGGTACATATATTGCAAACCTTGAGGTTGCCACAACAATTGTTGCTGTTTGCTGCTGTGTTGCTGTTGCTACTGCTGCTGTATGTTGTTGCCCTTTCAATTCGCTTTGATTAAAATGTCTTGAAATCATGCCACATTAATTATGACCCAAATTCTTGGAAGCATTCTTTACATCGTATGATGCATGCGGCAAACTGTGTTTGTTGTTGTTGTTGCTATTGTAGCTGATGTTGCATATTGTTTATTGCATTCGACAGTGGCCGGTCATTCATATGTCGGTTTTTTTTTTTCTCAGTTTTATTTTTATTTTTTTTTTTGCAACCGCCCGCGTTGCACATGTTGCTGCCGCTGTAGCTGTTGCTGCTGGCGCGATGTTTTAATTAGTCGTTGCAACGGCAAACTGTCTTTGCTTAATTAAATGACATAATTATAAGAATGTGCCTTGCCACTGGCCCCCAAAGCCGACTCTGACTTCGACTTCGACTTCAACTGCGACTTCAACTGCCTACGCCAAATGCAACATGCAACACGTGATGTTGCTGTCGTTGTTGTCGTTGACATTGCCGCGATGCTTCAATTAATTTGCACTGCAAGCAGCAACAGTTGCCATTGCCGTTGTCGCCTCACTGGCTAAACTCAACTCCAACTGGCTACTTTGCATGCCACAGAGCCAAAGGTGCCGCCAATGTCCAGCTAAACAACAAACAAAAAACTAAAAACCCCTCCATTGTCCAGCTGCACCAACATTCCCATTGCCAACACGTTTCGCATTCTAATTTGACATTTTCGTTGTGTGCGCCTCTTCTTTGCTCTTGGGCTAGTGTGAACAGCTGTCCTTCAATCACTATCAATGTCGCCTGTTGCTGCTTAGCTAGTTGCCTCTTGCCTGTTGCCTGTTGCATCAATCTCGATTCTCGACTCTCCGCCAAGATGGCGAATGGCGATGTTCTTTGTGAGCTTTTGCCGCCGCTTCTGATGAACAAGGCCGGAAGTCTTTGGATCTACTAGTAGCTTGGCATCCTTTAGCCCGCTTTTGCTTGTCATTTGTCAGGCACCCAGATTCCTGGAACGACACACACACACACATCATGCATGTATATGAGCGCCTGGTTGTGCATCATCAATAATGTTGCTACTGTGCCTTGTTTGTTGTTTGCTGCCGCTGCCGCTGCTGCTGTTGTTATTTGCTTTCATTATTAATTTGTAAAATCAAAATGCAGCTCGTTGGCGATTTATAATGACAACAACAACAATGCTTACGCATGTTGCAGCAGCACACGCCAGCAACTGTTGCAGTTGTAGTTGTGATTTGTCTAACACAGCGAGCGGTCAATATGCCGACACTGAACATACAACAGCGCAATGTGCCGCTGCATTCATTAATTTAATGTGCACCCAGCAACATACAGCAGCAACAGCAACAGTCAGCAGCAGCAGCAACATGTTGCCAAGCCGTCTGCATCTCTGGCTGCTGTTGTTGGAGTTGAGCACGATTTGTGACTGCAATTACAATATTGAATATTAGCTCATTGTTGTTGGTGGTTGCTGTTGTTGCTGCTGTTGCTGTCGCCCCCGCTGTCAATGCAATTGCAACTGCAGCAAGCGACAGCAACAACATTTTGTGATAAACTGTTGCTAATACATTTGTGCAGCCGTTTGCCTGCCGTTTGTTGTTGTGTGTGGCTACATTTGGCAGTGTCAAGTTTACAAATGACTTTGGCAGCTTTCTGCCGAGCTGCGCGACATGGTCTTAACTGATCTTCGATGGGGCGCGATGGGGCGATGGGGCATATTAATCAGGCAGTCGAAGTCATTGTACGCTAATGTTTAATGTCTAATACTTAATGCCTAATGGCTAATAGTTAATGCTTAACGGCTTCCAAGAACCTATCAAAATAGAACAATCTTACCAAGAACTAAATCAAGCACTTAACAAACCCGGACCACCTGGTCACAAGCTGATCAGGTGTGTAATATACAGAACTAACAAATGACGCCCCCTCTCGCCTAGTTCTTGTATTCTTTTTTTTGTAGTTTTTGTTAATGCTTATTAGCATTCGATGAGCAGCGAAATTTTTGGTTTGCTAAGAAACTTTGCTCGATCTAAACTGAAACTAAGAAAACCAGTTTGCATAACTTTCAGTTCGCCTGTTTAGCATAAATGCTTTGACTCTTTTTTGTTGTTGTTGTTGTTGATGGTATTTTTGTGCTTGGCTTAAAACAATGCAGCAATAAAAGCAGCAACAACAATAAACACAACAAGAAATATGCGAAATAATAATGCGTTGTTTGCTTGGTTGTTCTTGGGCAAAAATATGTCATACGAGTGTGTCGCAAGAGACGCCGCCAAAAATTTGTTGCCTTGGACCTACCAGGCACGATTTTCGTTTGCAGCCTTTTTTGGGATACACACTGTTTAGCATAATGTTGCAACAGCAGCATCCTTCTCGCTGCTGCTGCTGCTGCCGCGGCTGCTTGGCGGCGCGTGTGTTTAATAAAATATTTTATTAATATGCGAAAAGTGGACAGAGGAGCAGCACAGCAACAGTTGCCGCCGCATCAATTGAATTTCTCAAGTTCAGGCTTATGAATTTATGCAACGTTTTTCTTTGGCTCTTGTCTTTGTTGTTTTTTTTGTTTGGGGGCAGCTTTGTTTTTAGCCCTGAAGCCCTTTGTTGTGATAAATGTCAACGCGTTCTTATTTATGACATGTGAAGCAGCGCCTGCTGTTGGTGGTCCAACAACAACAAAAACAACAACAACAACAACAACAGCAGCAGTAACAACACTTCAAACGTTGCGTTTTGTTCACCGCACTGTTGGCCGTTTTGGTTTACCAAATTTGGTTGTGTCATATAAAAACTTGTCAATTTTAATGATTTTGCTGACGCTTCGAACTGTCATAAGTGCGCCAAAGGCATTTGCGACTCGCCAATGCCAGCCACCAACAGTGGCAACAACATTGATCCTGCACTGAGGAGCTGTTGGCTGTTGGTTGTTGTTTGTTGGTGGTAGTGGTAGTGTGTGTGTGTGTGTGTGTTGCTCATTAGCCATGCCTTTGAATGGCCACAGAATGGCCAACTGTCAGCATGACTTGAGCAACTTGAGCTGAGTGACAGTGGCGGCCCAATCACTAGCATAGACTTCTCTGGGTTACAGGCCCGACTAGCATTTGCATAAATTTATTATGCTTGCGTGCTGGCCAAAAGCCAAAGGATCAACATCAAACTTCGCTTGAGTTAGTTTTTTTTTCTACCCTCAAACCCAATTGCAACAACAGCAACAAAATGAGTACGCGTGCAACGCTGCCAACTGCTGCAAATGCAGCCGCATTATTAACATTTTTTTTTTAGTTTTTTCTGTCTTTTTTATTTTCTTTCTTTAACCATAGCAGCAGCACCCACCACAGCAACAGCAACAACAACAAAAAGCTGCAGAGAAAATGGTGTGGCCCAGCAACAACAGCAGCAACAGCAACAAAAGCAAACTCAAACAAATGGCAACAAAAAAAAAATGGCGCATTTCAAACCCTCAACTTTTTACATGTGCTCGTTGTTGTTGCTGTTGCTGCCTCGCCTTGCTGCAAGTTTTTATTTAGTGCGGCAACATTTGTCGCTCGTCGCTGCCGCCGCTGCTTGTCGTCTTGTCAACATGTTTTGTGGCAACATTGCTGCACGTATGCAAAAGTTAGTCAGGCCACGTAATTCACACGTCAAGCTAAATATGCTTGTTAAGCACAGCTCCAGATTACCTCATTGAAGAAAAATGCGAAAACCTAAGTTGCCTCTTTCGAAAATGCTTAAAAAATTAGTCCGCACAACTGCCACAAGCTTGGTGTTGATACAACAGTTGAATTTTAAGGTGCTTACAACTTAATTTGTACATATAAATTTATTAAAATGACAGTAAAAATGTTTTGCTGATATAAGTTTTGATATAATAAAATTTATGGAGAACTCCGAGTCTTTTGTATGTTCTTACAAATATTTTGTACTTCTTTAAAAGTGTTTTAATCATAGAAGCCAATATTTGAACTTGAATTCAGACGCTTGACAGATGGAAGTAAATATGTTAAGGACACTTAACATTTTTTATTAATAATCATAAAATTGGTTTCACAACAGAAAATGCAAATAGTTATTCATAAATTTGTGCCCTTTTCACTTACATTAAGCAATTAATAACGAATTAAATGTTGTAAAAAATATTTGGAATGTTTGAAATGAAAAAATTCCAGAGCCATGTTGCAGTTGTGGATGATGTTGTTGTGCAACATATGCATAACTTTGGGGAGGCAAGAAAGCGCGCAGCTTGTGGTTAAGTTATTAAACGCATTATCATAAATACAATTGACAACAATATGACTAATGATAAGCTGGCATGCAACTGGAGCAAAGCCCAAGACGGAAATGTAACCAGAAAGAGAGAGAGAGAGAGCGAGAGCGAGAGGAAAGGTGAGAAGGTGTGCAGTGGCAGGAGGTCTGAAACCGGCAGCATGCCGCAAATAAAGTGTTAATAATATAGATGGGAATGGCAGCGCAGTTTGCGCTTAATAAAGCCAGCCGCCAAGCCTGTTAGTCACTCAACCAAACCAGTCAACCAGTCAACCAGTCAGTCAGTCAACCAGTCAGTCAAGCAGTTGGCACGCAAGCTAGAAAATATGAAAATAATAAAAGAAAAACACAAAAGCAAAGAAAAATAATTAAAACAAACAACAAGAGCGCAAAATGCTAAACAGCTCAAGACTTCAGTTCAGTTCAATAATAATAATAATATAATTCGAGAACAGCAGCTCCCAGCTGAACTTAGCTCAAGGTGTTTTTTTCTTTCTTCATTCGTTTCAACTGACCTACCTGTGAAGTTGCAACTCCAGACATGGAGTTGGTGGTGGCTAAAACTGGAATCCGTTATAGTTTATTGCTTGCTGCATTTCTGTTTTTCTTTCTTTCTTTTTTTTTTTTAATGAAATTTGGAGCAGGTGTAAGCCGCACAGAGACACTTGACCGCATTTTGGAGCTGCGCTGCGCTGAGCTGAGCTGAACTGAGCCACGCGCCTACAAGCCCAGGCAGGTGAAAAGTCTCTAGCTCTCGGTTTTTGAGGGTAGCTCACAGGTTATAAATTAAGCGAGCGCCTGCAGCAGCAGCAGCAGCAGAAACATCGAAGGGTCATTGCAGGATTCACTTTGGCACAGCTAAGACGTTGCTGCCCAGTGTTTGGCTGCCTTTTGTATGATTGATTGTGGCTTAATGCCAGGCAGGAAGCAGCTGAATGCAGCATTTCACTAATCGACTGACTGACTGACGGACTTGAGCCGATCTAGTTGACGGACTGACGACATACGTTACATTTCTTTAGTTTACTCTACTTATTTGACAATTTGATTTGCTGATGCTGATAAGATAACGCCTCTGGCTCACCCCTAATCCATCGCATCGGTGTGAACTTAATTTACCAAAGAGCCTTGGCAATCCTTTTTTTTTTTGTAAAACTCCAAACCAGCGAAAATTGTTACATTTTCATTCCTCTCTCTATCTCAGTGAGTTTTTATCAAGATGTTCGCGCCACAATGAATAAAAGAGCCGCCCTGTTTGGTTTATTTTATTTTGCTCCCTTTTGAAATATCCTTTTGTTGTTGATCATTCAAATGAGATGCGCTGCGAGTGATAAGAAGCCAGTTGCCAGATTTAACTTGATACAAAGAGTATTCTAATGCTACAGCTGGCGATTTTTGGTTAATTGATTGGGCCAATGGCAAAAGTGTCTCTATCTCTTTTCTCTCTCGCTCTTTGAATCGCATCACCTGCTAACTGTCGCTACTCAGTCAATGGGGGGATTGTCATCTTCAAATGTCAAACACGTCGCGCTAAGTGCGCCGTTTGACTGTGCATACAATTAATTATGTCATTCACGTTGGCTGGCCAAGCTTTGAAAAACTGCAATTAAAAGGCGCTTTCGGGCTTTATTTTAAGACGTACAACAGGCGCTGACTTGAGACTTGGCTTTGAGTTGACTTGAGTTTGAGTTCGCTTGTCAAACGCTTTTAAAACGCCAAACACACATGTCCAAGCCAAGTCTCGCTTTATAGAGTGTCTCTTACAAAACAAAAAAAAAACACACACACACACACACACATACAGCTTAAGCTTGTAGAGAGTCGGTCGGCTTTGTGGCTTTGATCTGTCAGTTTGAAGAAATCAAGCGCAGGCCAAAAACTTCAAAATCTTGTTGTTTTTTTTTTGCTTTTTCGTTTCTGTGTTGTTTTGTTTTAAAGGCAGATTTTATATTGTAGCGCTTTGTTTATAGCTGCTGCTGCTGCGGCTGCTGTAGTTGTTGTGTAGAACGTGTCAGCCAGGCTTTTGGCTTTTGGCTTTGGTAAGGGGTGGTGTGGGGATTTTACGGCCAAGGGCATGACGACGTCGCCGCTTTTCACCAGCACGAGCTTTGCATACCGACAATAACAAAAAATGTCGCGCTCTTTGTGTGTGTGTGTGTGTTTTTGCAACTTTAATTGCTGTGTACTCAGCTTGATTTATTAGCGAATTGTTTTTTTTTTTATATACAAAAGATGCCAAAAGCCTTAACAACAACAACATCAGCCACATCAACCAGCTAACAGTGAGTCATTTGCCGCGCTTTAACAGCGCTGGTTTAACAGCGCTCTGTTATCGGCCAACACCATCACCGCACAAATTGAAAGTTTTCATTACCGCAATTAAAGTTGGCAATCGCTACTCAACTGTGGCTGCCCCCATTGATTTGTGGCGAACGAACAAAAGAACTCCTCCCATATAATAATTTGGCATATCCAATGCGCTCATTTGGACCCAAAATTATATAGAGAAAGAGCAAAGGAGACAGATGTGATGACGACTTTATATGCAACAACAAGTTCTTGTTATTGAATATTGTTTTGGTTTTGGTTTTTGTTTTGTGGCACGTAGCTGCAATCGGGCAACTGCTGCTTGCAATTGTCTTTCTGGCGCAAAAGTGTGAAGTTTTGTTGTCTGTTGTGCCTGTTTTGTAACAAGCCGCAACAATTGAGGCATTGCAGCAAATCAAAAAAAAATTAAAAAAAAAAAAAAAGCAAAGACAACAACGGCAACAACTTTTACTGCACAACGGCTGCTGCGGCTGCTGCTGCTGTACATAATTTCTATAATCAGAAACACGTACATATAATATCGATGCCTAAGCACTGTTATTAGGATAATCAAATGGATATTATCGCAGGCAGCGATCGATCGCAACCATGCAGCATGCAAGGCGTCCCAATACAGCTTTTGCCCTTTTGTTGCTATATAGTATACCCTTGGGAAAAGCTGCAACAAACGAGCCGTAGAGAGTAGCACTTTTTTTTATACCACAAAAAAAAAAAACTTTTCACAGTTGCTCTTCTTTTGGCGATTAACTCATTAGTTTGAGTCCTGAATATGGTTTGAAGTGTGGGAAAGTGCATTCGCAATTCGTCTTCGTCTCTGTTTGCCATTATGTTTGCGATTGTTACCTGCGTTTCAAACTAATCCATCCACAACGTACATTGAACTGACTGACCTACTGTTTGAGACAGACTTTTATGGCGTCGACTTCAGCATCAGCATCAGCATCAGCTTCAGCATCAGCATCGGCTTCAACTTCAGCTGCTGCAGCATAATCAAAAATAATTTCACATACAAACAAGCCCCAAAGCCAACAGAGCTGAGCAGAGCTACAATATTAATGATAATAATAAGAATAAGTGCGCGCCCCCTCTCTCACAAACAATTGCAACACCCTGCCGCCAGGATATGCCGTCGATATGGTGTGGCATGCAGCATGAGATGCGTTGCAGCAACAGCAGCCAGCCAGATAGCCAGCTAGCAAGCTAGCCAGCTTTTGGAAACCGGCAGCGTTGGCGCACATAAATCTCACTTGGTGTCCGCTAAATTATACACTGCCAGACATTTAGGCTACACTTTTAGCCAAGCCAAATGACGGGGACGAGAGAAGGTTGGATAGGTTTAAGGCTGTGGCGCATTGGAGACCGAGCTGATCGATCTTTTTAGCTTTGGGACAAAAGTTTAACGCGATTGTTTATGATACAAATTAAACAATTTATGACAATGCAGCAGCAACAGTTGCTGCCATATGCAAAGTCTGTGGCTGTTGTAGCTGTAGCTGCCACAAAACGATGCTTGCGGCCAATATGGTCAGTGCCTTACTGCAACTGTTGCTGGTGTTTCATAAATTATAACGCAGCTTTTTCCGCCTTTTGCCAAAGAGAACAACGTCATTTATTATGCATTTTTTATCGCTTCTGGTCTCTGTCTATCTTGCTCTCTCTTTCGCTCTCTATCTCTCGCTTGCTCTCTTCTTTTTCTTTCTCTATACATTTACCACACTGTGCTGGATTCTCTGGATCTCTCTCTCTTTTCGGCTTAGGCTGTTAATCTTCGTTATAAATTTCGGGCCATAATTGATTTAATGCCGCATTTAACTTGATTTTTCATTTTTGGCGCGCTTTATTAAATTCTTTATCGATATTTTGTTTTGGAATTAAATTTTTCTGTTTTGTTTTTTCTTACAGCATCCCGCATGCCCTCCTCACATGCCACGCCCCAAGTGTGCCGGCCGCACTTTCATACGCCGCTCAGTCCCTGGCTAACCAGCGAGCACAAATCATTTGCACCCGCCAGCGCCTGGGGCATGGGTCAGTTCGCTTGCCCCCAGGAGCCGCAAGTTGAGCACAAACTGGGCCAGGTGGGCCAAAGCCATCAGACGACAGCAGCCGGCCAACACTCGTTCCCATTCCCACCAACACCGCCAAAGGACTCAACGCCTGATTCAGTACAAACCGGTCCATCCGAGTACCAGGTAAGCAATCCTCACACAAAAAAGATCATCCTAAACTTTAAGGCAAAGAACTATTGTTAGTTAAAACGTAAAAAGGACGCTTAAAAATTGTGACAATGAAATAAAGTAGAAAACAGTCATAATAAAAATGAAGGCAAAAAGTAGACATTGTTAAGGATAACCAAAAAAAAACTTCTAATGAGATCGTAAACAAACACATATGAGGCTATATGAGCAACATTCTAGAAAAAAATTAATTTTGGCTTACAAAAATATTCATGCTAATTTTTTTTAAACTTATATCCCTGTTTGAATTGAAATTGACGAATCTGATAACAAGGATCATAATAAAAAAATAAATTTCTTGATGCAAGATAATTTTCACTTATATTAAGACTATTTAAACTTGAGTTAGGGTATTTTTAAACTTACTTTTATTTTCAATTACCTGCTTTAAACAAGAAAACTTTTCAAGAGTCACAAATTCCTAATTCTAGCGTAAAGATTTATATGTTTGCTCTTTGTAAAATTGATAGATAAGAAATTTCCAAACTAACAACCTTCTCTATATCCATCATATCTAGAGCTTCCTATAAACACTTTAAACTCTTTATTAATCCTTTTTTCCGATCGATTTTCCAGGCCGTTATGAACGCTTTTATGCATCAGCAGGCAACGGGCTCTACCTCACTGACGGACGCCAGTTGTGCGCTGGACATTAAACCCTCGATACAGAATGGTGGCGCCTCTGTGGCGCATTCTGTCAACGCTGGACCTGTGCAATCCTCGGCGCCCAAACAGCGCGAAGGTAGTTCTAATAACAACAACAACAATACAAATAGCTCAAATAGCAGCAGTAGCAGCAGCGCCAATCAAGCGGCACAGCAGCAACAACAGCAGCAGCAGCAACAGCAGCAGCAACAACAACAACAGCAGCAGCAACAAAATAGCAATAATAACAACAACAGCAATGCCTCCTCATCCGCCTCCGCATCGACATCGAATGGATTGTTCGATGGCACCGCTCAAGCGCATTATGCGGCGGCCAACAATGCCAACAGCTATGACAGCAGCTATGCCTCATATCATCATGCGGCGGCGCAGCATCAGGCAGCCGTTGCTGCCGCCAATATGTTCCAAAGTTCCTCGGTGGCAGCAGCGGCTGTGCGGCATAGCATGGGTGCTGCAGCGGCGGCAGCAGCGCATCATCATCATCATCATCATCACAGTCATGGCCATCATTCCGCCGGCTCTGGCTCGGGTTCCGGCTCGGGCCTGCATGGCGGCGGCGGCGTTGGCGGTGGTGGTGTTGGCAGTGTTGTTGGTGCTGGTGGCATTGGTGGCGGTATGAGCGGTATGGGTGCCATGAGCAGCGGTGGTCATAGCAGTTCCAGTGGTGCCGGCGTTGGCGGCGGTGTTGGTGGTGGCGCTGGTGTTGGTCTCGATGTGAAGCCCGTGCGCACAAAGCCCCGGACAAGTGCTGGTAAGCAAGACAAAAGATGCGTTATTTTAGGTGTGGGTGAATAATAATTGTTAATTGTTATCGATAAACAATATTTGCTTTAATATATATATATTTATTTCTAATTGTATATTTGTGTATTGTCGTTTTAAATAAGCTTTTGATTTTAGTCTTAATTTCTTTCTAGCATATAAAAGTTAATTATTGCTTTTTTCTTGTTTCTTCTTATTTGTAACACTTTTTTGTTTTTTGATTTTGAATTTTCAATTTTGTTTCACACGCTCGAAGCACACGTGGGAAGCTCTTCACTTTTTTAAACTGCACTCTTCTGTGGCACTCTTTGCACACATTTTGTTGTTGTTTCTATAAAAAGCAGCGGCACTTGACATGTCTCTCTCTCTCTCTCTCTCATTCTTCTCCTCTATCTCTCTCACTCTGTGTGTGTGTCTGTGTGTGTGTAATTTTGCCACTTGGGCATGTTTCCTGCTCGAGTTGAGTCTTGTTGTAATGCAATAATATTGCAGTGTCGAGCAAAATTTTTTTTCCAGATTTGTGTAACAAACACGCCCCTAGGTTATTACCCATCTTCTTCTTCTTCTTCTTCTTACTGCCTTGCATTGCGTATACGCCGAGTGCGTTCACCATGAAATCACCATACCACAATGACAACAACAGCAACAATCAAAAGAAGCAACATCAGCAGCAAAGTTGCATATAGAAAAGAAAAAAAAAAGCAACGAATACGAAAAAAACCTTCAATGCTATTGTCAACGCTTTTGGCTTGGCTCCACTGCGTCATCAGCTTGTTTGTTAATATTGTTGTTGTTGTTGTTGCCGTTTTGTGTTGTAGTTGTTAATTACTTCATGTTGCTGCTGCTGCTGCTGCTACACACACACACGCACACACACACATATGCTTGGCATTCGCTGCGGAAGTTTGTTGCTGCACCTGCTTCGCAGTCTCGCTGTTTCTCTCAGCCGGTTTCGCATGTCGCAACAACAACCACAACAACAACTATTTTATAGCTACTATAATGCGTAAGGGAGGGGATGAGGGGTGTTTCGTTGTGTGTATTGTTGCAGTTGCAACCCCCAAAGAATGAGAATCAAGCATGAACATAAAACAAAAAGAAACAGCTGTCTATGCTTAACAGACGTCTGTTAGTGCGCTGTTAATGTTAATGTTGCGTACAAATGAGGAAGCAAAATAATGCCATGTGAACTAAAAGTATTCAAGATCATTGTATCTTTGTATCTTTGCATCTTTTGCGTGTATTTGTGTTGTAGGAAGCTGCAAAACTGACAAAATGTTTTGCTTGTTTTTTTTTTTTTTTTCGTTGGCCTGCGCTTCATATTATTTCATTTGGCGACAGTTTTCTTAACTAACCAAAAGAGGTAAGCAAAAAAAAGTTGGGTGCGTTCGTTAGCCAATATTCAACAAGATGCTCTGTCTGTTACTTGTCTTCCTTTTTTGTTGTTGCTGTGAATTTATTTATCGTTTATCGCATCGCTTGGTTGCGATAAGTTTTTCGGGGCGCAAGAACATGTGTTGGAGGCCCAAATCAATATAGCCAAGCCATTCGCATTCCCCAACCTCTCAACGGACTGAAGTCTTTGGTTGGTGCCACACATTTGTGTGTCCAGTGTGCAGTTTTGTTTTGTTTTGTTTCTTTTTTTTGTATTGTGGTTGCGCTTGGGATTTATGCTTGAGTCGCGAGCGCCTGGGCCAAATTGATTGGATGCCATTTGGGCTTTTGTCAGGTGAAAATAAAAAATGTTGTGAATGAGCTTTAAGTAATTGATATGGGTACGAATAAACGAACGTATTTTGTATGTATGTATGTCTTGGCCAGTCTTGCAATCTTCTTCCTTCACTCAATCAGACCGTTGTCTGCAGGCGCAGCTTAACAGCAGGGATAAGCTGCTCCTCTTGCTTCTTCTTCTTCTTCTCCTTCTGCGTCGTTTTTGTCTTCTTCTTGTGCGACCATTGTTCCTTTGTGGCTTTGACAGCTTTGGCCTCAAAATGAGGCGCTTGCTGCTTATTTGAGGCATGCGTGGCATGCCACACAGTCTACATTCCGTCCCGGGTGACTCTTTCGAGTGTAAATTATTCATTCTAAAAGCGCATACATTTTTTTCTTACCCTTAATCTTTTACTTACTTCAAAGCTATTTTGTTTTTTAAATGTTTATTTTGATTTTGTTTTGTTTTGCTCTTATCTTAACCATTTTCATTTTCATTTAAGCAAAAAAAAAAACAAACAATAAAATATATATATTTTATATATATATATATATATATCAACAAACAACAACTATTTACTCACACATCCACATGTGTCTTTTGTCTTGTTCACCAGTAAACGTCTCTATCTCTTTACCCTCTCTCTCTGTCTCTCTCTCTCTCTAACTATCTCTATATCACAGTAACTGTCTATTTACGTATTTCTGTGTATTTAAGTAACCTTTAACTAGTATAAATGTTTATTAATATCATCAAAACAAATAGCAGCAGCAACAACAACAACAACAACAAAATCAACTAATTAAAACTGCAGTTGACCCTTCGTGTTGTTTTTTTTTTAGCCTGCCCACGACAAACAAATTAAAGGGAATTTTTGTTTTTGTGTGTTGTTTTTGGAAAAGGTAGAAGACATAAATTCTAGACAATTATGGCCACTGACGCCAAATGTCAAATCAAGCAGCGTCCACAGTTAGTTAGACCTTTAAACTCGGCCCAAGAAGACCCTTAATGCCAAATCAGGCCCAACACAAAACAGGTTCAGTTGAGAGAAAAAGGGAAAGAAAGATAGAGATACACTTGGGCTCAGGGCACAGAACGCCAGACAATGTCACACGGACACCGTGGCCGTTAAAACTGAATACTATACCCAAAAGAAAAGAAGAGCACACGAAAACGGAATACCAAAGTGTGCACAAATTTCCAAGAAATTACAACGCAATGCTGCGGATGATTTTCTGTGGCTATGTTTATTTTGTATTTTTTTTTTTACTTTTTGACTTTTTGGATATGGCTGGCTCTGGACCACAAGAGAAACAGTTATAACATGCTACTAAATCATAGGTTAACTGAGAACTGGCCAACAACCTGCTACGTGTTGTTTTGTGTTTGTGTGTGGAAAATGAAAATGAAAATAAATAAAATCTGAAATAAAAACTGTCATAGCCATAAGAGAGAGAGAGAGCGACGAGGAGCAGACAGACAGCAGCTCGGCGACAGGCAAATTGAATTCATAACAAAACCAAAGCAACAAAGAACTTGAAACATTTAATGGCCATAAAAGAAACACACACGGCGTCAGAGTGAGAGAGGGCAAAAACACAAGGATTCTTCCACAGATCACACAGAAATCAAATAAAAATGTACTAAAACAAAAGAGCCAGAACATTGTGCCAGAGATGGAGATGGTGCCGGAGACGGTGACGGAGGAAAAGAAGCTGTACGCGTGCGCCGTGTGTTTCAGATTATTATACTACACTCCCTATACCGGTATAAACTGAGATTCATATTACGAATACAAATACATACACACTTAAAGGCAGGGGCAGTAGTTGTCGCCATCGTCGTCGATGTCGTTGTTGTCGTCATCGTTGTTGCCCCTTGTGTGTTGGCCTTTTGTTGTCAAAAGTGGGCAAACTGGGTAAAAACATCATTAACACATTTGATTTATTAACTGGCGAGTGGCTTGGAGCAGCAGCGAAACTTCATTGGAATTGTACTAGAACAAAAGCAACATACAACAATAAAAAAAAAGAACAACCAACCAAGCAACCGCAGTAAGAGCAACAGCAGCAACAGCACTCACAATGCCACAAAGCCACACTTTATGGCTTAATATGGACGGAACACTCGAAACCTCTATGTCGACTTTATAACAACCAATAAATGCATAAAGTTTTTCCGCTCTCAACCAGCTCAGCTACTGTGTTCAAGTTGATAAACTGCAATGGGGTACAACTTATTTTTTTTTTCGGTATATATTTAGGAATTCAAGTAAGTCAAGTGCAACTGGAAACAAAGCCAATGAAGTCATCAGAAGAGCTTCGTTTCTAGAACAAAGATTTTAGCTAGTTTTCATAAGTAGAAGTTGAGGAATTAACATTTTTTAATAGAGTTGAGAAAAAAGCTAAGAAATTTATGCAGAATATATGAGATATGATAATAGATTAAGATTTTTAGAGAATAGTATTATATAGGAAACTTGTTAGGAGCATAATCATTTACACTTGGCTTTTTGCCAAAATTAAGTAATCAAAAATATAATTTTCACTTTTCCAATACGCTCTGCTATTTCTGTTTTGGCAGCTCAATAAGCAAATGTTGCACACTAAATATTTGCAGAACACTTGATGTAGTTTCCAAACAACAAATAACTGTGAACAATTTCAACGACTTTTGTATAATTTATGCAACAATTTTTTATTCAGTGGGTGTTGCTTTTTTGATTGGCGGCAATTTGGCTTCGGGCCTTTGTTACGCAGTGCCCCCAAAAAAACAAAAAGAAAACTGAAAGCCAAATAACGCCCAACGCCAAATGTGCGGCAATTAAAACAGACGCAAAACAAAACAAAAGAAAACGAAACCGAGGCAAAGACTAAAAAAAAAGACAATTTTAAGTACAAGAGATATAAAAAGAGAAAAAAAGCAAAGTAAAGTTGCGATTAAATGGAAACAAATGAACTGTTTATTTAACGCACGCCCCCTGGCGCGTAAGTAAGTACGAGGGTGGGGAGGGTTGGCCTTGGTGGTGGTGGCGGCCGATGGTTGTTGCCGCAAACACGCAGAACGTTTAATTTAATTTCTTTGAAAGCTCTAAAACAAAATGCTTGGCATGCCAAACCGGACAATATAAAGCAGCAGCAATACACGTGTGATTGTCCTGCTGTGTGTCGAAGCCACTATAAACAGCAGCAAATCACGTAAAGCTCTTCGAAAAAAAAACCCCCCGCAAACGAAATAACAAATAAAAGAAGTAAAAAAACATACACACGCCAAACAAAAAATATTCTGTCATCAGTAAGTTGACCCTAATGGGATTTGGGCAGGCAACGAGTTGACAAACGCATTTAATGAGCAACAACAACAACAACCAACTGACCCACTGTCCGCTGTCCACTGTCCGCTGTCCACTATTGTGGGTGTGACCGTTAATATTCAATCAAATATAAAGAAACTTAGAAGAGAAATAAAAAGTTATGAGCATAAAAAGCATGTTAAAGCGTTAATTAATTACATTGCACTAATACTAGCCAAATTTTTTTTTTTGGGGGAAGGGGCCAACAGAAGCGTTAAATCTTTTTAGCTGCCTAAATTTAAATTTAAAAAAAAACAAGGCACCGAGAGCCAGTGGCTTAAAACAAACAACATAATGAAGCCCATTTAGTGGCGTCATTAAAGACGAACAAACATACAACGAGTGGAAAGCAGCAAGTAGTAAAAAGGCCAAACAAAGACAAAAGCCAACTGTAATACGAACGTTAATAACGCGTTACATTTGCAACTTCATTTCCAAAGTCAAGTCGCTTACAAATTATGCCTAAAGTTATTCAAATGAGTTGCGTTTTGCGTTTTGCGCGCTGTCTCTCCCCTCCTTTTGGGCCAAAGCACAAAACAGTTAGTCGGAGCGGCAGCAGCAGCAGCAGCAGCTAAGGCAGCTCGCCGCTAATAGGCTGCTGTGCTTGGGGGAGGCTATAGCCGATTGCAGTCACTAGAACCGACGGCGACGTCGCTGCTTAATTAAAATGTGTAGAGTTAAGGCAAGGCAAGGCAGGGCAGGGCAAGCAGAGAGAGAGGGGCGATGGAGAGAGTGAGTTAGGTAGGGTAACAGTGCTGCAGCCCCAGAGCGTCAGAGTGCAGAGCCCAGTGCCAGAGCGAATCCATCATTTCCGCTTCCATGCGTTTCAACGAAAGGCAAAAAAAAAAACAACGAAAAAAGCCAGTCGAAAAAAAAACATGACTGAGAAACAGCTGAAAAATGTGTGCCGCATTGCGTTGTTGTTGCTGTTGTTATTGTTTAACAAGCTGGCCCATTGTTGTTGTGTTGCTGTTGTTTGCCTGCACTTGGACTAAGCTTCAGTTTTTGCTAAAAAAAATATATATAAATACCATGCTATACAAAAAGGAAAAAGTTGCCTTACCAAAAATTTTATTTATCTCTTATATTTTTTGTTACAGAGGGACGCGAATGCGTTAACTGTGGTGCAACCTCAACACCACTGTGGCGACGCGATGGAACTGGACATTATCTGTGCAATGCGTGTGGACTTTACTACAAAATGAATGGACAAAATCGACCCTTGATTAAGCCAAAGCGAAGATTGGTAAGCAAAATAAGCAAACTACTTTTTATAATACGAAACAAGAAAGTTATAAGCTCATTTTTGAAAAAAACATACATAAAATAAAAGAAATAGGCTATCTTGACTCCTCTCTCTAGCTCTCTTGTGTAGCCCGCTGTGTTCAGCTTCCACACATTCGCCACAAATTGATCAATAAATTTTATAAACTGTATTCCTGAGAAATTTGCTGGCGCATCAATCTCCACGCACAATTCTGTCGCCAAAAGCCATAAAAAGCAGCGTGAAAGTTCTCAAATGTCATAATAATTCCAGGAACACACACAACACACTTTACATACACATATACAAATGCTTATACGTGTGTATTGTATTTATTTATCTTTTTTTTGTTGCTAGCTAGCTTGGCGTCTTGATTGCAGTCGTCTGTAGCTGAGCTAAGCTGAACGCTTTGGCTTGATAACAATCAAGGCGCATCATCATTATCACTTAACGCACTAAAAACATAATCAGGCAGCAGCAGTCACAGTGTGTGTGTGTGTTTGTGTGTTTGTGTGCATGTGTGTGGGTTATATGGAGTTGCCTCTGACTCCATCTCCATCGCCTTCGTCTCTGTCTGAGTCTGTCTGTTGTTTTTTGGTCGAGGCACATTATCGTTTTTTATCGGGCGCGCGCATCAACAGCAACAAACTATGAAAATATATGTAACGCTCTCAGTCCGAAGGTTGCCCTGGCGCCAACTACATCAACAACAACAACAGCAACAACAACAACAATAGCGTTGCGCAGCTCTAAAACGAAAGACTTAAGCAACGAACTCACACGCTGTCACTGCGTGTGAAAGAGAAAGCAACTGCACAATGTTGCTGTTGCCTTCTCTACAAAAATTAGTCCATTAAACATGCGTAAAAACAAAATAACCAACAACAACAACAACAACGTTAACAACAATGAGCAACTGTTAAATGCAGCTTTTGGTTTGTGTCTTTGCTGTTCGCGTTGATTTTTTATTGGCATTTAAATCGTATGCATTTTGATTGCATAACATTAACATAAATAAACCATTATTGGGCTACAAAATGCAGATGAAGAGGCGAGCGAGCGAGATAGAGCATACTGACGTGGCAGGGAATTCCCAAGAAATTCACAGCTGGAGGCAAAAATTCACGGCTTGTTGTTGCTATTGTTGCTGCTGCTTTAAGTGTTTGTTGATTTTTCGTTGACAAAATATGCAACAAATTAAAATTTATGTGCGCTCGACGCTGACTTATGGCATTCAAAGACAGACACACACACACACACACACTGAGAATACAGGATGCAGCACATCAATGTCCTTCTTCTTCTTCTTCTACTTCTTTATTTTTTGAAGGACCGCACATCGCCTTTGGCACCCGCTTTCTCCCTCTCTCTCGCTCAGTTCTCTGTGATATGCAATTCAATTGTTTTGTCTTCTCGTGCTGGGTGGCAATTGTATTGATTTCGCCAAAAGCTCTGAGGGTTAAAACCAATAGTCTTGGCAGGTTTGTTTTCTTTGCATACATACATACAAACATACATACATACGTACATACACATTCGTCTGTATACGTTTACAGAGAGCGAAACAATCAAGTATTTCGATGCTTTAGAATTTTCTTACTTAACATAAAATTCTGGTTTAAGGGCTTAATGCTAGTTTAAAAGATCTGAAATTCTCGTTAGAAATTTTTTATTACTTGACTTAGGTAGAGTTTTTTTAAGTGCAAGAGAAGAGAGAGTTTTAATTGACTTTAAGATAAATTTACAGAAAAATGATAGAGTTTTACTTGAGTTTTGCTTGACAAAGTTAGATCTTTTATTGATTTTCGAATTTATTAAATTTTCGTTAATAAATAGATTCAAATTTGAATGAAGTATGAATTATTAAAATCACTCATACTGAATTTTTTCTCAGTGTATACGTATTTCGCTGTTTGTCCACTTTGGCAGACTAGCTGCACCTGCCCCACCGTATTGGCGGACTTGGCTTGGCTGTTGCGCATCTCATTGTCTGCTTTGGACGGCCTTTAATTAAATTTCCGAATTGTATGAAAACAGTCAACAAGTCGTAACTCTGAGCCCAGCATACACCAGCTAAATTCTTGCCTTGTTTTTGTTGTTGTTGCTGTTGAAACAGAACAATGCAAATTTTTAATTTATGTATTTTAGCCTGCAACTGCTACAACGACTCAGTCGCCTTCGCTTACATATGTTTGCGAGTTGTTTTTGTTGTTGTTGTTGTTGTTGCTCATTGTTGTACGTATTTTGTTTTACTGTGTTTTTGGCCGCTGGCGTTTCAATAATTGCATTTAATTATAAGGCCAAAAAGCTTTGTATCTATAACGCTGCTTGCCGCAGGCTCTGTGGCAAAAAGTCCAGGCCAAGCCCAATTGCAACAACCTTCAATTCGGATTTGTCACATTTGTTGGGACGTGGCGGTCTTAAGGCTATGACTGCTGTCTATGCCTAATTGCAAATGCATGTTAACTGCTTAGGAACAACACAGCTGTTAAGGTCAACTTGAGGCGCATCTCAGCAACAGCAACAACAACAGCTTTGACGCAATCGTGACTTATATAAATATAAAAGCGGCATGTGTTAGTCAAGCCCCTGTCTTAAGGTGGGGGGCAGCGGGGCGTTGCTTGCATTTTGCATAATATTTATGCCGCTGTTGCCTGATTTTTTTTGTTTCATTCTGTTTTAATTTATGCGAATTTTCACACAATAAATTGAACAAAACGTTAGCTGGTTGCTGTTGGTTTTGTTGTTGTTGTTGCTTTTGTGCACTCATATTTAAGTATAAAGTTTTTGTTGTTGTTGTTAAGCGCTGAAAAATTGTTTATTTTTATGCTTATTACGTTGCCTTCTATCATTTGCATGCCAAGATTGCTAAGCAGCAGCAACAACAACATCTTGCAGTTGCCATTTGCAGCTTGTTTCAGTTGTTGTAGTTGTAAAAATAAACACATCAACACTTGACAACAATCATTTATAAATGTATTATTTAAGTGCCTCCAAAGCCGCTTAATTAATTATTTATTAAAAGGCTGTTTTCAACGCCGGCAACTACAAAAAAAAAACAATAACAACAACAACGAGCTAAGCATTAGTCGCCATTTAACGGCGATTAGATACATCAATTTTAATTTGAAATGCCCTAACTTAGTCATACAAGTTTACTTAAGCAAAGTTATAACAAAAGATATTAAAAAAAAAGATTTGAACTCAAACGAAGTGTTTGCTATTCAAAAAGTTCATACTTGATTAGAGAAACAACTTGAAATGAGATTTTAAAAAATATCACATATAAAAAAATTATCTTGCATTGAGTATAACTCAACAAAATTAAGTTAAACTCAGCTTGCATTAAATATAAGTCAACTAAAGTCACTTAAAACACTTTTTAATAATTCAGCTATTGGAGTAAGTTAAAACGTTCAAATAAAATAATTATATAACATAAAAAACATTTTAAGTATGGGAAAAACTTTTTTGCAAGTATTTTTAACTATGTTAAAAAACGGAAATTCCCTTGTTAAAGTCCGAGAAAACTAACAGAAATAAAATAAAAGGTTAGGCTATAAATTAAAAGAAATCCCAAGTTATTCTTTGCCAAAATTGCAACTTTTCGCAAATCTGAATTGGCCTTCTGTTATAATGAAAATAATATAAATACTCCTAGTAAGAGTCTTGGATAGAGTAGCTCTTTTTCGGCTTCAACCAATTGCTGTTTTAGGTCGGCATTTCAAATGTTGGACATCCAACTGCGCAGCAACAACAAAAGCGTACACAAGACACAAAACCAAAAGACAAACTAGCTGAACTTTAAGCTACAAAAGTCAAACATCAATAAATTTAACTGGCGTCAAATGATTGACAAACGCTGACTCGACACTTTTATTTTGCTTTATGGATATGGATATGCTTATCAAAGGGCTCAAATAACAAAACACAACAGAAACTAGCTCCAAATTCTAATTAACACATATATATTTTGAGCTGAGCTTCGTATATTTTGGTTTAAGTTTGTGTTCTTTGTTGTTGTCGCTGTGTGCGCCATATGTGCGATAGACGTATCAAAACGAAACTGGATCGAATTGAATTGGTAGCCCTTTGGCGTGGGAATTTCGCGCATTTCTGGAGGCAGTGACGCCTAAAATTAAATGCAAGGCGCAGACGCTGTGCGTATATAAATCAAGCTACCAAAAACTAAAAAAAAAAAAGCGCGCCAAATAAAAGTCAAAGGCAATCGATAAAGCAACAGCAACATAACGAATCAAAACTAAAGCAAAAAAGGCAACAACATTAACAACATTCAGCAAAGTAAAAGTTCAATGCACGTTTCGGCAAACGGGGCGTATACGCAATCGAACGCATTAAGAGTCGCCTGGACTTTCAGATTTTGTTGTTGTTGTTGTTGTTGTGCATACCCTGAGAGAGGCCAGAGGCGAGCGCAATATGTTTTTTGTGTTTTTTTCCCCTCATATTTTGGGGCGCTAGGATCTTGTTAAGAGCACCAGCTCATTTCATCAAGTGGGCAGCCCCTAATGCCATTAAAATGCACTTGAATCGGCTTGACGAGTGGTTGGGGAACGTGGAGGGGAGTGGGGGGATATGATATGTCTCCCGCTGCTGCTGCTGCTGCTGGTGCTGCTGCTTTGGGGCACACTGCTGACGAACCTGAACTGAAGCAACATTGTGCCCGCAAAGCAGAGAGATCAATTAAAAATTAACGATATGAAGCAAAACGGGGCGTGCCAATAATAATAATGAAACAGGCTAACACAAAGGTAGCGGGAGCGGGCGGAGAGCTGCTATTGGAGTCTGTGTGATGATTAAGGCCGCGCGTCCTGGCTTGTTAAGGCTACCCAAGTCCAAAGTCAGCCTTGAGGTGCTTTACGAGCAATGTAAAAACGGAACGGGTTACAAAAAAAAAAAGAAAAAGAAGAAAATAACAAAAAACAAAAAATACATTTATACAAAAGCTATTTAATATGCAAAGGCATAATTTGCACTATAAAAACCTGACTGACCCGCAAAAGGGGTTGCAATTTCTAACCCTTTAAGTTGTTGTTGGTCAGACAATACTATATATACTTTTATATATATATGTATATGAAAATGTGACTAGGCACGCAGTCCCAGTCCAAGGCAGCAAAAAAGCGCGTGTTAAGCGAACATTCATTTTGGTAACAGCCCAACAGCCCGACAGCAGCAGCAGCTGGCCAACGGGCAGGCGACCTTACCAACTTCCTAGGCCAGGTTCTATGTGTAAAATGTATGTGCAGTTTGTCCAGTGACAAATATTAATGACGATTTTCATGCCTTCACAAATCGGAGCGCAGGGTACAAAGCACTAAAGCTCTCACTCTTATTCTCTTCTATATGGTTTTGACCATGTTAGTTGTCACTGGTTGTTGTTGTTGTTGTTGCTGTTTAAAATGCAAACCCTTTGCCAAGCAAACAAGTTGAAGCCAACAAATGGCTCGTTAAATTCATTGAGCAGCATTAATGAGTGACATTAATGGCTTGTCGTTATTTTTGTTTTTTTTGGTAAGAAACTTTATTGATTTTGGTTATTTTACTTTATATTTTTGTTGCAGCAGGTGTGATTTTTAGCAAAGAGAAAATGAGCTTAGCTGATGTATTAATTAGGCAAATTTTGAAATGGAACGAAGCCAATCAACGAGTCGAGTTTGACAACCCTTTCGACTACTACTACTACTACTACTATTAAATACAAAAAATTCCAGAGCAACAGACTGCCATTTGCCACGCCTCAACGACAAAACGAGAACAGCATGTGGCTCAAACGAATTCGCCTGCTAAAAAGGAAATGAGCCAGGACATGAAAACCAAAAAAAAAAACAAAACAAAAACGAAACGAAACGAAAACCTACAACCAACAAAAAGAGAGAAACTAGTATGTTGAGTCCATTTTGTGCTGCCTGGCAAAAAGAAATTTGAATTTTTAAATTAAATTTCACAGTCGCACAAGTTTTATTCTATCTCTCTTTTTTGTTCAAAGTCAACAATAACAAGCGTAGGCGCCTGAATGCGTTTGTATGTATGTTGAATTCTAACCAAATGTAACTGCTATGGCCCGGACATTTTGTTAGAGTTTTTTTTTTGGCATTTTCATTTCATTTCGTTTGGCAGCCACCCAAATAAAAAATCAAATAGCTTCACAGCGACAGAGATACTACTTATATACCCCAAGTCAAAGCCAAGCAGCATCAGATATAGAAAATTTTCGTTGCGCCGCTCTGCCTCTGAGATCTCTGGGCGCTATCTTTTGCCATCTTCTCTTTGTGTCACAGTTTGCGAGTGTGTGTGTTGGTTTTGTGGGGGCTGCTCCAAAACAACCCCCAAAGGGCATACATATATACATTTATACAGTCGCTGAGGGTTGCGCTAGCTGCGAACAATTTAATGAATGTTTTGTCAGATAAAGAGCACAACACAAAAAAAAAACACGAGCTGATAAAATGTCTGTCTCTGTGTTTGGCAGTGGGGTAATACGAACACACACATACAGCTATATATATATATATATATATATATATATATATATGTTTATGTACATGCTTATACAGTTTTGCTGTTATACAGTCTGCCCCCAAGTAAAAGATGTTACACTGAGATAAGCACAACATTTGCTGGGCAGCATCTCTCTTTCTCTATCTCTCTCTCTCTCTCTCTCTCTCTTGCTTTATCTCGCTCGTTCTCTCTATCTTAGATGGCAAAGGGCATTGCCATCCAAGGCGCACAAAAGCTGCGCAATAAATAGAACTGACCCAACACCTCAAACCAACCCATATTTTGCATATACTTTTTGTATTTACTTTTGTCGGCATAAAGCTTTTCAGTTGGCTTTAGACAATTTCTGTGGCACAATTTGCATTAATTGTTCTAAACAAATTTTACATGAAATGCAACAGAACTCAAAACGCCGTCGCCATTTTATTGGCATCTCCACACATTTTATGTACAAATACTTACTTCAAAAAAAAACCTAAACCAAAAAACGCATTTTGTCATGCTTTAAAGGCGTTAAGAAATTATAAATTATGCGCCTTGAAGAAAAACAAAATACACAAACGTATACATAATTATTGTATCTTTGTTTATTTTTGTTTATGTGAATTCATTGCATTGTTTTGTACTTCTTTTTGTATATAGTATATTGTTAATCGCAAGCGCCATCTTGTTGTTATTGTTGGCGCTTGCGCTTTTTGCATTTCAATTAAATGTGCGCCTCCCCGGGACAATGTTTGACAGTTTGTCAATGCGATGTGCCTGACAATGATTTATTTTCAAAGGCACTGTTAAACTAAAATCAACAACAACTTTGTCAACAGCTAAACAAGACACCAAATTCTACGATTCTTACTTACTTAGCACCTTCAACCAGTTGTTGAATGGAATTAAGACTTGGAATGCAAAAAAAAAAGAAAATAAAAGCCAAATTGCTACATTTTCTTGCAGTTGTTGTTGGTTTTGTCTGTCTGCTTAGTGCGTTTTGTTGCTGCGTCGTGTTAACAACTTAATTTATATAGTATATAAACTGTTTTTTTTTTATTGTTTTTGTCACTGCTGTGTTTGTGGCCAGCATAATTACCTCTTGAGTCTTGGTTAGTTTGTAGGCGTTGAAAATTAATTTTGAATTCTCGCACATTTCGACTTCGATTTTAGTCCGTTTGCAGTCTGTCTGTGTCTGTGTATGTGAAATTGTTACAAGCTCGTTAACACAACACCAGTGTGCCACCAAAAACGAACCAAAGAACTGTAGAACTGCACACTGCAAAATCTGCACAGATGGTTTTTGTTTTCTTTTTGGTTTTGTTTTTTTTTTTGTCTTTTGGTGTATGACCTCTGATTTATGTTAATGGCAGGCGTGCAGCAGCAAGAAGGCAGAAAAAAAATCGAAAAGAAACCAGAACAGGTGAGCCTAACTGCGGCTAAAGGAGGCAGGGGCAACAATTAAAAATCAAAGTCAAACATGATCAACGCCAGTTTAGGGCCGCATTGCAATGTGTTCTTGTTCTTGTTGTTGCTGTTGTTCGATTGTTGTTGTACGAGCAACATGAACATAAGCCAAAGCTAGAGGCTCAGACTCAAAAACTTCGACCAACGACACAACATAAAAAAAAACCAAGAATAAAAGAGACAACAGACTTTGGGTCTGAATGTGCTTGGTTGCTTGGGTTTTCGAGGCAGGCAGACAATGTTTGGATCTTTAGAACTTTGGGGCTACGGTTCTTGTAGCCAATTCGTGGAAATTTAAGCGTGGCACAGACATGCTCCCCAGTTGTTGTTGTTGTTTTTGTTGTTGTTGCTTTTGGGCAGTTTTGTAAAAATTGTCATTTTAATGAATTGATGCTGCTGTTGAAGTAGACGACGAAGAAAACGAAGTAGAAGAGGGAGAAAGCAAGTCGCTCTATCTCAGCCGCATGCCATTTAAAAAATGTTGTTGCCTGGTGTGTTAAGCAACTTTGTTTGCCAGGAACAACCAGAGAACCCGATCAGAAACACAGTCAGTCTACCTGTATACATGTATGGCTTGGTTTGTTTGTTGCGTTAGTTTTGGCACCGTTCAATTAGCGCTGCAAACATATTTGGTAGGCGTGTGGATATTAGCATAATCAATCAACAATTTTGTATTAATATTTTCTCTCTCTTTCTCTCTCTCTCTCTATTCTTTTTTGTTTCTAATAGACATTACAATCGTTGCAAAGTGCGGCTAAAAGGGCGGGCACATCCTGCGCCAATTGCAAGACCACAACCACAACCCTTTGGCGACGCAATGCCAGCGGTGAGCCCGTTTGCAATGCCTGCGGATTATACTACAAGCTTCACAACGTAAGTACAAAATTAAATATAGCTATGAAGATAGATAGATACACATATGCATACCCATATTTATATGTATGTATATATGAATCAGTAATCTCATCCCTGTATCGATTTGTGATAGTTTTGAAACCCTCGTTAAACGCTTAAGCGATTTAACGCAACATTTAACAACGACTGGGGCCACTCGAGCGTTTCAAACGGAAGCTGTTCAAATGTTGCACACTTTCACAAACACACACACAAACACACACGCACACACAGATTAAAAGTGACAAAAATGAAGTGTACTTTCCAAAACCCGAATACCAACACCCGGCCCCTTTTTGTGCTACTATGTGTGTCCCAGAGGGTGGCAGGTTGCACCCCCGATGATGAATTGCTGATGATTATTTAAAGATGCCAGTCGTGGTTGTTCTTGTTCGTTTTGTTGTTGTTGTTGTTGTTGCTGTTGCAAGATAAGCGTCTGGTGTTTGGCTGTGAAAATGCGATAAGCTTTGATTTTATTATGGCTAACGCGTGCGAAGGCAAACGGCGACGGGGTTTCCCCAGCAATTGGCGTAATTTATGTAATAGACTTCGGCTCACTGACTTGATACTACCGCTGTTCTCCCGTATCCTTGCCCTTTCCGAAAGGCAGCCAATGATACAGTAGCAGTAGTAGATGCTGTCGAGCCATGTGGAAACTAGATTTAATAACATTTTTCGCGCTCCCTGAGCACATTTATTTTGTTTTGTTTTGTCGAGGGTTGTTTTGACCAAAAACTCGGCCTTATTAAATATTCATTAGCCAAAAACCAAACAGCGACAGAGCCACATAAACGTTTGCTTAAGCGTACAAGCAGGGTGTGATTTGTATACCCTATAAATGTTTGTGTAAAAGGCATTTTCATACAGTTTTTTGCGCTGAGTTTCGTCGGAAGTATAATCGAATGGCAGATGTAGGATATTTTCTGGTCCAGCACTTGATAGCTTGGTAGCCACAACTTTTCAATGTCTTTTCTATTCATTTACTTTCTTTAACAGTTTTTTCTCTGCCTTTTTTTGTGAGGTAATGCCTGAAGTCAGCTTTTAATGAGTTTTGTTGAATGTGAAACAAAGTTTAAGGAAAATCACTTGAACTTTTAGCACATTTACATGTCAGTGGCAGCAAAAAATGATGATGGGCAACCTGTGACTCTATTTGAGCAAAGTGCCCGACAAACTAATTAAGCTGTGGCTTTTGCGGCTGCATTTGAAAACTTGCATTTTCGATGGCAATCAAAATCGTCGGCAAAATAGTATATTGGAGTGTGCTATAAATGTACTTCGTATATGAATGTTTTCAAAGTGAGCGCATGCCACAAACATTGCACATACATTGTACAAATGCTCCACATACAAACATATATAAAATCTAATCTGATTTGTTAAGCTTGTAAACACTAAAAGCGGCGGCTGCTGTTGCCTTGCAAACGTGGCGTATGAGCAATGCGCCAAAATAGACTCCACAACAAGCTGGGTGGCTGTCACTGAACACTGTCTGTGTGTGTGTGTGAGTTCGAGCTAGCTAATGGCCTACACACACACATACACATGCGTCTGTGCGCATTCATAGCGGCGAAATTTATTTTGCAAAAATGTTTCTTTCAATTGGACAGTGTCCCATCTTGATAAGATGCCAATCAGCGCTCCGCTTTTTTTTGTTGTGCTGCACACTGTACAGTAATGCCTCAGCTGTTTGTTTGTTGTTGTTGCAACCTAGGTTAGCTTGCTGTGGCAGTTCATTTCAATTCAATTCGTTTGTCATTTGGCCGCCATCAGCCTGTGTGTGTGGGCCTCCTTTTAGCTAAGCGATCTGGCCACGTGATTGGCACATTTTATGGAAATGCTGCTGTCTGACTGCATTTGGTTGCGCCCCACGTTACGCGTGTCTTCACGCAGTTCACTGGAAAAGGAAAACCAAAACACACACACACACACTCACACTGTTAATAAACAGCAAATGAGACACTTGCCATCAATCCATCCATATTCAACTCCTGCTGCGCTTTTAACTTGCAGCTGCTGAGTGTCCTGTGGTGTCCACATGATATATATGTTTATGATGGACGTGTATGTGGCAAGGTGACCTAACGGTACCAAAACCTGGCGCCGCCGTCTAACTCAATTTGACAAGAACAGGCAACAGGCACTGTACTCATGTCTATTCTCTCTCTCTCTCTCTCTCTCTCTCTCTCTCTCTCAATCTTGCTCTTCCTCTCTGGCGCTGTCTCTGTTTGTTGGGCCCACCCACTTTGCCTGTCAAATTGCAAGTCAACTGCAACGGCGCGTGTTGCATTGCCTCCCCGCATTGCAATATGTATATGCTTTCAATTCTTGGCTTGCTTGACATGCTCGATTAAGATTTTATGCATAAAAATCTCAGCGCTGCGCTTTGAGTTGGTTTTTTCATTTGAATTTCTTAATGAGCTACGCCTGGGCCCCTTTTTGTGAGTGCACATTAACAACTTTATGCTTTGTTTAGTCGCTGCTGGATCTTCCTCTGGCTGCATATCAATTAAAGCTTTGTGTGGCAGCAGCTGGCAAAGTTGCTAATTGCCACAATTTGTGCTAAACGCTAGGGGAAAGTAAAAGAAAAAGAAAGAGAGAGAGCGAGAGGGCTGATATCAATTACTTGCCGCCGATCGTTCAATTCAGCATCGCATCACATTGTAAGTGATACGTTTTAGTTCTTGTTGCTGTTGTTGTTTGCTTTCAGGGCACATTACACAATCAACCCTCGCCCCGTATACAATTGCCAGCAATTTAACAATTTTTTTGTGTTTGCACTGCAACAACAACAACAACAACAAAAAACAAAATACAAAAAGGAGGCAACAATAATGTCGTAATTCACGCCCAGGTAGCGGAGCAGTAGAAAGAGAGGGCTACTTTTGCACTCAACTCTTAAGTACGACAACAATATATATATATATATATGTATCTACAATATAATGTAACTTTTCTTTCTTTTGTCGTCAGCAGCCTCAGTGGCAGACTCGGCAAATGGGTAACTCAATATTGTAATTGTAGCGCAATGAGGCGGCATAGTTGTTGTTGCTGTTGCCTAGATGTTCGCAAGTGATAAGAAATTGCATATGAAGCAGCGGCCTCATCCTCAGCCTCAACAATGGCCAAAGCTGAGCGACTCACAAAAAAAAAACCAAAAAGAAAGAAAGAGAGAGAGAGAGAGCAAAAAAATTGTTTGCCCGTCGTCGTCGTCGTCGTCGTCGTTGTTTGCTATCAGCGCCAACTAATCGCATTCGCAAATGTCGCTTATCTGATCGTGTAGAAATGCTTGTAATACTTCATTTTCACTTCCCGGTTCCCGGTTGCCACTCGGTGGCACAGTGCGTTTGCAACAGACAGCGTGTGCAGTTAGCGGCATTTCCGGCCAAAAAGGGCTTCGCAATGAATTTGCATAAATTTGACCCATTTAAGTTGCCGCTGGCCACCAGCAGCAGCAGCAGCAGCAGCGCAGACACAGTTTATTGATTTTCCCTAGTTGCAACATCAAAATGCAAAACCAAAAACACCCACTAATAACAGCTGCCTACGTTTTTAATTTTATTTTATTATTTATATTTTTATTTTTATTTTTTCTTGCAGGTCAATCGTCCACTAACTATGAAAAAGGAGGGCATACAGACGCGTAACCGCAAGCTCAGCTCGAAGTCAAAGAAGAAAAAGGGTCTGGGCGGTGGCTGTCTGCCGATGGGTGGACACTTGGGCATGGGTGACTTTAAGCCACTCGATCCGTCTAAGGGTTTTGGCGGCGGTTTCTCTGCATCGATGGGTAAGCATCAACTGCCAAGCATTTTGAATGGGCACAAATATGTTAAGCTTCGCTTTGTTTTGTTGTTAATTCCAGCGCAACATGGACACCTTTCCAGTGGACTGCATCCGGCACATGCGCATATGCATGGCAGTTGGTATACCGGCGGCATGGGTGCATTGGGCGCCTCCGGCGGACTACAGGGTGGCTTCTCCACAGCTGGTTCACTGGGTGGCGGTGTTGTGCCACACTCACAGCCCTATCATTTGGGTCTTAGCTCAATGGTGAGTAGCATATAAGAGCGACAGACTTTAGTTAGTTCAGATTTATAAGAGTTTTGTTTCTATATATTTCTCTCCCTCTTCCTCTTTTCTATTTGTGTAGGGCACGTGGCGCACTGACTATACGTGATGGAGCGGGAACAATTTGAACAACAACTTGTTCAACTAAAGGCAGCGCCGATTTTAAAGCACCAACTACTCTTGTTCTATTTCCAAACACAATGCCAAACTGAGGACTCCCTTTTTGCTAGCCATTGACGAGCCATCACACAGCCAAAAGGACGCAACTTGTCTTCAAGAATAACATCAAGACGAGGTTCTTTCGAGCTGCTTGCTCGTATTTATGTGTGTGTGTGTGTGTCTTAAGTCAAGTGCTGGCTATTCCTAATTGTAAACATTGCGTGCAATTTTTAATTATTTAAGTTTATGTCGTTGTCGCCGTTGTTGTTGTCGTCGTCGTCTACGTCGGCCAGCAGCTAAAGCAAAAGCCCATTAAAATTAATTAAAGGGCCGCACATATTATTTTTATTGCTCTTGTGTGTTTGAGTGAGTGATTGTGTTTTTGTAAGTGTGTGCGTGTGTGTGTGTGTGTGTGTGTGTGCGAATTCATTGTTTTATTTTTGCGCTTAATTAATTTAATATCTCGACGCAAATTCGGCGTATTTAATTGTGCTTTATGAACTGCCATAAAATCATCAAAATTTTATTCATACAACAAAAATGTTAAAGCAAAAAACAACCGACAAACGGAATTTCGTCACTATAAGTAATGTATATATGTGTTAATAAAAAATAAATAAAGTTAAAACAAGAGCAGCATTAGAAATCAGAAAAAAAAAGAAAAAAAAAACAAAAAACACAACATAAACAAAAGCACACAGAAACTAAGCATTAAAATTCAACTATTAAAATGCACGTCCAAAACGAAAAACCATAATAAATAAAATAAATCAACTACAAAATGTTTGTCCTATTTCGCAATGCAATTGTAAATTGCAACAAATACTTTTAACTGTAAATTAGTTAAATTATTAGACATTAAACAAACAGACGTGATAAACAAAAATAAAAAAGTAAACATAAATTTAAACAGTGTAAAATAAATATATATTAAAACCAATATTAACTTTACAGAAAGTAAGCACAAAACTTAAAAACAAAAAAACAAAAACAAACGTAAGTCAAAAGAGAATATAAAAAAATACAGCACAAACTATAAACAAATACATAAATACCATATATGTACATATAAATGTTTAATGTTTATGCCTAAGTCTTATAATAAAAATATACAAAATGTAGTTCACATAAATACGTTTAAATCAATTCAATGTTAAAGGCAATTTGTAAAATACGACAACAACAAAGAAAGAAGAAAAAACATTTGTTAGCAATTTTTGTATAATTTAGCAAAAGGAAAAGAAAACTATTTATATTAAAAAATAAAAATAAAGAAAAACAAAAAATCGTTTAAATAACCGCCTAAGTTCTGTGTACATATAATACAAATTTAGTGTTTAACCATATTTATATGTATGTGTGTGTGTGTGTGCGTGAAAAGCAAAAACAAAAATTTATATGTAATATGTATGTATGTGTAAACCTACTTTTAGAGATACAGTTATGTATGTATATACGATATGCGATAAATGTATTGTAATTGGCCATATTGATAGTTGAATATATAAAAAAAAAAAATGAAGAAAGCAAAACAAAAATATACGTTTATTTAAATTTAAAGGCAATCACCAGAAAACATATAAAAAAATAAAAAAAAAATTTAAAAAAAAAACAAGAAAAAATATAAAAATAAAATAATTTATGAAAAAAAAAAATTATGAATAAAGAGCGAGTACTTTTAATTGTGCAGAGAACGGTAACTGACGGGTATATGATTGATTAATTGCCTGCAGAATGATGGGGCAGAAATCGAATGTAGGCAAAGCGCAACAATGTCTTTATAATGCCCATTTATTGCTTATGAATTGCTCTTTAAATTTCGATGCGTCTTCAATACAAAACGTGCGCGTCTGGCGATGTGGTTCTAAAGTACTTTTGCTGCCTGCCTGCCTGCCACAATGTTGGTCATTTGTTATGCAGCATTTGTAGTTGTTGCTATTGAATTATGAGCTAGCGTTGTGTTGCTTGTATTGAGGCGTGAAATGGCATGTTAATAATATTTATTGGTACGCCACAGAGACAGCTCTAGCTTCAGTTTGTTGCCTAAGTCTTTTGTTTTACGAGTGCGACGGCAAAAGTCATAAGCTGAAAATACAATAACTAAGCAAGTATGTATGTGTAAGTAAGTACTTTTTGTTTTAGGTTTTTTATGTGCCGCGGCGCTAATTAATGGCCAACGCGTGTCTAGCGGCCATTAAAGCCGCATCCAGGTAGGCAAATTTTTTAATGATTGCACAAATGACAAGCAGCAGCAGACTTACCGTGTTAGTATCAATGCGAAATTCATTAATTTCATTTAATTGTCAGCGGGCATCCGCTTCCGTTGCACCTTGTACCACATTGAGAACCCTTTTGGCCACATGCAAGGCTCATCAAGCATCTATTTATTAATATTAAACAATATAACTTTATGACATATATACATATAAGTTGCATGCTTATCACTTGCATCACTTGTATGCCACAACAATTAAATGCACGTTCAATGCAGCCAAGCATATCAATGTTAAAGCTCTCATATAAATGTAACATTGTGTTACACCAACTGATCGATGTCACTGAAGTTGCAGCATCACATGAGAGAGTTTCGTGTTAAATTCTGGCCAATTACTGTTGTGACAATGTTGCTGCATGGCCGCCACGCCCATTATTATTATATAAAAACATTGTGATTCAAACACAAATAAGTATGTCAGCTTTTTTGGTTATTGCCAACGCAATTAACTTGGCCATAAACAACAACAAAAAATAACACAATGTTCATGACATTAACTTATTTGTTTGTCTATCAGCTATGCCTCCCTTACTCCACCTCCTCCTTATTATATCTCCTGCCACTAAACGTGGTAATCAATGCATTACAAATGACTGTCCATATAAATATATATACATCAGTTAATCAGCATCTGCGATAAGCAATGCAATGCATTAACATTCTGGAAAATTCTTACACCAATAACCAAAAAAACACGCAGCCATAACCATAACGTAAACATAAACTAGCCAAAACAAAATATGAGCATAAATCAATAAGTCTGTGAACAAAGCAGCAGTCACACAATATATATATATATATATATTTTTTTTTTTTTTTTTTGTCCACGCATTAGCTAATTAGTGTTCAGACATGGCTAGCAGCAGCGGCAAAGGGCGCTTGAGTTTCCTTTCGATTAACTGATATGAGAATATATGATGAAGATATGTTTGATCAAAACCATTGGAGGGGTAAATGTTTAACGCTTCAAATTAAATTTATATTCATTTGTTTTATGAGCTATAAGAAATGTGCCCTTTAAGATTAAAGATTAATGCATTAAGCATTTAGGCATTAGGAACCAATCAATAAAAGTTGTTTGACAAAAGAGTAAAAAAAATCTTTTTTTGTGATAAACGAAAATAACATTTTAAGTTAGATTAAGTAAAAACCCATAATGAAACTACATTTAGATTTCGAGTTCATTAAGTATATAATCATTTTTCTGAAAAAAATGTGTTCTTTTCTTAAACAGTTTTAACTTTTTATTTTAAAGTAATCAAATTACCTCGAACTAAACATTTAAAAAAAATTTTTTTTTTCGTCTTTCGATTACCAACCAAAAAACCCGTACGTGGCGGTTTATGCGAAAAGTTTATAACAAAAAATAAGCCTAAACCCTTTCGGGGTATTATTGATACGAAAAGTAGAGTCGAACTAGCGTCTAACGATCTACCTTATAACGGAGTATTCTATTAAACGAGATCATTTCAATCGCAAACACATTCTTTTTGCAAAATTTTCTCCATAACGAAAGTTTATTTTGTTCCCTTGAGGTTCCATATATGGAAGTTCGATTGTATATGTGCTCAACGTTAGCTGTTAATAATAATAACAAATTGAAATATGTAAATGTGAACGGTCTTAAACTTATATAAGGGCTTAAGCTTAGACAAAGTCTTAAATGGAAAAACACAGAAAAAACAATATATTTTCAGTATTTAAGATTGTTCGAAACGAAACTCAAAAGCTTTCATTTCGTTATCGTTATACTCAATTTGGACTTTAATATATTTAAGACTTTAATAAAGTATAGTACTGTACGTTCTTATGAGTTGGAAACGCAAATAACAAAGCAAAAGCAACGGCAACAAATATTTGCTCATGCATTAACTAATTAGTGGCAGGGCAGTCAGCAATAGCGTTCCCCGATAACATTGGGCCTGTTTGCCTCCTACTTTGTATCTCCACTGTCTGATTTGGTCCTCTGCTTCCTTTTGACCACAACCACTACGACAACCAATGGCCATGGTTTGTGCGCTCGTGCGTTTGGTTTTGCAGGTTTATCTGATTGGAAATGTATGGGCCAACAATGGCGACACACACACACACAGACACACAAACATACACACACAAACGAACAAACAAACAAAATGTTTCCTTAGATGATTAACTATGATAGGCCACTAGAGTGTGTCCATTGGACCAATACATTGGTATATGTATCGATACATTTGTTAGATTTAAATGGATTTTAATATAGCCCAACGCCAACGACGCGTCGACGCCTCAGCTGCAAACCAATTTAATTAGCCTGTTTGCTTGTAGATTGAAATAAACATTATAATCTGTATATTTAATGTTGTTATGGCCACAAATTGTATATATATGTGTATATATATTTATCAGCCTGCATCGCTGCAAAGCTCATCAGGCAGCTGCTAAATGTAATTGCATTTCTATATGTGTTTGTGTGTGTGTGTGCGGTTTGTCTATTCATTAATTTTCAAATGACAGCAACACAATTTCAATTAAATTTCTGTTTAAACACAGGCACACAAATAACCAAACTAAGCTTGCGACCTGGCGATATGGACAATGACAACAACAACAACAACAACTGCAGCTCATCGTTCTAATTAGAATTATTCTAATGAAATTAAATTGCAAATTGCTTATGTGTGTGAGTGTGTGATATTAATTATATAAATGGCATTTGCCATTAGCAGACATATGCCTGAAATGCATTTGCAATTTGAGCTTTGTCATAATTTGTTTTAGATTCTGATTAACTGTAATGGCATTTGCCTGCAAAAAATTAAAAAAAAAAACAATACAATTTAATTTCTCAGCTAATTTGATTAAATTAAGCCTGACGCAATCCCAATTGGCGGTTTTTAATGTCACCACATGTCCAGCAAAAGCAAACTGGCCTTAACTAGGCATAGTCCTGAGAATGCGTTCGCCTATACCAACTACTAGTCCCATATCAAATTGGCTTAATGGCAATGGCCATGTCAATTCGTGGCATATTAAATAGGAAAATTGGCATCGGCTATTCCACAGATACATATTAGTTTCCTTTTCCTTGGTTGTGTGTTATTGTGTGTGTGCTAAGGCCTATGCGAACTTGCCACATATTGTTGTAAGTTGGACTTTTTTTTTGCCTATCTCACAGTCCGATCAATTTGTCGCTTGATTGTGTGCGTTTCTTCTTTTTTGTTCTTTGCATGGCAACATTCAGCATGCAATGGGACATGAGCGTAGAAAGGATCTTAGCTAGAAGGGGAGCCAAAATATGCGTTTGCAAGGCTAAGAAGCAAAAATCCTTGTTCACTTTGGTAAGAATCTAGAAGAAAGGGTTTTGCAATTGGCATAAGTAAGAATCTATAAATGTTTATTGAAAGAAAAAAACCATATAATGTCATATGTATTCTCAAGTATAAAAATTCCTTAAGAATTGTGCCCTCACTTTTGACTACGCCCATGCAACAAGAGACTTAGGTCGAAGTCTTAGCTTGAAACGTTGGACATTGGGCTGCAGCTGTTGACAACGCATTGGCCATATTTGTGTATTATTATTGTTGTTATAAGGCCGCCAGCAAATATGACAAAGGCACATAAATTCGGTAGCCCCGAAAGCAGTTTGGTTGTTCAAGCAAAAAGACTGTTAAACCTGACGCACATAAATAAGCAAGAGACACAGCAGCAACAGCAGCAACAGTCGCAACAGCAGCACAAACAAGACAAAACTCAAATGTTGCCTGTGTGTCTGGTTTAGCTTGTCTGTGTCGTCATTGCTAAGAGTAGCAGCAAACAACAACAACAACAAGAGCGCATTTGCTAAAGTGTCAAATTTCACGCAACATGATGCGCTAAATGTTGCCAGCAACTGTGCAACACTTTTGTGTCTGTGTGATTGCTGCTGTTGCTGTTGCCATCTTCGCTAAAAACCCGACTCAAACTACATAAAGGAATCCTTCTCGTTTAGCAGTTGCATGTTTATTGTAAATATTATGAAATGTTGATACCTTCGATTGCTGTTACTGCTCCAGCTTCAGCTTCAGCTCCTGCTCCTGCTTCTGCTCTCGACTGTGCAATTTATTGATGCAACACGATAAACGCGCCCCGAGCATGAGGTTCGAACTTCGAATCGCCAGTGTGTTTGGTGTGTGTGTGTTTGTACAACCTTCTGCTGCAAGAGAGGCATAAATAACATTTTCTGAGAAATTAAGCCAAAACGAATTATTGTTTTCGACATCATTTCGGTTGTAATTACCAATCCAGGCGATAAGCATGCAACACCTTTAGCCGAGTGTAAAACAGTAAGATGATTAGATGCAGATACAAATAGCATCACAACTTTCGTCATCATTAGCTGCAACGTGTGCAACGTGTGCAACAACAATATCATCGATTGCATTTGACAGGCGATAAGTGGTCTCCGGCCCAGACTCTGATCATGTGAAACAATAGCAGCGCATAGTTTATTTCTTATTTTTTTTTGTTATAGTTGCTTGGACAACATTAACCTGTTAACCCAAACTGACAACGTTGGCAAAGTCCCCAAGCAACAAGAAACGAGCAAACGGTGGTGTCGCCTACTTTTGGTTGGTTTCAGATCTGGTTGGTTTGGCTGCTGGCCGTTTACTGGTGCAGTGCATGAATAATGCGCGCCCACAGCTCAATAAATTTTCACTCCTTTCGCCACAGATCGGGTCGCGTTGGAGTCGGAGTCGAGTCCAAGAAATTCACACATCGCTGCTGGATGCTGTGCAGCACTCGACGCCACAGCGGGGAGGAGCTCAACTCGGATGATTCATTTGAGTTTGCCAACAGAGCAGAGTAGCACAACAACAACAACAACAATAAAAATGATACGAAAAACCATTTAAAGGAATTCTCCCCAAAGTTAGAAGCCCAGACACGATCAGGACCAGTCTATGTGTATTTGTATGTTTGTATGTGTAATGTGTACATGGCCAAAAACCGAGTCACAAACATTGAAAACATTTAAGAAAAGTTTCGCAGACTGCTTGGGGTCGTCATCTCCTTCACCTCCTCCCAGTTGCAAGTCTGGCTCAATGTTTCATTGCAAGATTCCATTTCCTCTTCGCATGATTTCGCTGCGCCTGCACTCTGTGTGCGCCCACAATTGTCGAGAGATTAGAGTTGCTGTAATTCCATTGCTGCGACTCGACTCGACTCGACTTGACTCGATTCGACTTAACTAAACTTGACTTGCCCATGCCGATTGGACTCTTTGCCCCAGCAGCAGCTTTCGTTGCAGCAGTGGCGGTCTGCTGCCACCACGACGAAGATGATGACGATGCGCTTGATTTCGAGCTTATCACGTTCACAGGAGACTGCAAGACGCTAACAAAGTTTACACCAAGCTCAAAATCAAGAAAATACTATTGTAAGAAAATAAGTAAGAAGACTTTGGTCGAAAGACTAAAATCAAAAATAAAGATGCATGCTTAAGTAAACATTGATCTTCGATATCTTCTGTCCTTCTCAGTTAATCTTAATGAAATTTTTACAGAAAATTAACGATAAGTAAAACTAAATTAAAGTAAAAACATATCTTCAAAATATATTCTTTTCATTGTTATCGAGAACATTTATAAATTGATTACGGGCTAAACTATCAATAATTTAAGATTACCTTAATATGAATTTCATTTCAAAACATTTGCACTAACAATGTATAAATAAATCGATATCTTCAAGAAATTGGAGTAAATGTTTTCATTAATTCAATGCTGGAACGCTTATAAATATCAGCTTTAATTATTATATTATATTAATTGACTTTAAATGTAGAACACCTATCACGAAGCAAACTATAAAGAAAACTACGAGCAGGTAACAGAAACCGGATTATTCGGTTCTACATGAATATTATAATGATATGCAAATTTGTTTGGGCACAAACAAACGCAAGCTACTACAGCTATAAAATTATCATATTGTAAGAATGTGTCTATTTATAGAACTATTAATATGTTTTCATTACATGAGTGGCCATAAAATTTAAAACAAGTAAGCGGTCCTGTGGCGCAATGGATAACGCGTCTGACTACGGATCAGAAGATTCCAGGTTCGACTCCTGGCAGGATCGATTTTTAATATAATATTTTTACATAATTTTCTTGAGATTTATTAAGCTCTTAGTTTATAAAAGATGTTAGTGTTGTGTTTGTCAGAAACAACTTTAGATCTTGTAAAAATCGAAACGTGTAATAAGTGAGGTTATACCTAAAACAAAACGGTTTAGAATCTAAACTATAGATCCATCCACCTCTGCATCTAGCAGTATTTGAATTATTTGAACTTTAAATATTATAAATATATTATGTATAAATATTGCCAATTAAATGTTGTATACATATATTAAATTCTCAAGCTTATATTTTGTTTTAAGGAAAATATTGTCTGTGGTGCAATTGGTTAGCGCGTTCGTCTCATAACCGAAAGGTGGTTGATAGTTTGAGTCTACCAGGGTGCGACATATTATTTTTCATTTTGTGTATTAATAGTTTTTGCGCTATTCGTAATTTTTGGTCACGTGTAAACGTGTAGAAGACACTTTGCCGACCATCTGTGGTGTCTGTGTGTCTATGGCTAACAATGGCCACCACCACAATGGCAGCGGGGCAAACTCTTAGATGCAGAGTCTCTGCACTGAAGCTTAACTTAGCTTTACTTGTGGCAGCAACTGGGGGATCGACACTCACTCTGCCCCTTCTTTCTATTCCCCACCACCTCCTCTCTTACTCTTGCATTGCATAAGAGAAATATTTGTGCAATTTGATTTCGCAGAATTGCGAATTCGTTGGAATGAATTCCCGATGCCGTTCCACTCCCTTCTCACCCACCGCCTTTTAGACTTGCTTATGCGGCTTATGCGCATTATGATTATGATGATACCAACTAGCTTGTTGTTGTTGCTGTTGTGTGGTGTTGTTTTCGCCTTGTTTGCTGGTTTGTTAGCTCGCTTGCGATTATTGTTGTAGAAATTCTATGCAGTCGCCCAAGTCATGACCACCAAGCACCAAGCAACGAGCACCACATAGAAAACTGAGGGAAATTCTGCGGAAAATTTTTGCGGCGTGCGCTTCCAACATTGGTCGCCGACTGTGGGAGTTGTGGTGTGTGTGTGTGTGTGTGTGTGTGTGTGTGTGTGTGTGCCTTGAGTCTTTGCCGTCCTGGCAGCAGCAGATCAACATGGCCAGATTGTGTTTGCAATCATTACAGCTGGCGATGATTGCCAACGACCACGACTGGCCCACTGTGGATCACCACGAACCAACAACCACTCGCCCCACCAACTGCGTGTTGTCGATTTGTTTTTATTGGGTGGCATACAATTTGTATTCGCTCTTTCTCTCTATCGCTTAAGTTCTCATATTATATAAACTAGCCAAAGTCAGAAAAATGTCATTAGCGCAAGGCGGCGAATGGCCAAACATTTAAAATAACATTATGACAAATAAATTTAAGGACAGGCAGGCAGCTTGCATTTATTTTACACCCTCGTAAAATGCAATACAAAATATAAAACGTGTCTCCTGTGTTATTTAAATGCAAGTGTAGAACAGACACTCAACGACTGTGCGACAATTTAGCCAAAAGCCACGCAAACACACGAAATGAAATGGAAAACGTGAAAGAAAAAAAAAACAGAACTAAAGAACCCAAAAACTGACCAGCGTCCCTCGGGCTAGAGCAAAATGAGCTGCTTATCTAAATCTTCATAGTTGGCTAAACGCGGCCTTTTGCGCTCCTTCGTTTTGTAGGCTGCTTCTACCACTCTCTCCCGCTCGCTCTTTCTTTCGTCTTTAATTGCAATGGGACCCGAAAAAAACGTGAGCAAAATGTAACCAAAAATGCAATTGCCGACTATTTTAGTTTTGTGTTTTTGTATTTTTTTTGGTCATTCTTTTAGTGCATTCGTGCAGCATTCCTTTGGTCGACTGCTGCCAACTTCCCTCACAATGAGTGCAACGAGCGCGTGAACAAAGCTAGCAGCTCCTGTTGTCATCGAAACATGTAATTATGCCACTTTGTGTCAAAGTTGGACTCGAACTCATTTCCAATACTGCGTTAGTTACATGTTGATATGCATAAACATTGCTAGCAACATGCTGACTAGCAAACATGTTGCTTAAGTACAGAAATACTGCGTGGGCAACATGCTTACAGCGTTTGGCATCTTCGTAGAACGCCAACAAACATGTTGCTAAATTTTAACCCAAGTGCATAATAATTGTCGCCTTACGTGCTGCTGTCGCATTTTAGCGCCAAAAAAAAAAAAAAACAACAACAACAATAAAAGGAAACATCAAAAAAACTGCTGTCATTTCTCAACAATGACAATTAAATGGGCTACTGAACCCTGGCAGCATGCAAGTTTGCAATAAAAAAAATCTGCCAATTGCAGTTGCTGTTTCATCAGGTTTCAGTTGCATTCTTCAACAATGGCCCCCTTAATTAGGGCAGTTATGAGCCATAAAATCTATGCTTAGGCCCAAGCATGCGTGTTGTGTCTCACGCGATATGCATCTTCTTTGGCTTTGGTCATAACTATAACTAAGTTTCGTTAGTGTAGGAGGCAGCAGCTTTTGCCCTTTTTTGATGGCTTTGGAGCAACCTTACTCCAAAAACTTTCCCCAAGTTCAAAAATATAAACAAAATTGCCAACTCAATTACATGGCTGAATGCACCGAAAATTGCCAAATCAATGAAAATAGCTCAACAAAATAAATGGCTAAAGTCAAACGCATAAATCTCGAAAGCCAAAACCAAGCAAATTGTAAAGCCAACCCAGTTTTGGCACTAAGCATGTGGGTGACTCTCTCTCTCTCAATCTCTACATCTATCTTTCTCTCTGTTTCTCTTAACTCCAACTCCAACAATCATCCTAAGCAGTTATCCGGCTGTCCGGCTATCCGGGCTGCTGTCCAACCTGCGAGTGTCCAGCTTTCAGTTTGGCGATAAACAAACATAAAACTTGACGTCGATGTCGTCGTCGTCGTTGTTGTTGTTGTTGTTGTTTTTGTTGTTGTCTTGTGTCGCACAGCTCAACTGGCACAATTCTTATTTATTTAGCTACACTGTGCAGATATGCCAGTTATATTCCTCTTCCACTTCCTCTGGCAGGACAACGTCGTAACGCAATTGAAAAGTAAATATAGCTAAGCTGGTTTTTTTTTATTTCTTGCTATTTTTCATTGCGTCCCAGTGCGGAAAATGTGTTTTATTGACTGGGATTAGTTTCTCAAATATGGTGAACCCTTTGAGTTGTCAACTCTTTGGGCAGCGTAGATAAAAAGAAGGACAACGGTCAAAGGATTTTAACGCAGTTCTTTTTATACCCTGTTGCCATACAAATTTGAACGAAGGGTATCATGAAATTGTTGAAATTTTTGTAACAGCATTTTTGACCCCTGAACATATACATATATTCTTCAGAGTTTCAATTTATGTTCTCCTTTACCATAAGCAGCGATAACTTTTTCCAATTTCGATATCAACTTGAAATCGATAACAAGAAAGTTAGTTATATTCAAGATGTGACTTCTTCCATTGAAATTTTGACAAAATATTATTAAGGAAAATTTCATCAAAATTGGCTTAGAAACAGAAAAGATATGAAAGTTAGGAAATTTTCTCTAAGTAACGAATGCAAGCCCAACCGGTACAAGCCCTTACAAGCATACACACAAAAATCGAAATAACAACTTACAATGCAAAGAAAAGTTCAGGGTATCTCCTGGTCGAGCTTTCTTGGCTAAAACAATTTTTACAATATTTTTTCTCTCCGTTGGCAATTTATTAACACGTGCGCAGGGATTTGGTTGCATTTGATTTCGATTTGATGTGATTTTTTACGGCGCCTTCATAAACTTTGTGTGCGAAATCAATTTTGCACTCTAAGACCGGCTAAGCGGTAAGCTGCAATTAAGGCCAACAGATTTATGCGCACAGCGGACGCACGAACACCTTGCAACAGCAAACGAGCAGCTCGTATCGGCAGCAAGCAAGCCGAGGTGGCAACATACATACATATATCATTTTCAACTAACTACTTGGTGCATAATTGCTAACAATTAATACAACATTTAGATGGCAATCGCAATAAGTAAACAAACAAAAAACGCAAATTAAAAAACAGCAGTTGCCGCGTTTCGCATTGGAAATTAATTAAAATTTATGTGCGCGCATTAATTTAACAGTATTGACAGTATTTTTTGTTGCGTGCGTTTGTAATTTTCGCACGCAGTCCGAAATGCGAAAAGCGGATCAATTGCTGAAAAGATCAATTGGCAATTGACAGAAACGCCGAGCATAATAACAATAGTAACAAAACCAACAATTGCAACCACTTGAAAGCCGTTCAGCCCATTAGCCAATCAGGCGTTAAATCGTTGAACAAATCAATGCGAATCTTTTTCACTCACTCTCTCGCTCTCGCTCTCGCTCTACCTCTCATTCTCTCATTCTGTCGATTATTGTTGCGGTTTTCGTCAGTGAAGCGCAAAACGAGAAATGCATTAATCTTCGGCTAGCCTGAATAGGGCTTAGGACAACGATATTCGATATACAGTCAACATTCCTAAGCTGGTTTTGGCTTTATTGTATATTTGTTTTGGGTTCATTCTCTGTGGCATTTAATCACATTTGAGTGTGTGCTGTGTGTGTGTTTGTGTGTGTGTGGATGGATGTGCTAAATTTTCTGGGGCGCTGCATGAAAAACATGAAATGCACCTTGCACCTTGCTTCCTTTCCTGTGTCTTTTTGTTTTTGGCGGCACGCGCTGCATTTTTATTGCTTCATCAGCAACGCTTGCGTAACAGCCACAGGCAGCCAACAACAACAACAATAGCAAACGCACTGGCCCAAACAGCAGGTGCAATTCCAGGCGAGTCAAATTGAAACTAACAATTTGAAATTCATGTTTAAAAAAAGAACAACAAGCCAAGCTAAGTAAAATACTACATAAAATATAAGAAAGTTATTACAACAGAGACGAAATTAACTAATTGAATTATTTTTCTAACTGTTAAGTTAGTATAAGCAACTAGAACCTATCAACATTTAAATGAATTAAAATTAAATAAAAAAATTATGAAATCTTTTTATGTGCAAAAATCGCTTTGCAGTCCTGCAACAAAATTACAGGCAAAAGATAAACATACAAAGCACTTTAGAAGGCTCTAGTCGGGAGAGCCCGACTAGAAGTTACCCTGAACCCAGTTGCACCCTGAAAGTATGCTTAGCTATTAAAAATAATGATCAATGTAAGCTAAACTAAAAACTAACTATCTTCAATCGATTCTATTTAATATCTCCGGTGTTTCTTAACCGATTTGGACGAAATTTTGAGAAAAGTTCTATCGTTACATATTAGTTCAATCACTATTTTTACATTTTTTAAATTCAATATATTTTTGTAATCGATTCCATGTGTATATCGGAAACCATAATAGTTATCAATAATTTCAAACAAACTTGTTCTGCTTATGATGTAGGAGAAATTATATTAAAAATCTGGTCTCTAGCTCTTGTAGTCTTTGAGATCGACGCGTTCATACAGTCGGACATTGCTAAATCAACTCGGCTGTTGATGCTGATCAAGAATATATGTATTTACTTTGTGGGGTCGGAGATGCTTCCTTCTGCCTGTTACAACCTTTTGCACAAAACCATTATACTGTTTTAACCATTTTATGGGCTAAGGTTATAAAATTATGTTATTGTACCCGTTGATTGAATTGGTGATAGAATTTTTCAAATCGGATAAATAGTTCATGAGCTTATCCGCAATAAAGATACAAAAAATTATTTTCTTATAACAAGTTTACGTGTAACAAATGTGCAAAGAAATTTGAGATCCTGCTGATTTAATATAAAACTTGACGCGTAAGAAATTGTTGCTTTCTGCATTACTGTTTACAGGAATGTACTGACGCAAGGCATGTACTATAACTAACTAACTAACTACTGAATTTCGCATTGATTTCGAACTATTTATTTCGACTTATTATATTTTTTTTGTCTACCATAAGGCATAGATAGAATATCATTGCCAGCACAATTGTTCTTTTCACACCATTACCAAAACAGAATATCTTACAGATAACAGATAAAGTTAATGTCGTCGAAATAGACAAGGTGTAAGCCAAGTCAGCGCTGATTGGCCAAAAGGCGGAGCCAACGCACACACACAGACAGAGACACACACACACAAAGTCAAAGCGAGTTGTGCGCATAAATTATGGCATTAAGCTAGCGGCTGGGATTGGTGCAACGACAGCTTCTGCAGTGTAGTTGACTGCAGCAATGCAGCATCCAAAGACAAGATCTGTTCCGCCGAGTGAGAGAGCCCAAAAGCAGGTTTTCTCAGCAAGCAAACCGAAATGAAGAAAAAGCAATAAGCAAACCAGCAGCCAGCAGCCAGCATATTAAACTAGCGCTCAAATTAGTTGGTTTGGTTTTTGCGGCTGACATGTTTATTACCATTAAGCGGCAGACAGACAGACATAAATCGAATATGTTCGTCAAGATCCTGATGCTCCGGACTGTTGGTACAAAATACAATAGAAATTCAATTAAAATTGACATTTTCAACAGAACGAACTTATATATGCAAATGCTGGCGAATGCAATCTCAAATCCACCAAAGCACACATCTACAACAACAAATTTATTATATTTTATAATGTAACAAATGGCACGTCGCATCGTCGTCAGTGGGGATAAGTCGTTCGATTGCTCCGACCGCCCAGTCTTGTACAGTACGTGAGCCGACAGTTTATACAATATGTTATGGTTGGTTGTGGATTGGTGGATTGGTAGATTGGTGGACTGAGTGCATTCAACTCAGCAAAACTCTCTTGTGGCATCGATAACAAAAGCAATTTGTTAACGAAAGGAAATCCCACCAAAGTATGTGAAAATAATAACAGTCCGCCAAAAAAAAAAAACTGTTCATAAAATGTTGCAAACTTGGCAACGTTGCAGCGTTTTAAAGTAGCCTAAAGCAGCTTGATTAATTTTATGAGCGATCAGCCGTTAAGTTCAGCGCACATTAAACTTGTATTCTCTCTTCTGTTTTCGATTCTGTTTTTTTTTTTTCTTTGCGATACTAATCTAGCATTAAGCATACGCCCCATGCGCCCGTACCAACACACAACAATACACAATGTACCCCACACCAGCATTACCGCTTCTGCTGTCCAAAAACGTAAATACTCATTAGCGAAAATTTTGTATTTTTTTATGTTGTTGTTTTTTTTTTTTAGTTTTTTATCATATTTTCACAAGTTTGGCGCTGGCGGCGTTCACTGCTGCAGTTGATCTTGATGCAATTAATATAAAAATATATATACAAAATAATACAACAACAAAAATAAACCATAAAATGCAAGCAATTTGTCACGCCGACGATTGCATACACTTACAAAATCGAAGTGTAGCTGGTCTGATTGAAATAAATTCTTTCAGAAACTGATTTTTAGTAAAAAGGTATATCGAACTGAATCATCATTTTGGGGTCAAATCTTCATTTGATTTTGATATATAATATTAAAGATTAGAGAATTTTGCATAAGAGCAGGAACAAAAAGTTCAACAAACTAAAAATACTCTTTGTAAAAGTATTGAAAATTAAAAAAGAAATGCGGCGGCATTTATGGCTTGACTTGGCACACATCTCCGGAAGCGATTGTCGGTTAAAACGTTGTAAGGGTTCGATTTGTGGCTTGGACTAAGGGATCGCGCCTGATCAGCCGCTAGCGATTATGATTTTTATTGCCCAATACACGCAGACAGACAGCTAACCCAAACTTACTACACACCCAAGCCCATCTACACTACATCCCCCGACCAAGCATGGCGACCGACCACACAGTCGGCCTGTAGTCGGATTGTTTGGCCATTGCATTCATCACGATGACAGCTAGTCGTCTGTAGTCTGTAGTCTGCAGTCTGGTCTGGTCTGCGAATCTGCCTTGTAAATTGACAAGCGGGCAATTGAATGCGAAAAGCACACAAAATTGGATAATTTCCCAGTGACAATCGAATCCATAGCCCTTGATAAATGCGACGCGCAAAAGTTTCCCAGGAGCACGAGCACTTGCTAAAAGGCTGAGAAGTGAGAAGGGTAGCCGAACAAGAGAGAGTGCGAGAGAGAGACAATGCTAACTGGAGGCATTGTCAAGCATTGTCGATATGCAAAATATATTTCACTTCCGAATCCTTTTATTTTTTATTTTTTTTTTTTTATTGTTGTCTTACCTTGGCTCTGTTCGGTTGTTCAGGGCTTGTTTTACATATGTCCCGCACCTTGACTTGCAAACGACATTCGCCCTCGCGAGTTTGGTTTGGGAGCGCTTGGTGGCCTGGCTTAGGTCCAACAATGAGCTCCAATAAAAACGCTCGAAAAGGAAGATACAAAGCAGTAGCTGATGTCGGCATTGTCGTAAATCGCCTGACCAAATGCTTTGTATAAAAATCCATTTGAATTGATTGCATTGACTGGCCGGAGTACGTCATTTGGGGGCAATTTGGGTGGACCACCAAAATGTAGCAATTAAAATTTAGCACAATGCGCTTTGTGCTATTTAGTTTTGTTGCATTATGGCAGCCAATTGAAACCAATCTACTCGATTTCAACTCTCTTAATTGCCATGTACAACAAAACGAGACAGCCAAAACGGTAGCGAAGGCCAAAAACGCTGTTGTTGTTGTTGTTGTTGTCCGTTGTGTGTTTCCTCGTATCAGTGGCCATTGATTTGCATATATTTTGGTTTTAATTAGTTAACAAGCTGCTTTCGTTTGTTTGCGATTGCATGTTGAAACAACGGACGCATATCGTAGATGCTACAGGTATCACTGGCACTGGCTACCATTCGACCACAGCTCTTCTACTGTTGCATGCAGCAAGGCACAAAACAACAAGACGAAGTCAAAAAAAAAAAAAAAAACAAAACAAACAGATACACACACAGACTTATACAGCCAAACAGTATAAAATCAAACACGATTTTTAGCAGTTTTCAATTCCCGGAAATCTTGTACGATATGTTGCACCGGGAGGATTGCGAGGATAGGCTTTGGCCAGGCTTACTCCTTATTTTTATTTATTTTATTTATTTTTTTTTTTTTTTGTCTCTCACTCTGTGTATATGCGATACGATTCCAGTATCGTGCAAATGTTTCATTATTTAACAGATTTAAGCGCAAAGCAAGCCAAAAGATTTCAGCTCCAACTCTAAGCTCCAGCTTTAGCTTCAGATTCAGCTCCAGCTCCTGCTCCAGCTGGCTGCCCTTGGCTAGCAGCCACTGCTGCTTTGGGAATGCGAGTGTGATATAAGGCGACAAGACAACCCAGACTTGAGCGCAAAAATACCAACAAAAATTCCAAGATGTTGTCATCAATTAAAGCGAGCGTTGCAAAAGACACGAGAGAGAGAGAGAGAGAAAAAGATATACAATTTGCAGCAGCATCTTCACACCTGAGAACTTTATTAGTGCAGCAAGCGATTGGAATGGGGATTGCTGTTGTTGTTTTCGTTGTTGTTGTTGGTAAGTATGTTTGGTTTGTTTTGCTGTGTGAATTATGGTTCACCTATGGCCTAGTCCTCCTGCAGCTGGCAGCTGGCTGCAATAAAGCAATGCCCACAAGGCAAATGGCGCAGTCGATAAATGATAATAAATCACCAACCAGACGAATTTCAAGAGAGTGACAGAGTGAGAGAGAGTGACAGAGGGAGAGATGGAGCCACTTGAATCTGAAAAGGTGGTAAACAAGCCATATAGGCGGGCGTACTACAACTTCAACCAATTCAACAGAAAAGCCCCAAACGAGAGAGAGACAAACTTATTTGCATTTGCTGTGTTGTCGTTGTTGTTGTTGTTGTTGTGGCTACTGACAGCCAGAAAAAACAAAAACAAAAAAAAAACAAACAAAACTAACATGAAAATTGTTGCCCACGAGTCTGCCAAGTACGCGACTGCACGGAGGTAGAAACAGCCTCATCCAGACTCATTGCCCAGAGTCCAACTTCCAACTAGTATAAGACTCAAAGCCAGACTCCAGGCTTTTGTTCATCTTGTTAAGGTTTGAACTTTATGCCTGCTGCTGCTGTTGCTGTTGTTGTTGTTGTTATTGTTGTTTGGCTTATTGTTTTAGCCAGAGTTTTTTTTAGTGCTGCAATTCCAGGAACTTTTCAGGTGGCACAGCATGTTGGTCAGACACACTTTTGGTGGGCCCTTTTTTGTATTGTTGGCCACTGTGCCTTCAATTAAAAAATGTTTTAAGGCATAATTTCGAGATGTCCCATAGCCGATCATCTATGGCGCTTAGCATCAGCCATCTTTACTAGTTTTATACATGTTTAAAGATTAGTATTATAGGCTCATTCGAATAGAATCGTTTTGCTGGCATCCAAAATACTTTGGATAATCGAAACTATTTTTGCTAATTTTTTTATATATATATGTATTTAGATATATTTTTAATAGTATATGTATTTACTAAATGCTTGGCCATATTTTTATCTGATTAAAAACTTCATTTGCAGTCACTTTGAAACCCAATAAGCTTTTGCTAATTAATATATTATAAATGTTTATATATTTATGGTCAACACCCCGCCCCAGGTTTTGGCATTTGGCTTTTGACGGCTTTTTCATCAAAGGAGTCACGCGGCTGGTTGTCTGGCTGCTTGGTCTGTTTTGTGCCTGGCGACTTAAAGCGATGTTAATGGCATACAAATCATCTTTTTCCCGTTGGCCATATCGAATGGACTGCAAAAATATTTAAATGTTGTTTGGTTTTTTTTTTTTTTTTTGTTTTGTGCATGTTTTTCATGTCATTAAATAATCAGCTCAAGTCGCACAAATTGCTAAAAATAAACAGAAAAAAAACCCAACAAGAATTTTAGTTGTAGTCAAAGCAAACATAATTGAATTTTAGTTTGTAAAGTTTGTTTTATTCGTTTCTTTTTTTTGCGTAATGTTTTTCGGCTGTCTGTTGTATGTTTATGAAAATTTATGAGCTTGTCGCGAGTTCAAGCTCGAGCATGTCGTGGCTCAAGTTATGGCCAAGCTTTGTTATGGCTTGTGGCTAACGCATGCCCCCCCCCCCCCCCGACACTTCCAAACCAAAGATGCTTATCGGCTCAATGGTAATTTGCAGCATTTAAAAGTGTAATTAACACAATTCGAATTTTATAAGGCGCGCACAAAAGACTTAGGCAGCAAACTTGTCCGACAGTCCTAAAGGAAGCAGGAAACCAAAATCAGGCATTCACTTATGAGTCATTGAGGCTCGTGCTAAGTAGTCATAGAAGTTGAAGTCAATGCAGTCCCGAGTCCCAAGCACTTGACACGTTTTCCTGGAACGCTGCCTCATGCACTTGTGCATTGCGAACAGAATTCCTAATTAGCCATCGCTGCAGAATAAGGCCTCAATGGCTGTTGGCCAGTTAGAAGTATTTATGCGTTCATATTCGTTCGCATTTGAGGCATCGATCAATTGTTGTCTGCTCCGTTGCTCTGGGTGGCCGGCCAACTACTAGTCTTGTGCAGCGCCTCAAATGCGACTATAAATTATTTTCAAATAAACGTGTAGAATAGTTGATTAGTGCCTTTTCTTTTATTATTGTTGGCCTAGGTTAACAATTGAGTAGGCTGTCACTTCCTTGTGATTCATGGGTTTGACAGCCCATTGTGCAGGTTCTTTATCATCCCCAAAAATCATAAAGTATACCTGTGGAATAGAATTGGTATGTGTGTAAAATGCATATAAATTGAATATTTAAAATGTGATTGTATACCAAAAACTAATAAGCTATGTCCATTTAAGTGGTTAGTAAATATTAATAAACTAAGTTCAAGCTAAAAAATAGAATTCCAATGCAAGAAGAACTTGGCTTAAGAAGCTCAATCGTTCATATTATAATACTAATAAACAGAAAACATTTATATTAATTGACATCCAAAGACATTTATACAAACTAAGTTTATATTATTTCGTCAATTGATTTTGCACTTTTAAACAGGTCCCTGGACTGTACAGATATAAAGTTAAGATGCAACCATTTTTCATGACTACAGTTTCCTCCTAAAAGTATGCCTTCATTATTTCATTTTAGACTATCCAGCAGCATATTTCGGTGCGTGTCTTTGCTAAACTAAGCAACAGTATAAGAAAAACGTTTTCAATTCGACGAGTGTTTGTTTATTTATTCACTGATATCCTTGTACAACTTGTATAATTGCTTAAGACTGAGACGTTCATTACGCGCTTATCATTATCAAAAAAGACAAATAGGATAAATGTACATCCGAAAAGTGTTAATAATATTGGAGATGTGAGCCAAGGCAAGCGCATTTGTGAAAGCTATTTTTGGTTTGTTTTAACAGTTCGAAAGAAAGTTCGCAATGGGAATGCTTAATAAAAATGTCTTTTGTCTAGGATCTGACATATTGTAGGCACAATGATTATATAAAATAAATAAAAACAAAAACAAGTTTCCTTAAATAATAACATTTATTGCAATGGAAAAAAGTTAAGTCCACAACAGAATTAAACCAATGTTGCACTTCTCATTTGTCCCAAAATACGAGCTGGATTTTACATAGCATACTTATGGGCTGATTTAAAAACACACATATTTATTATTGAAATCGTTGCAGCGGACCTCAAAATCGATTCTTAATAGAATCCACACATTTGTCGGCGTTTTCTTCTCTTTTTTTTGTTAGTCTTTTATTAGTTTTATTAATTTTTTTGGATTCTTTTGGGCTACCCCTCTTTAGGTTAGGTATTATAGTTATTAATGGTTTTGGATATTACAATTTAAATTAAAGTATGATTGAATTGTGGGTGATGGAGTGAAGATGTTTAGCAGAAAGCGTGCCGGCGCTTGCATTTTGTTTGTAAAGCAATTAAAATAAGAATGAATTTATGTATGTAAATTACAATCGTATCAAGTTATTTGTTATTGTTTTATCTTTATATACTTTAAGAAGTTCCCTTTACAAGCAAACAAACTTTCTATAAATTTTTCTTCTTCATATATATAAGTATGGTTGCATATATATATATTTAATTTTAAACGTATTTTTTTGATAAGTTTTCGCTAAGCAAAAATGAAATTTTTTAAATAAATATTTGCGTATTAAATTACTATTTGTAATTGTTTTTGTATATTTCTATATAAAATTGATTAAAAAAAAATAAAATAAAAATCAATATATGTATAATCACACCAATTATAAACACTAAACATAAGCCTAACTATTGTTCAATAGTACAAGCAACAAATCAATTACGAGACATCAAATTCAACGGCTGTATGAGCTGAAAGCACATATCGCAAAATACTATGCGAATTAATCGCTGTGTGTTTGTATAGTTTAAAAGAGGGTCTGTGTGTGTGTGTTTAGTGTCGTGTCTTTATATATATATGTTTAAACAGAATCAATTGGCATATTTGTAATAAGCATTTGCCTGCTTTGTGATCTACAACAAATTCGAGAGAACTTTTGGCCCAAACATAGGAGCATTACCCAATGCGAGTTCTTGGTCTGCACCAATACATAAACATGGTGAAATTTGATACAAACACAATATGCTAACAAACATACATACATATATTCGAGCCATTGCCATAGTTTTGCTCTTTGAATTACTCATACATTAGTTAACAGTCTAGTTCAAATTAATATACTGCAAGTTAAGATTGTTGTTCGGTTTGTATGCGGCGAGAGTGCATCAATTTTTTATGTGTATGGTGTGAGTGTGTATGTTTGAGTGTTTATATATATGTGTGTGTGTTTGTGTGTGAACGTTAGTTTGTCAGCTATATATTAACGACTTTGGCTTTTTGAATGCTGAATTAACCACTGCAGCGTTATGTCAATGTTGTCCTTTTCCTTACACGAAATACTATAACAACAAATTTCACGATCCTGTATACTTGACAGATTCCTGCAAATCAAAAATCGTAGTTTATAAGTATGCACTGCACATATCTATATATGTATATATAAATATCTCCAACTCACATTCGCTCTATGAGCCCAGTCTCATCAAGCGCACCAGGAAGATCACGTTTGTTGCCCAGAACGAGCACTGGAATGCCATTCAATTGCGGCTTATCTAACAGCGAATGCAGCTCATTGCGCGACGCTTCCAATTTGTCCAAATCAGCAGCATCTACCATATAACTAAAACATATATGTATGTTATTATTTGTGTGTTATGTGCGAAGAAATGAAAGTTTTGCTTACACAATTGCATTCACACCGCGACAATAACGCTCCCACATGGAACGGAAACGAGGCTGGCCACCAATGTCCCAAACCTTTATTGTTACATTGCCTTTGGTGATTTTACGCATGTTGAAACCAACTGTGGGTATCATATCCTCAGCAAACTGGCCGGACTGCAAAAATAAAAACAAAAAAATAGTATAAGCTTAAACACATTCTTTACAGAATACGCTAACAAAATATTCATACTTTTACCCATTATTATTTGACACAACGGAAAAAAAATACTGTAAGTTTGTATTTAATAGGCTTATTGTGGGCTTCGAAGTAAATGTGTTTTGGTTTAGTTACGGGTAAATGACTCACAGCGAATTCGGAAACAACAAAGACGCCCGTATTAATATTAATTTACTTTGTGTTTTTGCGTGCTATGGCTGTATGCAGCTTATGGACTCCCGATTTGAAGTCCCGAGAGCGACTTATCAGTGAGCATGAACTGGACAGACATATACAAACAAACATAGTCAAAAATTTACATACGTGCATGGATGTCCACATGTATGTGCTGATAATGGCGTCATTTAAGCGAGTATTTGTGTATTGTCCGAAATTTATTGATTAACGCAAAAACGAACTGGTAAAATTAATGGCTGACACAAGTTAATTTAACGTCAATAAGAACGAAGAGACAAAACAAATTTCGATAACTTTGTGACGTCAAAATAACAAAGGCAAATCAATAGCAAATCGCAAGTAACAGCGCTTTATTTGTCACTTGCCTTCCCCGGGCCGGGGCCCCCTTCTAGCATTTTAGGTTTAGGTTTCTTTTGTCGATTGCATTGTCATAGCCTGCGGCATACTCTGCCCCCGCGCAGAAACAGCCGTCGCCCTATGTCCACTCATTATTTGCAATAAATACTCACTGCAATAACATTGACGAATGTCGTCTTGCCAGAGAATTGCAGTCCGACCAGCGTCAGTTCCATTTCCTCTTTCCAGAATATGCTCTTAAACCAGTCCAGAATTCTGTTGATAAGTGCCAACATTATTTATGCTGTTTTGCTAATTTTTTCCTTGCAAATAAATGGCGTAGGCGAAACAGCAGTCGGGTTGTGTCGGAACGAGTTTAATTGAACGATTCACAACGGTGAACGAACAAATCGATTGTGTACGCAAATCGAGTAGTCGATATGATTTTAACACCCAACCAACGTGAATGGCAAGCAATCGGCTAGCTACCACAAACAGGCAAATAAACACAAACTAAAAATGGTAAGTAAACGTTTAATTTACAAAATTCTGAAAATTACATATAACAAATATATGCTTTTAGGCGAGAAATGCAGAAAAGGCAATGTAAGTGTACAAACTATAAGAAATTATTTGCTGTTAACTCACTTATTTCATTTTGCATGCAGGACGACATTGGCGCGTTGGCGAGCCGCCAAAGAAGTTGAATCTGGGGAAAAGGAGCGCCGGCCTTATCTCGCCTCCGAGTGCCATGACCTGCCCAAGTGTGAGAAGTTTCGCCTGGAAATTATTCGAGAAATATCAAAGAAAGTAGCACAAATTCAAAACGGTAAATACATGTGACACAATTTCATAAGTTCTATTCAATATAAAAAAATAATTTGCAGCCGGTTTGGGTGAATTTCGCATAAGAGATCTGAATGATGAGATCAATAAGTTGTTGCGCGAGAAGCGACACTGGGAGAATCAAATATCATCGCTGGGTGGTCCACACTATCGACGCTATGGCCCCAAAATGTTTGATGCCGAGGGACGCGAGGTGCCTGGCAATCGCGGCTACAAGTACTTTGGTGCCGCCAAAGATTTGCCTGGCGTGCGCGAATTATTCGAGCAGGAGCCACCACCGCCGCCACGCAAAACACGCGCTGAACTAATGAAAGACGTTGATGCCGAATATTATGGCTATCGCGACGACGAAGACGGCGTCCTGATACCCCTAGAGGAGAAGATTGAGCGGGTGGCATTACAAAAGGCTGTGCAGGAGTGGCGAGATAAAATGGCACGCGATGGCCGCATTATTGATGACGAAGAGGACGATGATGAAATCTATCCACTCTCTGGGCCAGCAAGAGAGGCTGCCGAGGATGCCAAAATGCGTGCCGCTGAAAATGATCCTTTGGGCCTGCTAGCGCCACGTTTCACTGCCCATGTACCCGTGCCCACGCAACAGGATGTGCAGGAGGCGCTGCTTCGAAAACGCAAAAACGAGTTGTTACAAAAATACGCTAGTGCCGCAAACTAAATTCATTTTGATATAAATAAAACATGCATTTTACATTTTAAATGGTTTATCTATCTTTATTCAAATAATGATAGTTTTTAATTAGAAATATAAATTCGAGCACTTCAATGTGTTTTTGTCTTGTTTTGGTTACAAAGTTTATTAAATAGTTTAATAACGATCACGACGACCACCGCCTCTGCCACGGCCGCCAAAGCCACCACTGCCTCCTTCAGCGGCACGACGTTCCTTCATGGCCGCAAAACGCTGGGACATGTGACGCAGCTGCTCGGGTACCTCCTGATCAGCTTCTTCCAAAATCGTTATCAACTCGCGAGCCATGGCCCAATCTTCGCGTGTAATAAAACTAATGGACGTGCCCCTGCGTCCTGCTCGACCCGTGCGACCCACACGATGCACATACTCCTCAATGTTGCGTGGAAAATCATAGTTAATGACATGTCTGCAAAGAAGACAACAGGACTTAAAGTTTTGAACACATTATTGCAAGCAAATTGGACTCACGTTACGTCCTCAATGTCCAGACCGCGTGATGCCACATCCGTGGCAATAAGAATGCTTACAATGCCCGACTTAATATCGGCAATGGCCTGCTCACGATCATTTTGCTCACGATTGCCGTGAATGCATTGTGTGGAGAAACCGTCTAGGGTTAGATCACTGGACAGATCATCGGCACGTGCTTTGCGACCGCAAAATACAATAATCTTATCTGACTTTTTCATGTTCTGCACAAACGATTTGAGCGTTGCGAACTTGCTTTTTTCATCCTCAAGAAATTCGATTACCTGCTTAACAGAATGCGTGGCGGCCAGATCTAAAGAACCCACGCAAACCTGTATGGGGTTATTCATGTAACTTTGCGCCATGCGACGAACACCCGGCGGCCAAGTGGCCGATGTCATAATTGTTTGCCTATCCGGGCGTACGTCGAGCAGAACCTTCCGAATCTGTGGTTCAAATCCCATGTCAAGCATGCGATCGGCTTCGTCAAGCACCAGATACGTTATTGACGATATATTAATAACGCCCGCCTGTACCAAATCATTAAGACGACCTGGTGTACAGATTATTATCTCTGCGCCGCGTTCCATTTCGGATATTTGCAACTTACGCGAGCCGCCGCCGTAAACGCAAACACTGTTAATAAATTAGAATTAAATTTAGCATTAATTGCATTAAACATTGTTATTTAGTAACTTACGCTTTCATATTGCGAAACGAATACTTTTTCACCTCCATTTCGATTTGAAGGGCAAGTTCACGTGTTGGCGCCAGCACCAACACATTGGGACCGCCGCGTGAGTCGCGTGGCGTGCTCTGGTACTCGGTGTGTATCATGGCTGGCAGAAGAAAGGCCAGTGTCTTCCCGGTGCCAGTCTGGGCAATGCCAATCATGTCGTGGCCCTTTAGCAAAATGGGCCAGGCCTGCGATTGAATGGGCGAGGGTTTTTCAAAGCCCTGCTTTTGAACTTCGGCCAGCAGATCGGGATAGTCGGCAAAACATTGCTCGAAATTCCAAACGGGATTTGGTATCGGTGAAAGAGTTTCACCCACTTTTGCTTCGAACACGTGCGAAACGCTGATATTGTTGTTGTTGCTACGAATGCGCTCAACTGCTTGCTTCGACAACTGTGCCACCTCGGGCCATTCATTATAAAAGTCCTTTGTTAAAGGTGGACATTTGGCCCAGCGTTCGGCGTTTGCTTTTTCCTGAAATATTATAAATTACATTATCCCAAAAGTATTGTAATATTTAACCACAAACTTACGGAGGCTTTGTTCAGTGCCCCCCAATCGATTGTGCCAGTCAAGTCGCCACTTTCACAAATTTCTCTCGGCGCTGGTGGTGTCAAATCATATCTAGAAGCTCTATGACCATCACCATTTTCTCCATATCGATTCTTATTGCTTCCGCCTCCAAAGTTGCCGCCATAAGATCTATTCTGCGGCCCGCGACCTTCTCTGTCTTCAGCGTCGATTTGTTTGCGTAGCTCATCGAGAGCATCATCGACGTTATTCTTATAGTTTCCAGAAACTTTAACAAGCAATTCCCCCTTATCAATATTGACTCGCACATTGTGAGTGTCTTGAATACGCGTTATATTTGAGCCTCCGCGTCCAATAACGAGACCCACCTTGTGGCTTGGAATTTTAAGTGTTTCTGTAAAATCGTTGCCAGCGCTCTTCTTCCCGTCATCATGCTCGTAATTGTCGCGACGCTTTGTGCCGTTTCTATCGCGATTACCGCCGCTGCGACGTCCACGTCCATGTTCATCACGTTCTTCGTTGCGCTCACAAGGATTGAAGCTTTGCTTATAATTCTGCGCGTATGCTGTTTGCTGCACAGCACAGTCTGGATTGAGGTCCCAGTCTGGTTCGGACATTATAAAATGGGATCGCCGCTAAAAACTGTATGAATCCTATAAAATTTTTGGCAGTGTCAGCAATAAAACGGTAAATTTTCTTCGTAGTCTTGAAAAAATGGCGCCGTTAGCGAGTCAGACAGGTTAACTAGGCAAGAAACTTATTTAACCGAAACTTTTACCTTTAATTCAACAGCACTATGCTACAATATATATTTACTCTGATTTTTGGCAGTTAGGCTCGCAGTTCTTGCAAGTCAAATTCCAACAATGTGGAATTAACAGCAAGTCAAATGGGCGCGATGAAATGCAAATCATGCTTTGCCAGGGCTGGTATAGCTTATAAACAGGGATGCAGTAGATAACTTATCGAGTTCTTCAACGGGAGTGTTGAGTATATGTAAATTGGCGCGTTAGTTTAAATAAAATACGTTCTAGTATTTTGGTTACTTTTATATTTTTTCTTTTTCACTTAACGTACGTATTACACTTTTGGGTGTAGAGCCTTAAATTAAAATTCTTTATAACTAAATCAATTGAATCAGATTGCATTCAACTCTCTCTCTCTTTCTATCTTTCTCTTTAGCTCTGTTAAGCTTTCACATCTGTTTATAAATAACTAAAACTAGAAAAACACAAACACAAACCAAACAATATGTTGCTTGCTCACTTTAAGATTAAAGATTATAGATTATAAAGTGTGTGACTAAGTATGTGTATGTGTCTGGGTATAGTAGTTGTTTAAAACTTATAACAGTTTCAATAATAGATAGTATGCATCTTTCTTATATGAATGTGGGTGGCTTGATGTTTTTTTTTTTGTGCTTTCATTCTGTGGCAAGGTAGCAGAAATATTTATGCAGTGCGATTTAAAAATTCCATTGTAATTGTTTATATATATGTATGATTATTCTTGTTTTGTTTTGTTTACTATATGTATAGTTAGATTTGTCTTAAACATAAATTAAACTAATTTAAACATTACGAGGTTTTTTAAAACATTTTATAATAGAAGCAAATTATAAGTGGATACTTTTAGATTTTAGTTCTAGTTTCATTACCTTCTTTTATGTGTGTTTCCAGGATTTTTTGAAATACATTACATAAGATTTAGGAATACAAATTAGACTATATATGTATACAGTATATTCCATTGAAGAAACCCAAATTTGATACTAAGCACATTTCGCTTTGTTGTTGTTTGTTGATTTGCTGTTTTGTTTTATAGTAAAAACATAGTAAGGTACAAAAACTATATATATACGCTCAATCCTTTAGAATTTTTTTATATGATTTGCTTTCCAATCCTGGTGTACATACATATACATATGCATATAAAATATACCTTTTCTATTTTATATATTCACAGCTAAGGGGCAGCATCTGCGTCGGCGTCTGTGTCGTCGGAGACGCCTCCGTCTTGTGAATCAATCACTCGACGTAGAAGAGGATACAACCACCAGATTGCTGTTGTTTGTTTTGGCATCAATGGCATCCGTTGCCGATATCTCACAGCTGGGCGTCGCTGGTGTGGTGTGATTGTTATGATGATTGGATATGCTGTACATGGATTTTGGTATATCTGCCGTATAGCTTGACTCCAGATTGAGCCTCAGCTTGGCGGGCGAGTTGCGTTTAAATAGCGCCAACGGCCTCGTTGGCGATAGCAGAGGTGTGTTGGTTGGTGCCTCATAGCTGCTACGATTGCTGCTGCTGTTTGACGCACAGAACGGTGTCGATACCGAGTAGATGCCGCTGCTGCTGTTGGAGCATGGTGAATCCAATTCGGTTGCTGGCATAGATGTGGCTCCAGCTGCTGCCGTAGCTGCTGACGATGATGTGCAGGGCGTCTCATCGGGCGTAATGGGTGGTGAGGTGAGGCGCGAGGAGCAATTGCTGCCGGCAAAGCTGCCAGCGCCACTGTCCACATCATCATAGTCATAGACATCCTCATCCATGGCCTCGCTATCTGATTTGGATTTACAATTGTTGTGCAACGTTCGCGACATTTGTTGCTGCTTTGCGGCCTCATGTTCTGGCTGTTCCACAAGCTCTCTTTGTTGCTGTTGTTGTTGACTAGTTGTTGCAGCCAACGCATGTGGTTGACTGCTGCTGTTGCTGCTGCTTGAGGCAGCAATTGGTGAGGCGGCGGTTGGTAACGGTTCCAGGATGCCACTTGTGCGCAAGCCCTGCTCCAGCTCCAGCAGCTGACCCATAAAGTTCAAATTCGGCGAGATGATCGGCCGTGCAACTTTCACCAGCTTGTATGCCTCCAGCAGCGACAGCGACTTGTATCGCATCACATAAGCAATCGCAATTGTGGCACTGCGCGAGATGCCCGCGTGACAGTGCAACAGGACGCGTGAACCAGTTTTGCGTGCATCCTCTGCAAATAAGAAGAAGAATAATAAGTTAATCATTCAAGTCTACATATCTGTTTGTTAATTGTATGTGTATAAACTTATTTGCTTATCAGCCGTGAGATGGCGGCCCAGTCACAATGATTTGCATAAATAATCGACAATTAGATGAGCCAAATGAAAAACAAGTTAAAAACAATTTTGCGATTGATATCTGACGACTTTGCTATACCCTTTTCATTTTTAAAAGATGCTTTTGTTGTTTATTCAACTGCCTCTAGCTTAATTTCTTTGGCAGTGTTTATATGGAAAAGAATTGATATTCAAGAGCAGCTTTGAAAATTTATCGACAACGCAAAATGATTGCTATGTCCGTCCAACCTACGCGATGCGCTACTCTGCGTTCTCCAGCGCTCTCAAAATCTCTCGCACTCGCTCTCTCTATCTGTCTCTCTTGGACACATATATACACGGTTTGTTTTTGGGGCTGGGAGAAACTTTTATGCCGCGGGCTTTTAAGCTTTGATGATGTTGCCGTTGCTGATATTGGCGCTCGCTCACAGTGCTGTCAATAAGTGCAATTGTATTGGTGTATTACTCTCAGCCAGCGTGTGTGTGTGAGTTCGAGTGTGTTTGTGTTTGAATTTGCTGTGCAATGGATGAGTCATGCTGCTCAAAGCGTTTTATTGACAAACACACAGCGCTCGAGAATATTTATACACACAAACACGCGCGCATATTAACTCATAATTTACGTTGTTATTTTTGGGCAAGATGATAAGCAAAGCAAGCAGCATACGCAGCTCCTTTTTTATTGGCTTTTATTTTGTTGGCATTTTATTGGGATAATGTATTTTTGTAATTATTTTTTATTTTTTTGGGCAACCACCGTGCGTAGCTGAACTGTGTGCCAACCAGCTATCTAATCATAGCGCAGCAGGGTCGAAAACATGGGGGTTGAGAGCCTTGCAGCAGTTGCTAATCATTGATTACTCATTTGTTTATTTGTCCATACATACATGTATGTTTATCTGTATATACATAAATAAAATCAAATAAGCAAACACTTGTCTGATTTCCAAACGCAGCACAAACCCAGCTGATAAGCAGCATATTGAGCCTTGCTGCAGTCAGTCAATTGAAATTAGTCATCCATTGCCGTCAGCGGACACTACGCCAGGCTGGCGCCTTTCTTCAGTGTCTACCCCAACCACATTGCCATCGGTTATTTATATTGCACCCGAACCGCATGAAAACCAAAAAAGAAGAAGCAACAATTATTGTCGGTTGCTAGTGATAAGCCGTTATTGTACACACGCGTGTAAATCCAAGTCATTAACGCCTGGAAATTTCGAGTGGCCTACGAATGGCAATTTATCACAATACAAGTCAAATACCACATAGCACACACACAGATAAACATTTTTTTTTATCAATGAATGAGTGCATATTAGTTGGTGATAAGAAAAGGCGACAACTCTAGTAGACGTAACGTAGAGATGTGTTTTTAATTTCAAAAGCTTTCAAGTACGCTGTACGTTTGTATGTATTTACATATATTTATGCATATGTATGTATGTGTGTGTTCTGGCAAAATCAAATCAATCGCTTATCAGCATTAACTATGATAGCCATATAAAAGCAAACGTTAAGCAACCTTTAAACAAACAACGATGATTTGCCAATTACGAAATGTGGAAAACCATTAAAAATAACATAATAATGCCATTAGAGTACAGTGGTACAATCAATCATTACAGCTTGGATAAATAATAAGTGTTTGAGTAGAATTTGCACTGACAAAAGAATTTTTTTGTAATTTCTTGTGATCTTCAATTGAACTCTTTAGAAACAAAAGGATTTGCAACCAAAAATTATATTTCATTTAAAATTATTCGAATGGGAAAACAACAACTGTAAAAATAATATTATAAAAGAAGTGCGTCAGCATCTTTTTCAAGTTCCATAAATTTATTGTTTTTGCAATATTTTTTTTTTATATTCTAGACGGGCCAAAAATAAACACTACCATCACAGTGCCTACAACATACTACATGGATTATATCGGAATTTTTTGTATCCGTATATCTTTGGCGTCAGCGGCAGACAATCGGTCACCGTGCTCATGGCGCTCATAAATCCTCCTTAGTTAATGACCCCGTCCCGCTCTGATAGTTAAAAATACATGAAAAAAATAGGTGCTAAATTTGCGCCGTTGTCTCTATCTCTAGTAGTCTCTGACTCACAAGCTTCAGACAGTGGGTTAGACTTCCCCTTTATATTATTATTTTGACCAAACCGCTAGAAGAGAAAGACATGCGAAAAAGAAGAAATCTTGTAGAACCACTTCACTAATTATACATTGTGAGATCATTTGTGGTCTAATCAATAATTTGTTATTGTTAAGTTATTTGTGTTGATTTATCATCGATTGATAAAACCTATACAATCAGAATGCTAGAGATTAGTTAAAATATTCCATGATAGAAAATTTCCAAATTTTTTGTTTAACTTTAATTTAATTAAATTTTAATAAGTTTGAATAGTTTATGAATGTTATTTGTTTTGGGAATTCCAATTATAGATTAAATTCGGGTTTTACTTGATCATGACATAATAAATATTTGTAAATAAAAAATAAGTTTCTGTGCTTAACTTTTATTATTGATAAAGCAATATCTATCATCTATAGCATTGACATATAGAAGACGTAAGGTGAGTATGGATTGTTTAAGAAAGTGTTGTTCATAAATAACAAAACGTATTTCATATTCTTGGAAGAAATTCTATCAGTATTCAATGTGGTGAAACATTGTTTCTGGTTGACGTTCCGGATTATTGGGAAACACGACTCGGCTATTGGCTATTCAAAGGTAATGTTCGTGCAATATGTGCCACCGATTAGAAGATGGAGGAGGATTACTAATCATCAATTACGATGCGACATTTATGACTAAACGGCAGTTCGCAGTCCGCATAGTCCAACGATGAGTGTGATTCCTATCGGAATAGTTTCGTGTGTCTATTCAAAACGCATTCCCTGTGCCAATCGTCGTGACTCCATTTTCGGGGTGTTGATGATGCGTAATGCCAACTTTGGGTAGCCGCCGATGATTAAGTGCATGCAACAGCAGTCGGCGTCGTTTTTTGTGCGTCATTGGCAGCAAGAAGCAGAAAGAGAACTGGGCCAACCAAACGGACAGAAAGACCGACAGACGCAGACGCCGACCGAGACGGATGAATGGATAGACTGTTTCTCTGTTCTCATTCTGAAATCATTCTCACTTTTCTCGAATGATGATTAAGAGACCGAGCGAACATGCGTAAGGGTCAAACTAATTATTGCTTTGCTACCTTGCGAGAACTCCATCTCCTTCTCCTTATGCCTGATACGTGTCCCATGAGTCATGTGTCTCCAAAAACGACTGTAAGAGCCGGCAACATGATATCAATATACCGCCTGCTCATATGTACGTTTGTACAAGTAGTTTTGTTTGTTTTAAAAATACATATTTAATTACTTTCGAGTTTGCTGTTTATCATTTGATGCTTACTCAGAGTTTCGAGTCACTCGAAGTCCGTGCTGCAATAAGCAGGTGCTGCTCAGGATGGATGGGAAAGACATGAATCACTGAATCGAGCATCGAGCATCGAGCTTGACCTTCAACTTGACAAACGCGATGACGACGACGAGTCATACGGAAACAAAGCGGCTCCAAGTCCGACTTGACTTTAAAGCCGCTGACTGCCTGACTGCCTTCAATTTGCGGTTATGAGGGCTAACTCACTTGAACTTCTTGATACCCTGCACATATTTGTACTTAATATACTGAATGAACTTGGCTTTAATCAACTCACACCTAGCTGTGAGATCTACTTATAACATAAGTTTGCTTACCAATCGATAAATATCGAAATTTTTGAACCATGCATTTTTCATAGAGTATCGAACAAAAGGGGAGCCGTTACATACTTTAATATATCTTACCGGCATGCGTATATTACTGGTAATATTGTGATTCATAATACGCGAAATGTTTTCATAAACAAACTCAAGAATTGCGCGGGTTGTGCTCCATAGCCTCTGAGTAAGTCGTCTGTTATGGACGGGGGCGGGAGCAAGGCGTGTATGTGTTCCTTGTAATAATAATAATAATAACACATACAATGTATGATGAAGTGTTTTTATAAATTTTTTGCGCCGCACATTTCTCGAGCGCCCGGCACAACAAGCCGTCCCAAAAACAAAAATTGTTTTCAAAATTCCTGCACACAGAGATTTGTTTTCTTTTCTTTTTTTAATTTTTTGCATTTTATAAATAGCTCGCTGACGAATATTGAAATTATGTGCACGGGGCCGACGCAAAATGTCGCCTCGAGGCCGACGGTCGTCAACGTTCGGTTAGTCATCAACAAAACAAATACAAAACACCGATTCTCGTACAGGACTTCTGATTAAGAGTAAAGTAATGTAACGTAACGTAAGGAAACCTAAGGAAACGTAACAATACGTAGGGGAAATAAGATCAGAACTCTTAAAGGCGAGTAAACTTGTTCGCATTTTTTTTATTTTATTTAATCGTCAGAATTGTCTGATAAAACTCTTTTGCCATTTGCTGTTCACACTTACACACATGCATATACCTATGTTAACAGTAAGAACCCGCTTAACGAAACTCTCGTTACACGCATCCCCTGGATAAATGCAAGACCCGAATTCTTAAAATTCGCGAAACAGAAAGCGATTTCTCAGTTTCCCAGAAAATTAATAAGTTTGAATGAAGTCCTTGCTTTGAACACAGATTAATTCTTCTTGCTTTAATTTTAATAGATCAATAAAACTTAATAAATTAAAATGAAATCCTTGCAGATAAACTCGATTTACTTTGATTTAAATGATAAGAAAATGCATCTACTTTTGGAAATAGGTCTCGTAGCCAACAAAAGATTATCCCTCGGTTTTCGCAACCACCTCAGTTTTCGCAACAGGCCAAATTCTAATAGGTTGCGTTAAGCGAGGTCGTACTGTATAATCAAATAGAGATAGCGTTTGCGCTGGGGAAATGATTGTGTGGGGGCTGGCTTCGTTTCGAGTTTATTTAGCTGTGCGTCAACTTTGCGGCCATTTAACTGTTAGTTCGCCTCAAAAGAGGCCTCTGTTGGCAGCCAGATAGTACCGTTGATAAGTTAACTGCACAAAGATACCTACATACATATTTCTTTGTACACACTATTGTCCATATATAAATACAATTATGTATTTGTATTTACGTTTATGTACATATATGTACATAAATACACATGTATCATCGGGTACAGTCTAATCAGACTGGGTGGCGTTACTTTTAAATTGATTGGTTAGGTTGAGTACACTGCTTTGCTTTCTAGGCCAAGTGTCCAAGTCTCAAGCTCATTTACCTATTTATGCTCAACTATTGTTAATGACAAAAACGATTCAAAGCATAATAAGACATGAGAAACACGACAATTCACTCGCCTAATGAGACAGAGCTTTGAAGCTTCACTTAGCGGTGCTTGCTCCCTTCTCATTTCTGCACACAAAAAACATACACACACATGCAATGTGCTGTTATATTATTATGATGAATGAAACGCAGCAGCAACGGACAACAATGAGAAATCATAAGTACTATAAGAAACACAGACAATCATAAGACTTATAATAATAAGCATAAGGTGACGACGGAGCCAACAACGAAAAATATAAACGAATGCGCAAAAGGCAGACACTGGCAGCGGCAGCAAACGGAGCAGAGGTGGTGGGCATAGAGGGCGGGCAGCGTCAAAATCATGACTCATAGCACTCGTTCACAATACATACAAGCATAAATATATTTTTTCTTCTTTTATTTCGTGCCTGAGTACTAATGTGTTTTGGCAGCAACACAGACTGTGAGATTGAGTAGGTGAGCGAGCAAGCGAATGGTGGTGAGAGCGCGAGAATCTGTTGTGATTGCGATGGAGTAAAGAGTGCTGAGAGAGTGCACGCAGCAATTAACAGTTATAAAACCGACATCATGTACATAAATACAATATACTTACATATACATTCATACTTGAACATGGTATGAGATGATCAAGACAAAAACAGCTGTTGCTGCACACGCACCTGACGACAGGCATCAGCAGCTGGCCGTGACGTTAACGTGTGGCATTGTCGAGGCCACGCACAAGGATAACGCCAGCGTGAGACGCGACGACGATGACTCATATACAGGAACTACACGATGGCAATAGCAAACAACAAAAACAACAACGACATCGTCATCGTCCTGAACAACGTGCGCTTGAAAATAGAACATATGCCAATGGGCAAAAGCAGCGTGCAGCTGGCGGGGGTGAAATGCTATTGGCGGCGGCAGCAGCACAATAAATAGCAACAATAAGACGAAAAAATCGATGCGGCTGACTGAATGCTACAAGAAGTGTATGTGTGTGTGTGTGTGCGCTGTTCCACATTGCACTGTAAACGATGCCGGCGATGAGTCATGCGACAGGGCTACAGTGGCGGACAAAAAAAGCAAACAGGCAGACAAGCAGCAACGGGAAGCTTAAGCATGGACAACCCCTATTAGAAATGACGTCTGCGGTTGTTGTTGTTAATTTTTCGTAAAAATTTCCACAGCACACGCACAAACACACTCGCACAGAAATGCGTAATGGCGTTAAAATGTAACTCTCTAGAGCGCCAATGCCTACTTTATGCAAAGGCAAACAAAGCAGAAAATCAAAAAGAAAAATAACACAGGAGCAGAACTGCCGTAACTGCTGGCGAAGTCAAAGCCGAGCAGAGCCGAGCCGACATGACGACGACAAACAATGACGATGGCAACGTTGTCGCAGCCGCCATGCTGTCTGCCAACGCTAACACGCAACAACAACAACCAACCGAATGCCGTGAAAAGCAGCGTAGGAGCTGAAAAGGAGCTGGGGGCTCGACGCGAGAAAGTTGACGGACCTTTAAATCAGCAATGTACCCTACACTGCGGGATAAAATGTTTGAATGCACAGAATTTTTGACCTATGGGTAATAGAGAAATAAATATGATAAACAAGTTAAACAAAGTTAGTTTCAAATAAAATATAAAGCAAAATAAAGATTAAGGTTGACAGTTAATGATAAAAAAGATTAAGAAGCGTGCTTCCAAGTAAAATAATTTTTTCCTATGAAGAATTTGTTCAACGACTTCTCAGTAAACGAAATAAAATTTAAACTTCGTAAAATATATAACATATACCATATATAAATTACATTGTAAAGCTTAAATTGTTTTTGAAGCTGGTAAAACAGGTGATTTAAAAAAATTTTAGTTAAATAATTTTTGTTTTTATAAATTCATATTCTACGAATGTCTGTCAAACAATTGTCTGAAATTTTCTGTTTCTTTGTTTCAAAATCAAATATTTTTTTACAAACACAGCACAAATTTTGCTTAGCTTGGTGGGACACGTGCCGCGACTTGGTTTAGCCATACAGCGAGTAATATCTACAACAACAAACATAATATAATTGAAAAAATAAATTTTAAAAATAAATCAAATTTAATTATGTACAGAAGCGTAGAATAACTTTTGCCTCATGAAAATGAAAATGGAAAAATGCGATTGACGTCAGCAAAATATTCCACGACTATATAAGACACGCCGCTATACATACATATAGAAAGACAAACCAAAATGAACTTAATTTATATGTATGCACATATATGTATATGTTTGTGCTTCTTTGAATATGCCTTGAAAAAGAGCAACAAGACAAAAGAAACTGCTTAAGGCAGCGGAAAAATAAATAGACTAAACAAAACAAACGAATTTTCCATAAAAAGAAAATGAAACCGTTATGCAAAGATTCCCGTTTTCAGGCCAAAAACGCACACGTTTTATCATGACTAGGGCTAAATGGTACATAGTTCATAAATAAATCAATAGCTTACAGTTATCGATAAGTAATGGCATAAGTACTAGTTGAAACTGAAACTTACCAATGAAATCGAATGCCTCCTGAAAATATTGCTTAATATTTTGATGGGGCGTATCGCTGGCAGGTATTTGCATATACTTTAGTCCCTGCAAATGATTCTCGCTGGGACTTTGGCAGGTAACATTTAGTACACAATTGGCGCCCACGCTGCTCGGATCATTTGCATCACGGCCATTGCCCAGCAGCAGATGTGGAAATACTGGCGAGGCGGGATGTGTTTCAATATCTAAAATATAGAGCAAAAATTGATATAAATCATTTGTTTGATTTTTGTTATAGTTAATATACTCAAAGCTTCTTTTTGGTGATTATTTAAACATGTTTATTTGAATACGGTAAACAATCAAATACCCAATAATTTTCATTATGAGGAGCTATTATAATTATTTATTAATTATATTCAACATTTATTGCACTATATTATAAAACAAATGGAAATATTTTGGATGTCTGACTACCAAGGCTAAGTGGGACGGAGTGCGATGATCTGGATGATCTGTATCTCTCTCTTTCTCTCTCTCTTTCTATCTCTTTTGCTCTGTTTTCTATCTTTTTTTGTGTAGCTATTTAGCTGTGCTTCTTTTGGGGGTCTTTTGCTGTGTCTGCCAATTGCGATGTCATGCAACAACAGAGCCATTGCCACAAAATGATCATCATCAGCGTCATCATCATTATCAACAACAGCAACAAACCATTGTATGTGTGTGCGGATGTATCTTTGTGTTTCCAACAGCGTCTAAATTTTCTACAACAAATTTGTTGCTTATTTTGCTGCTGCGCCTTTGAATTGTTTGTTATTGTTGTTGCATGAGTCATGCCTAGCAATCGCACTGTTTAGTTTTATTGGCATTTTCTATGTGTGTATGTGGGTATGCGTGGGCGGCTGCGGGCAAAGCAGGGTGGCTGGCTAGGTGGTTCGGGTTGGGGTTGATTTGTTAGGCGAATGGGAAGTGAGGAGGCGAGAGATGTATTTTATTGCCATCTCACAACGTTTTGCGTCGTTTTTAATTTTTTTTTTTGTGAGTTCATAGCACTTTCAATGAGGCGCACAATCGTTGAGCTTATATTTGTGTATATTATCTATGTTTGTCTTTACATACACACATACATATGCATTTCTATCTGTATCTACAGCTTGTCTATCTTATGTCCCCCTTCACCAATTCATCGATTATTTCTATTGCTTGCGTGTTAATTGATAGCCAAGGCAACAACCGGCCCAATGGTTTGGGCCTATATATACTTTTGGTACACATACATATATGTATGTATGTATGTAATTACATTTGTGGGTCACACTGTGGCACGAAAATCAATTGCATTAGTCATACAACAATGGGGTAAGACCTACGAATGTGATTTGTCATGATATAGCGAGGGGTATTTACGCCAGTCAACTGATAATAAACAAATTAACACAAAAAATAATTAAGTAAGTGCAATTAAATCACATTGAAATCAACAACAATGTGCTTAAATATTTGTGCAATGAGTCAAATTAAATAGACGGACATCGAGTGACGTAAACAGGAATTTAAAATGCATTGCCAACAACAACGACACCAGCTTTGCAATCTGTATGTGAGCACACAAAGATCTGTCAAAACAAGCAGGAAGACAACTGACCAAGAACGATAGAGAGAGAGAGAGAGAGAGAGAGAGAGAGTGCGAGAGAGTCAAGGAACAAAATCTTAGCACTGCTGTCATAAAAACTGCGCGACATTGAAATCTATTTGCATCACAATGCGATCACATGCCTGCCAACTGACAGCAATAGCAACATTTAGGGCCAAGCTTATACTACACTTCAGAATCTTTCCAAAGCTAACAGACTCGTAAAGGCAAAGTGATGAGTAATTTATAATCAAATTGCCTGACAAACAAACACCCAAGTGCCGAAAGCTGCGACATTGAACACACTTTTTTGCTGTTCTCTTTGCTTACCTTGCTGTTTTTTTTTTAACTGTTAAATTCAAAATATGTATGTATGTACAAACATACAGACATAGCATGTACAAACATACATACATATACTTATGTATGTATGATTATTGTTCCGCATGTTTTGATGCTTGTGTGCATATGTTGGATTTCATATAACGTGCTAAATTATAAAACAATTCGAGAACGAGAATAGATTGTCATTTATTCTGTTTATTATGCAGCACGTGCTAAAATAAAAAAACACAATTTGTTTGTTTATAATGTTAAGCAAAGCTTCACACAGCGCGCAAGCCAGTGCTGCGAAAACAGAGAGCGAGCGCGAGAAAAAATTAAAGAGAGCAAGAGAGAGAGATCGATTCTGAGTGTGCTCAAAGAGCGAAAGTCTAAGCTAGACTGAGACTAGGAAATAAAACGCATTGAAAAGCACAAACAGCGGACATGCAAATATGCAGACAACCACAAATTTGATAACTGATAGATAATGACAAGACAAATAGATAAATGGAAATGGGAACTTAATGTGTAACTAAATGTATATTATAAACATATACATATGTATCTATGTTAAAACTCACCAGGTACCGCCGGAGTGGAGCAGCTGCGCATGAGCGGCGGCGTTCTTCCGCCATTGGTGGCGCCGTTCATTGTTGCTGCCGTTGTTGACGTTGCCGTCGTCAGCTGCTGCTGCTGTTCATCACATGCCAGATTGTCCCTGGAACGCTTGTTGTTGGGATAGTCCTTATGATTAGCTGCAATAAGAGATAATGCATGCAGAAAGTCTTGTAAGTTGTGAACGAAATGACGTCAGCGTTCGATGTGAGCAAAAACCTAAAAACTTGTCGCGCCGACTCACACGTACATACATACATGCATACGAACACACACACACACACACATAAATTCGCAAATATTGGCTGCTGCTGTTTGACAAACTGACGTAAGACATTTATTTCGGCACGCAGCTTGATTAGCGCACAAGGCAGACGCAAAGGCAAAGGCAAAGGCAAAGCGTTTCGCGTCGCGGCGTAGCGAAATCGAAACCAAAGCCGGGACCAAATGCAAAGCTTAACAAAATCAAAAGCGATACATAAAAAAAGGGCACACTTGCTGTGCGAAAGAGAGAAAATAGAGCGTTTATCATATTAAATTTATTGGACAATCTTATATAGTATGTGTGTGTGTAGGAGAAACCTTATCAGTCTCGGGAGCAGCGTAAAAGCTTTAGTGGCTTGGCTTTTATGCTGTGCAGGCAAGAAAAAATGACATACATATGTATGTGTGCATAAAAAGAGTAGGGGTAAAGAAACGCAAGCAACAAATTGTATAGAGTGGAAGTTCGCTTATCAACAAGCGACCTCAAAGCCTCATAAGCCAAAAACCAACAAAAGTTTTCACTCGCTACGCAGGCAGGAAATGTTGTCGTTGGTTGTTGTTGTATTTGTTCAATTTTGTTTTGTTTTTGTTGCTAGTACGGCTCAGAAACAAGTCAAATCGCATGCCAATGCACTGCGCACAACCGTACACACACACAGATGTGTACTGAAACTTCGCCAAGTTTTAAAGTTGTTGCTGAGGCTGTTGCTTTTACTGTTGTTGTTGTTGTTATTGTCGTTGCTGTGCCGACGAATTCGTACTCGAAAGGTCGTTTCAAAGCGGGTTTCGTTGGCAGCGTTGCCAGCCCGTCACACAAACCTGCTTTGCTTTACATTTTTTATTTTTTTTTTATTTTTCAGCGAGCGTCGACGAAAACAACAAAGCTTCGTTTTTCGTTTGCTTTTATTTCTGAAAGACACGCGAATGTGAGTCACGTATGAAGTAAGTAGAAACCGACTCTTTGCCTTTGCTTCTGCTGCCGCACGGTAGACAAGCAGATACAACCGTTGACGATGTCGACGGTTTCCCCCGCCCGCTTCGAAACAAGGGGACGCGCTTGAGCGCGCAAGTTTTATAATGTAAACAGCAGGCATTCCAAGCGGGAAAAATTGATTCATTTTAAACTCGCAAAATATGTACGAATGTACTTGTTGGTAATTTATCTAGCTAACGTTATCTATGTGTGTAAACATGTTTATTCTATTAATATTGTTTACCACTTACCACCAATGCGATTGTTGTTGTTGTTATTGTTGTTATTTTGGATTGGCATAAATAACAGAAGACACGGCGTGTCTCTCTTTATCCGCATTTTCATTTCACTTTTATGACTCACGCTGTTGCTGTCTCCGTCTCGCTCACAGCAATTGCGTGTTGTTGACGTTGCCGTACTGTTGTTGTTGCTGTTGTTGTAGTTATAGCTGCTCAACAGCTCGATTCACACACACTCATGCAGAGACTTGAGCGCGCACACACAAACACGCACACACACACACACACTATTATGGCCAGCGCACACAAGAATAGTTTAAATTAAATATTTATGCTGCCTATTTGGTATATAATCTCTTTATTATTACTTTCGGTAGTTGCGCGCTGAGTCTCAAAAACACATATGTTTTTATATAAATATATGTTAGTTAATATTATTATTGGTTTATTAGATAATCCCAGTGGTTATTGTAACACTTGTTGAACGGCCGCGGGCACTTCCCGTTGTTGTTGCTTTGTTGTTGTTGTGTGTACCCTGCTGTTGTAGCTGGTTTTGTAGTTTGATTTCAAAATTTGAACACGCGCACATTTATTTTTATATTATTGGATCAAGTTCTACGTTATCGTTCTTAAACTACGCCCGAAGGGAATTTAGGAAGATATTTTGATTTTTATGATATTCAACTTGATATAATGCGACACGTACATATATATTTAAGAGTTTGTCCACTTATTTCCAATACAAGTCGGCAATTTGTTTTATGCGGTAAATTGTTCAACTATGTTGTTAAATTTTAATCGGAATACTCCAATGACACGTCCGTTCACAATGAAAGTCTCTCGCGTTATGACAACAACCGAGGTAAGCACCGAATCAAGAAACGAACATCAAAAGTATTGGAGTCAAAAACACGCACGAGAAATATACAGGGTGGATCGTTTGACTTGCGAGTGCAAGCGAAAAGCGCGCGACATCTGCTGTATGTCAGCATAAATACCAAAAAAAATGTTGCAGCCCTGACTTTTGTTGGCGCTAAGATTGGTATTTATCAGTAGTTACTTACTAAATTATAAGTATTTTAATAATTTTTGGCATTATTTAAGTGATTGCTTCTTAGCGCGTGCTTAAGTATTTAGCATTTGCAATAGATGGCGCTTTACTGAATTCAAAAACTGTAAACATCTTTGGATAGTTGTTCAGTTGTGCTCAGCTTGTAAATTCAAAGCAAATGTTTTTAACCTAATAGTTTTCTTAATTTAAATGATGATTAATAACAAACTTACTTTATTTCAGAAACAAAAACATACATATGTACATATATTAGAGCAAATTATGTATTGTTAAATTTAATTTTTTTACTACATGAAGTTTGTTAAAAGTTTTTAATCCCATCACAAAACTACATATATCAAGCGCACATCTTCAACAATATAAGCAATGAACAGATTCTTTGCTCGATGGCAATGTTAAATATTGAAAAGTGTGAATTCCAAAAACTTAAATGAAACTGTGCACCCCTGACCGTTCTTTTGTTGATTAATAATCGATGACATTGATGCAATCGAGCAATAGCACGTGGCAATTTTTACATTGAGATTGAAACGCAAGCGGTGTTAAAATCTAAATAAAACCTAAAATAAATAACATTGATTTAATTCCATTCCATCTGTAAACTAATTGAAAGTTTGGATGACTTAGTTATTGCCGATAAGCTTAGCGATGGGACGATTGAGACAGCAGGTGGGCATAAGGTTCCTGCCCATAAAAATACACTTTCAGGTTAGAAACAATATAAAAGTTTCTTAAAGAATAACAGAAAAATCGCATTGTACATTCATTTCATTTGGCATTGGGCCTTTAAAATAAAGAAAGAAAATATTATTTATTTATTATTTTTACGTTTGGCACTTTATTTCTAGTATTCTTTTGATTTGTTATTTCTTAATGTCCGTTTAGCTTAACTAAGTTAATTTAAAATTGAGTTTCTCAATGTCCGTTTAGGGACAAACGATGCTATAATGTAACTGCGGTCTGAGTGATTATAATATGGTTAAGCTAGCTCGACAGCTTTAAGGGCGTCGATGGCTGCCAGCCTCCAAACGCACGCTCTAACTCAACAGCCATACGCAGACACAAGCGATCCTGAAAAGGTGCCGCAATCACAGAGAAACCAATTGGCAGACCCTGCAAATTGACGCCCATGGGCACATGGGTTGCCGGCAGTCCAAGCACATTGAATATAAGACTATAATCAACGCCCCACATCTGCAGCGGCGACCATCTATGAAGCGGGGCAGCCGTATGCATTGTAGGAAATATCAGAACTCCTCTCTCGCCCAGCATTTCCTGCAATGACATATGGGGTACAGCCACATGTAAGAAAGAGATGAAGATTGTCTTGCGTTCAATCTCTTGTGTGTACTTACAGTTAACTCAGTGAGAAGAGTTTTCGCCTCAATTCGATAATATTCCAGTCGCCGCAGTGACATAAAAGCGTTTGTGCGACGCATCAAATCAAAAATCAGTGCGTTTGTCGTAAAATTGGAATGTGCAAGCAGGCTGCGTAATATTTGAACAACGGTTTGGCGCACTTCATCATTTGTTGGTGCAAAGGCGTAAGGCATTTGCTTGAGGCGGGCGATGCCGCTAAGCGCAATTTCCAAGGAATTGCTGAATCCAACTGGAAGCTGGGCACGCTGCACTGCCATGCCTATTGACTCTAGATGCACCACAGCCTTGCGTATTACTTCTTTGATTTCCTTGTCAACAGCCAGATGCATTCGACCATTAAGTCCCTCGAAACCAAAGGCGTAGTGCACTTTTAGGTGGCATAACTGAGGCAGTTGCTCGTGCAGACGCAGTTGTGGTGCATTATCTCCGGCCATCACCTCCAGCAGCTGGGCAAGATCAATGGCAAATCGTGTTATTGGGCCCATCACCAAGTATTCTGCAAAGTCTGCATCGTCGGAATAGGGAAAGTGACCCGATACCGTGACTACGCCTCCAGTCGGCTTGTGTCCGAAGACGCCACAGAATAAACTGGGTATCCGTATGGAGCCGCCAATGTCCGATCCAATGCCAAACAGCGAAGATCCAGAACCATTTAAGGCGCCCTATAAAAATATCGATAACATATTTGTTGTTGTTGCCAACACAAGTAGTGTTGGATAAGTGAACATAAAATAAGTGCTTATAAAACATTTTCTTTTCAAAAGTTGTACAATTGTGCTCAGATGATTAGTTAATAATTAATTTATGTGAATTTTTTTAACTACCAAATTTGGTAAGGATATTAGTAGCAACTGGCATCCCCCGAAAAACAGCATGAAACATTTTTTAGCCACCATCTCGTTCAAACAGGAACGCGTGCATCTTTCTCAGTTTTTAAGCTAGTCACCACACTCGATAGAAAGATAGATGGTAAGGAACCCAAAAGATAAGCATACAAAATTTGGATTCCACGCCCCCAATCTAAGCCCCACGTTTCACCGCCTCATTGAAAACGGGAAGGCAAATATCTTTCACAGCCCTTTAATTTAGTAAGAAGCTAGCTAGTGACAGCCCCACCTCCATCAGACAATTTTTGAAAACAGCGTACACTCCTGCCGCATCCGTGCCTTTTTGCAATCAAGCCTCTTTTTACCAGTTCTTAAAAGGGTATTTAGTAGACCGTAGTCGATGTCGCGTCCGAGTGCAAAGATTTCACTTGTATTTTTACTTACCTCGCCACCTGAACTGCCGCCTGGTGTGCGCTCAAGATCATACGGATTCCGACAGCGTCCGTTGAGCAACGTATCCGTATCAATGGAATAACAATACTCGGGCGTGGCAGACACCAATAAAGGAATGCCACCAGCGGCACGAACGCGACCAACAACAAAACCATCTGCTTTTGCACGCAGTTGAGATCTTTTGAGGCTGCCGACGGCAAATGGCATGCCAGCCAAGGCGCAAGACTCTTTGACGGTGACTGGCAGACCCAGCAGTGGCTTCTCTACAAACAGCTGCTCCACATTGTCAGCAGCTGCAATAAGCTCATCAGCAGCGATAGCCTCACGCAGCGCCGCTTCAAAGCGATCCTTTACCACTGCATTCAATTGGGTATTGACGAGTTTGATGCGCTCAATGTAGACGGTCACCAGCTCGAAGGCAGTTAGCTACAGTGGGACAATGAAGTTCAAGTCAAGCAATTATCAATTGACGTGTTCGCTTAACCTGGCGGGATCGAAGTTGAGTGCGCAGCTCCTGAACGCTTAGCGTAAGCAGGCGATTGCTTATGGCTGGCAAACAGGTAGCCTTTAGCTGGTGATGCCCACGTAATCTACGAAGTGCACATTGCAGTGAGTTAAGTATAACTGTCACAAATTTTACAGTAATTAAAAGCAAGCGAAGTAAAAATTCCATTGCTGGGCACACACTTAGAAAAACATTCAATAAAGAGAGCCAAAGCTCATGCCTGCTCTAAAGTTGTTTTCAAACTGAGAGATTGAGTGCAAATGCGTGGAGCAACAGGCAAGATTCAAAGTTGTTTACGTTCTTCGTTCAATTGGCGCTGATATGAAAGAAAGAGAGATAAGCAGAGGGAAAAAAAGAGAGCGTGGAAGAGAGGGACACAAACTCAAAATGTTCAGGGCTGCAACCTTAAGTTAAATTGAACTTGAATAGTTACCACAATAATTTTTAATTATAAATAAATCAAAGTGAATTGAAACATTATTGTATGTGTGCACATAACTGTGAAAATATGTTTTAAGTTACTGTAGTCAAAGTCAAATATATCAGCCAGGCTGCCAGATGTTTAGATTTTGTTGTGCAGCCATTTTTGTTGTCTATGGATTTGCTGTTGCTGAATCAGTTTAAACTTTTTAAAAAAGCATGCATGTATGTATTAGTTATTGTACTCAGTTTAGCCAGCAGCTGCCAACCACCATAACAGAGCACTGAATCGATATTATATTTCACGGATGCGATAGGTACTATCGATAAGACATACAAATGTACAAAACGCTTTTGTCGTTTATTTTTAAGAATGTTGCTTATGGAAATGAACCGTTACCTAAACTAACCAAAAACTCGTAAAATAGTTAAAATGTGGTCACTGTGTGCTTGGCCCTGTTAGCTGGTGCGGCACAGGCGGCACCCAGCCATGAAAGGCTCCATCGAGCTCGGCTGCAATTTGCAAACAAAGTTTGTCTTGATACGGCGCCGCTATCACCTGGAAGCCAATAGGCATGCCGCGCCGATTCAGGCCCATGGTGACGTGTGTCGCGGGAAAGCCAAGTACATTATAGAGTAACATGTTATCCAGGCCCGTTATATTGATTAACGATGTGTGAAAGCCCAGGGCGGTGGTGTGGAAGGTGGGTAAAAACAGGACGCCACGATCTCCAAGCAAATCCTTTGTTTTTTGAAAAAATTTACAACATGTATAGTAAAACTGGTAATCGATCCTTTTACATTTAACTTACAGTCAGATGCGATTTAATTTGGATGGCTTCCTGGCGATACTGTTCCGTTTTGAGGGGGCACATCAAGCCATTAAGGCGCTGCATGAGCTCCAAAAAGAGCGCTTCTTTGGTGAAAATCGAGTGACCAATCAGACTGTTCAACATCTCCATAAGCAGCAATCGCATATGCGGCGCCCGATGCGCCTGTTGCGTTATAATGCTGGGCAGACCCTTCAGATCGACCAGGGCCACCATTGCCACCTCAAATGAGTTGCGCATGAAACTTAGATCCATCTATAACCATATTAATAAAGTATTTTAATGTTCACTCCCTGCAAATAGATCGAAATGATTGCACCCACCTTTTTTGACTTAACGCCTGCCTTAGCCAAGCATTTGATGGCACGCACAATGGACAATTTGATCTCAGAATCGACGAATGGATGCATTAGATTATTCAAACCTGAATAACCATAAGCATAATGGATCTACAACATCAAATTAACAAAAGAATATAGAAAAACATAAATATAGGGTGGCTGACACAGTCATCGCTTCAAGCATAATAATAAAAAGATGCAAATAATGGTAAGATATTGATTGCTAGATAAATCATACTTGGATCTCATTGAGCGGAACCGGTTCGTTCATTTTCAGCTTGTGCTTGTTGTCACCAGCCATAATTTCTAACAGGAGCGGCATATCGCGTGCGAAACGTGTGATCGGACCAATTTGTAAGTAATTGGGAAAATTCTCGTCCAGCAGCGAGTATGGAAAGTGACCCTTGACGGAAGTGAGACCACCGGTTGGCTTGTGCCCAAAAACGCCGCAAAACATGGCAGGCAGACGAATGGAGCCGCTTATATCGGAGCCAATGCCAAAAGGTGTGGCGCCACAGCCATTCAATGCGCCTTCGCCGCCAGAGGATCCAGCTGGCGAACGTGCAAGATCATAGGGATTCAGGCAACGTCCATTGGCCACTGTACTCGTCTCGAAGCTCATGCAAAACTCGGGATTGGCGGAAACCAGCAGCGGTATGCCGCCGGCAGAACGAACCAGCTCAACAACATCACCATCCCTTGGTGCCTTTATGCCCTTGCGCACAATGCTGCCCACCTCATAGGAGAGACCTCAAGGAATACAAATTTGATCAAAATAACAAGAATTATAGTTGCGTCTGCATGCTTGCCAACTGCTTACCCTTCAAGCCGCACGACTCTTTCACGGTAAAGGGTACACCCAACAGGGGATAACGTGTGAAAAGTGCCACGCGGTCGTACTCTGTGGTAGCTTTGACCATGAAGTCATCGGCATGCTTTGCCTCTTGCAAAGCAGCCTCAAATCGCTCCTCAATGATCGCATTTAGCGATGGATTCACTTCCCGTATACGTCCTATATATGCCTTGACCAACAGCTCCGATTGCAGCTGCATGTGCAAGAATTTGAATTGGCGTTTTGTTGAATTTGTTGAGTTCCTTAAATTACCTGACCGCGTCGCAATTCCGTCACCAGCTCTATAACCGATTTTGTAAGTATAGGATCCCGAATTGGTGGATAATTTGGTTTCTTGTGTGTGAGCAGCAAGTCTATTAGCTTATTGGTCACCAGTGCTATGTAGGTCAGAATCAGTCCGATAATACGTATAAGAATCTCCATTGTTGCGTTTAGTTTTGCTAGTCAGCAACTGGCGGGGAGGTCACAAGGTGAGACTAAATTCAAATTCGTGGTTAGCGTACTTTGAGCTTCCGGCAATTGGAAATTGTTGATTCTTGATTTGGAACACTTTGGGCACCGCTGGCTTTGAAGTACAGTTCGCTTTGACGTTTGATTGCGAACTACGCATGATTGATCGTCACACCTGAATTCGAAAATGACAAATCGAATTTTGGTGACGGCTCTTTTAAGTGTTGCAAAACGTGCAAAGTTTTGATTTCAATTAGGGCTGGATAACGTACATATATTGAAAGAAAGTGTGCTCTGAAACATCAAAATAGCACAATGCTTTAAGTATAGCAAATAATACATATTATTTCAATAAAATCATTTATATATGATTTTTTTGTTGTGAAAATAACTTAACTTGTTAACTTTATAATATAGAACATTATATAAAAATGTTGTAAATTCATTGGCATTATTTCAAAAACAAATTTACATACGTTAACAACTTTAACAAAAATCTAAAAATATTTGATAAAAATACTTTTAGAATTTCCAAATTTATGCGACACCTTATAGCAATATTATTAATTAACTGTAAGGCGAAAATGTTATTTTGAATTTTTTATTATAGTTGAAACAGCAATAACTACTTTTGGTCAAATATTGCAAAACTGGTTTCGGGATATATGTATTTTGTTTTAAAGAGCGTAATAATAATGATTTACTTACATTTAAGTTAGCAAAACAAATGTTAATGCAAAATTTCAAGATTCCATTGTGTGTTATTTTTTTGACATAAATGATTTATTTATTTATTGATTTAGTTATTGTAACACGCTTTCACTTAGGTGCTAAGAAGAAAACGAAATTCTTAAAATAACTTAAAATCAATCGACTTAGCAAATAATTTTTATTTAAACAAAATCAAATTGGTATTATAAAATATGTCAATATTTTAAATTTTGTTTGTTTCAAATAAATTGTCTATAAACTAGATTGGCTAATACATAACAATTTATCATAAATACAACATGTGTAATAAAGTCAACTGATTTAGGCAGCTCGGCATAGACGCTAAACACATACATACGTAAATATGTAGATGTACACATATACACACATATACAATTATGATATAGGCCTAGTTTACCAATATTGTTTGATTTATATATATAATAATTGATATATGTATATTTATTTATACTATTTAGACCACAATATAAGTTGTTGGCTTATCGGTTTCCCTTTCCAATAAAAGTGGCACGCACATAAATTGACATTTATACATGGATATTATATATTCCAATATATCGTACATATGCACATAACAATGCACATATCTATGCTATATTTTATTTATTGTTTAATTAGTATTTTTATTTTTGCTATGTTGCTTTTTATTTTGGTAAACCTGTATGTATGTGCTGTTTTTTATATTTATTTGGTTTAAAAATATTATTCAATTGTTTGATAACAATCAGTAAATATATGTATATATGCAAACACATAATTGCTGATTGTATGCCTTGTATGTTGAATAAAAAAATTCTTCAGTTGGGATATGTTATGCATATGTATCAGGATAATGGTCAATATAAATTTTGTTTCGTTATTCTAATGATTTTTTGTGTACTAATGGAATTATCTCATATGTTTAAGTTTTTATTGTATTTTGTATTTTGTTAATATTAACATTAATTTATTTATTGTCTAAAACATGTGCCTCACCCATACTATTATTATTATTATTATTATTAATATTATTATTATTATCCATTCTTCCATCTAGTCGCAAACAATGTAAGTACATACATATATGGTACGATTCTAACTAACACACACCTTTGGCTACTAAAATTACAATATTTTTTGTACACCTTTTAAATTTTGAATTCAATTGGTGTCTGAATCGATTTGTGTAATCCACTCACTGGATGCACAGTTTGGCGGAGCATTTATCCTTAATCCTAGCAGTTAGAATTAAAGTGGCACAATGTTCCGCGGGGGCTCTCGGGAACAGTGTGCCGTTATTATTATTAAATGCAATGCCAAACCATATCCAAAAGTGGCTCACATTTCAATCTAATTGTGATAAATAACACTATTATTATAATTAGCTTAGGTCATGTGCAGATCACCCTTGAGGATGCGCATGAATGTCTTCTTGAACTGCTGATTGGCCAGAGCGTAGCAGAAGGGATTCATTGGACTATTGGCATAGCAGAGAAAATATGAGAACATATACAAATGCTCGTTGGTGCACGGCGGATTGCGGCAGAAGCCCTCGACCAGGGCGAGCACATGATACGGTGTCCAGCATGCCACAAAGCAGCCCAATATAAACGAGATGGTGCGAAACGCTTTGCGTGCACGATTCTCCGATTTGGATTTTTGTCGGCTGCCACCAATGCCCATGACCAGTGGCAGTGCCTTCTTGCTTTTGAAATGTTTACCAATCGAGTGCATGAAATGCCGTTTGCTGGAACTGCGTTGTGTGCCACCGCCGCCGCCATCACTGTTGCCAACCTCTTCGATATCTTTGGCATCTTTTCTATCGCCGCCACCGGCAGCAATTCCCGCCGAACTACTAGTATTGGTTGTGCCACCAGATGTGGAGGCCATTTTATTGGTATTGCAATCGGACGCTTCACGCTCATCGATTCGCTCCAGCTGTACAATCGTTGCAGTTGCTCCATTGCCAGCAATTGGTTGCGGCTTCACTGACAGCGGCAACGGCAGCGACTGCGGCTGCGGCGATGGCGTCTGCTGCGGCGGTGGCATTGGTGAATAGAGCACTGCATCCTTGCTGCTTGTCTCCATTGGACTGGAGGCGCGTCGATGTGGACAATCCACATGAAGCTTATTATCATTGCCACCACCGGGCACATCCAGCAGACAGATGGCCTCAATGCAACTCTCTCGACGCATGCGACCAAAATCCTCGATGCCTGTGTATGAGACGAGAAGACGTTTTTCAATTGCAATCGGTTCCTGACTTTGACTTGGACTTGGACTTGGACTCGGACTCGGAGTCCGGAGCTGTTTGGTGGGGGAGCTTTGAAGCTGTTTGCGTGCAGGTGGCGGTGGTGGAATGGCACTGCGCGGAGTCGAGGTTACGGATGTGGGCATGGGTCGCGTCGAGCGTGCGCTCTGGGAGCAACTGCTGCTATCGTTTGTGGTCGTGATGGTGGCCAGCATGGCAGAGCTTTCGTCCATGTAGCGCAGCTCTGAGTTGTTCGTCAGCAGATCGTAAGTCATGGCCAGTTCGCTGTTGCCGCCAGAGCTATTGCCAAAGGGTCGATCCGAGTAGTCGGACAGGGGTGTGGGGCATTGAAAGGCTTCTGGCGGTGGCAGAATCGCTTGCACCAAGCACTGTTGCACCTGTTCACGAGGCACCTCAATCGGTGCCAGATCCACGGGTGACAGTGGATCGGCGAAATTGGTGTTTAGATTTGTGGTTTGATGGAAATCAATAAGGCGCTCATGCTCGGCTATCTGGGAAAGGGTGGAGCAGGAGGTGCGCTTGGGCCGCTCCAGTGGCGTATGCGCCGGATATTGCCCAATGCCCACCTCCTCTTTGCTTTGTGCCCGCTGCAGGCTCACTTGCTGCGGCTGCTGCTGCTGCTGCTGTTGGTGGTGGTGATGGTATTGGTGGTGGTGTTGTTGGTGGTGGTGTGATTGGTGTTGCGGCGATCGGGCGCTTATAGAGTGCATAGCATCACTTGACTTTGAGTTGATCGTGCTCTGTTGCAAGTTACCTTTGCTGCGTGTGGCAAGCAGCGCTGCCTGCGCACCAAACACCAAGCCAATGGAAGAACGCTTGCGCAGATTGCTAAGCTTTTGCTGATTGAGCAGCTGTTGCGTCTGATTCACAGATGACTCCTCATCCGAGTCAAAGGCTGGACTGCTGGAACGTTCGCTTTTCTCCGCTTCGGCTGCTGCGCGTTTATTTTCCTCAATCTTTGCCTCCGATGCCCGACGCTGCTCGGGTGTCATCTTCTCGATGGCAATGGCCGCTGCTTCCGGAGTTTGCGCCAACGGATTAACTTGACCGGAGCCACTCAATCGCTTCACGGCTGTTGTGTTGCACGTGCCGCTGTCCAGATCGTTTAGTGCACCACCGGCCATCTGAACCTTTGTCTTCAGTATCTTCTCCTCGATGACACCGATCCCAGCTGCATGACCAGCCATGCCGGACATGGCACCAGCACTCAGTGCCACCATTGATTGCATCTTACGCTGTTTGGCCTCACTGCGCTTCTGCATGTCGTAGGCCGTCTTATAGATGCCCGCATACAGCACGAAAAGCACTATCAATGTGGTCCAGTAGTAGCCAATGATTAGGGCCGTATTGAAGACGGGATCTTTGAGAAACTGTACGGCACACTGGCCCGGCAACAGATCCCGCTTGCCCGTAAAATGCTCCCAGCCAAATATCGAGATGAAAAACAACAGCGTCGGTATTATCCATGTTATCGACACCATATATATAACACGTGTTCGTGTGCGCCAACCTCGATATTTGGCCGCTATCTTTACGGAACAGTAACGATCGATGGTGATCAGCAAGACGGTATACTGGGAGACCAGACAGACGGTATAGTCAACGGATAGCCACAAATCGCAAAGTAACGGTCCCAGATCCCAATAACCCTTCAGCACATATATCGTATAAAAGGGCATAGAAACCGTGCCTGAAGTTACACAAATTTACAATTATTACCATTACAAGTAAAAGAACAACATTAACAACATATTATATTAATCAAAATTAAAAAGAAAAGTTTTTTAAGCGCAAAAATTGCTAAGTTCAAAGATTTTCTTTAATACATAATTAATTATTATTTTAGTGAATTTTAACTTTGAAGAAAATTTCATAGTTCAAAGTTCTATAAAGCTGCAAATTACCAAGTCGAATGATTTTTCTTTTATTTCAAATTAAATATTTTAAATTATTGCTATTTACTAAAAATATAAATATGATAAAATTAAAAAATATTTTTTGATTTATTATTTAAAGAATCAATTTATAATAAGTATTTTCAAGCAAACATATATAACAAACAAATTTTCAAACTAACTGGCAATGCTATTTTGGTAACAACTCTCTCTCTCTCTCTCTCTCTCTCGCTCACCTATCAACATATCCGTTGCAGCCAGTGAGGCTATAAAGTAGTTGCTGGGCTGTCGTATATTCCGATCCACAATGAACGCTAGCAGCACCAGAATATTGCCGCCCACCGTCAGAATGATGCACAGGAATAGACAGAGAGCAATCGCAATTGTTTGCCATGTCTCAAATGGTGGCAACACCAACGCTGGCCCACTGTCTTCAATGGGCGTGGCACTCGTCTCTGTCGAGCTATTCCTACCAAAGTTGGTCAAATTGACACCAAAATTGCGATACCATTGCAATTGTTCATTGGATGGCCATGAATTGAAGTCTATGATCTCGCCATAGATTTTGGCCGCCTCCAAAAACCGTTTGCACTCCCCATGCTCCATGACGCGATTGTAGAGATCCTGACAAAGATTTTCGCGCTCTTTGCGTATACGCCTATTGGATTAAGGTTTTTAATTTAGGTATTAATTAGTTGTATATTTAAAAAAGAATCCGTTGCATCTTTTATCACACAAAGTTCATATTTTTATGCCGAACTTTGTGTATAAAAATAAATGCTTTAAGACCTCAACAAACTATTATACTACACAAAAAAAGTTATTGTTCCGATTGTTTCATTAAATTGTTTTACATTTTGTCGAACTACTTTTGTTCACCAATTTTTGCTTACCATTCTGTTATCCAGTTAGATTTAATGGTGTATATAGACTCGGTTCTATTTGCAGCATCCAGTCCAATTAGATCGTCATCGCTGCTATTAAAGCCTGTTGCCTTTGGTAGAGAACGCATTTTAACTGGCTTCCGCCGCTTTGTTGTTGATGGTGTTGTTGTTATTGTTGTTGACTTCTTCTACTTCTTTATTATAATTTGCAAGTTATTCTGCTATGTGCTGTGGCTGGCCGCCTTCTATTTTCACTTTGCCATCGCTGATGCTGACGTCTTTGTGGTTGGCCCCAACTCTGGCCAGGTGCGTCATCTGTAAGAGGCAACAAAGCATGGCAACATGGAGTTGCATTTAGAATGCTGGTACTGTTGAGTAGGTTGTTGCAGCATGTCATGGACATTGCCTTTGCTTCCGCTAACTTTAAACTAATTTTGTGGCCGTTAACGGCAAACGACAAACGGCAAACGACAGACGACAAACCCAAACGCACGACAGAAACCATGCAAGCCGAGGAGTCAGGGAATGCAATTCCGCTTGAGACATTTGCATCCTGAAACTGGTGCTTGGTACTGATTATGTTGTGGCACGATTTGTGCAACAAAGCGCACTAGCTACTTGATGTTTGAAGTGGCCTCCGAAACAAGTTTGCACTTTGATTTTACCTTTTTACATTTAATGCTATTTATTATTGAAATTTTAAAACTAAATATTCACAGGAAACGGGGCACAACTATGGTGCACAGTTGAAACTTCTTGACTTTGACTGCAGACTGTTGCATTTGATGCCGTCAATAGGAAGGATGCCGACAGGACATCAAATTGTAGAGCCAAATTGAGTTTTCAACTTTCGATAAGTTTGTCTTGGCACTTGCAACTAGCAAATGCCTTGGCATCAAATCGAGTTATGCATTTACAAACTATACAAACTGTTTAGTTAAATCGTAGCATATACATTTATTCACATTCCTTTGACTCTTTGTGGCGCCTGTCTATTGATAGCAAATTAAATTACGTAAATCAATTTGTAACATTTAATTTCCTCTACATTGAACTCACTAAGCCTTTTCTTTCTGTTGAAGTAATCCTGCAACAACCTGCCAAACTGGTGTCGGACCAAAGTCACTTACTACTGGCTTAACAAAACATCAATTGGCTTTTCAATTAGTGTTATCTAATTTAAAGAAATGTTAATCAAAAAAATAAAATAAATTGTATACCACATTTGTTTATACAATAATTTTATTTTTTAAATCAAGTTATGGATTGATTTCCTTGGTGTTTGTTATATTGTAGAACAAATGTATTCTGTTAAATTTAAAAATATTCATCAAAAGCTGCAGTTTCCGCCAGGCAACTCATTTTGGCGTTTAAACATTTCTTTAGTGATGTGCTCGTCGCCAAGGTAATACGAAAGTAATCCAGCTTTTCAAGGGTCTAAAGTGCAGCCGCCATGGCCTAAACCTTTTGCTGGTATTGCGGTTTGTGCTCTGGTCCTGGGCAAATTGACCGCAAGCGGTTCCATAGATTGAAAGCATAAGTTCAAAAGGTGATGAATGCTTGAATGTACGTACATATGGTATCTTAAAGGTTGCTTTCAACAATATTGTTTCCTTGGTTATTGTTAATTTAACGCTGGTGTAATAATATATATATTTGGTTACTAATGAAGCTCAAGTTACTTGAACACGATGAAAAATGCATAAGGAGTAAAGCAAAAGGATAAAAAGCACAGCAAGTACGCACAAAAGTACATCACTAATTTGATACCTTCGTTTCTATACATTTTTAAAATATCTTGAAAGGGGAACTAGAATTAATTCACTTTTAATTTGTGCAGAAAACATTTTCTGAGCAGTCTTTCAAAAGCGTAATGAAAAAAATACGAGACAAAATTGTTTATAACTTAAAATAAGTATGATGAAAATAATTTAAATGTTTTAGATATATTTTGCTTATATACGCATAATGCATAACGCATATACCCCATTGCTCAACCGACTCCTTGGGTATAAGAATGGGCTTTGTCGCTGCTGCGTGTTGACTCAGCGTCAAAATGACAAATTCTGCCCGCCTTTTTATGTCATCCTGCAGATGAGAGTATTTTTTTTGTTCATAATGGCGTGCTTTATTTTTTTGTATTTTTTGCTGTTGCCTCTTTGTGCTTTTGTGCTAATAATAAACTTTTTAAATGTATAAGCCAGGCTTACCTTGCGCTGCCTGCTCAAGTGTCCTGGCTGTTTGCTTTTATTTGCCATATAATGAAAAATAATTTAATCAAGCAAACAAAAGGCTGAATGGCAACAACAACAACCAAATAGGGGTAAACGCCAGATGGGCGGCACCTGTGCGTGGCAACAGCACAAAAGAAAAAAGAAAAGGATTTTGAAAAACGAATTAATAGAACCAATTGTAAAACTCATCAAAGTTCAACGTTTTGGCCTCTTGTCAAATGCAAATTGATGGGTAACCGCGGCTAAGCGAATGCAGAATATTTTGCACCGAGTGGAAGCCTAATTGGCAGCAGTTTGCACAAAAGCCATGCAATTTTTTGGGCATGCGGTTTTCAATCATGCGCTAATATCGACGTTCGCTTTGATAGACAATTTAGACCCTCAGGTGCAGGTGGGCTTTGATAGCTTTTAGCTCAGTCCACAACAATCGCCTGCTTTTAGCCCTTAGCCAACTGGCCGCAGTAAAAGTGTATATACTATGTTCCTGCCGCTGCTGCTGTTGACAATTTGTTGGTTAGAATGCCAACCAGCAGCAGCGTCCATTCTTTTGAGCCGAGTGCCCCAACTATACAGATTATGGATTTGACAGCAAACTTCGTTTTTGCCCAGAACGGCAGCCTCATAATCAACTTTTCCAAGTGCGCTTGGTAAGTTTTAATTACAAAGGCATCACTTCGTGCTGTTGCTGCCGCTGCTTAATTCAAAAGGTTTGGTATAGATTGTTGCCTAGTTGCCAGTTGCCGTTCACACAATGCCCCTTTGCATTTTAATCAAAGTGAAATTTTAAATAAATATTACAGCTAACTGATGAATAAGTTTATCTTTTGACACAAAGTGACGCGTACGACGCGTTGCCCACGTTGAATATTGTTAGCTGCCAAAGGCAATTTCAATTTTGTCTTGGCAAACATACACTTTGCAATTGCTCGTGCGTTGAAAGGGGGCGGAGCGGCAGTCAGTCAGCTTCTTACAGACACGTTTCTTGCATTCAAAATGAAGTTTGGTTTGCGGCAAAAGAAACATTGAATTCTTTTGTAATGTCAGCGCTGCCAAAGCCACAAACTGTCATTGTCATTTGCTATGTGTGTGTTTGTGGGGTAACTGTTGCGCTCATTTACCATCTGTTTTTATATACGATCGATTTATTTCCGGTTTTTTTAAGCTTCAATGCAAACTCTTTTTGTTTGAGTTTACTTTTTTCTGCTTTTGCCATACAATTTTTATGATATTCCCAAATGATAATTTCATGCGTTGACAACAACTGTTGCAAACTGTAAACGCAAACATCTTTTATTTCAATCTGCAATCCCCAATTGCCGATACCTTTTGCCAAATGGCAATACAAACGATACGAGTCGAATATTTCTCGACACAGTTGTTGCATAGCTCAGGTTCAGCCAGACGGCTGTCGGTTGTCATTTTCACACCAAAAAATGAAACAAAAAAGTTAACTATAAGGCAGACAGGCAGGCTGGCTGGCAGGCATGGCTTTAAAATGACATAGCAAATGCCTGCTACCCAGCCACTAATGACACTGATGCGTTTTTGATGATGCCACTGACGCGAATTGCTGCTTGGCAGCACAATTTCTCTCCCCCTAAAAACACACTGCCATCCGGTGCCTGGTTGTAATTGAATATTGCGGATTTTCAGTTATCTGGTACAACGCTGCGTATGTGCAATGTTCAAAGGCAAACGCTGTGTGTGTTTTGCTTTAAAGGTTTTTGAACATGTCCAAAATTAATAATGGCATTAATCACATAATGCTGTTGTTTTTGCTTACGATTTTTGTACGCTGTCTCGCTGTTGTCAACAACATTAATTATGCCACTGTTGTTGTTGTTGTTGCTGTCCTGCTGCCAGCTCAACAGCATCCTGTGAAGCTCGCTCATGCCCTATTTCTTATGACAAGCTCTTAATTATTCGGAAATTTTTAAATACGCAAAACCAAAGATAGCCAAGCGGAAATGTAATTCGTTATCTCGCACACACACACACTGAGAGAAAAAGTGTTGTTCGAATGATTTTAGGTTCATAAAATGCATGCTTCATGTATGTTTCAACGCAACATAATTATGAATGAAGAATGCTTAATTTTTGCGCTCTGTGCACAGCAAACACAGAAAACCATACCGAAACCGCTAACAGCTCGTTGCGTGTTTACATAATTAATGCGCGTGGAGTCCGCTTCAATAATCGATAAGCACTCAATTAGCAGGCCTTAAAGGCTTAGGCACAGCCACAATTTATGGCTAAGCTTTGAAAATGTATTGCGTGCATGCTTCTTTTCTTGTTTTGTTTTCTAACTGAACCACATTCGGTATGCTAGCGATGTTGTGTGCCAATTGATTCAATGTGCCTAATTGTGTTGACATTTTCATGCTCAAACCATCGATCAAAATTTGTGTGCAACAACAACAACAACAACAACGGTCGCTGTTGAGCCAACTGCTGATGGCATAAGTATAATTTATGCCGCATTTTATGCCAGGGAATTGAATATGACAACTTTATAGAGCCTGAGACTTTATTATAGTCGCATAAGGCAGACAAGTTTTTGGTCGAGGCATAGAGGTTAGTTATTAGAAGCCATTGTTGTTGTACGCGCCCGTCTCATGCATCTTTCATACAAGGAGAGAGGGGGAGATAGAAGATGTTGTTAATGTGCCTGCCAGCTGCCTTAGCAACCAAGTTTATGCAACAGATTTATGAAAGCGCACATAACGAGCCAGAGAGACGAACAAGAAGCAACAGGACAAACGGGAACTGCACGGCTGGTTAGTTGGTTATTTGTGGTATTCCCTTTCCGAATACACACAAACACAAACACACACACACAAACACACATTAAAATTGGCTTTGCATTCTGAGCGCTAAATAATGATTGTCAAGTGAATGCGATAAACTTGCAAACAGCTTGGAAAGTTGCTGTTGTTGTTACCATTGTTGATTTTATTAGCCAACAGACACAGAGCTAACTGAACTGAACCCTAGCTGACCCCTCCCAAATGGGCCAGTTTGTAAAACTTTTACCATCTTCTATCTAATTAAATTCATCTGGCTGCCTGGCAACTGAATTGCAATCTCGATCTAATTTTTTCTATCTTTTTCGCTACTCCGACTGAATTCAGGTCGTTACTCATGCAAGTGCATAATGCATTTTCAACAGCTGCTGCCTCAAGCAACCTGCAGCGCAGTGTAGTCAAAACAATTGTTAATTGTCTTTGCCAGACAATCTGCATAAATGTTAAGTGAAAAAAGTTGCAAGCGTTAGTGTGAGTGTGTGGCAAGAACTTGAATAACTTTTTGGGTTAATTACTCGGAGAAATCTTTCAAAATTGCTACTGCAGTTTTTTCTCTTCGTAATAGTCTTGCCGACGTTGTGTCAATAAGTGCGCAATGCATTGAGAATGCAATTTTTGACTTCATTGTGATGGATATTCAGGAAAGGTGCATAAAACTTTGATCAGATGTTACTGATACAGTATTTTTACTAGTCAATTAAATTATATGAATTTGATCTTAAGACTTTAAAGAAATAAATAACAAATTAAGCCGCATTATGATACAAATGTCTGTTTCTGATTTTGTAGACTTTTTGTTATGTAAGAACTTTACTGATACTCCACAGTTTTTATATTTATAAAATATATTCAGTTGACTCGAAAAAAAAATGAACAGTTTGATGAGTTGCTTAGTTAACAATTGTTAAGAATAATTGCCAGCTAGAACCCCAATCATAATACATTTATATATTTTCGATGACATTCTCTTAAATCTTTTGCGCATTTTCTTGAAATTATTTCCTAGTAAATATGCAATTGCATTCCTAAATACTAATGCAGTGTGCTAGCAATTTGTCAATTAAAAAATACTAAATCGTACCGGGGATAACTTCAAATCAAAAGCGTTACTCTTCTATTTAATCCGACAAAGAGTCAACACTGTGTGACAAGCAATATATGTTAGGTTTAAAGTTCTTTTGCCAGCGGAAATGAGTTTGTTTGCAAGAATTGTATTTGTTTAGTGTACATTTTACTGCTGAAATGAGTTTGTGCCATTTCTCTTTGCTTCCTGCGTGTGTGTTTGTGACAATTTGTATTGTGTATTAATTGCTTTCTTGTGTTAACCAATTAAAAACTTACTTAATGCATTTGCTAGCTGCTGCTGGCTGTCAAAGGGATTTTAAGAGCAGCATTGTATAAATAATAAATATCAGACCGATGTCTGGGGTTATAAGTCGTTAAGAAGGTTTGTATTTAATACAAATATTATTCCTTAATACCTTTTAGCATATAAAATAAAACTGCCCAAGTTTTTTCGAATCTAGTACTTAAATAAACCACAATTTTCAATTTGTTAGCCATCAACGACATAAAAAGCTGAGCTAAATCTAGTGTACATTATAAATTATTGTACTGCAAGTGGATAATCACAGCCCGACCCCAAAGTATAATGATGAAGGGCGGCAGTGTTAAGAGTGGTATCAATTGTGCAACCATTATGATATTATGCCGTCATATACATACAATGCTGTTGTTGTTGAGTAGTTTTTCATGTTTTGCATTTATTTGCTGCTATTCAAACTATGCCTTTTGTTTGGCTTTACAACATTATTTTTTTCCCGGCTTTCACCGAACTTTAAACGATTTCAACAAACATTCAACCGATTCTTTAGCCTTTTCTCTCTCTTTATTTATTTCACACTTTGATTTAACAACGCTGGATATTTTTTGGCGTTTTTTCTTTTGGATTGGGGGCACATTGCAATGCACAAATAATGCAGAAAACTGTTGTGATTTAAAAAATATGACAGCAAACAGCAGCAGCAGACAACAAAAAAAAGGCAACAATGAAGCTTTTGTTGTGGTTTGTAAATAATTAATATGGCAACATTTGTTGCAAGCATATTTATTAAATAGTTAATATTGATTATTTGTACAAATTTTCAATTAATATCACATTTAATTAAGCTGCCTTTGACTGAAATACATAGCTTTGAGTCGTTTTTTATATATTTTAACATTGATGATGTCAAATAATAATTTTCATTTACACAGAAATCCCTTAAAGCAACTAGTTACTTAAGAAAATAATATTTTTCCATTATATTTTTCAAAGTTTGTAATTTTATCTTTAACATTTAAGTCATAAGCTGGAATTTTTGAAGCACACTCTTTGCTGATGGATAATTGAATAATATACAGTTTGACCCTCAATATAAAAGATCATTTTGCTGCTCAAACAGTTTTCTTTGTTATTGCTAAACATGTTGTATCACCGATTCTCAGATTTTGCTTTCCAAGAAAACGGCTTGTTGTTATACGAACAACCCAACAACATTTTGTAATTTATTTTGTGGTAATTTTATTTTTTTTTGGTTGCTTTCAGCTTTGTTGTTGCCAATGCTGTCAACGCATTATGTAATTATTTATGAAATTATGAGAAATTACGCTGGCAAGCAAAAGCAAAAGAAATATAAGAAAAACCAACTCGAGTCCCACTTGAAGCTAAAATTTTTGCGAACGTGTTGTGGCACATTTAATGGCTGTCGCGTTGCTGTCCTTTCAACATTCGTGAGCGTACAAAAAAGCGTTTCAAAACAGGACAACATACAGATAAATGCTAGCAAAGGAGGGGTGGGGAAAGTCACACAAGCGTACCGATGACAACGACGTATATAAGTATATAAAGGCTCAAGCAGCAGCAAACAGGAGTAGGACAACAACAAAACAAGCATGGCAAGAACGTAAGTCTTTTTTTCCCCCAGTGCATCGTTATAGATTTATTTTGAAATTCCAATGGGCAACCAAGCGACACGCCATGAGCCGCTGCGCGTAATTGTGCACTTAAATGGTGAGGGGTGTTGGGGAGAGGAGAGTGATTGGTGAGGGTGAGTTTTGCTTACTTTTATGGTCATAATTTGAGTCAGCAGAAACGGAAATGTAAAAACGTGTTACCAGGAAGTCATAATTCAGCTTAGACAAACGAGAGATAGTAGGGGAGAGTGTGATTGTGCTTGTGCCACATGCAACATGCTGTTTGTTGCTGCTGTTGAAGGACTACAACGCATTAATGTCGTTTTACAACATGTTGAGGCATAAAAATGAGATATTGCTGCCACACATGCCGCAAGTGTTTGTGGCTTTCTGCTTCTCGACATGTGTGTCTGTGAGTCTGTTTGTGTTGCATTGGGGCAGAACTTGTGGTCAGCAACAATTTTTAATCGAAATTAGCGCAAAATGAATTATAAATGTGGCCTCAATAAAAAGTCAAACAACAGTCGCAGCCGCAACAGACAATAAAGCAAAATTCCCATCAGTAAACGCAAAAATTGCCAGCCAACAAATTTGTCAAGAATAATCAAGGAATATACTTAGTACTTATATGTATATGCAATGGTCTTAAAGCAGATGTGGTTTAATGTTAACTTGAATTTAATTGTTATTAAAATAGTTGTTTCAGTTATCATGTTTGTTTGATTTATTTCGCCTCGAGTTATTTGTCATTTTGACCTTCGCAGAGTCTTAGGAATATTGAAAGCTAAATGCTCAACCTTTTTCGCAAACGAAACAGAAATACACACACACAAAACATTAATAGGCTTATGGCTTTAAATTGATTTAATATAATATCAAAACGTGTTCTCAGATTCCTAAGAATTTATTTCAGTGGAAAAATTCTTGACTTTAAAAAAATGGTGCTTGAAAAAGTAAATATATGAAGTAACATTTATTTGCATTATTCTATCAAATTGAATTGCGCTGCTTTTATGCTTAAATTAGACAAGGCATGAATGCTGCTGCTGCTTCTGCTGTTTCTTTGTGTTGAACTGGTTAGTTATGAACCATAAAGGACTTGATACTTTGCAGCACGTTGCGCATTGTTTGAAGCATAGTCGACGCTTTATGCTCGGCTTAACAACAAATCCCCGACTGTGTGTTTACAGATGCCACAAAATCTGCTGCTGCTGCTGCTTCTGCCTCTGTTTTTGAAATCTCTCAGCAAGCCACGGGGAAAATCTTTTAAAGTCTCAGCGTGCCACAAATGTTGTGGCACGGGGTTCTAAATTTTGGCTAGGGGGAGGGCACATTCCATTCTTGGCACAGTGGCAATGCTGCTGGCAATTATCACAATATCGTGTCGCAGTCATCGTCCCTGCCGTCCTGTGCCACACTAACAATAATATCCCAACGAACAGCGTACAACAAAATGCGGCAACCAATCAGCCAAACATAATGGGAGGGGAAACAGAGATGAAGAGGGGAGAGAGAGGGCGACTGATACGCCCCACAACGCCCATTTTTAATGTGGCCCAATTCGATGGGAACTGAAACTGTGCGGGTCTGGGTTTGTGTGTTGGGTTTGGGTTCTGTGATCCTGGATATTGGTATTGGAATTTGCTGTGCAACTGCTTGAATTGTCTTGTACATATTTACACTGGGCAACAACAGTAAATTGACATAAAAACCAAATTGTCCATAAAAATGTATTTTCCTCTAGCCAGCAAAGATCTCCCTTAACATAACTTTTCTACTTGCTTTTTTTTCATTTTCATTCTCATGTCGCTTGACGCTTATCGATAAAGTTCAACGGTTGCTATAGCCAAAAAGTTGATTGTCGTGAGGGGTATTAAGGCGGTGGGGAGGAGAGGTTGGTAAGGGAGAGTGGTGCGTTATGGCAGCACTTCGCTGCCCGAATTAGTTGCGTTGTGTAAAACCCCTAGTGACCGTACACACACGCAAGCACACGCACACAAAACAGCTCGGTTTCAGTCAACAATTTAATCAGTTCATCGCTGCTTGCCGCAAAGCCTTGGCTAAAGGCTTTATTTCGTCTACATTTTATTTTGGCGCTTGTTTGTTTGTAGAGCCTTTGGGTTTTATCTTACATAGAGAGGGAGAGTGAGAGAGAGAGATACAGATTTTGACACCAAATAAGTCCCTTTTAGTTGACTTACTATATTGACTGCCAGGGTTTCAGGAAATCAAATGCTATGCCTTCGGCTTTCATTCAGTCTTTAAGCAATATAATAGTTTAATCAATATTAGCAATGGGGTTAGGATATTATCTGTGTTTAATGCTGATACCTTGGCAATTATTGTCATAATTGAATTGTATTAATTTTGTTTACCCTATAACTATTCAAAAATTGGTAAGCTTTTTGTCAATGAATCAATAGAAAACAATTATTATTATATTATTATTATAATTAATGTTCTCATAATATTTGATAAATGAGGTTAAGGTCTTGAAAAGTTTTGCAAATGTTGAACGTAAGCAAATATGTTATGCCTAAATGCCATAAAATGTTGAAATGCACATGATTGATTTGATGCACTCTGTTAGTTAATAAGCTCACACGTTTGCATTTATGTGAACATATACATTGCTGAGTTTTGTGGTGTTGTAATGTTGTTTGACTACATTTGCTTACCCGTGCACAAGAGATTTTAGATATTTGATGTGCTTCATGTGCTAATTGAAACGTATTGAATGGAAAAACCGGTGCCACAGATGCAACGTGTGTCATTTGCTTTCAGACAAAATCGAATCGAATCTTTTTTTTGCCCCTTATCAACGCCAACGCGCACATGCATAAGCAAATAAAAAAAGGGCGAGAGAGATGTGTGTACATTGTACACATACATACATATGAACATATACAAACGAACACGCACATTGACTTTGAATGAGTTTTTAATGACATTGTTAGCGTCAGCTCGTTTGATGACCACAACCGCGACCTCCGAGCCCAGCATTGGGTTTGGTTAGGAGGTTTGAGGTTCGCTCTGAAGTTGACTCCTGCACACGTTCGAGGACGACCAGAACAACAAAAAGACCAATAGCAATATTCATGTCGTTGTGTCTATGTGTAAGTGTGTGTGTGTGTGTTTGTGAGTTGGCTATTTTTGTTTGTTTATGCCACGGCTGGCGCACATGTAAGCACAAAAACCTAACCAATGTTTGCTTAACGCCTCGCTCTGCCTGTTTTTGCCCAGTTTTCCGTTCATATTGCCAGCCAACATATTGAAAATGTCGCGTTCGGATGGCAAACAATGTGCCGCCTGATAGTAGTTGTGATTTTATTAGCACTTCAAATGAAAAAAAAAAATATATATAAACAAAACGGTGGCGCACTAATTTATGTCACGAAATAATGTTTGACGCGGCTCTGTCTACTTTGATTTGAATATGATATAGCAGAGGCGGGGGGAAGTATTATGACAGCTACAAAGTACTAGTAGCACTATTAGCACTAAGCTGCTCCTGATTCGTTTCACCCAGTACTAATAGAACTTAGCACATGAAAAAACCAAAATCCAGACCTGTGGCTTAAGGGCAACACTTTAAGTTATTCATACGTATACATATATTATGCATGTGTGTGTGTGTGTGGCAATCAGTGGCAGGTGGTACGTGGCAGCTGGCAGGTGGGACAGTGACTGCAGATAAAGGAGCATGGCAAAAGCAAAGGTAAAGAAAAACGAACAAAAAAAAAAAAAAGCAGCAACATGAATAGCAAACAAAGAAAGACGGCCGAAAACAAATAATCCGTTTGCTGTTTGTACAAGTCAGTGTGAGTGTGTTTTTCTTTCACGCACGCATACTCACACATAGCGTGTTGCACGCTTCTTTTATCTGCTACTCTGCTGGATGCTGCTGCATTCGCCTTTTTTCTTCTGTCTGTTGACATGAGCTGTTGCCCCCACAGCCGCAACATGTTGAGCAGCAAACTAGTATTGTATAACAAAAGGCCAAGCATGGAATGGGGGAGCAGCTAGTGCGTCAGCCAGTCAGTCAGTTGAGCATCATAAAGCTTAAAAACTCATTGACACGTCCCCTAGTGTATGAGTGTGCTGCAACACTATTCATTTCTCAATGCCATAACACGAAATTCCCCCGACAAATCTGCTTTTTACGTTTGGACAAATGTCAATTTTACCTAGGTGTTTGGCTGCTCAAGCTCGTTTGTGTGTTCGTATGTTGCATTCTATATGTATGCGTATGCGTGGCGTATACTTAATCTGCTATAATGTTTAGCTTAATGCCTTGCTGTGAATGCAAGTGACGCAACAGTGCGTATGACTTGTTTTGAATGTGAATGTAATTGCATTGAAATGTTTTTATTTGCTGCACAGCGAAACAAAATATCCAATTTGCATACAACAGTAATAGCAAATAATAATTAAATTTCGTCTTCTACTTTTCGAACACACTCACACGCATATACACGCCACATCAACTAATTAAATTAGAGCTTTGAAGTTCGCCTTGCAGCGCAAAAGTTGATGTTGATTCTGTGCTGCATGGCAGTGCGGTCTTTGATCTACTTTATGCAATACAATATTTGAATCCTCTTTTAGATTTTATGCATATTTTATACGCAAGCATATTTTCATTTAATGGCAAAAATGGCCCAGCGGCAACTTTGTGCCCCTTGCGCCATTGCTAAGCCCTTGACAAGCAGATAGTTGAAATAGTTTTGCACAATAAAACTTTTTGTATATATATTTTTTTTTAATATGTATAAGCTCGCATACAAAAAGCAATCACATGAAAGCATTTTTGCTATTTTGTTTTGTTTTTGTGTCTGCAAAAAGTTGACATTTCGGATAAAAAGCTTTGGGGCGTGCTTTATTAAACATAAATTATTGAAAGCCTATAATCAATTTGTACACCTTGTTGGCCCAATATATACGAAAATTGTTTGTGGCACGCAAACAAAGCAAAGCAATAAAAAACAAACTAATATGTTCGCCTTTTGAGGTCATTTTGAGCAGGTGCAGCTTAAAGCTGCTATAATCATACTAAAGCCATATCCTCTCCCTGATATAAATATACATAGAAGTTGGCTAATTAATGTAATCTTGTACAAGAGTTCCCTTTTAAGCTTAGTCAATTTAAGGGTCGAGTTATTTTGTCTGGCTTTGGATACAATTTCCAATGTTCTAACTGAGTTGTAGCCAATCATTCATTAGGCACATCGAATGAATCTATTTTAGATGAGTACGGTGGGGCAGGTTGGGGTCTCATTAAAGTTTTCTAATTGCAACAACTTTCTAATGCCACAAAAGCCAAACAAATGTCGCTTTTAATTATGTGCCCGGTAGCCAAGATTGACTAACACTAACACATTCGAACAAATAAGAACACAACAGAACAGACTAGAAATAGAAACAGAAAATAACAACATCCAGGTAGCCAATGAGCAACATTTAGCACCTCGACGCACGTCAATTTTTGTGTGGCACAAACAGTGCTACAGAACGGCCCAGCCCCTACTGGCTAGCCACACCCAATGTCAATGCAAAGACTGAATGGCGTTGGGAGCGCTCAAGGCTATAACAAAATGCTCAAATGGTTTACTGACTGTCTGACTGACTAACTGACTAACTGACTGAATGTCGCGCTCTGTTCGACAGGCTGTCAGTCAGTCAGTGGCACAGTGGTTAAGTTGGCGCTGGTTTGGTTTATTTTTAAAACGACCTTCGTGCAAATCACAAATGCAAAGTTTTTCTGCAGCTAGCGAAACGCGTTTACCTCTCATAAAAGGTCAACGCTGATTTAGCGGCAATGACTGTCTAGAACTAGGTGAGTTTATAAATACACACAGAGAAATTAATGCACACTAAACAGTATGTAAAAAGTACACTTAGTGTAAGCTTAATCCGATTTTATGAAAAAAAAAAATTAATTTTCCAATTTCATTGTTGATTTCTCAAAGACACAAAAAATCAGTAATAAAGGGTTCAAGTTCTAATGTTTTTGACAAAATATTTAGTTTAATATTAAAGGGATTTTTAAGTTTTTTTTAAAACCTTTTTAATATACATTTGATTTAATTTTGGGTTATCAAATTGAACAACTTAATTTAACTGTTTAATTTTACTGTACCGATGAGCTCATTATTTTGTATTCATAATTTTTTTAAAATGTATTCTGAACAACAAATATTTGTTTTCCAGTGCATGTTAGTGCTGTCCCCAGTGAAGGCTGTTGAACACCTTTTGGTTTTTGGGCTTGTTGTTATGTTAGATGAGTTGTTTTTGAGTTGTTTTTGCTGTTGGGTGCCTAATAAACATAATTAACATTTTAACACTCAACGTGAAACTAATGAATGAATGAACTGAAAATTTTTAGATCCTATGTATTGTTCTATCTTTAAACACATTTCGTATGCAAAGTGAGCTGCAACAGTTTATTAAAAATGCAAAAAGTGCTTAACTATTTGGTTGTTAAGCTGACAGCCAGGTTAGACGCAAGTCTGTAGGGCAAATAAATAAAAAGCAAATTTCACCAGAGCACACACACACACACACTAACACCGACAGCTCTTCAGCCACATGCATACAAGTGACACTTGTGTGTAGCACACTCCACAGTTGCCAACACTTGCAAATTGCCAAGTGAACAAGCACAAGGCAGCAAAGCACATGGCGTATGCGTGATATGTCCTTTCTGGCTGCTTTCTGCTTGCTTTTACTGCCGTTTTCCCTCACTCCGTGCGTTTGTGCGGCGGCACCGCACTGTGTAATTAAATATTTTACAGGCAATCTACATTCTTGAGATAAACACACAACTTTATATGTTAGGGACTGCCAGCAGCAGCAGGCAGGCAAGTAGACAGCAGCGACCACAAACGACAAGGGCAATAGCAGCAAGATACGAAAAACTGTAGGCTTAAATAAACAAGCAAAAAACAACGAAAGAAATGGCCATAAGAGACACCAAAATTTGCATACGCTTTTCAAGGAATTATTTTAAAAGCATTAAAAAAAAAATTGTGTTAAATTATAATGGAATGCCTGCAAAAAGAGTTTGTTTAATTTAATGTTTGATTGTAATATTGACTGTATTGATAATGGGGACTATATAAAAATGAAATCAATACTTTTTGCAATTTTAAAATTTTTTTTGCTGCAAGAGTTTGCTTTTTTATTTGGTTCCAAATAACGATTTTTGTCGATAATACTATCGATTAAAGAGATGATTAGTTATCTTAATAAAATACACAATTTGCTACAAATTACATCTTTCGAATTGAAATATTTTTATTATAAAATGTATAAACTAAGCTAATAGTTTTCTTTACTAACGACTTAAATTCCTTTTTTGTATTGCGAAACTGTTTAAATGACTTATGTACTTTCATTTAGGGTATGTTAAGGATAAGACTATAAAATGTCAGATTAATATTGTCAGCACTCACACACATACTCTCAAGCACACTTTCACGCACAGAAATGTTTAAAGGGTGCTTTCACAGATATTGCGCTTAGGCTGCAGTATTTTAAAGGCAACGCCTTTCACCTCCCTTCAAACACCCAAAGATATAAACATTCAAACACACACACACACACAAACGCACAGTCCTTTTAGAGCGTGTATGCCTGTATCTTTATTTTTGAATTTGTTCGCCTTGTGTAAAATTTGGATTAGTGCCATTTGACTTTTTTCGAAATACAAATGTTGCATGAAAAGATAATCGGCTTGACTATGAGCGTGTGTGTCTGATTGTGTGTGTGTGTGTTACCAGCAACATGGACAACATCCTTGTGGTCCGAACAGCGCCTGCGTTTGAGATGCCACATTCTAACAGCTTTTGAATGCTGCTTTGGGGTTTTTGTGGCTGTGGCTGTGGCTCGACCTGAAACTGAAACTGGAGCTGAGACTAGAGCTGGGGCTGGGGCTGGACTTGTGTTCCTGTGCCCAGCAGACCCAAATTAGATTTTGTTGTTGTCTTCCACTTGGATGCCATGCTCGTGTGTGTGTGCGACATGTGGCATGGTAAAATACCACCTTGTTAAACACATGCAAGCGTGTTTCTAATTGCACTTAAAGTCTGTAATTTGTGAATTCAAACGATTAACAGTAAAAACTTTGTGCAGATTTTTATAAGCAAATTATAATGCTAATCTCAATGGCTGTTTGAGCTAGACCCATTACAACAAAATTGACAATTTTTTATTGCACTCTAATTAACAATTAAGCTTAAAATTTAGTTAGCGTGCGCATTTTAATTTGCATTTTGTAAGCACTTTTTATTTGCCATTTGCTTTTACCTTTTTTTTTAGTTTTTATTTTTGCTCCGGACAAATTTAATTAAAACTGCATTTGCATTGAGATTGGTTCGCCTTTATGTCTGTTAAAAATTAATAAGTTATGCAGCCAGCTGTTAAGGATCTCAATCCCTTGTTAGTAAGGGGTACATGTCTTAGCAACGGCAACGGAGCCAAGAGTATTTTGTAATTGCCTGGCAATGAAAGGGGTTCGTTGAGTGTTGGAAAGATTGTCCAATGGCTTAAATACAGTCGAGCACAGCTGTTAAGTGGGTCGAGCCATGTACAACATCTACATACATACAAACATACAAAAAATATGTGTGTAGATACATACGAATGTAGGAATACGGTCAAGCACACGTTGTGCCCACTTGTGTTGGCCTAATTGGCTGGCCAAGTGAAGGATGTGCGGTTGTTGGTCAAGAACGAGTGTTTGCTGCACTAAAAGCAGAAGTTGCCTTCATTAAAGCGCAGCTTAAAAAGATATTCAAGATGAGTGAAGCATAAAAACCGCTTAAATCCGTTTAGAGCACCTGTTCTTCTTAAATTTGTTCCTTAAAAAAAAAATGCTGACTTTGATGAATTCTTTCGTGTGGCAGCCAGAAGTAAAAGGATAATGTCTACCCAGATGACGCGCGAGTGAATCAATGTCAAGGGGAACGTGTTGCCTACTCATTCAAAAACACACACACAAACACAAACACACGCGTGCTATGCATTCAAACTACAACGGTTTGAACGGAAACGGAAATGTACAAGCGTGTTTGAGCTGAAAGCCATAATTTTACATTAGCAAAAGCTGCAGCGACAGCGGCAAACGCAAAAACAAACTGAAATTTGCTTTTATGGTTGCGCTACATTTCATTGAAAATGTCCGCGAACGTGATAGAATTTACATGCAGCGCAGGCAACAAGCAACTAAAAAAAAAGATTAAGAGAAAAAAAATGGTTCTCACGTGTTACCCGTGTTCTATACACTAAGCCCAAAGGCATTAAGAAATTGGCATCAAGTTAGATAAATTCAATTCAAACAAGACGAGTTTACAAACTAAAGTGCTGATTAATGTATTTTTAAGTAGAATCTTACGAAACAAGGACAAGCATTTTGTGAGTAGCTTAACATTGAAAAAGCGGATTGAATTGATTTCAGATAGTTTTGGTTAACCATAATGAACTAGGAACATAATCATAGCACATACTCTTCGTAGACCTATCGCAAAATGATAATGATAATTTCCTAAATTTATTGCTTTTTCAACTTTGAACATATATCAACTTAACATAAAGGTGTTTTTTAATAAAATAATTTCTATAAAAAATAAACAATTATTGAAAAATCATGGTGCGAGTTATGTTTCGATGTCATTATCCTATTTAAAAAAAAAAACATTAGTAAAAAATCGACTGAGTAAAAGTTTCGAAAAATATTAACAAAACATGGTGCACGTATATCAATTTTACTGAGGTAAATTAAATTGTTTGTTTATTTCAGATAAACTTCAGGACTGTTACCAATAAAAAGCTTTAACATAAGCTTTATTGGTAATTTTTTTTTTATATTATTATTATTGTTATATTAAGTATGAGTTGTCAAGCAGTATTAACTGATGACTGACGATGATTGAAGGAAAAAGCGAGAAGTGTTGAAATCGAGTTTGGTGCGCGTATAATTGGAAAATTCTTGTCCAGCTTCGGTTTTTTTTTTCTTTTATGTATATTATTTGTTGTATACTAGTATACTCAGCCTTGGCGCTGTTTCTACCATATAATTAGTTTTGCACTAACTAGGGCGTAAGAAAAAAAAAAAAAAAACAAAATTATAAAAACACCAACACACACAGAGACAGTGCGACCTGGATCGAAGCATTTTGCCTGGACGAAAATCATTAAAAATATTTGCCTGCACGCGCTGAGCCTCGTCATCCAATCAACCACCCAACCGCATAAAGCTGAAGAGAAAACCACAATTTTGGGCACGAAAAATTGTTGCTTACTTGGCAAAGATGTTTATCACAGAGCCGGTTGAACACCAAAAGCAGGCCAAGGGTGGGGCGTTTGGTGTTTGTTGCTGGTGGTGTTTGTGGGGCAGCTAGTAACTGTGGCTACTGCTGCCGCTGCTGCTGTGGCAACGTTTGACGTCGCTGAGGTTGCTAGTGAAAATATTTTGGTATTTTGCGTTCGCGTTTTGGGCTTTCTTTTGGATTAGTTTCGTTGATTTCAACATTTGCGAGCCGCACCAAACGCATCCTGTGCCAGTTTCAGTTTCGCTTTCGGTGTCTCATGGCTGTTGGCCATTTTTTGTTTGTTTTGTTTTTGGGGCGTATGAATTTAATCAGGCCGCTGGGGACTCTAAAGCGCCTCTGCCAAAAGAACATAGTTGTATACCAAATATTTCGTTAAGCGAAATGCTCAAAATGTGGCCCAAGATGATGACTATGACGTTTTTTTTTTTTGGATGACTAGCTTCTCCCTTCAAGCTACAAAATTCCCATGAACCCTAATGTTGTATATCCTTTTGGGCTATTCGTGTTGTGTTTTGCTTTGTTTCTTGTTCATATATACAGTTTCTTTTGCACTACACGCATTATACAAGTGTGTAAAGTTGTTATTTAAGTGCGGGGCGTTGACACGCCCACCAGCAGCGGCATTATGGTGTGCATTAAATGCCGCCTTCAATTCGAAGCCCGCCGGCGTGCCGTGGGGCGTGTGGATGTGTGTGCTTTCCATTGATTTAAGGCATTGCTTTAAGCACTATTTGGTTGGACGGAAGTCATTTCGATTTCAAAGAACTTCTGCAACATTGAGTGACATTCACATTGAATGAGATATGGATACAGTGTGCTGACCCAAGTCGGAAACATGCGAAGCTCACAGCAGGATGACTAAAAGACGGATTTTTCAAGCGTTGCGGAAACAGTTTGGGAGCAGTAGCCCTACACTTATTGCTTTTAAGCTGGTCAGCAGGTGAAGCTCACAGCGGTCAAGTACTTTAAAAAAAGTTTCGCCACATATTTTGGCCTGCAGCAAGTGAATATACAGTGAACAATCTGTGCCGCAGGCATAGTAAATAAAAGAACGTGCATTTTTCCAGGTAGAGAAACATAAATGATAGAGTTGGCAAATTAAACAGGCATACTTAGTTGAAGTCAAAAACTAAAAATAAATTTGCATTTTATTTTGCACAAGTAAACAAGGTTGTCGTTTAATGGTTGTAAAACCCATTTAATTATGTGTATTTTATTTGCAACAAAAGCTAAATACTTGAATATTGTGATTTATTAAAACGTAGTGAAAAGTTTTCTTTTTCTCATTTTCTAAGAAAATGTTTTGTATAATTTTTTAAATTTCTATTGAAATGAATATAAAAATGTATCATTCATTAAAAATTCTTACGAATCGTACCCTTAATTATTTTTCCTTCTCAAATTTCAAAAAAAAAATTTTTTTCATGGAATTGTAATTTAAATACAAATCACTAAATTACAGGCTTTAAGAGAAAAAATAATCTATTTTCGTGTAACGCTTGTTAGCTGCATATAATTGTTTTATATATTAGTTTGAATTTTCAATTTTTAGATGCCGCAAATTGCTCACTTCAGAGATTCCATAGCCCTGCAGCCAGGACAATGCAGATGGCTGGCTTTCGTTGTCTACGTTAAGCTTGTTTGTGTCTGTGTCTGTGTTCACATATTTTTAGAATTCTTAACCAGGCAGTTTGAACAACCTTAACTGGCACCTGTCTAGCAGCTGCTGTGTGTCTCTTAATGTTGGCGTTGTATATTGTTGGCTGTCGGATGGATAACAATTCACATAACTTAAAATAAAGCCCTTCTGATTGATCTAATTCAATGCCAAGATTAATGTCACAATCTCAGTCTGTCAGTAAATAAATACTATATATACATATTTGTGTCTATTTAATTGTATTGAAACTTACATGTACAACTTGAGCAGCGGCAGCAACAGTTGCCGTTGACGCAAGCGCTACGGCCATCAACGGCAGCAATGCAACAACCAAATGCCGTCGCCAAGTTTATAAACAGCACTTCAGCAACTTGTGTGACTTGCTACACAAACACTGTTGCCACGAAACAAATTGTACTTGGTTTATAAATTTTAAAATCTCTATTTTTCCGTTAACGCGACACTAGTTGTTTTATGCCTGCCGACTCTGCCGTGCAACGCGACTGAGCAGCCCAACAGAGGTTTGTGGACTGTGCCTCAATCTGGCCCGAACGCTGCCTATATTAACCAGCTCCAGTTGGTTGGTTGCTTTGGCAGGAGCAAACTGTTGGTCGTGCGTTTATCGTAAACGATATAGCGTGCTCGGCAACTGTACGGACATGAACGAATTTCTATCTTCGTGTTGCCGCTGCTGCAGCATGTTCTTCGTGCAACAGCAACAGCTTTGACGTTGCTTCGCGTTGGTGTCGCTCCTATCGGCAGCTGTTTAACTAATATTTTTTTTTGCCTACTTTTGGTTGGTTTTTAGTTTTTCGTGCGCCTCCATTTCAATGACAAATTGTTGCATCTGCCAGGAATGATCTGGCAACGTGTGCGACTGTACGAGGCAGGTTTCCTATACATGTATGTGTGTGTGTGTGTGTGTGTGTGTGTGTGTGTGTGGGTGTGTGTGCAAGTACGTCAGAGCCGCTGGAACGCAAGCATCAATCAATATTTCGTTTACAGTTGCAATTTCATTTTAGTTTCCTTTTTTTTTTGTCTCAAAATCTTTTTAAAGTGATTTTGAATGTTTTGCATTGCATACTTTTTTGGGCCATTTACATTTTGCAAACATGTTCACTGTGTTGTAAGTTCAAACCGGCTGATGACTTAAAGTTACAGTAGTTAAGCGTTTCATTGGTTTGCGAGGCTAATTCAATAATAATAATTCAAGTGCTGAAAACCATCCATACAATTAATTTACACAAAATATGCCTTGAAGTGGTTAAGAATAAATTGCCAAGTTCACAGACACATACACAAAGATAAGCAGAAATTTTATGGAAATATCATACAATGCATTAGAATTTAAATTTATTGCACAATAACAAGAAACAGCAACTGATAGCAACAACAACAGAAAATAGTTTAATGGGAAATGTAAATGTAACGCCATTGTATGACATACGACAATAAAATGTAATGAAACAATAGAATAAAGCAAAGTCGATGCCTTTTCCAATGGCGGTGGAAAAGTCTACGTTGCCTTTAGACTGCTGCTGTTAGGCCAGGACCAGGCCAAGTTAGATTCCTGCACAGGTTGTTGCCTCCTGCAGTGGCATAAGGATTTACTATGCATGTTATACCCTTACAAAATTTATGAGACGGTTTTCTAAGCGAGAGTTTTATTAAAAGAAGGTATATTTACTATATTATACTCCTAAAAATTTAGAGCAAAAAAAGAAATATTATTTTTGTTATGGTATCAAGACTATTATTAAAATTTGTAGAACATATAAGCAACTTTTTTTTATGATTCGATAGAGTATTTAATCTTCTTTAGGAACAAATTTGAACTGTATTTTCTTGTTTTCATTTGCTATTATTTTCTGCGTCCGTAGCCATATTTTACAGTAACAGCATCAACAGCAACAGCCAGCGAGATACATAAATACGAAGCTGAAAATGAAAGAGTCTAACAATGTGGCACGCTGTGGCTGCGCTGTTTGCATAGAATCCATCCATGGTTATATGGCTACGCTTTGCTCAGGCCGCCATTTCTATTTCTATTTCCAGTTGCCGTTACCGTTACCGTTGCCGTTACCGTTGCCGAAGCCGTTGACGTCGACGTTGCGTTATGCAGTCAGAGAGTAAGATATTTCATTACATCTCGCTCGATATGTCAGGCTTCAGCTACGGGATTGTGCTTGCATGTGTGTGTGTGTGCTTGTGTGTGTGTGCTATAATTCAATTTCAGCCGCAGTTTTGCCCTCGTGTCCGTTTGCATATACGCATACATAAGGCATTGATAGAGCTTTATAGAGCTATATAGCCTATAGAGCTACTGATATGTGTGTGCGAGTGTGTGTGTAATGCGTGTGGCTGAAAAGTTTAACGACGCATCAATAAACATGGCCGGCACACAGAGCACTAAGGCTATTGTCATTTTTAGCGCCTGACGTTTGTCATTTGAAAAGAATGACTGCGAAAAATATAGCCATGCTCGTTTAACAGCTATTATAGACAGTTTGATATTATTTTTCTTCAAAAGCATACATAACTAAACATTTCAATGACGGATATGGGGCAAAGCTTTCAAATATTTTTTTTGGTGATTGATTTTTATTGGAGTTTGCTTTTTTTATGATAAACAGCATTTTTATAGCTAAAATTATTTCGCTTTAGGCTAGTTGATATGTTTGAAAAAATAACCTCCCAAAAAGTGACAAGGCTTACATATTCACAGCCACTAACGTTAAAACCAACCTTTTTTCCCAATGCAAGAGCATTAATAAGGTTCGTTTTGATCAAAAGAATGTACGAAATATTAATTTATGGCTAAGAGGCAATAAGTTCAACTATTTCTCAAATGTTTCTTAACTAGTTTGTTCATTTGTTTTTAAATTGGTTACATTCCAAGTAAGTTGGTTGACTTTTCGATGTTAATTTGTGAGAAGCTTGTCAAGCCTTACTTAGTTAATCGTGTGTTAGAAACATCTTATGTGGAAAACACATCTAGCTCATAATTGAATCGTTAATACAGCTTATTATCTTAACTTGCTTCTAAAAATTAATCATACTTTTCCCACTTTTGATAGTAAAATGCACCTGAAATTGCTCTATAAACCGATTAGCGTTGTGTATGTCTGTATGGCTACCCCAATTGCCATACGTGTGCTAGGTATGTAATTTATAAAGCAATTAACCTGCGTGTCGCTGCCACTTGCCCCCAAGTTGCATGCAATATCCTTCATGCACATCCTTCACACATACACAACAAACGCCTGTTGCTCTCTCTCTCACTGCTAGCTGCTTGATTGCGTGTACTTGTGTGTGAGATTTGGCAAACGGCGTATTGAAAGGCCAGCTGAATGAAGTAAACTAATACCAAAACTCAATCAACGAATTTGCCTTTCAGCCAGTCAACCATTCAGCCAATTTAATGCCTTAATATTTTTGGCTATTATTTGTCGCACTTGTTGTTAATTGAATTCTGTTTGTTATGCACTTGCCCCCTTATTGACATTTAAATAGTCGAATTGTTTGCTCGACCGGTTGATGTTGCGTATACGCCATGTAATGGGAGCATGTCTTATTAATGCTAATGAGGTGATTATGTTTACCTTTTGTTACAGATTTCAATTGAATTTCAGTTAAAAAGTATAACACTCTCGTTATGTACTAGATATGTAGATACTCCATCAATAAGGTGCTTAAGTCACTTAAATGGCAATCAATGACGGCCTTCATATGTTTCGCGTTCAAGAGAGAGATAATAAAACAGTTGGCTTTCTGTGTGTCTGTGTGAGTCTGCGCCTGGTTGTTCAGTTAAGAGCACAAATTGAATAAAAATCGATGCAATGAATTTCATTTGATTTTATTTTTGCATATGGTACATATATTTTTTGTTCCTCTTTTAATTGACTTTAGCGTTGCCCGTGTTGGATTAAGTGGCTCGTTTTTAATTTGGATGAAAAAAAGGGGGGCACAAGAAATGGCAAACTGGAACTGTCATTTACACGCCAGTGGCGGCAACAATTGAAATTGAATGCCAATTTTATTGGCATGCAACTAGTTTGGCTGTCAGTGCAGTGCACAGATATAATATTTCAACAGCGACACACACTTTTGGCAATTTCAATTTCTCTACTTCTTCTTTATTTTTTTGTGTACTACAACTTTTGCTTTTAACAGCTGTTGTTTGGCATGCGACTGTGGCACGTGCTGGCTGTCCGAGTCCCATCACACAAAGCCAAAGGCAAACCAGTAAGAAGCGTGAGAGGCATGCATCATGGCGTATCAACAGTGTGTTATTGTTGTTGTCGTCATGATGAAAATATAATTAAAGTTTATGACATTTATCTTTAACCAACAAATGAATGACACTTGAAGCTGTCACTCTGCGTGTGTGATTAATGACAGCGCACTGGACCAAAAGCATATCAACAGCCTGCCAACTCAAGCTGGCCACAACAATAAATGGTTCCAGCTTGATTTACGCAACTCGAATAATAATAATAAAAATGATGAATACAAGAAAATATTTGTGCAACACTCAATTAGCAATTAATAACAAGTGTCTTGTGCTTGTGGCATCATAAGCAGTCAATCACAACTTTAATCTTGTTTTGTGCTTTTAAATTTGTGTTCGATTTAAGCAACAAACGTCTTGAGCCAGCACGCTTAAATGTGGTAGCTGTGCGGGCTGTGGCATGGGTTCATTAAGCAATCTGTTTCGAATTCAAGTAGTCGGCGTGTGATTGGCCCTGGCTGCAATCAACAGATGCACTCAAACGGAAAATGCACTGCACTTGCAACGTTTGCCATTAATTGCCTGCCATAAATGCAGAGCTGGGGATTAAAAGAGTGTAGAGCGTACGCACTCTCATACTCTCAGGTGTCGGAATTGCAACAGTGTTGTGTTGCATATCCTGGCATCCTGCCTCTGACAGTCTCAAGCTACAAGGATCTTGTAGCTATTCAAGCTGAAATGACAGCAAAATATGCCCACAGAACTCGATCTGCAACAAGATAAAGTATGCTTACTCAGGCTTAAAACTGCCAGCTAGTTAAATAAATTTCTTAAATATTAGTTTAATAATTCAATTACTCCGGAAAAAAGGCAAGTACTTTTAAGGGTGGCAAATCTTGTTTAATTGCATTATTGTTGTAAATATTTTTAGGTGTGTGATAAAGTTATAGAAAGCTTTTTGCTTTTTTGTTGAAAATTGTATTAAATGTGACTTTATGTGCAGCTTTATCTGCACGAGCTGTTGGCGAAGTTCTATAAAAATTATTTCATTAATGCCAGCAGGCTAAAAAATAAACTCGGCCGCACACTGCGTATACGCAATAAGCGTGTCTCTTTCAGTGTTATACAAAAGTGTGCTGCCCTTGTGTATGTGTGTTTTTTCACAGTGCTTTGACTTGGATTGCCTTAGGCCTTGACAAGAAAATCCTTTTACATCATATTGAGTTTTGATGTTGTTGTTATCATTATTGTGGTTGCTGCTGGTGTTTTGTGGCTTTTGCTTGTATTGTGGTATGTTGTTATGCTTATGGCATCATAACAGTTGCAAATTATTTGTGCGCATTGTCAACTCTATGATGGTGAAATAAGGGTCAAAAATATGAAATATTATTAGCTTTCCTATAAACAGCGTTCTATAAAATATTTTTGAATTATTTTATCAGTTTTTTTTTTAACGAAGAGCTTAAAGCTAAAGTTTATTTAATTTATTAATTATAAAAAATACCCTAGTTTTATTACTTATTTCGTAATGTTTGTAAAGAGGTTTGATTTTCTTTTATACACATTAAAACATTCAAGAAATATTTGTGTCGAAGTTTGCATGCTTAACTATTCAACAGGTAGATAGATTGCCTGAAAATTTTTACAAGTTTATATTAAAATAGATAGAGGTGTATCATTCAATATTTGAAACTTTGTAGCTAAAGCAACTGAAGTGCAGGTGCTGCATTTAAAAAAGCATCAAAAGCCATTTGCAAATCCCTCTGGCTTAAAAAGCGCCAAGGGTTTTGTACGGCTTCGTCTAATATATATTTGTAAACCGCACTTTAAGTTCTCGAAAGTTATGCGAAATGTAAAATCAAAGCAGAACCAATCGAAACGGAAGCCCAATCAAATCAAAATAAAACACAAGCACAAACCGTGGCTATAACTTATTTGTTGTTGTTTCTATGGCAACCCAAGGCACAAATTCCCAAAGGTCAAACTACTTTTCCGTGGAAACTGTCGTCCACAAAACTGACAAACTGAGCTGAAATGTTTACGACAAGCGCAAAAAAGTTGTTAACGCTGTAACAAACATTGACTATACCACTTGCTATACATTTGTACAGAAGTACTTATATTTATGTCAATCGGGGAGTGTGTGTTTTTGCGTGCTTTCGCATAAAACCAAAATCACAAAAGCTCATCATACTGTTTGGTTATTGTTTCTTTTTTTGTTTTGTACAACGTCAGCACAAGCAAAAAGTTTTGTTTGAAACACGGGGCGTATGCATAACAAGCGCACTTTTTGCCCGAGCAATTCAAGGGCACTTGACGTATACAATTTTTGACAGCAATCCAGGCCGTGGGCTAACAAAAGACAGCTACTATGATTTTGCCAATTCAATTAACACAATAAGTTGAACTCAACGAACCAATAAGTGACCAAAAACCACCTTGTTCACTTGTGAGGACGCTCAGCGATATTTAACTACTCAATAAATGTTATGTTGTTGCTGCTGCGATTAGCTCTACTTGCCATGCAATTGCTAATTTCAAACAACATGCATTTTAAGTGGCTTAAATCCAATTAAAACTACAACATGAACTCAAATTCTGGCCACAAGCTATGAGTTAATATCAAACTTTGAACAAGATCAAACGGTCACGATGACTTTAAGTGCTTAAATGTGTTCCAATAAGTTTGTGTGTGTTGGAGCAAGCTTATGGTGTCATAGCAGGTATAAAATTTGTGCAGCTCAAGGCGTTTATTGAACATCAAAATGAAGCAGCTGACAAAAGCAACCAAAAACACATGCAAATTATAGCTGTCATTAAATTTTAAACAAGTAAGAATGCTTATTTTGGTATGAGTTCGAGCAGATACCATTGAATCAAGCTTAATATTGAGCGCATCATTTAACTGAATATTAATATAGCTTAACTCTTTGCCTTCAAAAATCGGTTGATTGCCATCCCTAGATAGGTTTTTTTTTTAACGCAAAAATTCGTACTTTTCGTTGGTGTGTTTGAATATTCAATGCTCTTATATTGTGTTTGTATACAACACACCCATTTTGGCAAACTTTTCTTCTGTGGGAAATAAGAGAGAGGGAGAGAAAGACTAAAAAAAAAACCAAACTGTTTGCTAACACACGGGTGCTTTCGATTGGAAAAAAAGGGAAAGCACATGCCATATTACAAGTACTTATATGGTACATAATGAGTTTCGTTTGAATGCTCAAAGCCATACGCTGTCCAGACCAAAGCCGCAGCTGGCAAACAAAGCGACAACCGTTGACACTTTGCCCCAGCGCACAACATATCTCTCTGTGTGTGTTTGTGTTTACGTGCCACCATGTTGCCATGTTGGCTGCGTGTTGGAAGTCTCATAATGTTGATGGACATTCGCTTTGATTTGCTGCTGCTTTTGCTGCTGTTGCTGTTGGCCTTTTTCTGTTTTTGCCAGGCAAAGCCGTCTAACGAGTTGGCATTTGATGTCGTACGTGCGGTTATAAGGACTACGCGTTGCCCCCAGCATTATATCTGACTTAATCTCGCTCTGTCACATCCTCAGCCATCCGTGTTTTTTTTTTCCTGCCAGACTTCAGCCTTTTGTGTTTAAGCTGCGGTTCATAAAACCTCATTGACGCTGCTTTTGGCAGTCTTACATTTGAAATCAATTTTTTGTGTGGCACACAAACAACAAAAAAAAGGTGACTAAGTTCCCGCCCTTTTTATTTTTTTAGTCACTATCCTCTTTGTTGTGGCTGTTGTCAAGTCCGATGAGCCGACATGAGCTTAGACTTATGCAAATATGTATCAACATGTGCACAGGTTTTTTTTTTTACCATGTGATTGTTGTTTGACTGCCGTACACAAACAAACAAACACATTTTGATACCCATAGTTTTTTTCTTTTTCATTATAGCTTTGGGTGGCGCCTATGAAGGTCATTGCTGATAAGCCAGTCAAGCATACAGAATTTAGTTGCACTCTGTCGTTTGCGCATTATAAACGCTTGTCCTGGTTCAATGTACGATGCAAACTTCCTGGTTTTGACCAGGCGGAAGCAAAAAGTTCATTTGGGTCATGTTGACACTGCCTGACTACAGACTGCATACAGACTTTACAACTTGCAACGTTCGTTGGCTTCTGCAGCTTTACAGCAAAACTGTGGCTGAATTCCCGTGTACCGATTTGATTTCAAACACAAAAACCAGGAAAACCGGTATCTATCAAAAATTTGAATAATGTAGTGTGTTGCTATCTGTTAACTGTTAAAAACTACTATCAAAATCTTAGATAAATGGTATTACACACAAATAGAAATAGGTATGAAAAATACACATCTCTTGCTGGCAAATTGTAATTACCCCTGTAAAGGGCATAACGAACTGGAGAATATACTCGACTTAAGTCGTTTGAGAACTTCAATTAAAACGTTTGCATGTAGGTGGCAAAAGAGAAAATTGCGCCCAATTATTAAGGCAAAGTTCTTGTATGAAATTCAAGACCTGACATCGCCGCAGTAAAAGTTTTGGAGGCCGTTGGGTCGTGGCATGTGAAATTATTCATTCGACATTTAAGTGTCTGGCGAAATGTAAAAGTTTTATGCGCCAAAGCACACACCAAAGCCACAAAAGCGAAGCAAATTGAAGCAAAACACAGACCAAAGACGCATTCAAAACCAACTGTCAAATGCAATGCTCAACAACCGAAGGGAGAGTCGGAGTCAAAGCGACAGAGGGAAAACAGTTGTTTGTGTGTGTGTGTGTATGTTTGCCACAAATGATAAACTGTACGTATGTATATAATTTTTCACAGCATACTTTAAGGCAAATGAATTTTAGTCTGCGCCCGATGGTTCATATAAGGAATTTTGATGGGCAACGAGCAATCGATTTTCAGGCAAAAAAAAAGTTTAAAAGCATATAGCATAAAAAGTGATTTCCTGCTAACCCCACCACCATCGACCCTGGAACAAAATATTTTTTTATTCTTTTGTCGCGCTTCGACCTCTTATCGCTCAATAATGTGAATGAGGGGAGGGCGCTAAAGTTTGAAATATGTATATCTAAAAGTGTTTTTTCGATGCATGCCGGATATATTCAACACTTCCGTTGTTTTTATGTCTTCCTCCCCGAAAGAAAAAAATAACAAGCACAAAATAATAATAAGTGAAGTGAAGCCAAACTGAATGCTACACGGCAACTGCTTCCCAAATTCAAGGTACTAAATTGAAACACGTGCTGGGACCAGCTTCCAAGGCAACCGAGACATACTGATTAGGGCTGCTGTTTTAACTCACCTGGGTGTTCTTTGATTTTTTCCTTGCCACCCATCCTCCCTAGTCGTCCACATATGAACTATGAATGCGATTTCTATGCAAATGTTAAAAGCATATGTATGTGCAACAGTGGGGCACGTTTACCACAAAATATACGTTAGTATAAACAAGTCAATTTTATTGTAGCATTGGCAGAAGATGACTATTATAATAAATAATTCTGGCATTGAAATGTAGCAAATATTTTTGTAGCCGCATATTGAATTCGTTAAAGTCTTACTGATAAATTATTTTTATATATTTACTAAAGCAAACGTGATGCATAAATCAATTTAACTATGTGTTCATATTCTAACTAAAATAGACTTACTATAACTTCATACGCTGAATTTTCTGCAAGTTTCGTTAAAAAGAAAAACCGGAAATTACAGGCTGATATGTATGCTAAGTCTACCAACCCTACAAATCAGCTTATGCTGTGTTATTGTTATGGACTTTCTTTGATTTACAACTATTATAGCCAAATACAGTGGAAAAATCTTGTCGTATTCAATAAGCCGATGTGAACACAATAGAATCAACTAACAGATGAACAATAATAACAACAGCAGCAGGAAAAAAAAAAACAAAACAATTGCTGTCTAAACTCATTGTGTGTGGGTTTTGTGTCTATGGCGCAAAAAATGGATCACTTGAGAGTGTGTGTGAGTGTGTGTGTGTGTGTGTGTGTGTGTGTGTGTGTGTGTGTGTGTGTGTGTGTGTGTGTGTGTGTGTGTGTGTGTGTGTGTGTGTGTGTGTGTGTGTGTGTGTGTGTGTGTGTGTGTGAGTAAATGTATGTGTCAATGCATGTCTATGAATATAAAAATTGACGTCTCAGTCGCATTGTCTGCAATAGCGGAAATATTGTTTGCCGTTGTTATGCACTCAAGTGTGTGTTCGTGTGTGAGTGTGTATTAATGGTTGCAACACACAAACGAACGCCATTTGATTTGCGAGCAAAGCAGACACTTCATTTCACATTACTGTCGATGGTTTTAGGCCATGCAGGTTTGATGGGCGTGTCAGCTGAAACAGTTTACTATTGCCAGCCGACTGAATGCTAAATGACAAAAATGAGAAGCAAAACGACGATGGGTTGCGACACTGAATATCTCATTAACAAAGAAATGAAGTGCATATGACTGTCTCAAATGTATCAAAGTAGTCAAAGTCTACGAAAAGAGATTCTTGTTTTCTTATTTACAAAATATATTCTTTTATATACTTTTATACAATACACATCTTGGATCGTTTTAAGCAAGCTAAGGTGCAACAGTGTTCAGGCAATTTGCACGGCATACCAACTGGACTGCAGTTTTCGATAAGCGATAAACGTTCTCGCTGAAAGCAATTTAATACTTAGCTTTAAATAAATATACATAATATAGATTCATTCATTACATGCGTTAAATTTGTCGACATGGGCATTATTTCCGTATCGTTTTTATATTTCATTGGACGTCGTATCTGAAATCGATTAAATAATGATAGAACATATACTATATATGCTTTGCATATGTGCAAATTATTTTAATTACAATCGATGATTTTGTAGTTGGATGTTTTCTGTTGCGTTGATTTTCACTATGCCGGATATAATGAACTCTTGTTGTTATACCATACGTATCAAATCGATCCATGTCCGCTGAAACAAAGTCCAAAATCCCAAGGGTTAGTAAAATAATTAAAAAATTCAAACACATTTTCATTTTGCTCTTCGTAACTTTACAATTGATACTAAGTGCGATTTTTATTTGTTGCTGCTTATAAAGGCAGCTAACTTGTCAAGGAACTAACATAGAAATAAATACTGTCTAAAGTCTGTTTTCGAGTGCTTATTGAAGAAAGCAGCTGTTGGCACAACATGCCACATTTTCAATTGAAATATGTGATCACAATTTATACACAGAAAAGACGATATATATAGCAATATTTAAATATGTTTAAATAAATACAATTTTATTAAAATCTTTATATATTTTTGACGAATTTATCCGGCTTATAATTGATTCAAATTAATAAAGTTTGAATGTTATTTTTGTACGCAAAGTCAATAACACAATATTAACTAAATGGTACACCGCTTGGCGCGCTTTAAGCATTGCATCGTGCAGCATTCCTCCGATCGAGTACAGTTTCGGCCGATGCCTTTGCAGGAGTCCATCATCTCCATACGTTCCATCTGCAAGAGGTTTGACCTGACAGAATATTTATCAAATGAACGAGTATTGATCGTACCCATGTTAAATCATCCCTGAATGCAATTATACTAGTATCCGGTTTCAGTTTCTAAAGGTAAATGAAAATCATTAATTTAAACAATTTGCGCCTGAACCAAATACCTTAGTTAACTTTGTTTTCCTTCCTTTGGTCAAGACTCCGCTACAAGTAATACCTGGGAGCAGCGTAGCAAGTCCAAGTATAAGCAATATAGTGGCAAAACTTGATAATTTCATTGCAAACTTCTACTGAATGACTCTGAAAATGTGGCAGCTACTTTTATAGACATCCAAGCAACGCAGATATTTATTAAAAAAGATTTATAACGATTTATTTTTAAGAAAACATGTGGCTACAATTGGATGCCATAGTGAAAGTAAGTATATAGAGCTATGTGCCAAACAGACGATGGCTATAGTCAATAATTGGCGGACTTTGCCAAACACTCTGAACAGTATCGACGGCAACCTGATTGCGCCAATCACCGATACCTTTGAATAGATTGAGAAACATGTTTGTGAACAGTGTTATATCCTCCGGGTTGAGAGATGGTAAGTTGTGCTGCATTGGCGGCATCAAAGGAATTCTTACTGCTGTATTGGCAGTAGTAGTAGTTTTATTACCAGCTGGCATCGTCTTAGCAGTCTGCAAATGAGACTAAGTCTCCAATTACCTGACAATGTTCTATAGTCAAATGTCACTTACAGCAACACTCAGTACTAATATCAGCAGTGTGGGCATCATAGTGACAGTTTGTCCCTTTTTCTCGCTTTAATTGAACTGAAGTGTGCGACCGGCGAACGACTTGATTTTAAAAGCACTTTTTCGTTAGAAAATGACCCCGGGCATATTAATTAATTGTCAAGTTTTTAGCTCGTTTGACATGCTACACTGTTTGCCAATCTAACCAAGTCAAGTCAGTTGTGCGACATTTGTGTCAAGAGTTCGAGATAATTGAATAAAGTAGCCCAAGCAAAGTTGTTTAGCAAATATTTAAAGTCAGGCATATGAAACGAGCCAGGTACAGATAACATTCTGTAGATATTAATCAATGTTTAACTGTTGCTTGACCTTAAGATTGCTGACTCCCCAATGAGTTTACTCAGTGAACACAGTAAGTGTACCAAGGTTTGGGTTTGAAGTGCCAGAATGACTCTTCCCATGCCTTTGTAAAGATAACAACAATTTTGTCATGAAAAGAGAAATATTTTTTGGCGACAAGACCAACATAGCTGTAGTATTTAATTATAAGTTATATTTTGCAATCCTCTACAATTTTTGTTGTAAATGATATATAAATTAAAAGATTTTAAGAGTTTCCCTAACTTGGGAAATTTTTAAGATAATTTTTCATTTTCAAATATTCAGTGCTAAATTTGCAAATGCGCGAATATATGGGTATTTTGTTTATATTGTTTTTGCTATCAGTTTTACCGAGTATCTCAATTAAATAAATAGCACATTAAACAATGGGGAAAAAACCGCATAAATTCAAAAACATAAGCACTCGTGCTATACGGGTATTTTGGAAAATTTTACTATCATAAGCAAGTAAAATTTTTCTTCTCAATAAACATTCGAAACATAAATGTAACAAAAATATAAAAACCCAAATATTATATGTTTAGCATTAGGCTATTTAGAACTTTCTTTTAATTTTGAATTCATCATATAAATTTTTACATAATTATACATATGTAGGTAGTAATAGTAATAGGCGCAAAAGCCTGTTCATTAGTTATATAAAATGGGCATTTATTATTATATATGAACAATACATGTTAAAATACGTTTAAAATATAAGTATGTTCAGTTATTAGGTAGGCTTGTTCGTTCCTTTAGGTGACACACTTGTGTAGATAGGTGTGACAACGCATTGTGCAACATTCTCTGCCATCTGAACACTGTACAAAGATAAACGAAATTGAAAGTGAGAAAGTTAAAAATCATCATCAGCTTACAAAATCGCCAACAAGTTTGCAGCTTCTGTTCGTCGTTGGATCTGTGTTGAATGCTTTGGTTATCATATCATTTTCATTGTCAGCTTTCTCCACTGATTGTGCAATGTTTTCATTGAAGTAAGTGGTTATTGAGGGCTTTGCATCGTCTAAAGTATTAATCTCTAGCTCTTCTTTAATGGGTTTGTTCACTGGCATTGGCCACCAAGATTGTGGTAGATGGTTGTAGAGCGTCGGGTTGCCATAAGTACCTGATGCTCTGGGTGCACACTTGTACATGTATGTCATACATTTGCGTGAGCAACATTCTATATGCATTTGGCACTGAAAAATGTCAAAAGACTTAGATTGATTCTTCAATATATTGTTGATTACTTACATAGTCTCCGTTGGCCCTGCAACTGCGGCTAGCTACTGAGTTATCTTGTCGCGCCCTCACATAATGTAAGCCACAAACACCAAGTACAAACCAAAACAAAAGCAATTTGTGACACCGGTATATTGACATTATAACGTTAAGAGTGTAAAATGTTGACTGACGTTTGGGTTGTGCGACACGCTGCTATATATTGTCATAGTCTGCCGCCTTAACCCGTAAGTTCGATCGGGTGTTTTGTAAACAAGCTCCGATCGCTTGCCGACCATATGCGGGCAATGAATTCAGTCATTTAGTCAGTTTTAAACAGAAATATTATAACTTGGTCAGGCTTCATCAAACAGTCAGTTTAACTAAGAGCTTACTTAAGAGCGCAATGGTTTAGTTACTTGTTCGGAGAGTCAGGATTGTGCCCTGACCTGTCACAAATGCTATTAAAATGAGTAGAAGAGAACGAGAGTGAAAACAACACTGATTTGCTCCCAACAGCTCACACCAACACAGTAATCGCAAGCGCTCTATTTTATACGATCGATCTTTTTTCTTATCTTATCAGAGCGTGCTTTGTGAGCTTTAACCGCAGCGTCGCAGTTGCCGCAATGTTTAGTCAAGTTTTGGTAGCCAACGTGTGCGATCGCATAATCACAGTGCCGTAAAACTTAGTATGTTAATGCCGTGTTTTATATTTCTGCTGTTTATGGCGCCGGGCCTGACACAGCAGATAGAAACGACAGAATCAGAGGCAAAGGCATTATTGCCATATCCTCAGATACCGGCTAAACGGTCAATGCGTTTGCCCAACGATACTTATCCATTGAGCTATCAACTGCATATAAGCAGCAATATACATCTTGGGGATTGGCGCTTTAGCGGAAATGCCAGCATAGACATTAAGATAAGACGATCGACGAATGAAATCGTACTACATGCAAAGAACTTGAGCGATATTCAGATAACGCTGCGCCTGCTAGACAACGCCCAGCCCGAAGCTGCTGGTGAACTTGTGGATGATATTACGCACTCCTACGATCCACATGCCACATTTCTCATCGTACATCCGCGTGTGAACTACCAGGCCTTTGAGGCCGGACAGCGTTATCGACTGCACATCTCCTACACGGCCCTGATAGGCACGCGACCCAAAGGTCTCTATTGGATGGGCTATGAGGAGGTGCTCACGAATCGTACTGTGTGAGTTGTGTTTGTTGTTGTTCCGGTTTGATTAGAAATTGTAAAAACTGAGGTTAATGAGTTACATACTTACTTTCAAAACAGCTACTGAGTGCGTTTGCTTTCTTATATAATCAACAAATTTTAATTGATTTGCAATTAATATACGCATCAGCTTTTGTTTTTTGTTTTGTTTTTTGTTGTGCTTTTGTTGGCTCTCACTTTTTATAATCAACAACAGCCAAAAATAAAGGGTATTTTGAATTTAGTTTCATGCTGATCTTGGAGATGTGAATAGTCATCTGTAGCGAAACAAATCTAACAAACTTAAAATGCATCTAAATAAAATTATATTCGGTACAAATCAATGTAGAAACTTTTCAGACTCATCATAACTTTGAATTGTTAGGATATGTATTAGTCAACCATGCTTTTTTACTAAGAATTCTTACTTGTTGATAGTCAGTCACTGCATGCCTTATCATATGCCACATGAAGTAGAGTACATACTCATATCCGTTATGCGCGTCATTCGACTGTATGTAAACAAAAACAAATACAAACGCACATTCATACTTTCTACTTACTATGGCTTGATATTTTCTTTATAAGGGGGCATGACTGTGAGTACATAAACAAAATCCGTCAACGATACTTAACAGTCCCTAATCGCAGACAGCTGAGCGAAGCAGTAGCACTCAAAAAGCCACAAACAACAAATATAGTATATTTATTTATCAATGTAGTTTATTATTTTTGTTTATTTGTTGAATGACCCTCGATCTGAATAGAACAGTGTGTTTGTTTGGGTATTTGTTCAAATGAGAAATTTGCTGATTAATCACAATTATGCACAGATCTGGGAACTTTTAAGAGACGAAAAAAATTAATACAAAGATCTATTTGTTTACAGCTATGTGGCAGCCACACAAGCGGAGCCAACATACGCACGTCTCATCTTTCCCTGTTATGATGAGCCGGCTTTTAAGTCGAACTACAGCATCAAGCTGACGCACAGCAACAGCCTCAATGCAGTATCCAATATGCCTGTCTTGAAACTGGAAACACAGGGGTGAGTCTTCACTTAACTGGCTACATACAATTTCAATTATAAATGTGATTTCTTTGAGTACAGCGAGTTGACAACAACAACATTCCAAACAACGCCCATGATGTCAACATATTTGGTTGCATTTGTTATTTCAAACTTTGAGCACATTTCCGAAACATATCGTGGCGTTACGCAAACCATCTATACTTCGCCGAACATCAAGGACAAGGGTCGTGCAGCACTTAAAAATGCAGTGTTGACTGTTGCCGCTCTCGAAGATTACTTTGGTGTGAGCTATTCACTGCCCAAACTGGATCATGTGGCACTGAAGAGAAATCAGGGTGCGGCAATGGAGAATTGGGGTCTGATCACTTTTAAGGAGGACAGTCTGCTGGCACACGGTGTTACAGACAGTCACAAGCGCATCAAGAATATGTTGGTTACAAATCACGAAATATCGCATCAATGGTTCGGCAATCTGGTATCGCCCGAATGGTGGACCTATGTTTGGATTAATGAAGGATTTGCCACATACTTTAGCTATGTAATAACCGATTTGGTATGTATATCTTAGTCAGAGTTTTATAGAAACATAACAAACAAAAAATTTGGTTTCAGCTGCATCCCGAGGATCATATCATGGACATGTTTATAGCAGATGAAGCGGAACATGCATTTAGTTACAGTAGCTTCTTTGATGTACGACCAATGACTCACTACGTGGAAACCGAAGCGGACATTATGAGTGTCTTTGATATTATCAGCTACAAGCGTGCCGCCTGCGTCATCAAAATGTTTCATCATGCCTTCCACCAGAAAACCTTTGTGCGTGGCATCAGCCGGTACTTAAGGAAATTGTAAGTAAATAAGGGGGAGGGAAGGGTGTCATTGAACTGATTAATTGCAATTGATGTGCCAAAGCTTAAAATCCTTGCAGCCAATACAGCGTTGTTAGCGAACTGGATCTATTTGATGCAATACAGACAACTGTCCTAGAGGATGCACGCTTCCCCAAACAAACATGGCCACAAATGATAAGAGACATAATGTTATCCTGGACACACAGTGAATGGTTGCCTGTCGTATCGGTCATACGGAACTATGAGAACGATACAATTACATTCAGACAAAGATCTTTACATTCCAAAAGCGAACACTGGTGGATACCATTGAACTTTGCCAGCGCTCAATCGCCCAGCTTTCAGCACACTCATGCGGATTACTTTATGCCACCGCTGGTGGAGCACACGCTCAGTTTGGAGGAGCTACAACTACAGCTGGGTGGACGTGACTGGTTGATTGTGAACAAGCAGCAGACGGGCTTCTATCATGTGCTCTATGACACGGAAAATCTTCAGGCAATTGCAAGACAACTGCAACAGAATCACTCGGTTATACATACCATGAATCGAGCTGCACTGTTCCAGGATTTGGCTCCACAGATCGAACGCAACGAAATTGAGTCGGTTGATGTGATCTTTGAGTTGTTCAAGTATTTGGAATTCGAGGATGATTATGCGCCTTGGACACAGGTGTCCAACATAATGGACTTTCTTTTCTGCAATCTCTTTGGCACCACAACATTTTCACTATTTATACCATTCGTTCGACGCCTGGTATCGCCAACTTTTATGCGGCTTCTGCAGAAGCAGGAAACGAGTGAAGCCACCATGGATTTATCCTTTCTCTCCAGCTCATTGCATTTGGCATGCAGAGTAGAGCTACCCGAGTGTTTGGATTACACGCATCGTGTGGCTTCTGAGTATTTCTTCAAGAAGGTGAACCTTTCGAGCGACTTTCCGGATTATTATGGCGTACACGATGCAGTCCTATGTATGGGTGTCCAACATATGAATGAGGAGGAATTTAATCAACTTATCGATTTGCTGCAGGTTACGGATCGAAAATCAGCATTCTTTGATGATATTATCTATTCACTAAGATGCACGCGAAATCCACAACGATTGCTCAATTATTTCAATCTGCTGATGGGCAAAAACTCAACGTATCTTCTAATGGACGAAAAGGAATCTATGATGTATCTGTCATATGTCTACAAGTCGAATATGGCGGCACGTTCGTCCATTTGGCATTTTATTGATCAGAACTACAAGCTACTCTGTCGATCACCACATTTCGTCCAGCTCTTCAACGATATTACCGAATTTTTGCCAGAGCGTCAAAAACAACATGTAAGTTGATTTTAGCTCATTGCTTATTGAGCAAGTTTAAGTATAACAATTCGTGTTTTAGTTTGCTTCGCTGAGCCAAAAGATAGAAATGTATCGACAGCAGGAACATCTCAATCTCAACGACACTTTGATTGAGATAAACTCACTGCGGGTGGGCAAAAAGATGCGCAACAGCGAACAGTTCCTGGATAGATTTGAGAATCAGATACACAACTGGCTGCTGAAGGAACTACCTCAATCGGAGAGTGAGCGCGTCTATGCGGCATCTTTAAGCGTGGGAAATGGCTCCAACCGACCCACAAGTCTGCTGCGAACAGCCAGTCGAATGGTTCGAAGTGCGATAGGTGTAAGGCTGCAATTATAGAAATTGTTCACATTAAGCATAATTAAACTTAATAAATGTAACTTAGTAGTACATTGAAAACAGTTTTGAAATAGAAAATAGATTTCCACTTGTATGTCATTTTTAACTCAAACCGTATAATAAGTAATCTATGGCTACTTAGTGTTAATCAATCACCCAGCTTTTTTAAGGCTATACAATTTTCATCACGAAAACGATAGGGGATTATAGTTAATGCATACGAGTATAGTATATTGGGTCAAGAGCTTATTGATTTTTGTGCTGTTAGTATTTTTGAACTGCTTTAAGAGCTGGAAATCAAAAGTCATACACTTTTATCATGGTACACAAACTAATTTAAGGTTGAACTTATGTATATACAAGTGCCACTGCACTATAAAAGTATATTAGTCGAACAACAAACGATGGCAACCATTTATAGACCATGTCTAGAGATAAGCTCCTCGAATGTAGAACAATTGGCGATATTTAGCATTGCAATAGGGTAATCAATACATTGCGTATACTTTATCGTTTGTTTATCAAGGTACTATCTTTATAGTTATTGCATGATTGGCATTAAACATTAAGTTGTCCATAAATTTGCGAACATTCCGCACTTCTCGCCTAATGTTAATGTGTCTTCGGAGCGCTCAACATGAAACGCTCCTTGATATCTTTTTGGCTGCTGCTGCTGTTAGCGGCTAGTTTACACGCAGGACTCGTGCTGCCATCATCGGATGATACTGAGTCGCAGCTGGAGACAAAAGGATACCAGCAAATTTCCCAAATTCTTCCGCGCGAGGACAACAATAGTGCTGATAATTATCGCCTGCCAAACAATACAGTGCCCATTGCGTACGATGTGGAGCTGTGGACAAAGGTGGACACCGGGGAACGCGCCTTTGAAGGCACCGTCAAAATAGATCTGCATGTGGTTACAGCCTCCAGTACGATCACATTGCATGCAAAGCAAACAGAAAACTATACAGCTACCCTTCAAAGCAAGGATAATGCTACAGGTACTCAAATTCCGCTAAGTGTGTCTGTTGGCACACGGGAATTCCTTCATCTAACACCAGTGGATAGCAGCATTACATTCGCCAAGGACACTAACTGGACGCTGACCATTAAATACACGGGTCAGCTGCGCAACGATATGGCCGGTTTCTATATGTCTAGCTATACGGATGCCGACAACGTGGTTCAGTTAGTTTTGAGTTCCTACAGTTGTAGTTTTTAAGTTTCTAATTGTTTCTCTTAATGCAGCTATCTGGCAACGACACAGTTTGAGAGCACAAATGCTCGCCACGCTTTCCCCTGCTATGATGAACCTGCTAAACGTGCTAATTTTCAAATAACCATTCACCATAATCCATCTTACAATGCTATAAGCAACATGCCTGTCGATGAGAGCAAAACAAGGTAAGTTCATTTCGAAGACGCAAATAATAATTTGATTTTTCTAATCACTTACTGACAGTTCGGGTGTGACGGTCTTCCAAACAACTCAAAAAATGTCCACCTACTTAATAGCTTTCATAGTTTCGGACTTTGAGTCCACGACCGGAGAGCTTAATGGCTTGAGGCAACGTGTCTTTTCGCGCAAGGGCATGCAGGATCAACAGGAGTGGACTTTGTGGTCGGGTCTGGTGGTTGAGTCCAGCTTAGCCAAATATTTTGGTGTGCCGTTTGCTCTACCAAAACTGGATCAGGCGGGCATACCTGATTTCTCAGCTGGTGCCATGGAAAACTGGGGCTTGGCGACATATCGCGAACAGTACATGTGGTGGACCAAGGGCAAGTCGACAATTAACTTAAAAACGAACATTGCCAACATCATTGGACACGAGTTTGCGCATATGTGGTTCGGTGATTTGGTTTCACTCAAATGGTGGACCTATCTCTGGCTAAAAGAGGGTTTCGCCACACTCTTCTCCTACGAGTCCAATGACATTGCCTTTCCCGAATGGGATACCTATCAGATCTTTCACGTCAGTGACTACAACAGTGCCTTGATCAACGATGCGTCCATTACGACGCCAATGTCACACTATGTTCAAACACCCAATGAGATCTCTGGACGCTATGGCACAATCTCGTATGCCAAACCCGCCAGTGTGCTTTACATGTTTAAGAATGCGTGGACCGATGCCGTTTTTCGTCGTGGCCTCAACCTATATCTAACGAAAAAGTAAGTCAAGCGCATTACCTTTGAGTTTAATGATAAGATAGGAAGATAACACGAGGTAATCAGTAAACTAAAAGTCCAGTTAAGCTAAGTCAAGAACCTTTTTTTGGTGAATATTTAAATTATTTAGCAATTCTCTAATGCAGTAAATTTAACTCGACTGATGAGTGGGACTTATTCTCTGCGCTGCAGGAGGCAACCGATGCAATGGGTCACAAGTTACCTGTTCCGCTTGCCGACATCTTCTCCAGTTGGTCACAAAAGGCTGGCTATCCCTTGCTTACTGTGGAGCGTAACTATCAGACTGGCACATTTACCGTTAAGCAACAGCGTTATCTCAATAACAAGGAAACCGCCAATGAAAATGCCTGGTATGTTCCTATCAACTACGCAACGGCATCGAGTCCCGATTACCGCAATACCACCGCCTCCCACTATCTGCTCAACGTTAAGGAGACTACGGTGAGCGATGCCAAGATTGCCAATGATGATTGGCTAATACTGAATAAACAATCCACTGGCTACTATCGCATACTGTACGATGAGGAAAACTACCACATGATTGCTAAGGGTCTGTGGGAGCATCCCTATAGCTTTCATACGCGCAATCGCGCTCAGTTGATGCACGATGCGTATCGTTTTGTTGATACTGGTCGAATTAGCCATGCAATCCTACTCAAGCTGATGTCATATCTGAGAAAGGAGGATCAGTATGCACCCTGGTCAACGGCAAATAGCATATTAACTGTCTACGACAAATATCTAAGAGGCGATGAGCATTATGTACAATTCCGCGAGTTCGTTATCGAACTGGTCGAGGATATATTCGAAAGAGTGGGTGTCAATGAAATACCCGGCGAACACTACCTCAATAACTATCTGCGCGTGACCCTGATAAGTCTGGCCTGCCAAGTGGGCAGTCAAAAATGCACACAGCACTCGCATCACAAACTACAGCAGCTCCTGGTAAACGGTATTCCCATTGAGCCCACTCTGATGACGCAGGCTTATTGTGCCGGTGTGCAACAAGCTACAGACACTACTTTTGATCTAGCCTGTAGTAAACTTTGGTCCTCAACGGTGGCCAACGATCGCAGCATTTACATATCCTCGCTGGGCTGCTCACAGTCTGCCACACAGCTCAAGAAACTCGTTGAGAGCTCCATCGACAAGAGCAATAATCTGAGCCCCTCGGAACGCACTACCGTACTGCCTGCCGTTTACACAAGAAGCGAGGCAGGTCTAACTGCTAGCTTGGAATTCTTGGAGACAAATTGGAAGGCATACGGTGAGCTTAACACTACTGCTCAGCAGAAGCCACTGGACACAGTGCTGCGAGGCATGGCAAATTCAGTTGTGAGCGAGTCGCAACGGAAACGGGTAAATGACAAAAAAGAATTCTACCAAGTTTTTAGTTTCTTACCCATGGATTTTTCATTAACAGCTTAACACACTGGTCGAAACAATCAAAGGCAATAATGGTCTTGAATATATCACGGATGGTACTGAGACGGCTGTGAATACAAACATGGAGGCGAACTTCAAATGGTTGAGTGTGCATCGAGATCCTGTAGTAAATTGGTTAATTAACTACCGCAGCGGTAGCGCTTCCCTCTCAACCTCCATCTTTGCCATATTGATAACACTGCTTATTTGCAAGTTCTTTTGAATAGACATTTTGATGAGATAATCCAACAATAAATCGTACTAAATATCCCTAAGTTGGCATTTTAACATGTTGACTTTAACTTGTTGTGAAATTACTGTTATTGTTAAGTTTTTCACTTACTATCTGCTCTACTTACTAGCTTAATAACCTGGAATTTGCTTTTATTAGCTGCACTTGACTTTGATCAATCTTATCGCATTGAACGCAGGACCGATAATGCTATAGACGCACTTCTGGCTATAACCAATTTACAATTGTCATTTCAACAAGTAATACTAATAATTTGTTAGTACTGGCAACAAGCCAAATTTTTATAGCTGGCACAAGCCTTGATATTTTCAAGTGGCTGATAGGCAAGGCCATAGTCTAACCATATAACATGCCCGAGCTTTCAATAGTTGATATTGTCATGTCCGACCCGAAGGAAGCCATAAATTACTTTTTTAGCTATTATATGCAAGTCATATTGATAAGCTGACATGCTAAGTTAATACAAATATTTTGGTGCTACAAGAAATCGTTTTTTAATTAAACTAACCGATTTTAATAAAACATTTTTTTATAATGTCATTTATGTTATAGAGCTAGCTTACAGAAAAGTGTAGGATATCTCTTAATCGCAAATTATTTTCTTGAGCATTTTTATTAGCTTGCTTTCTTCATGTATTTTGATTTGCACATTGCACTTACTTTCGTCATGTGAGTGAATGATTTTGAAATACTCAAAATACTTAATCAGATCTTAACGATGTTTATGATTTATGTTATGTTAGACCTGAATTATGCATTATGACTATGATTAAAAGTTTTTAAGCTGATAGAAGTATTGCAGCAAGCAAGTTGTTATCATCAAATGACATTAGTATCTTTAAATGCCGTCTACTTGATTTGTTATCTTACTGTTAAACAGTTTTTCGTTGTTGTTTTTTTTTTTGTCAACCACTTGACAAACAGAGCACATGCAACTTTTGCTTAGATCGGTTCATTGATTTACGGCATTAATTGGGCAACAAATTGAAATGGGCGTAAGGCTAGCTAGCCCGTGTGATTAAAATAATATTTATGCTAGTCGACGCGATAAGATGAGCAGCACTTTTACGGAATTTAGCACGATAGAGGCAAAAATTAGCTTAAAAGTGGAAATGTAGCTAGCGCTGCTCAGTTATTGACCAGTTGTCGTCGTACGGTAGACAACATGGCTCGTGCACTTGCAACGATCCTAGCCCTGTTTTTAGTGGCAACCGCGCAGGCGGCCACTGTACGTCAGTATCCGCCTTTCGAGCAACTGCAACCGCTGATTGAGAATCCTAATTTGCGTGCAGTGCCGTTTGCCGATGAGCCAACCTATCGTCTGCCAAATAACACAGAGCCAGTGGAATATACCATTGAGCTATCCACGGATGTGCACAAGGGCGACACACATTTTAGCGGCAAGGTGACCATCCACTTGAAGGTAGTTGAGACAAGCACCGTTATTGTGGTGCATGCGCGTCAGCTTGAGAATTTTACGGCAACAATACGCAACGCTGAAGGAACAGCAACCGAAACTACTCTTGACATTGCTCATGATTTGGATCGAGAGTTCCTTAAGCTATCCGCTAAGGATTTGACACTTGTGGAGGGCAGCAGCTGGTTTCTAACTATCACATACGAGGGTAAACTGCGCACAGATAACGGTGGCTTCTATTTGTCCACGTACACGGATGAGAAGGGTGCCACCAAATATTTGGCTACAACCCAGTTCGAGAGCGTCGATGCCCGTCACGCCTTCCCTTGCTATGATGAGCCAGCAAAGCGGGCGAAGTTTACAATTACCATCCATCACGATCCCAGCTATAATGCTATAAGCAATATGCCCGTCAATACCATGGCTTCCAGGTTTGTTTTTTAGTATAGCACCCTACGGGAGTACTCTCTAGATCCTTTAGAAAACGTGTCATATTTAGATCATTTAAACAAAAAAAAAAACGATTATTTGGAGAGCCCTGAACCGTTTTTAAAGATTTTAAAGAAGATTTTTTAATACGTTTTTAACACGATTTATGAAATTTTGCAGCCAAAATAACTTAAATTTATAAAGTAAAAGTGTTTCGATTTGGTTTTTAGTTCTGGTACAACGACATTCGAAACAACCGTCAGTATGCCCACCTATCTGGTGGCTTTTATTGTATCGGAGTTTGTGTCCTCGGAGGGTAATCTCAACAATCTACCCCAGCGTGTCTACTCACGCAAGGGCACTGAACACGAACAGGAATGGGCTTTGACCACGGGCATGCTGGTGGAGAAGCGTCTGTCCGAGTATTTTGGTGTGAAATTCGCTCTGCCCAAGTTAGATCAGGCGGCTATACCTGATTTTGCTGCTGGCGCCATGGAGAACTGGGGCCTGGCCACCTATCGCGAGGAGTATTTGCTGTACAACACCGAAAACTCGACAACGAGCACACAAACGAATATTGCCACAATCGAATCGCATGAGGATGCGCATATGTGGTTTGGAGATCTGGTTGCAATCGAATGGTGGAGCTATCTCTGGCTGAAGGAAGGCTTTGCAACACTCTTCGAAAACTTGGCTGTAGATTTGGTATGTTATACTTGCTTTGTTTGATTTCAAACATATTCCTTACTTGCTGTTACATATTTCTTTTTGTTTACCTTAGGCCTATCCGGAGTGGGACATTTTCCAAATCTTCCACGCAAGCTCTTATCAATCCGCCCTGATTGCCGATGCTGATCCTCATGTTCGCCCCATGACATATTTTGTAGAAAAGCCGTTGGAAATTGGATTATTATACGATTCGATTGCGTATGCTAAGGCCGGCTCTGTTCTTGACATGTGGCGTCACGCGCTTACCAACACTGTGTTCAAACGTGGTCTAAACAACTATCTGACTGCCAAGTAAGTTATGACCATCATAATCAAGAAACAAGATTTAAGGTTTTTAGTTGCAATGGGTTTTTTTCTGTCACACTTTTCCTTGATGACTTAGTATAAACCAACGGTTTATTTTTATAGAGCCTACTCCGCTGCCAATGAGACGGATCTGTTTAATGCCATTCATTTAGCTGCACGTGAGGAGAATTATAAAGTACCCGAACAAATTGGCGTAATGCTCGAAAGCTGGACACGTCAGGGTGGTGCTCCACTGCTGCATGTGGAGCGCAACTATGACGATGGTTCGTTCACCATTCATCAGGATCAGTATACCAATGACAAAACCTACAACAGCAGCAAGCTCTGGTATGTGCCAGTCAACTATGCTGTCCAATCGCATCCCGATTTCCGCAATACTGAAGCCACACATTATTTGCTTAAAGCAAAGGAGACGAAAGTAAGCGATGCCAAGCTAAACAGCGATGATTGGTTGATCTTGAACAAGCAATCCACTGGCTACTATCGTATCAATTACGATAGCGGCAACTGGGAGCGCATCATTCATGGCTTGATTGATCGTCCCTACAAGATTCATCCACGCAATCGTGCCCAGCTGATCAGCGACTCGTATCGCTTTGCCACCAGCGGTCGTTTGCCACATGCCACGCTGCTACAGCTGATGACCTATCTGCCGCAAGAGAATCAATACGCACCCTGGTCAGCAGCTAATACAGCTATAACACTTTTCAATCGCTATCTGAGCAGCGATACGGACTACGAACACTTCCGTTACTATGTGGCCGAGTTGGTTAGCAATCAGTTTGACAAGTTTGGCGTTAATGATATTAACGGCGAGCAGCATTTGGTGAAGTATACGCGCACCGTGGTCATCAATGTGGCTTGCATGTCGGGCTTGGAGAGTTGTTTGAGCGAAACGAAGAATAAGCTCGAAAACCTGGTCAATCAAGGCACCCCAATTGAACCCAATCTACAATCGACTGTGTACTGCAATGGTCTGAAGCAGGCCGAGGATAAGGCCTTTAACTTTGTGTATAACAAGCTGATGAGCTCCACTGATCAGGCTGAACGTCGCCTGCTTATCTCGTCGCTGGGCTGCTCTCAGAACAAGGATCAACTGATGAAGTACGTGTCCAGCAGCATTGACCTTAAAAACCAATTGCGCACCCAGGAGCGCTACACGCTGCTCAGCCCGACCTATTCACGTGGCGAGGTTGGTTTGCTTGTCTGCATTGATTTCTTGCTTGAGCACTGGAAGGAATATGCAGCACTTAACGCCGGCTTCGGTGGCATCAATCCCCTTTCCTCGGATATTATGGGCATGTCTGCCTATGTGGTCAACGAGAGCCAAAAGGCCAAGCTGCAATTGCTGCTCGATGCTGTCAAAGGTTCCGAATTCGTGTCGCAAAACCTGCAGGAAGCCGTAGATGGCAACATTGCATCGAACATGGAATGGCTAAAGAGCAATCGTGAGCCTATTATTTCCTGGGTTTCCACCTTCCGAAACGGCAGTCCTGCTTTAAGCGCATCTGTTTTAGCCTTGGCTATGTGCCTCTTAGCCGCCAAATTGTTTTAGCTATTTTAGGTTAGCTTAAGAACTGACTATTGATTTACACACACACACACACACACACTTACACACGTCTTTTTAATAAAAAAATGCTCATCATAGTTTTGTCGTCTAATTAATAATGTTTAGTATTGTTATATATGTAGATTGCTATCAAGACTTACAAAATATATTGTTTTATTTATGAAACCTTTTGAATATAAGTACACTGGCACCAGGTGTTTAAAACTTCAGAATCTAAGGTCTGCACGTCTATCATAAATATTTCAATTACTTATCGCAGGGCAATAAGATCACATGGTCATTATAAGTTTAAGTGTATGTTATCGATAACAACGCGTGCCGCTATTCAACCAATCAGCAATTGGCTAATCTGCCATTGATAATCGCCATTTTGCATGTGACATATAATGCAATTTGAAAATCAATTTAACTACATTAATAGCATGACTTTAGTTGTCGATTCGCGTGCCAAACGGCGTGTAAATTATAACAGTCTTGTTACGTTGCAAATTTTAAAAAGTGAGTAGATGTCAAACTTTTATATAACGTGGTGAAATACATAGTTGAAACCAATCATTGAAAGCGGATCATTGAATTTGTAATCCAACTTTCAGGCTAAATGTTTGCCCTACGGTTGGCTGTCCTGTGGGCAACTAGCCTGTCCTTCGTGTTGGCGGACACCAAGCAGTTAAACCTGCAACCGCCCACGACTTATGCTTCCGAGAACTATGAATACCGCTTGTCCACAAACATCAATCCCATTCACTATAACATAACGTTGCGTCCCTATTTGCTGGAAAGCGATGGCGCAAAGCGTTTTACCTTCGATGGCGAGGTGCATATTGAAATCGAACCGGTAGAGACCACAACACAAATATCTCTGCACTCGAAGTACTTGAACTACTCGGTGAGCGAATACTGGGCTAAGCCAGCGACGGGTGCAACACCAACCGTCCAGAAGTTGACTGACCCCAAACAAAATGAGGAAACCGACATCAGGAATTTGACGGCAGCTGCAAATCTGATGGCCAAACAGCGCTATATTCTACATTTTGTGTATACAGGTCTGATGGGCGATGACATGCACGGCTTCTATAGAAGCTACTATGTGAATGACAACAATGAAACAAAGTATGATTGGATAATGTTACTGTTATCTAAACCATAGATAATTTTTTTTTTTTTTCTGTTTCTTTGTTTTTAATTTGCGTGTACAGATGGTTGGGCTCCACACAGTTTCAACCGAACCATGCACGTCGCGCTTTTCCAAGCTTCGATGAACCTCAATTCAAGGCCACATTTGATGTTACACTAAAGCGCTACCACACATTTAATACCGTTAGCAATACAAGACAGTTGTCCACAACACCCACAGCAGATCCGTAAGTATTGCTTTTCTGCTCCTTGCAATTATCCCTCTACAGCATTATGGTGTATTTTAGTAATTATTTTGTTGATGTTTACCACACAACGCCCAAGATGTCCACATATTTGTTGGCCTTCATAATGTCTGAGTTCTCCAGACGAAAGGACGAAAAATTTGGTGTCCTAGCACGTCCGGAGTTTTACACACAGACACAATACAGCTTCAATGTGGGTCGACAGATCCTAAGTGAGATGAGCAAATTTCTGAATTTGGACTACTATTCGATGGGCAACGATAAGATGGATATGGCTGCCATACCTGATTTCTCAGCGGGTGCCATGGAGAACTGGGGTATACTTACGTACAGGGAGCGTAGCCTGCTGGTCGATGAGGATGCCACAACGTTGACATCCCGCCAGTCCATTGCTGCCGTTGTGGCTCATGAGCAGGCGCATATGTGGTTCGGTGATTTGGTCACCTGTCAGTGGTGGAATGTCACATGGCTGAATGAGGGTTTCGCCCGGTACTTTCAATATTTTGGCACCGCCCTCGTCGAGAAGCACTGGGAACTCGAGAAACAGTTTGTTGTCGATCAAGTGCAGTCGGTAATGGGAATGGACTCCACCGTTGCCACAAATCCAATGAGCGATCCGAACACCTTTACGCCAGCTCATCTTAGCCGCATGTTTAATAGCATTTCATATAACAAGGGCGCCTCGTTTATACGCATGATTGAGCACGCCATGGGCAGCGCGAATTTCCAAAAATCCCTACAGGAATATCTCGCCAAATAGTAAGTTTAATTTATTTGTGATCCAACTGACGAAGGTCGCTTTGAACTGTCTTGCTTCATTTTATCCCCTCTAGCTCATACCAGTCATCGGAACCAGCTTTTATTTTGGGTGCTTGGCAAAAGAATTGGCCGAATGATAGGTTTAACAGTAGCTCAGAGCATATCTTCAATAGCTTCACCACCCAAGTGGGCTATCCATTGATCAACGTCAAAATGTCCGACGATGGCAAGAGCGTCGATTTCAGCCAAAAACGTTTCCTGCTCAAGACGAATGACGGAGCCGATGCCAAACTGGTCTACACAGTGCCTATTACTTATACCACCAATTTGCAGAAAGATTTTAACGATACTACGCCTAAGTTTGTGCTAGGCACTAATGCCTCTCATACAGTCACAATGCCCAATGCGGTCAGTTGGATTATTGCCAATATTCAGGAGACTGGTTACTATCGCGTTAACTACACTGAGAAGAACTGGCATGAGATTCATGCCGCACTCGCCAGCAGCAACTGGGGTGATATACACGAAGTAAATCGCGCTCAGATTGTGGATGATCTGCTCAACTTGGCACGTGCCGGACACATTCACTACGACCTAACGTTGAAGGTGCTCGAGTATTTGGAGACGGAAGTGAACTACATTCCCTGGACATCGGCATTTAATGGTTTCAACTACCTGGCCATACGCCTGGGCATGGATACAGCCCACTTTAGCAACTACATTCAGCAGCTGACCTCAAAGGTCTATCGCCAGCTGGGCTTTGCCGAGCATGAAAATGACAAGGCACTTGATATCTACTTGAGAACTAAGGTAATGTCCTGGAGCTGTCGCTTTGGCAATGCTGAATGCATTACGGAAGCCAAAAAATTGTTCAACTCTACTCAACCGGTGCCGAAGAATTTGCGCTCTGTCGTCTATTGTGTGGCCCTGCGCGAAGGTGGAGAAACTGAGTTTAATCATTTGTATCATAAGTTCAAGACTACAAAGGTGGCCACTGAAGAGACCCTGCTGCAGAACTCTTTTGGCTGTGTGAAGCATCAAACGCTCATCGAACGCGTCTTTAATTTAACCTTGTCGGATGAGATTCGTCCTCAGGACAAGTCATCAGTGCTCAGCACTCTGTACACGGAGAACAACGAGAATGTTAGCCCCGTCTTTGCTCTGGTCACCAAACGCTGCGACGAGCTGGCTATTGCGTAAGCACTATATAATATTATTAACTGAATGTCAAAGTTAATGCATTTTTATTATTAAAACAGCATGAATGGCTACCCTGCGGTGGCTACAGTCATCTCCAACATTGCTGCACGTTTCACAGAGGAAACACAACACGATGATCTTAAGAAGTTCAACACGGAAAACAAGGCCAAGTTTGGCAGCGCTTTATCCACTTTGGAGTCTGCTGAGAAAACTGTTATCGAGAACCTTGCGTGGGCCGAAACCAAACTGGGCACCTTCCGCACCTATCTGGCCCAAAGGAACGGCAGCGCAATGATCAGCGGCTTTAGCCTTTTCACTCTGCTGCTGGTGGCTTTGGCCACGCTGCTGCGTTAAGACTAGAGCAGAAATTACGATAAGAAGTAGTTATTGACCAAAGCCAATAAATTATTCAGATAAGATGGCATTGCATGAAACTACTTGAATAACTGCTAGCATTAATAATAAAACTCAACTTATCTATATGGATTTGAAATTGTGTTTTGTGTATTGTTGTAAACATTGATTGCTTGACATTTTCAATGTGGAATTTCATTAATTAATGAAACAGTTTAAGCTTAATTTGCAAATCCTTAATGATAATTATTAAGCCAGCTGATAGATATCTTAATTACGAACTTTATTTTGTATATGTGAGTTTGTTTTTTTTTTTTTGAGCTGATAAACCTGAGTACCGATGGGGATTTTTATGAGTTTGTCAACGACATCGAACAAACTGGCTGATAAGGTCATACGTTGTACATTTGCGTAAATCTTAGGGAATGAGAGCCTAATGTATATATAAATAAATATGGGTGTGTCATAATTATTGTGAATCATCGTTAATGTGAGCATTCTTATGTTAAATTTGTTATACAATTTCAATCAGTTTGCCTAATCAAAACATCGAAACCTTTTATTATTATTTTTTTTTTTTGTTTGAATGCTTATTACCCTAAGAAAGACTTAAGCGGAATGCTGTCGCTCAGTATTCAATCTGCTCTCGACATGAACAGTCTTAGGCCGGGCATGTGGATGCTTGCCGGCGTTTTATCGCTGGCTTTGATAGCCGGCGTCGATTGTGCTGATTATCGGCTCAGTCGCAACGTTTTTCCCACCTTTTACAACCTGACTATCAGTCCACGGTACAGTGGTGATAATTTAGACACAGTATTCGACGGCGAGGTGAAAATCACGCTTTTTGCGCCGCAGCCGAATGTGAAGCAGATTACATTGCATAAGGACATCATTAATATATTGCCAAATGTGCAACTTTACAATGAAGCAGGTCTTCTGGTGGAAAATATAGCGGAAACTTCACTGACGTATGTGCAGGAAACACAGCAGCTGACAGTGCATTTGACTCAGCCATTAGTTGCAAATCAGAGCTACATATTGTACTTCCAGTATACGGGTGAAGTGCGCTCTGATCTAACGGGTCTGTTCTCCGCCAGCTATGTGGAGGAGCAAACGGGCAAGACCAAATGGATGGCACTAACGCAAATGCAACGCATCAATGCACGTGTTGTTTTCCCCTGCTTTGACGAACCCGTGTTCAAGGCCAAGTTTCAGGTTCACGTTGGTCGACCAAGTGGGATGAATACCATCAGCAATACAAAGTTACTCGAAACAACAGACGAGGGGTAAGCAAATAAAGAGTAACGGGCCATTCATAAATGTTTAACATATAGATAACGATTACAGCAATAATCGTTTTGTGGATCACTTTGAGGTGACGCCACTCATGTCCACCTATCTATTGGCATTTATGATATCCGATTATAAGGCACGCGGAAATCTTAGTGACTTTGCTGTAGTATCTCGGCCCGATTACTACAATAAAACCGAATTCAGTTACGATGTGGGGCAAAGTGTGCTGTCTGCCTTTGGAGAGCTGTTTCAACAACCCTATCAGAACTTAGGCAACCAGGTGCTGCTGTATGCCAGTTCACCGAGCTTTCCTCACAATGGAATGGAGAACTGGGGTCTCATTCTATACAAGTAAGACGAATGTTTTCAAGTCATTAAACATTGATCATTCATTGACTGGTACCTTAAAGGGATGCAGTACTGGTACAGCATCCGGGCTACACGGATGGCTGGGAGGACAAGGAGTACTGTATTCGGATTCTTGCACATGAAACATCACACATGTGGTTCGGAGACAGCGTTACCTTTGAATGGTGGAGCTATTTTTGGCTAAACGAAGCATTTGCTCGCTATTATGAGTACTCTATGGCACACCAGGTAAATACATATTAACATATCTATCAACTTCACTGAGGCACATCACAAGTTTCATAGCTCTATCCAGAGTATGGTTTAGACGAGCAGTTTGTTGTACGACAACTTCAAATGATCTTTGCAACCGATGCAGTGGTCAGCAGCCAACCAATGACCAGCCCTGAATCTAGCATACAAACACCTGCTGAGATCGGTTGGAAGTTTAGTAGCATAGCCTATGCCAAGGGTGCCAGTATTGTTAGAATGTGGCGCAATGCAATGGGCGCAAACAACTTTGACAATGCCTTGGTCAACTACCTGAAGGAGCAGTAAGTCAAGATTGACTTAAACTTAGCTCAACATAATCTCACCTGTCATTACGCTTTTCAGCCATTTGGGGAACACAGCTCCCAAAGATTTGTTCAATCATCTCAAGGAGAATTGGCCAAAACATCAACATTTGTATTTGGATGAGTTCTTTTATGACTTTACTGAACAAGTTGGCTACCCGATGATAACGGTGAACATCAGCCAGGAAAATCAGCTTATAACACTGCGTCAGAAACGTTTTCTACTTAACCCTGGTGACGGCAGTGATGTGAACATACGTTACACGGTTCCCATCACCTATGCAACAAATATGTCTCCCAGTTTCGAAAACCTTATGCCATCGATGTTCTTTGAAAAATCACTGGGCAATGTGCAGCTGAAATTTAACAATCCCATCGATTGGATTGTGTTGAATTTGAAACAGTCAAACTACTATCGAGTATTCTACGACACAGTGCTCCTTCACCGAATTCAGACGGCCCTAAGCAAAACCCGTCATAGTGGAATCGCTGTTGAGAATCGCGCTGCTCTTATTGATGATCTCTTTAACTTTGCCAGCACTGGAAGCATTGACTACCTTGAAGTGTTTAAGTTTATGGAGTACATGAGCACAGAAACCGACTATATACCCTGGTATTCAGCATACAAAGGCATGACCCGAGTAGCAAAGCGTTTAAAACCCCAACAGTTGCCTAATTTCAAAAAATACCTAAGCAACATCACAGTTGGAGTCTTCGACAAGCTAGGTGTGGATTGGAGTTCCAATGATAAAGTGCTCGATGTGTACAATCGCAACAAACAGGTGTCCTGGCTCTGCAAGTATCAGTCAGAGGAGTGCAACAACCAGGTGCGGGAAAAGTTTGAAACGAACATGGAAAAACCAACACCAGATTATCGGGAGACTTTCTACTGTGCCGCTTCACGATCCGGTGGATATGCTCGTGTGCTCGAGTATTATCGGAAGGAAACTGATCCTAGTGATAGAGAGCTACTCTGGCGCGCTGCCAGCTGCACGAGAGATTATCAGACGCACTACCAAAACGAGATTCTGGGAAATGCTAATAGCGTGTCCTTTAAGACTGTTGGCCTGGCTCAGCTATACGAACAGAATCCTGATTTGGTCACTCCCATTTTCCAAATGATGATAGAGGACATTAGACAGTTGGCATACACGTAAGTTGCGCTTTAATTTTTTATTTATGTTATTAATGCTCATTTGCTTGTTTCCTATTCGCAGATTGGATAGCTGGCAAAAGACGGCACAGGCCTTAAGCGATTTGGCAGATTACTTTACTACTCGGGAGCAGCAACAACTCTTCTCGCATTTTATTGAGGAGAACGGTCACTTGTTTGACAGTTCGACTGACATTCTGAAGACGGCGTTGAAGACAGTGGACTCGAATTTGGCATGGAGCGAAAAGTATTTGGGTTCACTCACAAAATACTTAATGGACAAGAACGGTGCTAGAACATTCTCAGTGGCAACATCTCTGCTCTTGATTATTTCCATGTCTATAAATTTGTGGCTGAAATAAGAGATTTGTAATGTTTTTAAACATATCTATGTTGAATACTCCATTGATTCTAAGACAACCAATTTATAAAGTATATAAATTAATTGAGCATTATTATCTAGTTGAAAATGCCCGACTGAAATATATTATATAACCTGCTCTGAATATATCAACTATATTCTACTCATCTAAGATGCATTCATATTTTTCCCAGTGTCATAACTTTTTCAGAAATCAAACTTATCAAACTAACAATAATAGTCTTGTAATCAATAGATTTCTTAAAAAATTGTAAACCACCTCCAATATCAACAAACAATATCTTTATGACTTTGAGTAACTTTTAAATTCTGTTTGAAGTTTTAACACACCCCTTTCTAGATAAGACAGAATGTATTTCATCTTATCAAAAATCTCTATAATATATTGTTATTTTTATCAATATCTATTCTTTCATAAACGTATTATGATCATTATTAAGCTCATAAATGGCCATAAACTCGAATTTCGCATAAATACTGGTTACACCAGCAACCAACACCGAACCATCCTTACGCATGACAGCTATCTAATCTCTTGGTAAAAACCAACGGTTTCGCAGTTTTGGGCATAAATGTGTCAGTTTTAATATTCTCGCGCAGGAATCGAAACAGTATCGAAACCTCATTCGATATGAACAGTCGAGTTATCCGAATTTGGCCTTTGGTCATCTTGATTTCACTTTCGTGCTTAAGGACATTGGAATGTGTTAATTATCGACTCGGAACTGGCGTGTTTCCTTCATTCTACAACCTGTCCATCACTTTAAAAAACGATGTTATAAATCCAGTCAATCCATTTGACAAATTCGATGGCGAAGTTAATATCACATTTCATTCAGTGGATGCCAATGTGTTTCAAATTGAACTACACAAGGATGACATTGAGATAGCAACTTGTTCGCTCTTCAGTGCTGTAGGCAATCTGGTGGAGAACATTGAAATTTCCCGGTTGACATATGAGCAGCTAACTCAACAATTAACTGTGCCCCTGACCCAGTCACTAGTTGCCAATCAAAGCTACATTTTGCACTTGAAGTACACGGGAAAAGTACATAAGGATCCGGTGGGACTGTTCTCCACCAGTTACATGGATGAGACAACAAATACGACCAAATGGGTGCTGCTTACCCAAATGCAGGCTATCAATGCTCGTCTCGTTTTTCCCTGCTTTGACGAACCCGCTTTCAAGGCCAAGTTCCAGGTGCACATTGGTAGACCAAGTAACTTGAATGCTATTAGTAATACAAAGTTGCTCCAAACCACAAACGAGTAAGCATTGGAATAAATTTATAACATTTTTATAATTTATTAATAACCATCAGCAACAATGGTTTTGTGGATCATTTTGAGGTGACGCCAATTATGTCCACCTATCTGTTGGCCATTGTGATATCCGATTATGTGGCACGAGGCAATGGCTCATTAGCTATCTATACCAGACCATCTTACTACAATTACACCTCATTCAGCTACGGGGTTGCAGAGAACGTTCTACCCGCATTCAATGAGCTCTTTCAGCAACCATATCAGGATCTGGGCAATAAAGTGCTGCAGTATGCAACAACTCCCAACTTTGCTCACAACAGCATGGAAAACTGGGGCCTGGTCATATTCAAGTAAGTACAAACAAAGAATAAATTATAGCACTGCCTAACAATTGTTGGTCCTTCAGGGATAAGGTAATTTTGGAGCAGCCTGGCTATACGGACGGATGGGCCCAGAAAGAGTTAACCATTCGCAATATTGTTCATGAGAACGCTCACATGTGGTTTGGCAACAGTGTCACAATCAAATGGTGGGGTTTCCTATGGATTCAAGAAGGATTTGCACGCTACTATGAGTTCTTTTTGGGACACGAGGTATGTTTGCGTTGATAATCTATATTATACAAGCTTAGAAATGGGAGAAATGGTTTCTGAATATGTAAGAGGGTTTGAAATAATTTACTTATTATTGCAAGATCTTTGAAAATACACCCAAAAAAGCTGGTTGACATTCAAACTAACGCAATATTAAACTTAACGATTGGGCTACGATAACGGACCTGCACAATGCGTAATCTAAAAAAGATTATTATTGCTATAAAAATTGTTAACGATATTTTTACACTCTCTCTTTGCAGCTATACCCAGAGTATCAGTTGGATCAACAATTTGTGGTACAAGAGCTACAGCATATCTTTAGGCTCGATGCTTTAAATCAAACACAAACTTTGACAAGGGGAGAGGCAAAGGTTCAAACATCCGAAGACATTGAGAAGATGTTTGGAAGTATATCATGTGCAAAAGCAGCCAGTGTTATTCGAATGTGGAGAAATGCTATGGGTAGCAAAAACTTTGATCGAGCCATACAAGACTATCTCAAGGAGTAGTAAGTGCAAGTCAATATCTGAAGAAAACTGATTTGAATATGTATATCCTTTCACAGCCATTTGAAGAACGCTTTGCCCAGTAATTTAATTGAACATCTAAGAGCAAACTGGCCGGGAGACAAAGGTGTTTACCTTAATTACACTTTGAATCAGTTCTTTGGTGACTTCACCGTACGGGTTGGCTACCCAGTTGTTATAGTAAGCCTTGGCCTAGAAGATCAAATGGTATATATGGAGCAGCAGCGTTTCCTGCTCAAACCTGGTGACGGTAGCGACCCTCAAGTGAGCTATACAGTGCCCATTACCTACACCTCGAATCTGTCACCCGATTTTGATAATCTGACAGTTGCATTTTTCATGGAAAGAAACGTTGGGATATATCAGGTTTGGTATAATGAACCAATCAATTGGGTTATACTCAACAAAAAGCAGTCCAACTACCATCGAGTTTGGTATAAAGCACCATTAATTGGACGCATTCAAAACGCTCTAACCGAGACGAACCATAGTCGAATTCCGGTTGAGAATCGCGCTGCTTTCATTGATGATCTCTTTAATTTTTCCCACGCTGAAATGATTGATTATGTCGAGGTTTTCGAATTTATGGAGTACATGAGTAAAGAAACCGACTATATACCCTGGTATTCGGCATATGAGGGTCTATCTCAAGTAGCAAAGCGTTTAACACCCCAACAGTTGCCTAATTTCAAAAAATACCTAAGCAACATCACAGTTGGAGTCTTCGACAAGCTAGGTGTGGATTGGAGTTCTAAGGATAAAGTGCTCGATGTGTAAAACCGCAACAAACAGGTGGCCTGGCTGTGCAAGTATCAATCAGAGGAGTGCAACAACCAGGTGCGGGAAAAGTTTGAAACGAACAGGGAAAAACCAACACCAGATTATCGGGAAACTTTCTACTGTGCCGCTTCACGATCCGGTGGATATGCTCGTGTGCTCGAGTTTTATCAGAAGGAAACTGATCCTAGTGATAGAGAGCTACTCTGGCGCGCTGCCAGCTGCACGAGAGATTATCAGACGCACTACCAGAATCAGGTTCTTGGTAAAGGCAACAGTGTAGACTTTAAGCTTATAGCTCTAGCTCAATTATACGAACAGAATCCTGATTTGGTAACTCCCATTTTCCAAATGGTAATCAAGGACATCAGCCAGTTGTCAAATGCGTAAGTTCAAACTGTCTATAAAAATCTAAAGTTATCAACTTCCTTACAATTTTGTTGCATCAACAGTTTGGAAAGCTGGCCAAAGACAGCTCAGGCTCTGAGTGATATGGCAAACTATTTCACCACAAGAGAACAGCGAGCAATGTTTGGCAATTTCTACAATGCGAAACAGACGATGTTTGGCAGTTCGGCAAATGTACTGAGCCAGGCACTCAACACAGTAGATGCTAATCTGGCATGGGCCAAGAAGCGTTTGGGAACGCTCAATAAATATTTGGCACAGAGGAACGGAGCTGCTGGACTCGCAATGGCGACAACGACTCTGATGATGATGCTGTTGTCGTTGGTCAGTTTAATGTTTAAGCGGTGATTTCTGTGTATGTGTGTGTTTTTGTGTAAATGTTTATGAATAGGGGAAATAGAGGAGCGCTGAAGACGCAGCGGGATAAATGCTGTTTTCATGTATGCAATTACTAGGCGAAAAAAAATGTTTGCTTTTGTTCAGCCTGGCAGCGTTCTTTATTGCGCTATAAGTCATTGGAATGACCACAATGGACGCATAGGATTGAGTTTGCTGGGCATCTATAAAAGCCATCGGGCGGCTGTGAGTTTTTTCCATTCGAGGGCAAGTCGCGACTTGGGGGTGACAACGCTAAAATGCTACGACACTTGATACGCCATGAGAATAACCGGATATTTGTGCTAATACTGCTGTACTGCGTCCTGGTCAGTCTGCTAAAGCTGTGCATGGCGCAGGCAGAAACCGGGGCAACCTCCAACGACAATGGTATAAATAGTTACCTTTTGTATTCCTATGCGCTAAAATCGTCGTACGATCTTTGCAGATATTGGTCATCTTGGAGACGATTGTCAGGTGACGCCTGTCATCCATGTTCTACAGTATCCTGGCTGTGTACCCAAGCCAATTCCCTCATTTGCCTGTGTGGGTCGCTGTGCCAGCTATATACAAGTATGTATTTAACCAATTATCCTTGGAGCAATTTTTTTAGTAAATCTATATTTTTCTTTAAGGTTTCCGGCAGCAAAATCTGGCAAATGGAACGCTCTTGTATGTGCTGCCAGGAGTCTGGGGAGCGTGAGGCAGCCGTCTCGTTGTTCTGCCCGAAGGTCAAGCATGGGGAACGCAAGTTTAAAAAGGTATTAACCAAGGCACCGCTGGAGTGCATGTGTCGTCCGTGCACTTCCATTGAGGAGTCGGGCATTATACCGCAGGAGATTGCTGGCTACTCGGATGAAGGTCCGCTTAATAATCATTTTCGACGCATTGCCCTGCAGTAGTTGCAGTCATATAACATTATGCACACAATTTGCTCATTAAAATACATTAAATTGCCGCATTATATTCAATTTCTTTCAAATTTTAGCGCTGTCCGTGTGTTTATAGCTGCCTAGTTTTTGTTAATTTAAAATAGGTTCGTAGTCGAACAGTATGGCAGCTCTGCTTAAAATACGGTAGCCCTCAAAAAAATGTATCAACAACTTTGAATGCCGAATTGGCGTATGCTATCAGTTTTCATTACGTGAATTTTCTATTGGCCATTGAAAATTTTAATCAAAAATTCCCCTTGAAATGAGGAAAACCACATACCTAATACATTAATATTATTATATATTTTGAATGAAAATTATATGCGCAAAAAAGAGCATGTTAACGCAAATAAGAGCATGTTAACATCGTTTTTCAAAATCCAGTAAAATACTTTCCTAAACATATAGCTTAGCTCTACGCTTCATGAGTTTTTTATAAGTCTTCTTAAAAGTTTTTAACACACACACAAGTGCTGCCTTGAGCTAGTTTGTATGACAAGCCTTATGTGTAAACAGCATACCAGTTCCACACATACTTTAATCGATAGTGCTATCGAATATGTGACCGATAGTTTAGCAGTCTGTTAACGAACGTTTAACATATTTTTAATAACAAAAAAGTTAACATCTGTTAGTTGAAAAAAAATCTTTGAACGCAACGTACACGCTTCGCTTGTGTAGACGGTAGGGCGGATAAGTGTTGCGCGAGTTTAATAGTTTTTTCGCATAAGAAAAACCAATTTCCACATGTGTGTTCTCATGCAGTTTTAAAATGTTTTAAGAATTTTACTAATCGACGCAATTTCAACGTAAAGAGATGCAGTTTAAGTGATATTTGAGTGGTGAAAGAGCACGCAATAGTCACGCGTGTGTGTGTTGAAGGCAAAACCGAAAACGAATACGACGAAGCAAAGCAAAGTCACAACGAAGCAAAGTGCAAAAGGCATTACAAAAATAAAAGTAAATAAATTAGCACTTCAAATTTAACAAAAGAAAGTATGAGACGAGTCAATTTCAAATTAAATAAAAAGTGTAAAATTCGGTAATGTGCATTTAAAATGCCCAAAAAGTGAGAATCTAACAACGCGAACGCCAGTGCAACAGTAGTTGAACATACACACGCACACACACACAAATATAATTTTGTACTTGTATTGGAGACAGTGTGGCCAAGCAGCAGCAAGCAGAACGTAGTAGATACACGCACGACGACGTACACACAGACACAAACAAACAAACATAGTTGTTATTGTGGTCTCTTGCTTGCATATTTCTTTTGTTTTGTTTGGTTTTTGTCATACGCGCCACTTCGTTTATGTTATTGTTGTTGTGTCTGAGTCGCGCTCGTTGGGCAAGGACAACGACGCCATCTATTGGAGCAAATCGGCGCCAGCTAGTCATTTGACAGACACAGATTAATAATTTTTTGTACACTGTGCGGAGCGAAATACGGAGCAGAAGAGGTGGCTAAGCTGTTAACGGCGCGTCAACAGCAGTTGGCTGCTGCAACTGTTGACTAAACAACCATGGATACATTTCGCAAGTGGCTCAACAAACCCAAGGTGCGTAAATAAACACTAAACTAAAGAACAACAAAACATTGATAACCTCATTTGCATGCATGTATGCAATCTAACACACACACACAGATAATAACCACAACTATATTAGTTGCGTCTTATCAACTTAAAATAAATATAAGGCTGTGTACAAAGAAAGAAAAAATGGCACAATGAATTAGACCTGTTATTAATTAAGAGCAGCAACGTTGCAGTAGCTACATACAGCTATTTCTTTGCTTTGTGTGCGCTTGTGACGTCATCGGGCTGCTTTGCTTTGGCCCTGGCGTTTGTACATATTAGTATTTGTAAGTGCTGCCCCCGCTGCCACCTTTGCTCTCCGTAACGCTGTTCCTCTCTCCCTCTCTCTTTCTCATGCACAACCAGCTGCATTTTAACCGCATTGTTTTTTTTTCACCCCCCTTCCATTGGAAGTAATTGCTGGCACTGAGGCTTGCATGATTAATTCGCTGACGTTGCCAGTACTTGGAAAAAAAGCTAGCACACAAAAACAATAACAACCACCAACACAACACAACACACACACATGCACAAACACTAATAAAATAGGCAACATGTGCGGAATAGTAGTAGTAGTGTTGCCAAATCTGCGTTTATGTTTTCTCCACAAACAAATGTGACCTATTTGAAGACTTAATTTAAATATGACAATTAATTAGTTTTGGAGGGGAAATAAAACACGTCAAAACAAGTTAACACCAACAATTAATAATTTTTTGCACATTTGCTTAGTCACGAAAATATTTCGCAGTTAGCTAAAATTTGGCAACACTGGATTTAACAGTGTGAACAACAACAACATCGGGGCCAGACTACCGACTATTCGTGTTGTAAATAACGATTATGTTCTTGATTTGTATAATGGCAATATGTACACTCCTAGGCAAAAGTATTTGGACAAAATAAATATAAAATATTTTTGTTTGTAACTTTTTGTTTATTTAAGGGATGAATTTTTGTTAATTTCTGTAAATAGGTATATTATCATAGTTTTATGAAATATTATGAACGGATGGATAACTTCATTGTTGACATTAAAAAAAAACCTTTTTTACAAGTTAAGAAAAATTAAGAGTGGCATAATTATTTGGACAAATTATTTAAGTGTCATAAATGTAGAAAAAACTTGATGTAAACTAGGAAATTATAACAAATTAATAAAAAATATATCCTCCCTTAGCGTCTATTACTTTTTGGAGACGTTTTGGTACAAACTGTACTAAGCTGTGGATGTAATCCAATGAAATATCTTTCCATAGAGAATTTATCTCTATAATTGTTTCTTCGCGATTTCTAGATAAGTTTGCACACCTTTTTTGTTTTAAATATGACCAGAGGTTTTCTATTATGTTGAGATCTGGACTTTGAGGTGGCCAATCCAATGTGTTTACTCCAACATCTTTCAAAAACTGCATAATCTGTTTGGCCTTATGGCACGGGGCGTTGTCCTGCTGGAATATGAAGGACTCCCCAATCAACTTATCACCAGAGGGGAAAGCATGATTGTTTAGGACCTCTAAATATTTTCCTTTATTCATGGTTCCATTAACAGGAATTAAATCTCCCAAGCCATTGAAGGCTACGCATCCCCAAAACATTATGGAGCCACCTGAATGACTTATTCTCTCACATACCGGTTCCCTTTTTTTTGCGATATTGTTTCGGTAATCGAACATAAATTTTTTTTTTTGAGCAGTGAAACTCAAAAGAGCTTTCATCGCTCCATAAAACATTATTCCAGAATGATTCAGGCTGACCAACATATTTTTTGGCAAAGTCAAGGCGCTTTAACTTATTGCGTGGTGTTATTCGTGGTATAACTTTGCTAATATATGTGCCAAAATCGGCTTCCTTAAGACGTCTACGAACGGTTCTTTCACTGATATCAATTTCACCTCCTTCCTTTAATTCTTTGGCAACCGATCGTGGAGTTTGCAGAACATTCTGCTTAAACTTCCGCAAAATATAATAATCATCTCTGTCAGTTGTTTTACGTGGTCGACCACTACGGTATACGTTTTTTGTTGCATGTGTTTTTTTATATTTATTTATTTGGTAATATACTGTTGTCCGTGGAATTTGGTATAGTGCAATGATATTTTGTACCGAAATACCAGAGTTATACTTAATTATTATTTCATTTCTTATAAATTCACTCAGTTCCTTTGTTTTCACCATATTTAACAAATCTATGAATGAAATAAAAGCTATCAGCAACAACAAATGTTCAATTATGCTAAGCTTAAGCAAATGTTTGATATTCTTCGAACAACAGATCAATGCGGACTAATTAAATGTGATGTCTAAATACTTATGCCACTGCTAAAATCGTTGTCTACCTACCTTTCTTATCAGCAGAAAGACAATTCAAAAGGAAAAAGGAAAAACATACGTCTCGCGCTTAACTGTAATTGCACTCTTTCATTGAGCATCAATAGTTTACCGTTTATTTGACTGTACTAAGCAAAACATTGTCCGACAGTTGAAGTAAATTTTGTCCAAATACTTTTGCCTAGGAGTGTATGTATGTATGTGTGCGATAATACTACTATGTATGTAATTGCTGAGACGACTTTGAAAAGTGGCAACATTCGTTGGGAAATTCTATTGTATTAATTTTCATCTCATTTCAATGGAATAATTCGTAATAGTATTTTCATTAAAAAAAAACCCCCCAGTGATTATCATATGCATTTAATTTCAATGGCACAAAACAATCTCAAACATGTATCAATATATCCGATATTGCTGAAATAATAATGTAAAACAAAATATGTCTAAAATTAAACGCACCACAAATCGAATGGCGCTCACAGTTGTTGTTGTTGCTTGTTTGGGTCTGGAAATGTTTAAAGTGTCGTCCCGTTAAGATCGTTTGGGTGATTCCAAAAATAAAAACACATATCCATCCGAATTTTATTTAAGTGTTGTGTTGGGTAGAGAAATAGATATTCCCCCTTAGATGTGGCGGCGATCACACGTCAATCCATCAATCCAACTGACACATTGATTGCCTCGATGCTTATTTTACTCGGTGTGTGTGTGTGTGTGTGTGTGTGTGTGTGTGTGTCTAACAAGCACAAACGGAATCAAATGATATTAGAAACAATTTACACACAAAAATATCCATTAACAAAACGGATCTGCTTGTGCTTGACCTCAGTTCAACTAGAGGTCATCACTGTTGATAGTTTGTTTGTTTGTTTTTGTTGGGAGCTTGTTGTACGCATGGATCACGAAATATTACAACGAGTGGTACTTCAAACAGGTCGATTGAACAAAAATATCTATTAAAGTGCTTGCGATTGACTGATTGAGTGTGAAACTTTTACACGCCAGAGGGCGTGCTATACGAAACTCATAGTTCAGCGGGGGAAATAAACATCCTAATAAAAATCTAACACATCTACATTATTATCTAACTTTATTGTTTTCGAAAGGAATTACCCATATAGGCTTAACTGTAAAATAGGTTCATCTATTACCTATTATTTTGGTCAACGTTGCTCTATGGATGTGGGTACTTCCCCATTTATAATTTTCTGCTGATTAACCAAGTTACTTACTATATGAAGTGCAGTTTTCATATGCGTTTAATTGAAAACTTGCAACGCTTGTTGCACTGCAATAAATTCATTTCATTTCATACAAAAACCACACATACATACATAAATACAGGCATACGAGCATACATACTTAACTTTACTTTATGTGTTTTTATAAGTTAAATGCTTTTCCTTCTACGTTCGGTTTTTTTTTTGCACATGTACAACAACAACAACAACAAACAAATCAACAAGAAAAAAAAGTAATAAAATCAAGCTGCTTTTGAGTTTTGGTTGCTTCAGTCTTTCCGGTTGCTTCGTTAGTGTTGTTGCAATTGATTTTCTTTTTGTTCACATTTCTTTGCTTGCTGCTGTTCATTAACACACTTCTTTGTTTGCCTTGCAATCCTCATAAATAACGTTACATTGCTCGAACAACAACAAATACACCGAAGACGACGAAGAAGAAGAGACGACAGTCAAGTGAATGAAGAGCAGCAGCTGCAGCACACGAACGAAATAGAAAATGCAACAAAGTTGTTAAGCTTTTAGTCATCGTACGTCTTCTTCTTCTTATCCTCCTTTCTTTCTTTGTATCTGTTTGTTTCGTTACGTTTGGTGCCGCCCATTTCATTGACTGACTGACTGCGCACGCACACATGTTTAATCCGCTGCAAGTGTTGCTTCCTGGATCTTCATTACTGCATGTGTGTGTTTGTGTGTGTTCGTGTTGGCTTTACAGCAACTTTCTTTTGTTTTGCTTTTGTTTCGGCAGCAGTCTAATGAATTAAGGCAAGTTTGAAATATGCCTTTGTTAGTTTTCGTCAAGTTTGCACTGCAAAAAGTTGTTGGATGTTGCAAACTGCAACGTGGAATAATAAAAAACCAACAACTGGCATTAATACGCTTCTATTTAAAAGAAGAAGACAACAATAAGCCATCGCGTTTTATTCATGCCATGCATTTTACTGCAACAAACTTGTAAATTAACATAAAAAACGAGATACTACATGCAACAAATATCCAGTGAAAAGCACCTACAACAATGAAGGCCAGAAAACGTGGCCAAAAAGTGGGATGATCTTTTGCATCGGTGTTGTAATTGCTTATCAAATGAGGACAATCAAATGTACATTAAATACAAAAAACAACAACCATTGAAATTCATTGGATAATATGTTTAAATATTGTTAAGCGTGGGTATAGAATTTAGTTTGCAACAGAAATTCAGTTTGTGTGAAAATTACAATAGATTATTATTTATTTGTTTATTTATAAGTTTCATTGTGTAAATTTGTGGAAATATTGATTATGATTCTACATCTTCCGTGTATTTATAATGTATATATGTATATAATGTATTGCCAAGACATCTACCTGTGAGACATCTCAACGCCTTTGCTACCTGGTTTTTGCTCGTATATAATTATGTATTGTATATAAACATTTTATTGGTGCCTTTGTGTGCCATGTATGTATGTCTGTATGTTTGAATAAAGACACACACATATGAGTATTAGATTTTTTAATGATTTTTAATGATATTTGCATTGTTCTTGGGAGTTTCGCGTGTCTCTTAAACAATTGTGCGTCATTAACTTGTTTAAAGTTGGCATTGAAATGCTTTATTGCTAGCCCCAGTCATTAAAAGTGAAATCTTTGAGCTGACACTAACTTAGTTTATTTTTGAAAAGTTATAAAAAAAACTGTCGGAATATTTGTGGTACTATAATAAGTATGGAAATTGCATTATAAACTCAGTTATGGACTATAGGATATTTATTCGTCGGCTCGCTCAACACTTAATAATCAAAACAGCAAAAAAAAAGTTAAAGTGTTGGTTATTTCTTCAACTTTTATTTTCAACAATAACAATTCCACTTGTATTTACTGTATTCAGTGTGTGTGTGTGTGTTGCAAGGGTAAAGCACTTAAGTTTGCACCATCAGCATAAAACCCGTCTATTAACACAGTAAACTCTGTTGTCTGCCTCGATTATTGTTGTTGGTTGGTTGTGTAAAGCAAAATCATGAGCAGGCAGGCAAAATGGCAAACAGCAATTTAAACAATTACAGCCACAAAAATAAAAGAGAAGAAAAACGAAAAACAAAAACGAAATACAAAATAAGACATTTAACAGTCATTTTTGACGTCAATGTTTGGCCCGAAAGAAAGCTGTAAGTTGATATACTATAATAAAGGTAGCAGTGATTTCGTTGGTGTGCGGGGCAAAAAGAGGTCGAAACTGTCTGCATGACACTCTTAAAATGCGGCAGCTTTTCAAAACTCAAAGATACATACATATATATTTCGTAACGCTTTCTTAACCCTTAAAAATAGAAACACAAAAGCGAGATAATTGTTGTATGGTATTATTATTATAACCGCAATGACCATCTTGTGAGTGTTTGTTTGTTTCTGTTGCGGAAGTTAAATAGAAATGAAATGAAATACAATGAAAAAATATCAAACACCAGTGGCAAAGTACAGTTGCTAATATGTATAGGTAATAGTAATGCGACGTATACTTGAACACGATGCACACTTAAAAAAAAAAAAAAACCCCATCAGTATTTTTTAACAATAAAGTATATTATTGTTTAATATTATTTATTTATTGTCACTCTGATTACTTAGTTGAGTTTTATTTATTAAAATTTATAGTATTTGAATTTTCTCACAGTGCATACAATGAGCATCTCTGCAAATGCCGCTTTATGAATGAGTCCGATGCGCATACGCACCGTTAAACCGTAGCAGCGCCCACTGCATACGTGTGTGTGTGTGTGTGCGTGTGTTATTGGTGTCGTCAAGTGAATGGCGGACTCGGCCTGTTGCGCGTGCCCATAACAACAAAAACAACAGCAGCAACAACAACCTCACAAAATTTGGGCCTTATTGACATGTGCCACTGTTCGAAGCCGTCTGCTTGTAACAACTTTTGCTCGTTGTTGTTGTGGCCTCATTTTAGATTTTTTGCTTCCAGCATAGGCCAGAAAACGCTGTATTATTATTACGACATGAAAAAGCCAAAGAAATAAATGATAATAATTCACAATGTTGTTTCGTTCAATCAAAGTCTGTGTTGCACTTGAATATCGTTTAGAGCGCTTATCTTGCAAATTATGATGATTATCATAAGTGCTTAGCACGTGATATTTTTGTTGTTGTTGATGCGTTTGAATTAATAAAAGTGTTTTTTCACGTTGTCACTTGTTGATAACTAAGAGGTATTGTTATGAAATGAGTAAAGCATTAGAAAATATTTGTACGTTCTTAAGAAACTAGAAATTTCGAAGCGTAGAATGTTATGATAGTTAATTGCATTTAAAACATGTGTGTGCCATATATATATTTGTAGTGCATTTAATTTTGATAAGAGCTGTTTGTAGATTTTGCTCTATAAATCAATGTCTCTGCAAGTTTTCCATTGTAAACTATAAAAGCTGAAAGTATAATTTGTGAATAATGCAAACACAGCGCCCCCTTTGTGACGCATCCAAGCACTAAAAACAACTGATAACAAAACAAAAACACAAACACATTGAAGCCGAGCAGATAGTACAGAAGGGCTTTTGAAAATTGATAGGTTGAGTGAATGAACAAAGCACGGGCGCAACTAGGCGCTAACTAAATCGATTTTTGATAAATGTATAAATAAATATATAAATATATATATATATATGCAACTCTATGGCATACATATAAATTAACAAACTGCACTGTGAATATTTTTCAAATCTATAATGCAAAGAGGCGAAGCGTATTTAATTTACGATTGACGGGTGAAAACATTGACTTTAAAGCCTTGACTGTTAATTGGCTTGGCACTTTTCAATGCAATTTGTTGGCATTATATACATAAATCACATATATACTATATAGATATATATATGTATATGGCGATAATGTTAAGTACGAAAGTTGTTTCGCTGAAATAAGAGATTGTTAACTTGTTGCTAAATAACTATTTTATGACATTTTTATTAGTTTATGCAGCCTAATACGAAATGAAAACTTAACGAGCTTAGTGCTAGAAAATTGATTGTTTTTTAAGTTTTCGAATTTCTTTCGTTCAGCGATCCATCCGCCAAACACGATATTATTTACTTAATGTGCGCCAGACAAATATCATAATTTGTGGATATATTTATGAATTGACTAGACGTTTTGAAGTTGCTTTTTGCTTATATTTCTATGTTATCAGAATGTTCCGCTCGGACAGCTGTCCCAATTTCCGACAATTAATGTGTCTACATTGTGTTGAGATCTGATTAGAGGGCCCCCAATCAGTAAGCGTCACCTATTAACATGTGAACTTATGGTAAATAAACTGTATCGAATTTATAAACAACTTGCAGGTGGTTCGTATGCCAATATGTCATTTATAACGCTTATGGTTTTTGTTGTTGTTCGACTCGATTAGCGCTGACAGCTACATTTTGTTTAAATACTTTAATACTTATATATACATATATATATATATATATATTCGAATGTGTATGTATAGCCAAACAGACCGCTGACCGCCGACGTCGCCGCCGCGTGCAATAAGAAAAAGTAAAAGCGGTGAAATTTTTCACCCATTCACATTGAATCGATCTCGTCGCATCGTCATCGTTGCCTTCGTCGTCGTCTGCATTGCGAGCAGTGCAATGCACTGGCCAGACGCCAATCTCCTACTTTCGAATGTGCTGCAGCCAGCAAACAGCAAACAACAACAACAACACTAGCATATTACCTAATCATTTTACACTAGAGCGCTGCCTGCTGAGAGCTATGGTGGCGCTAGAGTGCCCTAAAGAGCGACTTGACTGCTTATCAATAGCTTAAACCACAGTCTATGTTGCATAATATGCCTAACATGCCCCAAGCATATCAATGAGATTTCTTATGCGAAAACTGGTCAACTGGCTGCTATCACAGACAACGAAAAATCTCGCATGTTGTTTTTGCTGCAGCTGCTGCTGCGACGGAATAGTACAACCCATAACTACGCCCCCACTGAGCGCTTACACAGAAAGAAAAAAACAACCAAACATTTTAAACTATTCACTCACAATTTTCAATTGTTTTGAATTCTTCCTGCGTGGATAACTACCTTAATTTTACTAAAATATCTTAAACAAACACTTTATCCTTCGATAATAATGCATTTATCTTCTAGCAAGCAACAAATAATATTAAATCCATATTAAAGTTCGTTAAAAAAAATAATCTTTAATCAAAAGGATAAATAGTTTCATATAGTTTTGTGTGAAAATGCTTCCGATCAAAATAATATTTTTTACTGATTTCTTTCTGTGTATTTACTTATTGGCTGGCTGGGCTTATTACTTGCTGGCTGGGCAGTTTCGAGTGGCCAACTGAGTATGGCTGGTTATTCAATTAGCAAAACGCGTCACTTCCGAGTTTTGCGTACGAATGATAAAACGCTTGTCGTCTCGTCTGTCTGCGGCGGGCGGATCTTGCACTCTAACCTCAGCCGTAAACGGCTTGAGAGGAAACAAAGAAGAAAAACTAAAACAACAAACAAAAAGAAGGCAAAAATTAACAAAAAGTGAAAGCGATTGCGGTTTATCGTCTTTGTCGTCGATGGGCAACTCCAGAGGCGCCCATTGGCAATATAAACGAGTGCTTTCATAATAAGATACTATACCAACAGCAACAACAATACGACTCATCCGTGGGCGATCCGTGGAACTTGAGACAAGAGCTCGCAAAGCTCGTTTTGGTTTAACCCGGTTTTGATTTTCTCTTATGATTGCACAAAAGTTACTTTCTTGAAAGTCGATTTTTTTAATGCGTATAAACGAAGGTCACATTAGAGATTTTGTTTAACTACGTTTGAGTTGCGATAAATCCAGGTATTTACCAGGAAACTACAAAAGCCTGTCTTGATTTTCTGTGAAATCGAGTTCCGAGTGTTCAATCGACAATATATACTTATTTTGTGTCTAGTATTGTTAGATTGTTATAAAATGTTTCCCTTGTAAATATTTTATTTGAGGATATAACTAAGCTGTATGAAGTTTTTCTAGTATTTACCTAGTAAATTCAATCTTCATACAACATGTTTATAAATAGATTGCACTATAAATAACATTATAATAGTCCAATGTGTGTTTAAGGATGATCAACGGGTTACGTCGGCACTTAAAAAGCAACGCGCCATAAATAAGTTGATTCATGAATATTAAATTCGGGTCAGCCTGGTTTTCAATCCGCCCTAAACAGGCCCTCTGCCCTCGGGCCCGTTGTCTATTATTAACCAATTTATTGGAATAGCTTTTGTTGTTGTCGCCGATGTTTGTTTGACTTAGCTTGTTTGGTCTTTTTCCGCATAGAGTTTTGTTTGTTTTGCTCTTTTTTATTATGCATTTTACATGTATTTGCGTTTTTATTTGTAAATAAATTCAATAAAATATGCCATAATATTCAAAAAATAAAAAAGTTCATACTTTTGTTCAGTAATAAAGGGGGGCGTTGCCAGCTCGCTCAACATTCAACCGAATTTATTCGTGAGGATCCATTTCCGTTTTAAATCTTCTCTTGCCCGGAACCAGCAATTTATGCTTCAAGAATATTAAGGAAATTATTATAATGCTTCTTTTTAGCAAATTGTGATCAAGTTCAATGCACTTGCGGACATTGCATCCCGAATTAGACCCGGAAATTAAGAAGAAAAAAACAAACAAAGTAATTTTTGTCAGACTAATTTAAATTTTAAATTCACGGTGTTTGTTTGGATTATGCATTTCTGACTCTCTTTATGGTTTTTTATCTCCAGTATTTTTTATATTTGTTTTGCGTAATCAGAAGAATTGCGACTTTAAAAGTTTGCTTTGTTAAATACAGCTTTTCCAATGAGTAACTGTCATTCATTTGCTGTTTATATAATAACAAATACGTACTTAATCATTTATATTAATATATATAATTGAGTTGACCATGACTCACATTTATTCACCCTTGTTGAACTGCTTCCTCCAATTATTGGCATTATTGCGGCAATTTCAGATTGTAATAAATGCAATTTCGATTGCGGATTAAAAAAAAAAACCAGCAAAGTGAAAATATATATATACTATATAAATTTTAAATTTGTTTTTGCGTGACATTAACACTTTTCAATGCTTATTGCTTGGCGCTTGGCTAATTAAATTTCTGGGAAGCCCTCGTTAAATCGCGATATGTGCAGGCAATAATAAATAATGTACATGGATAAGTTTTCCAAAACTTATGTGTGCCGCTTAATATATATATATATATAATTTTTTTAATTTACACTGTTACATAACGCAGATAATTATGAGTTTATTTTTTTGAAAATAAATACTAGTAAACTACGTAATTATATGTTGAAATTAGTACATGTTGTGATTTTAATTGTTACTTCCTTGGTTATTATATTTAAATTGCCTGCGTTCACTTGTGCGTTAACTTAAAATTTTACAAATGTTTATAATTTGCGACGCATTTTGTTTGTTGGCGCTTTTCGAAGTTCAATAAATGTGATTATGTCTCAAACATTATCTTGTTTTACTTTTGTGAGGTGTTTATTTTTAAACAGGAAACTCTTTGTTAATGAAAAAAAAAACGATACCTGTGCATATATAGTTAAGATAATTGCTGATAACTGGAAACCAAATTGTCATGAACTTGACAGAGAAAGAGAGGACAGAGACTAGAAACAGCTGGTGTGTGTTTATTTTTACTTATTTTTTTTATAAATTTTCTCACCGTTTGTTAGTCTATTCAATTTGACACTTTTCTCTAGCTCCCATCAATTGTCCAGCAATTAAATTCAATTGAAATATCATTAAAAGAATTAAAATGTCAAACAATGCCTTCCTTCCCCCTTTCCCGTCCATCCAACAAGAAAACTGCCAATTAACCAAGTGCCATGGGGCAGGTGGTCTGGTCCTACAAAAAAGTAGAAAAAGAACATAACGTTGTTTTTTTTCTTTCTCATTCTAAATGTTATACAATCGCTGATATATATATACTTATGATTGTATGCATTTATACTCTTAAGAAGAGGTCATGTTGTGGGGTTAACATTGGGTCTCCACCTTATTTCGAATTTGGTTTGTTTCTTTTTTTTCGCATTTCGCAATCTTATTGCTTTCAATTATTTTTTTTTTTTGGTGTTGTCAATTGATGTGGATTGATTGAGTGTCAGCATAGATGTGCGACCTCATGCCGTATGTATATTCAATGTCAAGTGCGTCCAAAAATAATAATATACAAAGAATTTCCCAGATAGAGAGAATGAGATAGCGAGTGTGTTTAAGTGTGGGTAATTGCAGCCAGTATGGCGCCAGTTGATGACGCTGTTCGGTGTCGTGTTCTGTGTTGCAACTACTTTTGCTTAACGTATGTCTCTCGTTGAGGACAACAAAAGCATCGCCACGTGCTCAACCTTATCCACGTTTTCGTCCTCGTCCTGGCCCATTCAAGGATATGTGCTGGCCCGCCTGTTGCTTGGCCATTTTGGTTTTGGGGCGAGGCCATTTGGCTTTCGTGTGACGTCAGACGTCTGACGTGTGTGTGTGTGTCCTTAACGTTGCCTGCTGTTGCTCGTAATTTATTGACTAACGTTTTGGCATTCAAATTTTTCTTTGAATTCCAATTTCGCCTTGAAACCAGCACAGAAGTTGAACAGTTTGGTTTTCTATTAAGAAACACTTGTTTGTCTGTAAGTTTTTTATTTACTTTTTTTCAATATGTAGGCTTTGTGTGTACTTTATTTATGTGGGTAAGTTTTTTGTGTGTCATCAGCAGTATTTGATTAAGTTTTTCACATATAATTTATTATTATTGAATTTTTAATAATGTTTTGCTGCTGCGATAACCAGTTGAAAAAATATTTAAAATGCTTGATAAAAACTGTGTGGCACATTTTATTATAAATCGATTTTATGCGGGATTGATATACTTTATAAGAATTTTCAAAACCAATCTAAGTTGAGTTTATCGTAGTTTTTTATACCCTCAGCAATGAGACCTTATTGCTCAACAACGGAAAATACTTTGGGCAACTTTTCCTTTTTGCTCTAACTATGCTTATTCGCTTAGCCACCACCACCAAAAAAACAAGAAGTTAACTTAGCTCACAAACTACGCTTTAAGCGCTCTGAACCCCATTATACTATGTTATGCCTTTCAAATACATCATGTGACGACTGTTAACAATTTATAAACTTCAACCTTCCTACACATACAAACTGTTTAGCTATATGTGAAACGGCGTAATTTCATGCGTGCCACATTAAAAATACATTGGCAAACGTTTCCAAGAAAAGTTTTCATATACCAAAGCATTTTTATACTTAAATATGTACATTAAATAATATTGTTGATTAATTCTTGATAACTGGCAACAAATACTCAATTTACTTTGAATTTGATTGAATTGTGCCTCAATTCATTCGGTTGCTTTTAGGCTAAGTTTTTTCAATAGAACTTTTAAAGTGAACGAACTAATTCGTTCGTTCAGTTTAGTGAACAGTTTGATCTTTAAACTTATTCTAAGCAATGCGATATACGATATACATATTCATTTATTACGCATCTCTAGTCGGCTCCCTTATAATAATTAACTTGGCCGAAACGAGCTTGGATTAAATAAAAACTTTTTGCTGGTGTTTTGTACTTTTTGCTGTCTGATTTTATTAAAATCTGCTTTGTGGCACTTGAAGTTGTGCATTAAATTAAGTATTAAAAATTAAGTTGTAATGGAATTGTGTTTAATCCCAAGGCCCGGTCAAAGACACCAGCTTAGTTAGTTAGCCAGCTAACGAACGGATAAACAAATGAAAGTCTTTTTGGTATTAACAGCCCAACTTCCATGTAACGAATTTTTGTAAAACAAAGTTTTCTATATTACAAATTTATTTCCAGAAAAAACCATTTTATAATACGAATTTTCTTTATAACGACATTCGTTAAATGGAAGTTCGACTGTAGTTGACTCTTTATCAATCAATATTGATGATTGTTGCTTACGTTTTTTATTTTTGGTTATTTTTTTTTGCCGAGTTTGAGCCAAGTTTGTTAACGTTTTTTCGCGTTGTGTCTGGCCAATCAACTGCGACGTCTTTTTTATTTTTTTTAAAAGCAGACACAAAAGGTGTGCGTTTAAAGGGGAGAGCGGGTGTCTTCAAGAACTTGTACGGCAGTCATTGAACTACTTTACCTACGGCCTTGCTGCATACATAAAATACCAAAATACTAGACTACACATAGTACATTCATGAGGGGCCCAATAGAATAAGCACGGTGAGCTATGGCCCAAAAAAGCACATGTAACATGTATCATGTACATTACATACGAACATCGTTTGTGTATGTATTTGTATCTTGGGTTTTTTTTGTTTGTTGAGGCTACTATTTCGCTTCGCTCATTTGAAGGTTTGGTTATTGTGTAAACAAATGAAATTGCCACATGTCGTAGCAACAACGTTGTCGCTGCCAACGTTGGCATTGATTTTAGCGCCGCATTTAACTTTAAATTCTGTTAACTTGATTTCGCTTCATACCACACTTTAATATCGTTAGCTATCGATTCATGATTCATTTATTTTGTTGGCCATTCGCTTTGAGAACTTACTGGAAATGTGGTTATAATTAAGCTATCTCACTCTCTCTTTGATTGTTGTGTGTCTCTGTTTTGTTCCATAAAAACATTTTCGCTTAGCCCTCGCCTCCTTTACCCCTAACGCTCTGTTCTTCACCTTGCCTTGCCGTGTCGAACTGCGCAGTTTGTGGAGTCAACGGCAAAGTCAACGATTTTTGACGTGTTTGCCTTAATAATAAACACATTTCGTACATTTCTGTTTCCTTCCACCGCATTTAGCTGTTGGCTGTTGCGTTTCGACCGCTTTTTATTTCATATTTAAACAGTTCACGAATGCAAAATATGAGGCACAAACAAAACGGGCTAAACGGCAAAAAAACAAAAAGCAACAACAAAAACAAAACACGTTCAGCTGCCGTTAACTTGATATCTTGAGAGCATGAGAGCAAAAGATTGGGAGTTGAGTTGAAAGAGCGTAGTAAACTATCTCTCACTCTCTTTGAAGCTTTTGCATTTGCATTAAGTTGGCAGCTTTGTGCATTATTCAAAACAGCTTCAACAAATTAATGCATTTTAAATGTGTTTGCCTATTAGCATTTTGTATTAAGTATATGAATTAGATTACTACTAAATACAAATAAATCAATTGCGCAGCTCTTTCTTATGAAGTGTTGATTAGAATTTCTTAAAGTTCTAGTTCTAGTATCATAAAACATCATATCACATCGAACGTGCAAATGTAGTCGACTTGCGTCAGATGTTGTCTTAGGTGCAATCGCTGCTATGAGTAACCCACCTGGCGTTTCAGTTAACACGCTCTCCCCACTTAGTTGATTGCACGATTACGTGTGTAAAGAGTTGTGAAATGAATAAAACCTTGGAATAGAAAATGTTGTAAAGCAGCTGACGTCAACTCATGCATAATAATATCCTTAATGCAAAACATGCAAACTACATATTTACTAATTGCATCCTGATATCATTATTTATTGGCAGGCCGATGACAAATCGCTGCTGGCACGTTTCTACCATGCTGATCGTTCGTTGACCGCCGTAGCCAGTGAACTGGATAGCTTCGATGGACGCGCCGAGCCGGATCGTTGTACCAGACTGGTTAGCCGACTGCGACAGAATCAGGTTGGTTCACTAATACTATCAAACCAATAGCTAAATAGAATAACCTAATTTGATTTTCTATTTTTGTTTAGGACAAAGTGCTGGCTATAACCAATTTGATAATGGAAGAGCTGCTGGCTGATGAACGTGATCCACGAGCTTTTCGCGCCAAGTTTCCTGAGGAGGTGCTGCAGGAGAATCTGGCCGGGCAGCTGTGGTTCGGTGCCGAATGCCTGGCCGCCGGCTCCTCCATCTTAAATCGTGAATCGGAGAGCAAAGAGATGCGTCCACTGGCCCAGGCTGTTACCAAGAGTCTGGGCAACGTGCGTGTCCTGCTCCGGGAGCAATGCCTGCGCAACAATGTGCCGAACAGTAAAACGCTGCATTTGGACTTTAACGACTCCAACACCGAGCAACTGTACGAAAGCCTCAAGATATTCGATCATCTGTTTGCCGAGTTTGAGCTGAGCTATGTGAGCGCCATGGTGCAGGTCAAGTCTCGTCATGAGTACGAAATGCAGCAATGGATTTGTGTGCTCTTCTCGGAAACGCTGCAGCGTTCTTTGAAGATTGGACTGCTCGATCAGGACATGGTGGATGCGTTTGATCCGGGTCTTATGTTCTCCATTCCACGTTTGGCGATTGTCGCTGGCTTGGTCATCTATTCGAAAGGTCCGTTAAATATGGATATGCCAGGTGATCAGCTATCAGAGATGTTCCGTCCATTTCGCACGATTCTCATTAAGATCAGAGATCTTTTGCGTAATCTAACCAAACAGGAGCTCTATCAGTTGGAAAAATTGCTCTGCACCAACGAGGATATCAACACGAAGGTATGTGTTTTTTTTTTCTTTCTTGCTTTTTTTGTAAGGTTTATGGTATACTCAATCATTTTTATTGCATTGCGTGCAGGTGCCCGTTGGTTCTAGCAGCATTGAAGCGCCAAGTCCGGAACACAACAATTCCAGCAGCAACAATAACAATAATAATAACACCAGCACTTCAACAACAACAACAACTGCAGCAGCACCACCAGCAACAAACACGCACAAGCCTGTCGAACGTCTGGTGGATCATCGCAACAACAATAACAGCAATAATAATAACAACAACAACAATAGCCAGACAAGCAGCCCACAAGCAACAACAACAGCTCGCTCCCCGTCCCTGTTATCGCTGTCGGCAGGCAGCACACCAACAGCCTCGCCAACACCCTCACACTCAATAGCATCCACATCATCGGCGGCGACAACGTCCACGAATCCGCCAGCCAATTGGAGCGACGATGATGATGATGACGATGAAGAGCAGGTCGATGATGAGGATGGTGTTCATGCCGATGCAGAGGAGGATGAGGAGGAGTGTAACATTTTGGACAGTGATGAGCATGATTTGAACGATGACAGCGACAGCGAGGTGGATGAATATATTGAGGCCCAGCTCAAGGCAATAGTGGCAGCTGCTGATTGTGCCACGGGCTATTTGATACCTGATTGTGCCTCTGGTTATCTGATATCAAACACAAATTTGGGCAATTTGCTGCAGCCGCAACAGGTGCCACTCACGGACAACTTCGTGGCCAGCGAAGACGATGAGCTTGGCAACCAAGAGCAGCAGGAGCAGCATCAGCCCGAACAACGGCTGGAAGATGAGCCTAGCACTAGTGCTGCCATGTTGGCTGCCAGACGCACATTGCAGCGTCTCCGTTTGCCCAGCAGCAGCAGCGACAATGAACCCAGCAGCAATCAGCAGACGACAATCAAAACGACGACAGGACAACAGCAAGCAACGCGAACCAATCGTCATCGGCATCACAGTCACCATCGTCATCATCATCACCACCACCACCATCATCATCATCATCACAATAACAATCACAATCAGCGAAATCAGTCAGCAGCAGCACCAGTTGCAGCATCAGCCGCACAAGACGAGCAACACAATCCAAGTCATCAGCAACAGCATCACCATCACCATCATCAGTCGCACCCGCATCGCACAAATCGTAGCGCACGAAAACGTTGCAGCCAAGAGCACTGCGAAACAGCGACAACAACTGGAGAGCAACAGACAGATTATAGTTTGGCCAGTGCCGATACAAGTACTGCCTCATCGCTGTCCGATGATGTGTCGCTGGCCATGCGAAACACCACGGCGCGCTTAAAGTTCAAGTGAGTATCAAATCGGAAACCAAATAAAGCAATGTTATTAGAATTTCAATTTTCATTCAATTAGGAGCACTGAGAATTTGCTGCATCGCCTGTTTGTGTGCATTGCTGGTGTTGCCGATCAACTGCAGACAAATTTTGCCTCTGATCTGCGCCAGATATTGCGTAGTGTGTTCCTTATGAACATGTCCACGACTCAGGAGGACATTGACATACCCGAAAAGACAAAAGAATCGGAGCTATTCGAGTTTCGTGCCTCGGAAAACGATGTGATACAAGAAAGCGCCGGCTCCAATCAAAGCATTTACTCCGCCGAGGAGGTCAATCCGGAGCTAGATAATGTGTTCAACACACCAGGCCATGCCGGTGGGCCGGGTGTACGTCATTCGGCTGGCGCAGCAATGCAGCGCAACAATACTATTGATTTGGCCACACCGCACGACAGCGGCAACAACAGCAGCAGCTCGTCCAACAGCAATTCATCTGCACGCAATCATGTGGCGCGTAGTCGCAGTTTGGGTGATCAGGATCAGGCTGCAACCACGAGCAACAGCAACAGCAGCAGTAGCAGTAGCACCCAGCAGGAACAACGAAAGCTGCAGCTGCAGCAACAGCAGCAGGCTCAATTGCAAATGCAACGTCAGCGCAACAATTCCATTGGCAGCAATTCACCATCGAGCGCCTCTTCGACTAGCTCCAGCTCGGAGCACAATTCACCCGTAAGCACGCGCAGTGGCACACGTCGTCGTTTGACCAGCAGCGACACAACGACTACCATCACAACAGCAACAACAACACCAACAACAGCCGCATCAACAACAACAATGTCACCACCTGCCTGGATACCCGATGGCAAAGCTCCACACTGTATGTCCTGTCGCGCACCATTCACCGTAATGCGACGACGTCATCACTGTCGAAACTGCGGCGGTGTATTTTGTGGCCAGTGCTCAAATGCCTCGGCACCGCTGCCAAAATACGGTCTAACCAAAGCAGTGCGAGTCTGTCGCGAATGCTTTAAGCGCGAAGTGCGTCAGAGTCAAGTTCAGGTGCACAGTCCACAGGCGCACAGCCAGGTGAGCAGACCGCAGGCTGCGAGCGCCTCTTAGGGTTGGCCAATAGCGCTGGCAAGCGCAGAGCAAGATCGAGTTCGAGTTCGAGATCAAGATCAAGTGTGGCGTGTCCAAATGAATATTGAAAAAGCAAACTGTGAAATGCAAATGTTCTTCAAAATTAATTTGTCTTGTTTATTTTGTGTACGAAAAAACAAACATAAAACATTAATAATTCCTAGACAAACCGCACAGATTCAAGTGCAAAAAATTATCTTTGTTTATAATATATTAAAGAATTATTATATATGTATACACAAATTTATATGTTTAATGCCTATATATTTCTTTAAATTAATAGTTAAACAAACTGACCAATTGAGTGTCGTATCAAAACTGCACAATTAAAATGCTTTGATTTTCGATTCATGTATTAAAAGACGCAAGTGTCCATCTTAGCTATACCATTATACCATTGTAACAAATGCTTTCAGCTCATATCATACTAGTATATATATATATATATATATATATATATATATATTATGCAACATATACCATATACATATGTATCTATATCCGATGGTCTGCATTTTTTTCTTTTAGTTATTTTTTGGTTATGGAAATAGGACTGCATAAGAAAAGCAATTGCGCAAAATATTGATCGTAGCTAATATTGTAAGCTTTTAAATGCAATTGTTTATGTCATTAGCCAACAATGTTTAAGTTTTAGGTTCTAGAACATAGTGCACATATATATAAATATATATTTTTGTAGCAAGTGCAGCAAGCTGAGCTGAATAATAATAGACATAAATTCTAGCGAAAATTTGCAACAAAAAAATAAAACAACAAAACCAACATTATTGTGATTTATTGTTATTTATATACTCTGTATACAGCTTATGTACTAGATTTGTACAACCCTTTAATTTTGTTTTATCATATTACTGTCTGCAAGTTCATCTAGAAAGCCAATTAAATTATGATTAAGTAAATAATAATATGGCACAGGGCATATGAATAAATAGTCGGCCCGTTATGACGACTATAGTGTTTTTTTTTTGTAACCTTATTTGAAATTCATTTTATGTTTAACCACTCTTTAAGCTAGCAGAATATTGATTTCAAAAAAACTATAAACAAATCAGTTTTACATATGAATTAAGTATATGCAAATATATTTTTCTGACTTAAGGTATAAAAATACAAAAATAATAAAAGAAAAACAACTGTAAAATGAGTTTAATGAATATATAAATATAATATTTTGCTTAAATCAATAAAAATTTAAAACAATTAATAAGTTTTTTGTAATTCTTTAAAAAATGTAATGTCAAAAACCAAGGAAATATTTTTGACGTGTTTCGGGTTTTTGTTAAGTTTCACATTTAGTTTACACTTTAATTCTGTTCGATTCATTTGTTTTAGAACATTTTTTTTTCCGGGGGGCTTTACTTGTTCCTTTATTGTGCACTTTTTCCCAGTTTATTTTGTTGGTTTAGTTACCTAAGACTCATTCGATAATGGAAGCACCCAAGAAACAAAAGAAATCTATCGAAAGGCAAGACTCAATGGCCGCGTTAAAGAGTTTGGCGCTAGAAAAGATGTTTGTTGATGATATCGAGGTGGCACAATTGGATTTGATTGATGATCTGAACGATACGTTTTTTAGCACAGCCTATGAACTGGTGCAATGTCTTGCGCCGATCAACACCTTTGTGGCATGCAAGATAAAGCGTTACGTAGATATTTTGTCCCGCATGCACGTTCGATATGCCGAAGCAGTGGAAGCTGCCACTTATATGCATGACAAAGTGCGAGCTGCGGATGAGAAGCTCAAACTGGCCATAACTACAACGTCCGAGTCAACGGATATGATGGCAAAGTGGCGCGAATCCTTGGCGGAGGCCTGGCGTACGGCAGATGCTGCCCACTATCGCGAAACCCTTGCGCAGAACAACCAACAGAACTATTTAGCAATGGAAAATCGTACGGCACAATCGGATTACTCTAGCAATAAAATGACGTAAGTTGCAGTAGGCAGACAGCCTGAAATGAGTTTCTTAATTCGATATACTTTTTTCTCATTTTGCAGTAGGGAGATGCGCATTCGGTCCGTTGTCTATCGTGAACGTGATCGATTGGCTGGCGAATTGAAGGATTATCAAAGGCGACTTGAACAGAATCGTAGCTACTCCCAAAACCTGGAAGACATCGTTGAAGATCAGCGCAGTAAAATCAGAAAACAACAGCTACGTCTTCAAGAAATTTCAGGCGAAATGTATACGACCGAGCACCGGTACTGCACGCTTGTGGAATCTTTGGAGGACAGTTTAAGATTTGTGCGCAGGGATTTGGAACAATCGTATGAAGTAAACAAGGGTTTGCAGATTGTTGAGAAACAATTAGTGGAGTCCATGGTTAAAAACGAAGAAATGAAGCTGCAAATCGGAAAACTTTCGCATGAAAAGTATAACTTGTTAAAGAACAATCAACGCCTTCATGACGAAATACGTCGTTGCAAAAAGGCTACAAAGGATTTGGAAGCCGAGAACAAAATTCTGACGCGCAAAAGGGATGACTTGAGCCAAATGAATCGAGCCGCTGTTCAAGAAATAAAAAAGAAATCCGATTTATATTCGATGCTTGAACGACGCTTTCATCTTTTGTCAAAAAAAAACGCCGAATGCTCTGATCGTGAGCTTGTCTTAAAGTAGGGAACACTAAAAATTCTTACTTCATAACTATTTTTTTTTATTTTTTATTTTTCAGCAATGAACTGACTGCACTTGAAAAGAAATTGTTGGGTGTCGCAGCAAACCTTGAGGACATGACGCGTTCTAAGGAGGAGGTGGAACGTAATCGGGAGCGATTACGTGCAGAGTTGACGGGCCTGAATGATGAAGTGGCCAGCATTAAACATGACCTTTCCGTGCAACGTGGTCGCACACAGGAAGTTCAAATGGATTTGGATCGTTGTAATAGAGCGATGGAAAGTAAAGAACTTCTGCTGCACAAAGTCAATAAAGAGAAGCACGATCTGCAAGTGGAGGCCAATGGACTTATCAAATCAATGGAGAACTTAGAGGGTAAGAAAAATCGAGATACACCAACACACACATACACACACATTAATGCTGTTCCAATGCCACGCAGAACAAGTGGATCGAAAAACTGAGAAATTGCATCTTATCACCGAGCAGCTGGAGCAAAAGCATCTTAGCTACCTGAATGCCAAAAAGCAAATGGAAATTGTGCACAGTGAAAAGACGGTTCTGGAGAAAACCTTTCAGATGTGTGTCAGGGATCGACAAACTCTACATATTCTGAACGGAAAGCTAAGTTTCCAGAACAATCAGCTGTGCAATCAGTTGGCCAGCAATGAGAAGGAGTTGGCCGTGCTCAACAATCGCATCGAACAGCTGGACAGCATTGTGAAGCACAAGCAAAACGAGATTCATAGCAAGGAGCGTCAATTGCATCGCATGCGCATTGAACTGGATGAGACAAAGATCAAGAATGGGCAGCTGCAGCATACCACCGAGGCGGATGAGAAACGCTTCAAGCAGGTATCCATCAGTCTGGACGAGGTGACCAAAGAGAAGACCCTTGTGGGTCATCAAATGGTGCGACGCAATGACGAGTTGCGTGTGCAGCACGAGAAGCTCGCCATGATGCATTTGGCTATGGTACGGGGCACCACGCAATACAATCAACGCATCGAGGACATCCGTCTGCTCAAAACGGAGATCAACAATCTGCGCATGTCCAATGATTGCTTGCGGCGAGCAGTCAACGGCACAGCTAACATGCGCCACGAAGTTGTGCGGCTTGAGCGTCAGCTTGTTCGTGAACAGTTGCAAGTGGCTTCGTTCACGGAGGAGATGAAGTTTCCGTACCGCATACATCGCTGGCGTGTCCTGATTGGCAGGGATCCAAGCAAGTATCAATTGATTCGCAAGGTGCAAATGCTGCTCAAGCGTAACATTCGCCTCGGCGTGCAGTGCAGCAATTTGGAGCAGCAAATGCAGCAGAAGCAACTTTTGTACAATACCCTTAAGGAGCAACTGCAGCATATGCCCGATAACACTATTGTGGAACGTCTCCGGCTGCAGCAGAGCATCAATCAGCGCCAGACGCGTAAAATGCGTGCAATGAAAGCGGAACTGGCCATCAATGAGATCGATCTTAAGTCACGAGATCTCATTATTGATCAGTATCAGCAGGCTTTTAAGAAGGAACACCAATACCAACTTCAGCAACATTCTGAATCATCGCTAGAAAATTTAACGCCCCAAGCCCTGCAGAAAAAAGACGAAAAGTTCAGCAAACATATCTTTGACATGACCTCAACAAGTACCAATCGATGTAAAGCTTCCAGCAAGAGTCAGCCTTTTTTAATGTACACCTAAAGTAATGTACTAATGACCTTAAAGCCAGCGCCGAGGGTGCGAGGCAATTGCGCCGGTGCCGAATAGCAATGTGCCTGCATTTGTTCCAGCATCTGACGTTCCTCCAGCAGCTTCTGTTTGCGCCGCTTTTCTTCCAGAAGCTGTGTCTTGGTCTGTGCCAGATTGCCACGCAACTCCTCCAGCTTCAATGCATTGGACTTTTCGCCAAACTCACGGGCACTCAGCTCGGCCAGAACCACCTTCAGTTTGCGATCTTTGGCGGATAAACACGCCTGGCAGCATGCATATTAAGACCAATTTGTAAATTAACATTATTTTATGACTACGAACATAATACACATTATATATACATATATTTAGAAAATAAAAAAGGTTATGTGGAACATGCTGTGGATATTAAGGGTGATTCAGGCATTAGCGGAAATACATTCATTAAGATGCATGCAAACAACAAGATTTTTTCGGCTGTCGAAATAATAAGATCAATCTGATACAAATTAAGTGGAATTAAATTAAATTAATTACGAAAAATTGCATGCAAATTTAGAATCCAAATTACTTCTGCATTTATAAATTTGAAATAGCAGGCGAACAGAATTTATAGCACATTAGTTTGATCTGCTTGCTCTGCTTGCGAAAAGGAATCCACAAAAACTCAGTAAGAACGCTGCCATTGGCTGGCTGACAGTGAGAGCGAACAAACATTACGCTCCTACCCTCTCTTTCTCGGATTGCAAGTGAGAACAAAAGGAGCGTGAGTGAGCATAATAAGAGCAGTCAGCTGAAAACGCTGTTCACCTAGTACTTTAGCGAAAAAATCGATAGTATTTCGATAGTGTAAGAAGAAGAACAAAACAAAACAAAAAATAAAAATGACAATTATAGGATACATTTAATTCTATTTTATATTTTAAGTAAGGTTAAGTTATTGCACCTACCTTGACAGAATTAAGCTTCGCCTGCACCTTGTGACTGGGTAGCTTAAGCATAAATTCCTTAAGTGCCGCGTAGAGTTGCTGAGCCTCATTCAAGGCACGCTCTTGCTCCAGAGCAGCCACATTCTGGCTCAGCAGCTGTTTGCGTAGAATGTGTATGCGTTCCAGCAAGTCCATTTTCTCTGGATCCTTGCCGCGCAGCAGACGCCAACGATGCACATTCATGGGCGTCATCATTTCATCCTGCAGGGCACGAGCCTTAATCCTTTCTTGATTCAAAATACGTTGCATTTGCAACAGTTCCTGCCGCAAATCGGCGGCACTTTCACGATCTGCCCGCAGTACATTGCGTTCGGTGCGCAAATTCTTGATCTCGACGCCCATTAGACGCATATCGTCCTGGCACTGGGTGCACTCTCTTTCCGTTTGATCGTAGGCAGTCTGTAGATTCTCCAAAGTGTGCTGCAATCGAGCATATTCCTCATTGCGTTTGGTTAACGCAGCACTGATCGAGTTTTTCTCGTTCATCAGGTTGTCCACATCCTTGCGCAAGCGTGACAATCGCTGCTCATCCTCCTGTAGTGACTTGGCATGCCGATCGTTCTCTTTGCGCTTGTCCAGCAGTTCCGCCTTGGTGTGCTGCTGTCCCAGCTGGGCTTGTCGGATGTCGTTGCGCAGAAGACGACGTTCCTTTTCCATGCGATCGATTTGCAGCTGCAGCTTGCTCAGCTCTCCATCCCGATAGCTTATCTTGCCCTTGAGCGTTTCGATTTGCGCCTGCAGATTGGCCACAAGATCTCGCAGCTTTTGACGATCCTCGTCCGAAGTTTGCACGCAACGCTGCAGGTTTTGACGCTCGCTGCTAAGAACTTCGTGTTGCTGCTGAAACTTGGAGCATTTGGTTTCTAGATCACTTATGGTGCGCTTCAGCTCGATCCCATAGTTCTCCTTGAGGTGAATTTCATCTGTGGATTGGCAAAATAGTTAATTTAGTCTTAAGTCTTAAGCTGAGCCTTACTTTGGAGCACATCGATTTTGTCGATCCACTGTTGAATCTCGTCTAGCTTTTTTGATTTCTCCTTCTTTTGCTTTTTTAGATCCTCCTGCAGCATTTTAATCTTAAGATCCATGCTGCTGACCGTGTCCTTGAGAGCACGCACCTCATGCTGCGATTCCTGATACAAAGCGCTGCTCTGCTCGGCACTCTGATGTTCACTTTGTACTTCCCGCTTAAGCACATCCCGCTCCTTGGTTAGATTCTCATTGTTCTTCTCGAAATGATGGACAACACGCCGCATTGACTCCAGCTCCTTATCCTGTGTGCCCAGCTGCGTTCTGTTGAACAATAAAATGTTTTATCTGCTATAATGCTGAGATCCGAAACCTACTTCAGTCGCATGTTCTCCTGCTTCACCTCCTGCCTGGACATCTCTAGACTACCGTATCTGCGGGCGATAGTCTCTTGAGATTTGGCCAGCTTGGCATTGTCCTGACGCTGCTTGATGAGCTCATCCTCGCGCATCTTCAGCAACGTGATGCGCTGATTAAGTGCACGCTTGTTCTTGTCACGCTCCTGCACCGTATACTCCAGATCCACTGTAATCTTGGCCAGCTTATTGCAGGTGCTGTTGTGTAGCGTGTTCAGATGCTCCATATTGGTTTTAAGCGAAAGTATTTGAAGATTTTGACGCACTTTCACCTTAGTCAAATGCTCATTGGTGGACTTAATATGCGCTATCTGCTCCAGATACTTTGTCTCCTCAGTCTTCAGGGCGCTCAGCTCCTTGGCAAGTGCATCACTCTTGCGTTTCAAATTGCAGGCATCGCTGGAGGTTTCCTGAAAGGTAACAGCAAAGATATTCATTCCATCACTCAAACCAACCTAGTTTATGATTCCTTTGTTTTATACACACATCCAGCAGCTTGAGCAGCTCCTTATTTTTAGCCTCCAGTGTCTGTATGGTGGACTCGACCTCGGCGGAGTAGTTGCGTTGCATTTGAAGACGTTTGTTTAATTCTTTGATTTCTGCTTGAAGTCTTTCGCATTCCTTGCTATCCTCACGCTTGTTGCTCATGGCGCGTCCCTTTTCATTGAGGTGGACGACCATTTCTTCAGCGGCATCCAGTTTCTGGCGTAAACTCAGAACCTCATCCTGTGCAGACTGTTCGCGTATTTGTGCAGCATCCTTCTGCTTCCATGCGCCCTCTAGAAGAACACAAAACTATATGTCAAACATTGTACAAGCTTTGAATACCCACCAATAACACCACGCAGCTGCTCAATGGTTGCCATATCCAACTTGCTGACATGTGCCGCATTTTCCAGACGCATCTCGAGAGTTGTTATCTGTTCCCGTAGCTCCTGTGTGCGACTCTCCTCCATGCGCAAATCATTCTTATATCGAGTACCACAGATGAGCAGACGTTGCACATTGTCCGCATTGTTTGGCGTATCCTTTTGACGCAGCGCTTTGGTTGCCTATTGATAAATTTGCTAATTTCTTTATAAGCATTAAGAATTCAATTGTACCTCACCTCAGGCATCTTCTCGCTAAGCTCCCTAAAGAAGTCATCATCAAAGTCTTCGGGCACCAGTGGCTCATCCTCAGATCCAGAAGCTTTTGACATTTTTTTTAACCGACTATGTTTGCTTCACTTTAAACTTTCATTACTTTTTCTTATTGACTGAACCCAACAGCACTTAATTATGGCGTCCTGGCAACAAGTTGCCATACCGGCATACAAGGCTCCATGGCAACCAACCCACTCAACAAGTTTTTGTTTATTTGGATAGTTTTTACAAAGTTTCAATGTTCTATGGAAACGTTTAATTCCAATAGGCAATCTACTGTTAGTTGATTTTAATAAGAATTTATCTTCTATTTTATTTATAGGGCATAATAATATAAAGCGATTAGGAAGATATATGAAGATTTAAAATTATAGATCTATAGTTTTGTTTTTTGCAATCAATATTTTAAAATGCTTATGTAAATGGTTTACTTAAAAATAATAATTCTTCTACATCGGTTGCTATTATGACATCACAAAAGCTTTAATCCTGCGCGCAAACGCAGGTCAAGGACTATGGCCACTCATCTTCGAAAGGTGCATCATGAACAGTATGAAAACTGAGCCCGGTGCCTTCCGGCTTGTGCCATGAGGGTAGAAGCACGCTTCGCCAAAACGATCTAAAATTAAATGTTGTTATTAAAAAATTTTGTGACAAGTTTCTAAGATAAATAATTACCTGCCACGCACGAGGCCGAGAAACAATTTCCAATTCTTTTGGCTACCAAAATTATAAGGATTGATGTAGATGCGTTTTAGCTGCAGAAAACGTTTTGTTTCTGCCTCATTTATATGAGCTTCAACGCTTGTTTCGCCGCGCGTTATTAGTTTGGCATGCCACGTGCAAAGGCTGCCCAAAGCAATCACCACAGCCACATTTGTAACGGCCATAAACCATAAGATGCGACGGCTTGCGGGTGAGGATACATCTGGGTCCACTTCAGGTGTGGGCAGGTTGTGCACAGCAGCTGGCAACAAAATGTCGTCATATTCATGTGGATGCGTCTGTAAGGGAAATTGGCATTAATAAGTTAGAAATAAACCAATTGTTCAACGGATAACTCACAACTGGAATAATATGTCCACTGAGATTGTATTTGACTGGCTGACCTTCCAGCGGTTCTACCTCTGTCCAAGGTTCACTGTGATCCAGCCAAAGGTATTTATAGCCAATCTCCAAACCAGCCACAATAAGTAAAAGACAGCCCATTGTGGTGTACAGCATATAGAGAAAGAAATAGCGATGATTGGCATATCCAACGCAGTTATTTAGCCAGGCTAAAAATAATGTTGTGATATTAAGAAAAAATTTTAAGTTTTATATACAAATTAACTTACGACAATGATGATCCATCTTCAATACGCAACGATTGCACACGGAGCAGTGATGAGTTCTAGGTGGCTTTGGCATAATGCATTTGGAACACATACTGACCGCCTCGACCTGGGAAACACCTTCAGGTGGATAGCCAGGAGGTGTTATTACAGCCATTATATAGTGGAAGATGATGTTTAATAGTAGCCAATTGCCAAATATGAGCAGCAAAACTGTCATTAGCTGACTCTTAGCCCACCAATATGGTAGACCAATCCAATAGGCAAAGCTGACAACGACAGTGGTTAAAACAGCAACACCCACAACAAAAAACTAAATGAAGAAAGTCATAAATAATCGCTTTAAAATTGGGTCAAATGCCATTAACTTACTGGGCCCAGGCAGTGTGTATAGTTATCTACTATCCAAAAGATCGGTGTCATGCATACATCTGTTGCATAGCTGGAATTCATGTGAGCATTAAAGGAAAGCGAGTGCCAGCAGTGCTTCATATATGACCATCGCATGCGAATTGTTGAGCTGCCGGTAAATATGCATAAGTAAATATGTGCAATATCATTAGAATGAGAACTTACAATAGATTACGTGTCGCGTTAGTGCGCCATACAATACGCGCCATTTTAAAACACTTTAAGCTTATTTAATCTAGTTTGGTATAAATATTTATATTTTAAATAACTAATCGTATTTGCATCTTTTTGTTTCTGTTTACAATCAGCTGCTCGTTGCAAACGCAAGTGCTGCAAAGCGCTTTAATATTGTTATCGTACAGCCGCCACATTTTAGAGCGTTTCTTTCGGCATTCCACCACTAAATTCAATCGTTTTCAATTTATAACTGTACATTTTTATTTAAGCGAAAATCTTAGCGTTAAATCGTTTTGCACAAGAAACAACAAAAATCCAGCGACCGTTGAAAAAATCATATTAATCCATGAGCCGTCGAGCTCAAGCAAACCCAGCGGCATAAATTTGTATTTCATCAATGACACCTCCAACCAAAACGCGTCAACGGCTTGTTTGAAGCGTATATCGGCGTGCTCCAAATTCATTTGCTGCAGCAAGTAACCCGTTTTCTTGGCCTGTAGTAAATTAACAAATTTATTGTTTTTAAAATAAATAATTGTGAATGGGCAATACAATTAACCTCATCGATTATCTGTTGACTAACACGTGCCACCAAATATATTTCAGTAAACGGAACCACGAGGAACACAAAATGCACCAAGGCTCGGGCTACATCGTAAGCTTCCTCAAGCATAATGCAATCAGCAACGGCCTGATATTGCGAGTAAAAACACAACGTTGTGCTAATCAAATTGATTGCCATTGAGACGACTAGCGAGAGCTCGGTAAGTTCCAAGTATGCCATTGAAGAAGACGTTGACTGTCTATATTTACTTCTTAGTTCATCCAATCGATCGGCCAAGTCACAGAAGCGCTGCATACGATAGAAGGGCTTGTGTAGCTGCATATCCAACGGTGTTTGCAATCTATTGACCTCAACGAGAGCCCAGCGCAGCTGCTTGTTGATCTCAATGAGCACATACTTGGCTATCACAATGCCACCAAAAAAACAGTTGTTCAGCTGATTACCAATCAAAATGGGTAACATAATTTTGCTTGTACTCATCCAGTTATTCTGAGGTTTCTTGTGTTTTTCGTACATCAAAAGGGTTAACTGCATCATCAATGGACAACAAAAGGATTTGAGCCAAATCAAAGTGACTGCTCTTCCTATCGATTTGAAAGAGATGCTTAAAAAGTTAATGGTACTAAAAAATGGAAAACTGTTTTGAAATTGCAAAATCTTTGGAACCATTGACCACTGTGTAATGAAGTTGAGCAGACACATGCACACGTTCATGTAGCAATAAATTTGAATTGGATTAAGTTGATCGATACGACCTTCTTTGTAATCTTGCCACATTCGACCAACATAGAATACGCCAAAGACCGTCGAAATGGCTAAACAATAAATGGCCAGCAACTTGTCAAAAACAAACTTCTTCCGTTTGAAGCTAAAGCGACAAGGATATACTCCGTATATGATGTTTTGCACTACGGCAACTACAACACCAACTAGCACCACTCTACTGGTCAGCGTCAAGGAGCTAAACACTCGTGGCTGGTGCCACAATAACTTTATGCGACTTCCTGTTGCTTTAACGTATTGCATGATACTAAAATGGATATGGTTTGATTTAATTGCGCTTTAATTAGTAAGCGTCCTTATCAGCAGCAAAATGACACGCATCCCGTTAGCTGATTTTTATGAGTAACGGAATAATTAAGTGTGTTTTCAACCGTTTAGACTGCTAGATACCCAGCAATTATTTTATTGATTATATTGTCTAATAGTTGCTTTGGATCAACATTAAAGCGATCAGTTGTTAGTCAATACAGGTTCCAGTAAATCAATTGCAGTCACTTCTATAATATCTTCTTTGGCAGGAGCTGACCCACTTTCTGGCTGTGCAGTGTTTTTACTTTCGGACTTATTGTCATAAGGATTGCACACCATAGGTTCGATGAGATTAACCGATGGTGTAGCTACAATTTGTTGCACAGCCTGTTCCATGCTTTTATTTTCTTTCAATTCGTTTGCAATGCAATCCACGGGCTCTTCTTGAACCTTTGGCAATGCTTCCTGACTGACTGGCACCACATTCTCTTCGTTCGTGGTAATTTTCCGGTTACTATCGACGCCCTGATCGAAATATTTGCAAGGGCATACATTTGGAGCCGGAGCCGGCCACAATTCGTCAATTTGGTCGAGTATGCCCATCTTTCTGCAATGTAGCTCCCCTCTGATATTATTTGATTTAAAAATAGAGCGACAACTACGCCGTTTCGATGTGCCCGCAGCCCCCGTACCCTATGTATCATAAATGAAGTTTCGCCAAACATAAAAATCAAGAATAAACTTACGTTGAATGAAAACTGAAACATCTCTAATTAAAAAAAAAAAATGAAACAGATTTTTATTTTTCTTATATTTTTGGAGCACAGCGCTTAGTTTAATTCCGACAACTAAACTTCTAGGCTGAAGAATAATGAGTGTCATAAAGAAAAAGTGTGAAACGTCAAAGCCTTCTTGTCAACCTTTCAAAGTTTCGATTACATAAGATTGGGAACAATCGAAAAGCAAAAAGACCAGCAATATGACATAACCTGCATTCAATGACACAGAACATTTTTTATATTCACCCTTTCCCAGTCAAGAAAATGATTGACACAGCTAGTATTATAAAACCTTTATTTATGTTATATTATTTTATAGAGTTTTGTACTCCAATTTGCCTTCTAGTTTTTTGTTGTCCGCCGTTTTGCGCACTGCCTTCATGAAATCTTCCTGAATGACATATTCGCGCTCCTCGCGCAATGCAAAGAGACCCGCTTCGGTGCAAACGTTGCGGAGATCGGCTCCATTGAATAGGTCCGAAAGCTTGACAACAGCCTCGTAGTCGATTTCGCCACGTTTTGAGAGGGGTGCAGCATGAATCTTCAGTATATCGAGGCGAGCAACCTCATTGGGCAGCGGTATTTCTAGCTTACGATCCAAGCGGCCCGGACGCAACAAGGCCGGATCTAGCACATCTGGACGATTGGTTGCCATTATGATCTTAACCTGCCCTAGTGCATCGAAGCCATCCATCTGATTGAGCAGCTCCATGAGTGTGCGCTGAATTTCACGATCCGAAGATGTGCCCTCCGAGAAGCGACGACCACCAATCGCATCGATCTCGTCCATAAAAATGATGCACGGCTGATGGTCGCGTGCGTAGTTGAACATCTCTCGTATAAGACGAGCACTTTCCCCAATATACTTGTCCACAATGGCCGAGGAGACGACCTTTAGGAAATTTGCATCCAGCTGGGAGGCAATAGCGCGTGCGAGCAGTGTCTTTCCAGTGCCTGGAGGACCATACAGCAGACAGCCTTTGGGTGGATTGATGCCCACGCGTACAAAGAGATCGGGATTCAGCAATGGCAACTCAACCACTTCGCGCAGCTGGCGAATCTGCTCGCTGAGACCTCCTATGGCCGTGTAGTCGATGTTGCCGGGATCCTCATGCGACATATTGTACACCTGGGGATCCACCTCACGCGGCAAGTAGCGCATAATCGTCAGCGTTGTTATGTCTAAGGCGACACGTGTGCCGGGCTTCAATTTCTCCTTGTTCAACTGCCGACGGCAGCCGACGACATAGCGCGGTCCATGAGCCGACTTGACTATATAGTTGTCTGGCGTAAGCTGAGTGAGCACCTCACCAAGCATTTGGCCAACGCTCTGCAGCGCCTTTAGATCATCCTCTGACTTCTCATATGCCGATTGCTGAGCCTTGTGCTTGTCACGCAGTGCCTTCAAACGCGACTCCATTTCGCGGTGCTCCAAAAGTTTGGTGCGATAGTTTTTTAAAGCAGTTTGGCGCTCATCAATAATTGGAGCAGTTGGAGCAGTTGGAGGAGTTTCAGTGGTCATTTCGACGTCTTTTCGATTTTAAATTTGTAATACCAATTTCGTGCGCACAATTTGTGTTTTTCAAGCACAGCGCTAAAACTGCAAATCACTTTTAACGAATTGAACGTTAAACACAAATGAAGGGCTGCCAACTAGCTCAAAAACAAAAACTGTAGTAAAAATATGTATTAAAAAATACCCTTTTATTTTAGGTATTTTAAGTCACTGAGATATAGCAAATTAAATGAACAACATCATATATGTACATGCAACTTACTTGATCAAGATAAAATAAACATACTTAATTTTACTTGAATATACTTTCAAGATTATTAGCTCAGTTGGCTAATGTTATATACTATACGTAACCTTTTAAGTAGTAACACACGATAGTTTTTACAGCATATGCTAAAGCTCAAAATATTATAGCTGAGACAAATGTATCCACTGAAATCAGTAGTTTTCCAGCAACTTGTATTCCATCTAATAACAATATTGCAAGAAAAGCTTACATCACTTTAACATGAACAATTCCAATTCCCTGTCTTTATGTACTGTTCTTTATGTGTTATAACATACTGTTAAGTAACATTCCACCTGGTTGATTGGCCGAATTTTTTAGTCCACACAAAACGCGTCGCAGATGAATATTAAATCCGCAAAATCAAATAAAACTTGCCCTGCCGTGCTCGTGCTGCAGAGAAAAATGTTTAATAATGTGTAGTGAAACGATTAATATAACCATAATGTATACAGATGTTTGGGCAATTGCGCGACTCCTCAGTGCAATTGGCTGCTGGGAGAGCGAATGTGTAGACATGAAATAAAAGCAACAAAAAAGAAAAAAAAATATTTTACAACGAACTGCGAAAAGCAGCAGCAGAAGCAGAAACAGCGCAACCAGAGGCAACGTCAGCTTCGTTGGTTGTGGTCGGTCGAATGAATTGTTGCTTGCTTGTTGTTCGTTGCTATTAATTTCTCCGGGGTGCTCCGCTGGACAAAGTGCGAAAAGAAAGTGTGTATGTATGTGCATGTTTGTGTGTGTGATTAAGCAAATATGTGCGGATTTATTTATGTTGTTTGGCAACGAAATCAAACGAGTTAGTTTAAGAATATTTGTGTGCAAATATTAAAATAAAAAACGGAAAAGTTCAAAAATGTTTACCAAGAAATCGCATGCAGATGTTAAAAAGTCGACGGCCAAGCTGCAAGATTGCAAAAAGGATTCGGCCTCCCGCCTCCGACACTTGCGCACCATATTAGGTAATGTACATACATATAACGCCTCTACTCAATGTTAATTAACTAAAAAAAACTTTATGCAAACACAAGAAAACTGGTTGCATACATACAAATTTGTATTATTGTTGTTGTTTTGATTTTTGTGTTTGGCTAGTAAGTGGGCGTTATGATGTGAATGTTACCATTTAAATTAACCAATTTTGTTGGCTCACAAATGCTGGTTATTAGACGTTTAGTTATGGCCAACAATGCTTTGTTGTTATTTCCTGCTGAAGCACAGCCAAACGCACACACAAACACAACCCATAGCTGCTTACATTTGTATGTATGTATGTATATTTAAATACAACAAAGCTCAAGCGGATGCATGTCTTCTATTTCTAATTCTTTAGCTTCTTCTTCTATAATAACTCTGTTAACTCAATACGGCTAATCACTTAACTAAAAAAAAAAAACAACAACAACAACAACAACATGCATGTATGTACTCTAAAGCAAAAACTCAACAAATGGCATACACAATAATTTATGCAAAAAGTAGACAGACATAGTACACACATGCAAGAACATACAGCGCGCAATGTGTGAAAAAACGTCAAATGATAAAACGCGGCAGAAAAATTAATACGGAGCTTACCAACTGACGGGGCAACTGTTGACTGAGTGCTGAGTGGCAACATTGCGCTGCTACAATTTCAACACCGGCCAAATATGTACATCCATTCACATTGTACATACATATAACTGTACACATTGTTATATATGTATTTATGTACGTACTTTGTCGTAGTAGTTATGCGGGCGGGGGGAGCTGTGTAACTTTCTTTTTGTGTCATTGAACGGGGCTATTTCTGTAAACCACCCAACAGGTGCTGCGCACACGCTCAATTCCATTGTTGTTATTGTTATTGTTACTTGTATAAAGTACACGCAGTTTGTTTTCCACACACAAACACACATATATACACTATATCTGTTCATTATTTGTACAAACATTTCCATTTTTATGTTGTTGTTCTCTTTTTGTTTCTCCCAATTGTTTGTAACTTTATCAACATCAGCGTTGCGTTTTTTTTTTTCTGCGTTCGGCCTTCTATGAAACCAGTTTTAAAGGTTTCTTGGCCTACTCTTTTCTCGCAACGTTTAGCTTTCTTCTGTTTTGCAGCGTTTCGCTGATGACAGCAATGCCGGCAGCTGCCCCCCCTAGTCCGCCCTTTACTCATTGTACCGCTCTTGCACTGATTCATTCAAAATTGTTTTTTTCAACGCATATCCTCGATCTGCGGTTTTTTTTATTTGCCCATTCGTCATATACTTTTTGTTCAAAATCGGAACTATGGAAATCTAAGGGCTATGATGACTTTAGTGTTATCGGGTTACAGTGATTGCTCCTTAGCTTGATCTTTCTGAAACTATTCTAAATTAACAAAGCGTTCTGCATTTTCGAGCGATCACTGTACTGTGCATATGCTGGCTCTTTGTTTATTGGTTAATCAATGATTGTGTTACGTCACTACTCAACATTTATTGCCCAAACAGAAAGCAGGGGCCAACCATATCAGATGTTCTTAAAATTAGATTACTGCGATTTATGAACAAAACAAATACTAAAACTGACACACTTAAATTAAATCTTAATTTTCATCTCTTTGCAGATAATGTGGATTATGAGGAGTCAAAGTCGCTATTCGAGACGAATTACAGTCATGTCTACTTTATACTCTATGACACCTTTATTCAGGCCGAGGCCAATCTTAAGCAAAAAGGTAATTAAATAATTAACACACTAATACTTATAATTATTTTTTTTAAGTTTTGAATTCTTTATATAGTTTTTTGGCCAATCTTTTATCTACCTACTAAGAAAGCAAAATGCGCTCAAATTTATGATTGCCTCTTGTTTTTGTCTATTTTTTTATGTGCACAAAAATTTTATTTTTTAATACTGAGTTTATAATGTTTTGGTCCCACTAAGTTATGCACAGATAGCTGAATAGTAAAATGAATTACAAGTTTCTATAATTATGATTAATTAAAAATACTCTAAATTCAATTCCTTCTATTCCTTTTGCCCTTTCTCTTTTGTATACCCTAACCGGCAGAACTTCCGTTTCACATTGGTAAGTTAGCGTACGAATGAATGACCAATTGAGTAATCAATCCATCATATCTCGACTTTGATTTGGTCTTTCAAATTTCCCATAAATACATGGATATTTCTACAACACATTTCTGTACTTCTTTTATATGCATGCCTTTTCCTCACAGCGTTCATATCCAGCCTTATTGAATTTGCGAACTGCCTTGGTTCCTTATTTTATTCTATTCTATTCTATTCCTTTTGCTTTTTGAAAAAACTTAACTGGAAGAACGCCTATCAACCTCCCTATTCGCATTAACTCTTTTTGTTTTCTATTGCCATTTAACAAGACTTTATAACAACACTTTCAGAAGGGGCGAAAAAAGTGATTAACTTGCATTCTTATAAAAATCGAAGTTAGTTATTTTCAAGCTATGTTTAAAGGGAAATTGCATTCCCCCATATTCCTTAAGTCCATTAATTAACTAAAAACTGTTGATTGGAACAAAACTTCTAAAACAACTCATTTTATCGACTTCTCGTTTGCATTTTGTGCTCGTCCCGTCATTGACATTTGCTTGCTTTGAGGACTCTTTTTTTGCCTGTGTCCACTTATTAAAAGTTTATTTATTGACAAGGAAATAACTTTTCTAATATATAAATTTTCATTTGAACATTAGTGCACAAGGCGCATCGTGAGGAACTGGATGGCTCGCTATGGCTGCTGGAGAAGATATTGTGCTTGTTGCCGGAGCTATTGGCTCGTCGCTGGCAATGCCACTCGCTCAGTCGCATTATGGCCAAACTCCTGCATTTAGGAAACTCACCCAAACTGCGGCGAGAAGGCGTCAAGTAAGTACAAAATAATCACTTAGTATCTATACCAAACTGATCTTAACAATATGCCAATATTACAGATACTTTCTGCTGTGGTATCAAACACTTGGCGACAATGCGCCTGGCTATGTGCATGCCATGTATACGGATTTGATACCTGGACTGATCGTGCCACAGAAGGGTATTGTGGGTCCGGATACGGAATTTAGTGCAACGGATTTTCTCTCACACCCAAATATGAAGGCTGATGGTGGCATGGCCTCCGTTTTCCATGACAATGCCTTTTCGCATCCCGTGCAGAGCTCCGAGGTGGTTGCCCTGTTGCCACCCTCATCCAGCGAGAAGTCAGCGCCGCCAGATCCACGTGATGGTCTTGAAGTGCTTCTGAATAGCATGGTGCAAACAGCGGCTTGTCTGCGCTGGCGCGACAATCGTGCCCAGAAGGATCATCGAACGTTTGCGTTTTTGCTGCAGCGCTTCAAGGATGTGTTTCTGCCTGTCTTCTCGCCTAGCTTCGATGCAAGCACCTCAATTTATAGTCCACGTTTAGAAATGCCTGTCATGCGTTCAATACACAAGAAGGAGGAGGTAATGGCTTCTTGTGTGGTGGTGCTCATCAATTGGGTGTCGCGATTCACACACGAACGTCTGTTGAGCCATCGCTTTGATTGCGCACTGCACATCGAAGGTGTGGATCATGCTCGACTCCTTGCTTACCAGCAGGGACTCATTGTGAGGGATGTGTTCTATGTGAGTCGTGAGAACATTAACTTTGTGCACGAAGTGTATCGTCAAGCGTTCCTGCTCAACTTTACATCCAAGGCACAGATTGAGGCTATACGCACGGCCATTGCAGTTTATCGAGATTGGATGACGGGCAGCACACCGCCTCCCTTTCTACTCGAGCCAAACGATGAACAATCATCGACGTTGAGCGCATCAAATGCGGGTGGTACACCGCGTAGCCAACGTCTGCGGACACCCTCCTATGTGGGCGCAATGCAAGGCAGCAAGGAGCAGCAGCAGGTGGTCCGAGCAGGCATGCAGAATGTTCTGCAAGTTTTCGTTACCAATGCGGCGAATGTGTTCCTCGTGAACACCGCAAATCTCAACATATGTTTTCCCACACGCTCGCGAGATTATCGCTCGACGCCGTTGCAGGAGCAGACAGAGATTTGCAAGAAGGTGCTAAATGTCTACCGCACCATGGTCATGAACACACGCATGGAGTCACGCACCTGGGAACAGCTGCTTCTTGTCCTGCTGCAAGTAACGTCCGTTGTGCTGCATCAAAATCCACCGCCTAGTGGCGCAAAAAGCGCCAATCTGGGCTTCATACTCGGCTCAGCCATCTTTCAAACGCTTATCGTCACCTGGATACGTGCGCACACCAATGTTCCCGTCAATGTGGTGTTGTGGGAAAAGTTTCTGATTGTGCTGCAATCGCTGACGCATCGCGAGGAGCTCATCGTCGAGTGGAACAAAACGATACAGACGTTGACACGCGTCTTCTCACGCTATACCTACGGCATTAACCTGTTGGATTTGCCGCTGGATCGGGTAGCCGAGAGTCGTGGCAAGCGGCGACGCATTGGCAGCGTCTGGCAGGGATCGGGTGGTGTTGGAGCTAATGCCAGTGTTGGCAACAACAGTGTTCAGCGTGAAAGCATTGCCGAATCCAATAGCAGTCGTTCTGATGAGAACTCCCATTCGGTTGGCAGCAATAGCCAGGCGCCGCTTTTACAAACCACAAATCGCACACATCACCAGCACTCACAATCCCATGGCGGTGGCATTGGACACAGTTCGCGTCCCGTGCCACTTACCCCGATGCTGAGTCGCAGTTATAGCGAAGGCAGCTTGGCTTCAGCGGCAAGGAATTCGCGTATGCGTCGGAGACGTGCTGCACCACCCAAACCGGATGCGGCTACAATCACCATAGGCCTGTCGAGCAATGCAACCACACAGGATTTGAGACGAGCCATGTCATTGGATTCACTAGCGCCCATAAGAAAAAACCGGCGACGTCGGGGATCACAGCAAACCGTGGACGATGTGGATGGTTATCAGGATGCTGATGCTGATCATGTAGAGGACAATGAGAGTGCGGGCGGTGGTTCTCGTAGTCCATCTCCTACGGCTAGCAGTGGCATTGAGGGTGGCTCCATCAAGGATGCTCAGCTGCATATTGATGTGCTCGCAGCCGACTCGGGCAGCCTGGAGGATGGCAATTCCGGCAGCTTTGGCGCCGGCAGCTTTGGTTCGGAGCGTCGTTCGATAATGCTGGGAGGCACTGCGACCGGTTGGCTGCCCGACTCCACATCGATCATGTGGAAACGCATGCTGGGCGCCTTGGGCGATGTGAATCGCATACCCAAATCAGAGCTGCATGCTCAAGTGTTCAAGCATCTGCTAGAGATGACCCAGAATTTGATCAAGATAAAGCAAAATCAGGGCATCTCGACAGATAACCAAAGCACACCGCCTCCACCCACTCTGGTACCACCCATTGGCGTTGTGGCGCCCTGGTGCTATGGTGCCCTTACCCTGGATCGTTCTTTCAAAAAGGGTAAGCTATGGGCGCTGCAATTGCTCTGCGCTTTGGCGCTGCATGGTGCTATCAATATGCAACAGCTGCCATTGTTTTATCATGCACTGCATCAGCTGTTCACTGGCGAGGATCGGGATCTCATCTATGCAATCATGAAGCATTTGGAGGGACCACGACTACTGAGTCTGCTGTTGCCGGGACACACGCTGCTCCTGCTGGATCTGGTGCATGCGAGCGCCATTCTTCTTACATCGCTGGAGGTAACACGCAGCACTCCACGTGCCGAGGTGGCCGCCCTGTTGGGCTCCCTGCTCTCCTATCCTGCCACCCTGTTGCCTCGTCCTGTGTTGCAGCCAACGGCACAGCAATTTGAGCTCATGGAGTGCCCCGATCTGCAGGATCACATACTCAACATTATGCTGCGCTGCGCTCGAAGAGAACCCTCTGCCAAGGCGCGCTGCATTGCTATCTGCCAGCTGGGTCAGTGGCTTTTGCTGCGTCTATCGCAGCCTAGCAGCAAGAGTGCGGCGGGACAGCGTGGCCAGTTCCAGCAATCAGTGCCGCATCCCAAGGATGTGCTGCTGCCCAAGGATTCGACGACTGGCAATTGCTTTCATCAGCGCATCCGTGAGGTGCTCCAAGTGCTGCTCCAGGCGCTGCAATTCAAACATCACACCATCGCCGTCATCGCGGTCGATGCTCTTAAGTTGTGTGCGGAACGTGGGCGCCAATTAGCAACCATTGAGCGTGTGCCTCAGCTTATAATCACTGCACTGTGCAAGGCCCTGGAGATACAGAATGTATCGAAGCCCAAGGATGCAGATAAAGTGGTGCTAACATCGCTGATGCTATGTCTTGGCGAGTTTTGTATGGCCATTCCGGCTAGTCTGATGCTGGCGCCGTACAATGATCAAGGTGATACACTAATCCTTCAAGTTCTGCGCGTCCTGCTGCAGGTTGCTTCGGGTGCACCGCGTCATGAACGCGTCAAACTCACGGCGGATGATGACTTTGATATGCACATTGCCAGCGATGATCTGCAGGGCGATGGACGACTGCCGGAGGCGAGCTACCAAACGTCGGAGACGATTCAGGCATGCATTACGGCTATACGGCTGTGTGCCCGAGCCGTGGCCATGCATTTGGTGACCCATCTGGGTCACTTTCCCATGGGCATTGGTGCTTCACGTCTTAGCTCCATGGTGGAGGAGCAGGATGACATCCATAGTGTCCAGGGCAGTATCGGTGGCAGTCAGCTGGAGCGACGTGACTCCATGGAGTTACCCTCGGTGGTCAATGCACAGAATCTTCAACTGTTTATGCTTAACACCGGTCTGGTGGCCAGTTTTATAGAGTTGCCCACACTAAAGCTGCCCGGAGGTGGTATTACTGCTGGCTTGGTGACTGCCGAGAAGCAGGTGCGTGTCCTTATGCGTGATCTCAATGGCAAGGCCTGCTGGGACGCCTCCATACTCTACTCGGAGCCGCGCAAATGTGAACCGTTGGCAGTACCGCCATCACATGCTCCGTATAGCTCGGAGCGGTATGATGGTCCTGCCAGGCATACAAAGGTGTGTCAACCCATGGACTCAATCATTGTAAAGGAGGTACAGCTGCCGCGGCACACATTGAGGCATCGGCCGCTAGGCGTGCTGCCGCTGGCCAATGATATTGCCCCAGATCTAGACCAGTTGGATGATATGCTCTCGTACATTGGCTACACCAGTCCGGAATGTGTGCCACCGTGCATCTCTGAGCTGAATGCCCCCTGTGCCAGTCCATTGAGCTGTGCCCAGGAGGCGCAAGCCATCTCCGTCATACTCAATCAGCGTCTGCTCGAGCAGGAGTTTGTGGCGCAAACGGCACAGCAGCTGCCATTGGCGAATAGTTTGAGGCACGCCGGCTCCAGTTCCTCCTTGCTGCAACAGCCGGATCAACGATCACTGCACAGCGCCTCCGTTTCCTTTGATTCATTCACTGGTGCTGGCAGTTTGCAAGGACGTGTCGAGACACCTTTCCAATACTGTCGCCTGCTCTTCGCCCATCTGGGTCTGGCCGGTTGGGAGCGACGTTCACGCACTCATCTGTTGCAGCGCAGCGAGAAACTGTTGCGGGAGTTGCGCAATGTGGATTTACAAAAGTGTAGGGAAACACACAAAATGGCTGTTATCTATGTGGCTGCAGGGCAGGAGGATAAGTCGAGCATTTTAAGGAATACCAATGGCAGCAGCATGTACGAAATGTTTGTTTCAGCGCTCGGCTGGGAAATCGAGCTGGAGACGCACAATGGTTTTCTGGGTGGATTGCCACGCCAAGGCTGTGGTGCAACTGCACCTTATTATGCAACACCCTTTCTAGAGGTTGTCTACCATGTGGCGACACGCATGCCTTCGGATTCCTCAGAGGCCATGCTGCTGAAGACGCGTCATCTGGGCAACGATGAGGTGCACATTGTGTGGAGCGAACATAATCGCGACTACAGACGCGACATTCTGCCAACAGAGTTTTGTGATGTGCTCATCGTTGTCTATCCTTTGAGAAATGGACTGTTTCGTGTGACGGTTAATCGAAAGCCGGAGGTGCCTTGGTTTGGGCCGCTTGCCAACGAAAGTGTCGTCAGTGGCGCCTGCCTGGCAACCCTAATACGCGCCACGGCCATCAACGCAAGTCGCACCAAACGCGCTGCCCTGCCGCTCTATCAGCAATTGTAAGTTTTTCCATTTGCAAAACAATGCAATATAAGAAATAATATTAATTTTTCTCTTACAGCTATGAGGAGCGGAATCGTTCGCTGGACAGTGTGTCGTCACGCTACAAAGAGAGCACAACTTTTGAGGACTTTGCCAGTCGCATTTACAATCCAATGCCGCTGTCCACTTTAAGCACGTTGCGGGAGTCGAATGCCAGCAGTTCAGGAGCGCCTCTAGCTGCTGCTTTAATCGATCACAATCGCGCCTCTGTCAAAGGTAACGCGTCGAGTACTTTAACTAATCTGATTCTTGTATAAACACAAATATTTGCTTGTAGGTTGGGTGCAGGCATCCATTGATGCGACACCAGCGCTTGGCATTGCGCCATCCGCTTCGGCTGGCTCAACGGCGGCCATGGAGGCGAATACGAACAGCAGTAGCATGACATCGGCATCGCCACGTGGACCACGCAAGCTTGGTGCACCCTTTAAGAGTGTGACCAAGAAGCATTCACTGCAACACATTGTTGTTGGCGGCAGTTCGGGTGGCGGCGGTGCTGGTGATACACCACCCGAGAGTCCCACTATGCCGCTGCGACGCATCAAATAGTTTTATTTCTCGCACTGGCTACTACCTACTATTACCCTGTTACTTAAACTCATTCCCCAGAGCCAGGCGGCTACCTCGATACAATAGCCAACAAGCAATGTGGAGATCTAATGAAAATTAATAGTATTGCAAAACACGTTTCCTGTTATAGTTATTATTATTATTTTTTTTTATATTTTTTTGTAATTTATTTCACAATCGATGCTAATTTAGACTAACCAACAACTTTTCACTGTATTTAACTATTTATTTACCACAATTCCACAATAATCAAATGAGAGTTGCGTATTTATAGATATACTTTATTAATAATAAGTTATGTTCGATTTAAATTCAAATGCGATTCCATGTTACTTACGTCCACTAATTTATCTAATCTAATTAATCACATTTAAATTAATTCTATTTTTTCTTTTAAGCTTTAACAATGTGAGTCTATAATTTAAGAATTGAGTTTTTAAATTTATAAAGATTCAACTCGCATAATTTGTTGTAGTTCTGTTAAACATTTAATAACAAATGCTGATTAATCGTGTTTTTTTCGTTTTTAAGGTCCTCAGGGCTTGCCTTGTAGCTTGTTACAATTTCTTTAATTGAATGTTAAAAATACAAATTCATAGAAAATCATTGGTAGGTGTGTTGTGCACAAAGCAAACAAAATCAAAATTTATTTATACATTTTTTACAATTTTGAAATCAAAATAACATTTTTATCGCAACATTAAGCAAAACATTTACTAATAGTATTATGTAATTGAGCTCTATGTATAGACAATCTAGCTATAAGTAAAAAAAACATTATGTAAGATTCGTTGGTAAATCCTTCAATCTACTTATTTACCAAAATGGTTCAAACAATCGGGTTTTAATTATATGTAATTAACAAAAGCAACAACAACAGCAGGAACAAATTGTTAAATGCGAGCACTTCCTTTTTGTATTGTTCAGCGCATAATTTCAACAAATTAATCAATTTTATATATATACAAATATGTATACAAATACGTTAATTTTATATTTATTTATATAACGGGTCAAGTAAAAGAAAAACAAAATGGTTAATTGCAATGCGTTTTTGTTGCACTGATGTTTTAGGAAATTTGTACTCTTATTAACACCATTAATATATATTTAGCAATTACCTATGTGTATAAGAATTTTTGTACAAAAAAAAAAAAAAATAATAAACATTAAAAAAAAAATTAACCAATTACTGCGAACGACAAACTTTTTGTAACTAACACCAAGTTCTGGCATTATATACAACCTACGATATTTTTACATGATACTTAACTAATTTATTTAAGAAACAAACAGAAAAACAATCGAGTATTTTTCAATAAAATAATAAAATGCAATACAAATACAACAATACAGACCAGGTGTCATATATTTAAGGGCTTGTATTTTCATAGTAATTAACCGTTAACTCACCTGGGCACGCAAACGCATAAGGTTATCCCCCAAACGCACATTTGACATAGTAGTAATTCAGGTGTCCCAGAATAGTGACTGGGTCGGTCATTGCCTTCGATGCGTGCAGTATCTTTCATTAGGGATGAATTGTGGCTAACACACACACACACACGCACACACTTACCCACCCTATAGCCAGCTGCTTTGCCAATAGAATATAATCATAAGCAGTCTCGCTGACTGTATGTCTGGCTGGCATCTATGCTTAGTTTCTTACCACCGGCGGCTAGTGACGCCACCAAATTTGAATATGTCATACATACACACACACACACACACCCCAACACACACTCGCACACACGTAACGTAGTCGTGTAGACGATTGCCGCGCTTCTTGGATAGCGCACAGTTCACGTCGAGCATTCGTTTCGTTTGAACGTAAACTTAAAAGCGTTCGCTTGTTGTAATAGTCAGCTAATAGTTATCGCCTTTGCTGGTTTTAAGTGTTCGGTCTCCTAATTGAGAAACAGTTCAAACAACAAAATAAAAATGCGCAGTCAAGTGCTAAGTTTTTGCATTGCAATTTTGCTAATTGTTTGCCTCATGTAGAAGGCAAATAAGAAAAAAAAAAAAAAATGGGAAATTATGTCTTGGCAAGCTCTACTCCTATATCTAAGGTCGCCGTGGACAGAGAATGACAGCAAATACGTTGAGGCGAACGCCTCAAAGGATACGCCAAATTGGCGAAAGTTTACAGATGCTGACCAAGGAGTCGCATCGCGAAGTCTTGCGCTGTGAATGTAAGTAACTTTCAATTAAATTGGAAAACAAAATAATAGCTTAAAGTCAAGGCAAGAGTATTTGAACATTTAACCTAAGAAATAAAAAAAATTTTAGGTTTATTGTAAAAGGATTCTAAAGAAAAATTCTTCTCAAAAATTCTTAACTAAATTCATTTTACTTGTTTAGTTTGCAAAGTTCTCAAAGTGTCTTAACTAAACAAATAATATTTGGTAAAAAATGTAATTTTTACAATTATTTTGTTATTGTTAAGCGTCAATTGATGATTGCGTCAACATTGATTCTGTCCTCCAGCAGAATCGTAAGCCATGATTTATCTAATACTGGTTTTTTTTTAAGCCTATTCTCTGTAAATGAATCTCTATCTTTTGACTTTAACGTTCTAATAAATTTATGAAACGTCGCATTAAAGTCGTTTCCGTGGTGTCGTTGTAACAGCGTAAAACGTCATTGCCAATTTGAGCACACAAAAGCTAAGTTTCCATTTCAACAAATGTCCATGACACAAAACAAAAAAATACATAAATATACATATATGTAAATATAATTGTTTATTTATGTTTTTCTTAAAATGTTTCCATTAGTAAAACGGAAACAAGTGTGTAATGGCTTCTGCTAAGATTAAAGACATAATATTCATTCACAAGCTAAAAGCATTTGCTGTATTTTTAAATTCAACAGTATTTATTTTTTTGCGTTTTCCAACATATTTAAAGGCATAAATGCTTGGGAACTAGTTCAACAAATTGCATTTGATTAGATAAAACTCTCAAATTAGCATATTTAAAAAAATAAAAACAGTTTGCAGCTTGAGTGTAAAATTATTGCGGTTTATAGATGGAGTTTGTGTTGAACCAAAAACTAAATGCCTTCCTAACACGCGATTTAAATATAAGCTCCTTTGAAAAAAAGCACACACAAACATTGCGGAGTTTTGCTTGTTAATTAGGCTCACCTTGAGCTCAGAAAGCGGCTTTCGTTTTCAAGGTCAACGCCGATTATTGCGATCCATAATAACAGCAAACGGATGTCAAGAACTAGAATTTAAATCTTGCCGATTTTAAGGAACAGAATTCTTAAACAGAACGGAAGCAAAAGTATATGTAAAGAAAACATATCTAAACATTTTGCGCATTTATATGAGATTAATTAAACATATTAACATATATGTACATAGAACGTAAATTAGGCTACCTACAACAACAAACGAACACAATATTATGCTGTCGAAAAACAAGCAGAAGACAAACAATAACAACAATTAGTTTCTCTCATTTTTGTTGGCCCATTGCATGAGAGAAAATAACAAACAACAATAGCACAACAAAATCGAGGCAAAAAAGCGAAACGAATACTTGAATAACCAGTTGCAAATGTTGAGAAAATCAAAACAAAACGCAAAAAGTTCTCTCACGCTAGCGCTGCTCTTTTTCTCTCTCTCGCTCTCTTGCTATCTTTATTGTTACGCATTGTTGCTTTTTTGCTGCCTCTGGACAAATATATGTTTGGCCAGCGAATTCAAATGCTGCTCGCCGCCTTAGTGTCTGAGCAACTGCGTCGAGCTGCGGTTCGGTTCTGTTCAGTTCGGTTCGGTTTGATAACGGTGCGTGTAATTTGTAGATTCGACAATCGGTTTTGGTTTCGGTTTGTTTTTTCAACGCTTGAACGCGTTTATGCAAATGGAATGATACCAACAATAGTTTAAATGACATAAATATTCAATGAATCTGCCTTTTTTAGGGTGCTTGACCCTGAACCCTGTGACTGCATTCAACACTTGATTGTGTGTGCTACCCAAAGTTCTTATAATATGCCCCTAAAACAAGACAAGTAATAATTTACTTACAAAATGTGACGTATACGTAATATGGAAAATAAATCAAAATAGAAAATTAACCAAATATGTATATAAAATTTGTCTAATTTTTTTGGTCTACTGATATTTATTGCAGTCAAATATTTTTCGTTTTGGCATCGAACAATTGAATATAAAACCGAACAAATAAAGGTTTTGACTATAGAAATTTTAATTGTTAATATTTATAGCTATTCGTATTGAATGCTATGCACTGCTGATTAGCTGGCAATAAAAAAACTGCATACTGCAAACACATATGCCAAAACTATTGAAAATACCTAGAAATTTGCAATTTCCTTAAAATAAAAAAAAATTCGACACATATGAATAAAGTGAAAATGTAAATAATTCAACATTAAAAGAAAGTACGGGTACGATAAAGTGTGCTAAAAATAAATGAAAATTCGCTAGAAGTTGCTATTATTTTATCGTCGCGAATCCAAATCCACAAATCCAAGAAACTATCGCAACATAAACCACAAACTTACCACTAACTTAACAAAAAATGCTACAATGGAGTTAATCAGAAAATATAAACAGGGAACGCTTACAACTAGCGATATACGCATATTTAATCGTATGTTTCTATTCTTATTCACACATTTATTTTATAAATATAGTCGCCTTGTTTTATGATGTAGTTCACCTAAATTCATAACAACCTTCGGCCTAGGGTGAACCAAAGTCATTAAAGTAAATAAATTATGTAGGTGAAGTTTACAAAGCTTTTTGAGTTTTATAATTAGAAGCTGCCGCCCATTTAGAGAGCATTTTTGACAGCGCAAATAGTTTTTTTTTTTTTATCAATTATGGCAACATGTTGTCTGTCTGTCAGTCGGTCAACGTTTTGCGGTAAATGCGCCTGCTTTCAATAATGCTATTTCCGTTCAATTTTTGATGAATGTCAATTGCCAAGGACAAGAAACAAAAGAAGACGAGCAACAATAACAAAACAAATTTGGCTGTAAACATTCAATAGATTATATGTACATATAAATAATGACAATTATAACATGCCATAAATACAATTGCCATAAAATGCGTTTGTTACCTTTTAAAGGTGCTAAAATGTCTTAAAGGTTTTAATCATCAAAAAAATAAGTGTTAATTTTTACTGGTTTTCTGATTGCTAATTGGCACATTGCCTACCCGCCACACTTCGTTTATCTGTTGGTCTGACATTTTTGGCTGTTTGTTTGTGTTTGCAGAAATATTAATAAACAATTAACTTGTGCACTTTTATGTACAAGTGCTGTCTGAGAGTGGGCGCAGTTCATAAATGAATGCGCATACGCCATGTGGCTTTTATTCAATTGCATCAACAAACGAGATGAAACAAACAATTTCCGGCATAGATATTGCTTAAATTGAGCTTTGCTTAACTTTTTGACCTGTACTTAATTTAAGGTTTACACTATTTGAATAAATTTACAACAGGAACAGCTTGGGCTATGATTTCATACAGTTATTCTTATAACTCACATCCAAAGCTGGTATATCAAGAATTTTAACTTGCGACTTGTTGTGAATTTTGCTGGTATGAATATCAAGTTTCAATCGTTCGATGCTTTAGAAAATTACGCAATCGGACAAAAGTAACGCTCCCCTGTGCGCCATATTCAGTTACAAAAATCGTCAATTTGAGTGACCAAAAATGGAAGTTGCCAGCAGCGCTACAAACACTCTGGACTAGCATTTATGCTATAGAGGAGCTGGTATTTGAAATATGTAGTCTCTTAGAGGCAGAACAATGGCTCAAATTGACCCTGGGTCTACAAACGCTTTGTGTGTTGCATGATGTCATTATTGTTGTGCCCCGTGCAACGCACCTCATCTAGCATGTTTTTTCATATAAAAAATTGCATTATTTATGCGTTCGTTTGTACATGAACAAATTAATTATTCATTAATCATTTGTATGGAAATTTTTTAATCTGATCATTATATTTTCGATTTTATTAACCCTTGCAAATCATCAAAAATGGCAAAATATAATCTTAAATCTGATCTTTCAACAAAGCATTTATATTTGGACTTTTATGATAAAAAATAATTCAACTTGAATATTTGTTTGTTGACTTTTGCCACAATGCATTTTTTGTTTTTGCTTGTTTTTGGAAAATTCATTAAAATTATTTTCCTCTTGGCTTTTACATTTGGCTGAACTCAGCATGACTGAATTTTTAGCATCAGTTTAATTGAATTTTATTGAACAGCTTCGTCGTTAGACTCGACGTCATCGCCAAATGTTTGTTGCTTGTTGTCTTTGTTGTTGTTGTTAATATTGCGTTCGTGGCTCGTTAACCAAGCCATACAACATCTGCCATGATATCATGCCTCTAATATAAACTCAGTCTAGTTTATTGACTGCGTGTTTTCACAATGCCTTCTTAGTAGCAAATTCACGAATGTGTATACAAAAAAAAAATAATAAAGACGCCAGAACGTCTCCCTCACTGCCAACGTCACAAACAACTCCAACTCTATATATATAATATACATATATACTGTAAATGATGCTGTCAGTGCTGCTGCCCGGCAATGTTTTGTCAAATTTTCAACAATTTATCATGTGTGCTTAAGCTTTAAATATTTTCCATTTTACAATGTATCCAAAATAAACATTGTGTCTTTAAATATCTGTAATACAATCCAAAATATTACATACAACTTTTTATTAGTACGCAGTTTCTTAGTAGGTTTTTTTTTCAAAATGAATGCTTGGCAGTCCATGTAAAACTTTTCGCTTTGATCTAGGCGACGTGATTGTAATAAATAATTACATTTGAGCTTTTTGTAATTTGTATGATATATTTATTAGTGTTTATAATCAAATTTGAATGATTATTATAAATGACACTATTTAAATAGCAGTTATTGAAAACTACTTTATAAACTTTATTTTCCATTTCAATTGCTTTTTTTTTAGATATTGTAATATGTCTAATGGTGCTTGTTGCCATATTCTCTATAATTTGGAACGTTTCACTGCACATGTTGTCTGGGGATTTCTATGATGGTATCATCAGTGCCAAAATAATGTTTAAGGATCGCGATTTTGCCCACATGGACAACAGGAGCAAAGAGATTTTTATGCGGGATCTTCAGAAAGTGGTCCCGTTTTCGTACGAGTCAAAAGAAATTCAGCCATCGCCAGAGACCGACAACCGTAAGTTCCACAACGAACCTTTCAACCATATCACAAATTTAATGATTCATATATTTTTTGTATGATCTAGAAACTAAAAAGCCAAAATTTGAACATATCTATGCTCCACTTACGGCGCCTTACATCTACGAGCAGGCGCCGAATGTGAATGAACCGCTTGCAACCACCACAAATGCACCACCTAAGATTGTGTTCAATGCCGAAGCGGATCGTAAATATTTGGCTAGTCGTGAGTACACAGCAAGCTATTTTTATTTCAATCTTATTGTATAATGAGTTAATTCATTGCAGAGTCGATTGATACACATACCACACGTTGGAGTCTTGGCATTGGTGCACAATTCGTCTACGCCTTTCCTATGATATCCGAGGTGGTTGCCATCATTTGGACAGCAATGTGCATTATCTTCCAAACAGGCAGCAAAAAAACATCGTATGTAGTTTTTGATTAATTTGAGTGTTATGGGTTAATAAACAAAGTTTGATTCTAATTATCATAGGGTACTGCCTAAACCTTGGCGCATTGTTGTGCCCTCCATAGTCATCTTTACGTTGATGAGTTTGGGTAGCGCTGCCTATACGATACTAACAAATGGCTATTTGAAGCGCCTGTGCGGCAATTTGCGTCAGGGTCTTAGTAATCCCTTGGCTATAAGGTAAGTGAATATACATTTTGAGTAATTAATTAGTTGACTTATTATATTTGTTTTTTTTGTTTTAAGCTGTGGTGATGCAATTGCTTTGTTGCGTCCCTTGATACACGAGCATAAAGTGTCGCATGATGCATATTTGGAACTTTTCCGTTTTAGTTATGTCATAAGCATGATCCTGTGGATTCTAGCTCTGGTCGTGATGGTGCTGCGATATGTCTTTGCTGTTGACTTCCAGCTAGTTGATATCGATGAGATGTTCGATCGTCCCATGCAGCCCATTCAGCCAGTTTATACGGAGGTGTTGCAAGCAAGTCCACAACACAAGCAGCCGGGCAGACCCAAATCAGATGACGATTATCAGAGCGCCAAGTCGCGATTCAGTGATGTGGGAATTCCTTTGTTGGAGCTTAAAACCCAGCAGCAGACGCACGTAACAACTGCGGCTTAAATCTCGACTCGTCGCCCCAAAAATCAAGATATCTCAGGTTTATTTTTATATACTTACGATAGATTCAAACAATAGCAATTTGATATATGCCTTTCGAACAATATTCAAATGATATTATCTAAGTTTAAGCTAAGTTAACTCGTGCCTCGTTTTAATTTAATATTTTATGTATAGTATTTAATTGAAAAAAAAAAATTCAATAGTCTAACCACAAAACCAGCTGTTGCTAATAAAATACAAACATACTTCATATATATATATAGAGCAACAAAATGTTTACAATAGTTTCATCGTAATGGTCTTGGTCTCCAGATAGTTGTCCAGACCATCCTTGCCTAGTTCGCGACCAATGCCTGAGTGCTTGTAGCCACCAAATGGTGTCTGGGGCAGGACAGCATCATAGCAATTGATCCAAACGGAGCCAGCATCAACGCTATTGGCAAACTTCATAGCTTTGTTAATGTCATTGGTGATGACACCAGCAGCCAGACCATATTGCACATTATTGGCACGATCAATTATCTCCTCCATGCAGCTGAACTTGAAGATCGACTGTACAGGTCCAAAGATCTAAGAGAAAGATGTTAATGTTAAGGCTGAAACTGCTTAATGGCAATTAATCTTTTGCCTTACCTCCTCCTGTGCAATGCGCATGTCATCCTTGACGTCCGAGAAAACAGTAGGTTCAATGAAGTAACCCACATTGCCAATACGCTTGCCACCCGCCTGAAGCTTGGCACCCTGCTGCTTGCCACTTTCAATGTAGCCCAAGACTTTAGTCATCATTTCCTCATCGATTTGTGGACCCTGCAACACCGATTCCTCAAAGGGATTGCCAACCTTGCGTGCCTTGGCCTTGGCGGCAGCCTTCTCCACAAACTTATCATAGATCTTCTCATGCACATAGGTGCGACTGCCAGCACAGCAGCTCTGGCCATGATTAGAGAACAGAGCCTCATGGGTAGTGTCCACAGCGAAGTCAACTGTAAGTTGGATAAAAAACGCAAACTTGAATAAAAAGAGGTGTAAGAACTAAATTCTTTACTTACTGTCTGCATCCTCAAACACCACAACGGGACTCTTGCCGCCCAGCTCCAGCGAGATGCGTTTTAGATTTGACTTGGCTGCCGCTTCCATTATAATGCGACCAACGTCTACTGAGCCTGTGAATGCCACCTTGGCAATATCGGGATGCTCACTGATAGCAGCGCCAGCCGTGGGACCAAAACCATTGATCACATTGATGACGCCCGCCGGGAAGCCAGCTTCCTTGGCCAATGCGGCCATGTGCAAGGCAGTCAGCGGTGTCTGCTCGGCCGGCTTCATGACAATGGTGCAGCCCACAGCCAAAGCGGGTCCCCACTTCCAGGACAGCATCAACAACGGATAGTTCCAGGGAATAATCTGACCCACAACACCAACAGGTTCCTTGCGTGTCATTGCAATGAAACCACCAGCGGGAATTGTGTCTCCAAAGAACTTATCCGTCCAGCCAGCATAGTACTGCAGCGTCATAATCGAAATGGTCACATCGAACAGTGCCTCCGCATATGGTTTACCATTGTCCTGAGTCTCAATGCTGGCCAAAAAATGCTTATCACGCTCCATCAGCTCACAGAGTCTGCAAAGAAAAAGAATTGCAATATGAGTTCCCAAAACTGTGGAAGTCCTTTAAATTATACTGACTTGTTCATCAGATTGGTACGTTGCAGCGGACTCATTTGACGCCATGTGGAGCCACGATGGAAAGCCTTCTTGGCCGCAGCAACAGCTAGATCTACATCAGCCTAAAGAAGTTCAATGATCATTAAATACTCAAAGGCTATCTGTGTTAGCTTTTATCACCTTACTGGCCTCGGCCACCTGGATGATCTCCTTGCCCGTTGCTGGATTGTGGGTGGCAAAGGTTTTGCCCGAAACGGCGTCAACGAATTCATTGTTGATAAAGAGCTAAAAACAATTAAAAGATAACGAGAGCAATTAATTATAAGACATCCATTTATAAAACGCTTTATGTATGAACAATGATGACTTTTGATTATCTAAACTTCTCATGTTGCTTCTTAACAGTTTAACAATAATTTTCTCATAAGTGCAGACACATTTGTTAAATTCACCGCATTTAGCTTGTGCACAATGCTTGTCAAACTGAAAATGTACCTCGCTGTGTGCGGGTGAACAAATCTCATAATCAGACTTGGTGCTGCTGCTGCACCTGCCCCTCAATTGTCGTTGCTTCAATTGTCGTGCCAATAATTTGTGCCACTTCATAATCGACCTGTGTATGCCCCTGCGGTTAAACTAACTACTACTTTATATGAACTTAACAAATTGTCAATTTTCAGTTGCCTTCTACTTAAAAACACGCAACAGTTTTGATCACGATTTGTATCGACAAGTTTGACAAATAGAACTTTTAAAAAAAAAATGACATTGAGCTCAAAATACCTTAAATTATTTTGAAGCAATTAACTAAAGTAAAGTAAATTGATAAGCCAGAATTTACTCTAAATGCAAGTTAAGCGATATTTGATTTATCAAAAGAAGACAAAAATATGTATTTTATGCAATCTCATTCCTATAATATACAAAAGTTATCTTCTCTTTACACAATCCTATTAATGTCAACACACTCGAACACAACTCATCTCATATTGCATTAGTCTCTTTTATCAAAATAGTCGTTATCAGTGTAAAGTGGGTAGTACATATATTTAAAATATAATTAATATTTTAATATCAATACAAGTTAGAGCGATAATGCAAGAATATATAGCCCCGTTATCAGTTTTCTACATATGTAGATTTGAATGAAATATTGAAACATTAAAAAACAAAAGTGAAATGATCAATAAACAATTTAAGAAGGCTTGTCGATTTCAATCTAAGCTAGATCGTACAGATAACATTAATCTACATAAAGAGGTCAATAAATAATTTTATTTATAGCTATCTGCTGATAAAGCGCCGGATGGGCCAGCAGCAGACATCTAACAAAGTATATAAAATAAATCACCAAAACAAATTTGCGGTCTTAAATTGTCCCACACTAATAAGTATATCTACTATATAGTAGGTAGATTTTTGTACATCAGCATATACTATAATAATAGTAGAACCACGTAAGTTCTTTAAATATGCGAAACAAGAAAACAAGTTTTTTAACTGACCAAAAATATACAAATCCACAGAATCAAATTGTTTGGCAAATTGAAACTCTTAAAAATTGCTATTGCAGTTGACTGGCTTTGAGCTTATCATAACTAGCTTGCACAGTTTTTTGCCAGCTGTAGTTTAGTCAAATAATTAATATTCTGCACACGTTCTTATTCAACAAGTATGTATGAATGTACATAAATAAGTTAGCTGTCAATTTATTTACTTACTTTTGTATACTTGGGCTGCGCGTTGGGGGTTGCCATATTGAATTTAGCGAAGTCCTAACTGACGAACTGAGAACTGCAATCTGCTTGAAGGAGAAACTTACTGTCGAGCGTTCGCACTTAACTGAAGCTGCATTCGTTTTCGCAATACGTTTTATACTCTTGCTGTGTCTTTCTGACTTTGCACATTTGCCTTTGTGCAATCGTTTATCGCCAACTCGCTCTGGTTCAACGCTTCGTTATCTGTTTTTGCCGGCCGGCAACGCAGGCTAACGAAGGAACAAATTTGTAAACTTTCGTGCGCACTTATATATATACCCTATAATGTAAAAACTGTTATACCCTGGAAACTAGAGTTAAGTTAAATACCGTTATTGTGAGTCTTAACGGAGTTTAAATAAAGCTTTTTAATTCTTAACAAAACAAAAACACAAATAAGCCAATGATTAATTTTTTCACACAAACATGTGTGTGAAATAATGCGAGGTAAATATAAGGTCGACAAAATTGTATATTATTTTTTATTGTGCTTTCTCTTTCGTATGGTTTTTCGCCAGTTATTTTAAGCTTGTGCTTTTCAATGAGCTATAATGGGTGTGTGTCTTAGCTAAAAGCTTTTTAGACAATAAGACTCGGATATAATATTGTTATCAAAATAAAGACAATTATTCCATTGAGATTTTAATCAGGTTATTGACTAGTTCAAATGTGAATTGACGTCAAAGTCTTGTGGTACGCATTTGCGGTCTGTCGTCCCTATCAAAACTGCCATTTGGAAAGCTCTCGTAGTTATAGGTACGCTGTACCAGACCATGATCCAGAAATTTCAGTTTGCTTAGCGACTGTGCAATCAAATTGCTGAAAAGGAAATTAAACAATTACTTAAATGAAAGTACTATTCAAAAGTGCATTTGTACCTGTAGTATTTGTAGTCGTATTCTAAGTAGCTGGAAAAGGGCTGCAAATTGAGGCCGTCGGGGCAAATGGGATTACCGTGAAGACTTAAATACTGTAGATTGGGAAAGAGACGTCTGATAAGCGCTATCGTTGCTCTCAGATCGCTGAACTGCAATGTAAGTCAATTAAAATATCTGATAGCGAAGCGCATTCACAATTCAAACAAAATTCACCTCATTTTTATTCAACATTAGCACCTCCAGTTGGGGCAGCGGCGTTTTCAGCGTGCGCAATTGCGATTCGTGTAAGCGATTGCTGTCCAACACTAAATAACGCAGTTGATCGAACTCCTTTAGCCAGGCCAGATCCTTTAAACAGTTGTAACTTAAATCCAAATGCTCAATGCTATCCGCATAGCGTTGCACAATATCTGTGGGCATCGTACGCAGATTCTGTTGCACCAGAATCAGCTATAAGTCGAAGGTAATAACATTTGTTAATGTGGCATGATAAGCTACAACAGGTATTTTACTCGCACCTTTTCGCTATAGCCGTCGTCATCAGCCAACGTATCCATTTTACGTATTTTTGTTCCCTGATATTTATTTTGCCTCGCTGCTTGGGGGATCTTCTCACGTGGAAGTTCAATTGATAACTGTTCGGTTTTGTTTTTACAATTCATGTTGTTGTTGTATTTGTTTTGCTTTGTTTATTTTCTTTGGCTTCTTGTTTGCTCATTGGCAGCACGGGCAAAGCTTTTGCTCTGAACTTGTTCAAGGTGTTGGTGGTAAGTGTAAGAAACGAAGCAACAGCTGTGTTGAGTGATAAGCTGCAAAGCACGACATGTAGATGGCGCTAGCTTGCTAATTGTTGAATTTCACATTAACACGAGAGAGTAGATTAGCCCTGAAAATAACTGATTTTAGTGTGCATCTAATTAGACATTGCAAAAGCAAATTAATTTTAAATTATTTGTAGAAATTAGTACTTATAATTTAAAATATTTTAAAATCAAAAGCCAATCGAAATAAATTAATATATGTTGTTAATAATATGATTTTCCTGTTATGTTTCGATTGCTATAAAAGAAAACCATCAGGGAATTGGCATGTCAACTGGCGGTAAATAATCCGTTTAGAATCCATTAAAACAAATCGAATTAGTGATTACTGTTCAATGCAATTACCGCCGCTGCATTCAACTCAAAGGTATTACGCATACGACAGGTGATTCGACTTTGATTGGAATCAAATGCATTTAAATAGTACAACATGATTTACGGCCCAACTGCATTTAGTGCCTCTTTCAATTGGTGTACCACAATGGCAGCGTGCCACCAGATCTATGTGTGTGTGTGTATTTTTAATTGCCAGTTTGGTCGAGCGAGTCGTGGTTAATACTGCAATGAGATGGACGAGAGCGGCAAAGAGCTATTTTAGCTGGGCAAAAGAGCCAAACAAAAAACAAAAATGAAAACAGGGCGCTGACAAGCAAATTTGTCTATGCTTTGTGTGATTGACTGCAAATGGCAAACCAAATGCTGCTGCTGACTTTTGTTTGTGTGTGTGTGTGTGTTTACTCTTGGCCAAAAGAGGAATGGCAAAAGTAAAAGGGTGGTCAACAGCAGGGGGAGGGGTAAGGAGGCGTGACTGTTAGCGCCAAACTATAGCAGATGACAGTGTAAATAAACAAATTGTGTGTGAGATACAAATTGCGGGTAGCAGCAGCAGCCGCAGCAGCAATATTTAACTAAGCATTTTATTCAATGATACAAGACACACTCACAAATAATACAAAAACTTGGCATTGGGCTACTATGCGATACAAACGTCACTGGATCTAATCGATATGTTAGTGTGTGTGTGTGTGTGTTTGAAGCTAACTGCCTTTTGTTATAGGAGTTAGTAGCTCTTGGTCAGGCGATATTGTTAGCAAGGTTAAAAGGCTATCAACACAAATTGTTGTTACTTCTCGCCTTTTGTTACATTTGTACTTTGATTAGTTTCGGTTGACTTTAATTCGCCCACGCTTTGGTTTTTTTTTTTGTGTATTATGTTTATTTTATTTATTATTGTTATTTATTTAATTGTGCATTTATGACCAACAATTGTTTATCATCATTGTGGGTTTTACTTGGAATTATTGGTTATTCAATGTCCAATGGTTTCTCTTTCTAATTGCTAGCCAGACATTTGAACTATTTTAGCTGGGCCGAGTGCCTTGTTTCAGCGGAGTTTCTTCTTTGATTAAAATTGCAGAAACCTTCTTTAACTAATTAATACGACAATAGAAATACCATAAAAGTATTATACAAAAATCAAAGGAAAAGTTGCAAAAATTTTAATATTCGAATATGTAAAAACCTGTTGCTTTCATCTATTGTATTAATACATTAATATATATAATTTCTTCAAGTGTATGAATACCAATTACCATTTACCAATTACAACACCCGCCCAGATGCCTGCCTTTAATTCTAGAAAATTATTGCTTAAAACGAAAATTCCATTAGGGGTTTTAGGGTTTGAGGTTTTGTTTGGCGAACGCCTTTTAACACACTTTATTCACTGTAATTGAATAGCCATGGATACACTACATGACAACGCAACGTAACTCAAAAAAAAACAACAGCCACCCACCTAAACCACAAACACCTACAACAACAACAACGAGTAAATAAAAAATAAATTACGCGTGCAACTCCAATTTAAATAACTTCCTACTGGTCGTATGCGTTATATAAGATAAGCTAGCCATAGCTGGTTGATAATTGTGTTCGTTTAGCGGAAAATTGGGTGACCTTGCGCATCGCTTGCCTTTTGGTCAGCCCAGTCAGTCAGTCAGACAAACAAACCAGCCGCCCACTGTGCCCAAATCGCCTTGGCGCTTAAACACGCAAAGTATTTTAAAGAAAAGCACAAAATATAAGCAGTTGGATGGTGCTGAACATTAATTAACAAGATAATCGATGGCGACGCTGCACACTGAAACGAAGAGTTTTGAAAACGAGACAAGAAACATGGGAAAGAAGAAAGAAGAAACAGCCGCATATAACAAATAAAACTTATAAAATAATTTTAGGCTTTGTATTTTATGATGAAAATTAAATCTGTTATTAAGTATAATGTTTAGTTTTTAATATGCTTAATTAATTTTTGTAATAATCCACTTAATCCATATCAGTTTTGTGAGCTTATCAACAAAAAAAAAAAAACGTGCTCACAATGCACACAGAGTTAAGAGTATTAAGCAGAGCCATCGTCAAGCAGAGGCAGAAGCAGCAGCCACCTGCTCATAATTATGTTCATTATCTGGCCTAAGCCATTAAGTAATGTATATGTATTTTTGACTTTTGATTTTCCTTTGGCTTTGCATTGGCAACGCGTCGGCTCAAGTTAATGTCGCGATTCAGCAGCTAAGTGTTCCCTCACTTGAGTGCCAGTGGCGGTGGAGGGGTGAAGGCGGCGGCACAAAACTCATTATAAAATTGTCATCATTTTACTGTCAACGTAGGTTCAAGCATTTAAATGTATTTACTTGGCAACTCAGATGGCAAAAGAAAAAATCATTTTTGTGAATTTATAAATAGCTATAAGTACATATTAGCGTATATAGCTGAAGTTGACTTCCCATGCCTTAAGCCAAGTCCTTGATTAAGCAACTTTTTTTTATTAATCTTTTAGCTGAAAGCAGCGAGCTTAAAAGGCATTGACCAAACAATTGAGGCGGCTTGTGGGTTCGCATCGCATCTCAATGACAACGAATTGGGAACTCAGTCAGGCAGCTCCCTCACAGCAGCAACATATGTGGCTTTTGTGGCAATGTCAATAACGTACAAATTTTGGCACTTGAGTGCAACAACAAGTGGCAACAACAGCGTTGCCCTCAACTCCATTCGTCAGAGCATTATTTGCGTCTTCGTCTATTCGCTTAAGCTGTCGTCTGATCGTGGAAATACCCAATAAAAAAAAAATACACATCAAAAAGCGTTCGCGTTCGTGGAACGTTGTTCATTGAATGATCGAAGGGCAAACAAAAATGCCAATGAGTACATCAATAAGTAATAAGTAGACCCAAGACAAAGTCGCCACGTTGGCTGCTGCCACTTGTTGTGGCTACTGCACTGATGACCTGATTTTCAATCAGTTCCCCTGATGTTGCAATCGACGTCTTGTCTGCAGCTGCAGCGCTCTTTTTTTCTTCTGTTTTATGTTGCTTTTTTATTTATGACTCTTGTTACCTTTGCCGCGTCCGACAAACTTTGCTACCAGTGTGTGTGTGCCACAAGTGCACCAATTTCAATGATTCGCGCACATGTCGATGACGTAAACAGACAGACCTGTTGCCAGTTCATCATAAATGTACATATATATATATATATAAATATTTTTTATAGCGGGAACCACTCTGGACAATTTCTCTCGCAACCTGCAATTACGGTTAATAGTTTTTTTGGCCAGCGTGGATGACAAGTGTTTTGAATTCATTTATTTTGGTTTTGGTTTATTTTTTCATTTACCTCAACTCTCTCAACTCAAATCTAAGTATTTCGTGTGTTGCGTTTTGTTTTGGTAGCTTTGCGTATTGTTATTGTTTTTGGTTGTCGTTTTACCAATTGTTATTTGCCTGCAATTATAAAAGATGTGGTTTAATTTGGTTTGATTGTTTCGTAATTGTGCTGTAAGTAGGTGTATAAAGTAAATGTTGCCGTGTTGACAGTTTTGACTATCAGCTGGGCTTACTTGGCGTATGCTCAACGACCTTGTCTAACAAGCAATCTTCTTGCCAAAAGGCTTGTGCCCGATGAAAAAAAAACTAATATTGTCTAGTGTTTTGTTGCAAATTAGTGGCAACAACCAACATCAGTTCAAAAACTAAAGCAGAGCAAAATGTGTAGCTCAACATGAATGAAATTCATTATCAATGGCGAGGAACCCTCCGAACTTCGGTCTCTGCACGTGGGCCAGGGGCCGTTTGTGTTTGGTCCAAAAGTATAATCGTGGGTCACTTTCGTTTTCAAGACAACATTTTCGAGTGCGCTCCAATCGTGAAAATATCACTTGGCACACTCATGCGAAGGTTGATGTATTGTGCGCATCCGTAAGATACAGAGGTAACACTGAGAAAATTTGGTAAAACTTAAGACTTTGTTTAATTTTGTGCTTTTGCTTTGAATAAATACTAAAGAAAATTTTAAGAAATATTTTTTTAATACTTTCGTCAGAATAATACTGTGCTCGTTGTTCTCCAACTTTTAAATTATCTTAGGTTCCTTAAAAATCTTAAAATCCAAAGCCATGGACTTACAATTTTCCACAGTGCATTTGCTTTAAACCATTGTTATGTATCTTTAAAGCGACCTTACGGCTACGGAGGTTGAGGTAGCGCTTCCATGGTGTCGTTGCCACGTCGGTCTGTCTGGCTACCCTGGCAACAACACTTGACGATTGACCCAACAATTGGCAAACAACACTCGATTAGTGGCACATAAATGTATTACCAGTTGCCATTTAGTTTTGTTAACCTGCTCCAATTGCTCACCGATTTTGGCGACATCAAAAGACACGCGTCTCGCATTTTTCACCTCCAACCAATATAAAATAAGGTATTTTTTTTTTTAAATCTCTGCGTTTTTTGATGTTTAATTAAATTCATTTCGGCTCCGGCCATTTGTAATGAGATTTTTTCGGCTTTTATTTTTGTTGCTGTAGCGCTGCTGCTGCGCTCAGCATGTGTTGTTGGGCTTAAGGCTATTGCTTTTGGCTTTTGTTGGCTGCTTCTTCGTCGTCGTTGGCTGTTGCTCTCCCAATCGAATCATATAAATGCTCGATGCCAAGTTCAGTGGGGCATCAGTCGAGATTTGTGCTTTCCCATCGCACCATAACAACCATTTAAAAGTGCCAGGAACTCAACCAACAAGTTAAACGCAGCCCAACAAGGATTACGTGTTATATAATAAACAAATCTTTTACAAAAAAAAAGAGATATACAGAGACTTAAGTGTTTGCCATGCGTGTTTGTTCGCTTTTTGTTGGCTGCGTCGCCTTGCTGGGCGTTGTACAGGCGCGTCCTGAGCCACCATCCCCATACTATGGATTACCACAGCAGCAGAGCCAACGTGCCTTGCCACTGAACGGTGAGTGTGAAGTCAATGAATTTATTAAATGTAGACCAAGTACAGTTAAAGAGTTCACAACTTAAATGACAGTGGAAAAATCAACTTTTGTCTAAATCGTTTGTTATAATGAAGAAGATTGATTCACAGATAAAAGATGTGGAATAAGAAACAAGATAATAAACTTGAACCTTATTCTAAGTTGCGTCAAATTTAATTTCCACTTTTCTACTTTCTTTTAACCATTTTCTAATAGTTCATTCGGCTGCATCACACATCTATCAGTCGCTGCCACAGGAGCAATCGTTTGCCAACTTTGCCGCTCAGCCCGCTGAACCCCAAATGAACTATCTGCCACCTGTTCAGCAGCAAGAACAACGGCAGCAACAGCAGCAGCAACAGCCGCAACAGCAAAGGCAGCAACAGCAGCAACAGATGCCCCAACAGGATGAGCAACATTTGGCAACAGCTGTAGAGCTGAACGCCTATGATGATTCCTATAACATGGCACATCGATTGTCTGGTGCTCAGCATGCCAGTGGCTATAACAATGCACCACAGGAGACCCGAGTGCATAAGCACATCTATGTCCATGTGCCACCCAAGGATTTTGAGGAGGAGGATGCAATAAGACCACGTGTGCATCATGAGTTGGGACCCAAGCAGAAGCACTACAAGATTGTGTTCATCAAGGCACCAGCCGCGCCGGCGTTGCGTGCACCAATTGTGCCACCACAGCCACAGAATGAGGAGAAGACTTTGATCTATGTGCTGCACAAGAAACCCGAGCAGGATCAGGATATTGTGATTCCTTCACCACCACCCACCAAGCCCAGCAAGCCCGAGGTCTACTTCATCAAGTACAAGACCAAGAAGGAGGAGGTGCCAGTCTATGGACCACCACCAGCTGATATGGATCCCCGTCAGGCCACGTCTCAGGATTTTGCACCCATGGCTGATGCTGCCGATGTCCTGCCCACAACCAGCGCACCCGAACTTGAGCAGCCCGCTGCACAGCCCTCATCCATCTATGGTCCACCCACTCCAACTGCCTATACCGGAGAGGAGATGCAGACCACTTTAAGCGCCGCACCCTCCAATCAGTATTTGTCCCCAGCAATGGCATCTGCTGCTCCTTTCAACCTCGAGGATGCCTCGATGGCACCCATCATTGTTGAGGAGGCCGAACAACGTCAGTCCCTTGATGCACCAGCTCCCACATCCGTTCGTGTGCCTTCTGCCAACTATGGACCTCCCGGCCGTTACTTCCTCAAGAAGCTCAAGTAACCGGAGAAGCGCTGCTTTAGCGAATTATTTCAATTACCTTAGTCTAAATGGTGTGCCGCCTTTGCAACGCCCACTCACACGCACACACTCACACACACAGACGCACATCTCGGTTGTTGCTTTGTTCACGAAATTGTTAAAATTGTTTGTTATAAATTGTTGTAGACAATAAAATTCGAATTTACTAAAGATAAAGCTTGGTTGGTTTATTTTGTTTTTTTATATGTTTTTGTTTGCAATTGCATAAAAAAGTTGTGGTATTTAACCTTTAATTAACACGTTCATGAAAGTTAACGACAATTGCTTTAAACTCGACCTTCTCGTGCGTTGAAGCCCAAACACACATCATTTACAGCTCACTTGAGTTAGTAACGTTTTGTTAACTATATATTGTACATGTTACCACGCTTTACCCGCAACAAGATTGAAAACTTTCAATGCAATAATTATGCTTAATGATTAATGTGCAAAAAACTTAATGAGTATTTAAATGTGTACCATATAATTATGAAATTATTGCTTCCCAATTTTTGTGCAATATAAAATCTAAAATATTATTATTTTTTGATAAACATTTTACTAAAGAACATTTTACACAGGAAATATCGGTTGGCATTAATACTTTTGCGCCTAATCATTACCATTTTATAAACAAACAAACAGCACAGCCCTACGAGTCGAAAGCAACAAGAATTTCAAGAAATTCAGTGCTTTTTTACGTTTTCATCCATTTTTTGTATGTTGTGAGCGAAAAACTGAAGTAAATAAAATATGAAATTTGTGACTGATTATTGTTTTCAATTGAAAATAAAAAATGTGTTTTTATGGACATTTAATTAATCTTGTAAATCACTGGAATCATACTACACTGACTAAAACTCAAGCCTGCTTGGCAACATTTGAAGGCACTCAAGCAACATGTTGCTGTGTTTATTTGTTTTTGGCGCCAAAATCCTAGCAACTGCGCAGATTGTATGCGTGTGTGTGTGTGTGTGTTGCGAACAAACATGAGAGACCGAAGGCTGCCAACGAACATCGAATCGTCGGCATTTGCCGTTTTAGAACTTCGTTCGTTTGCCGGCTGATCTGCATTCAGCCATTTGGGGCCGCTTCCGTTGCCGCCAGTCACGGATTTTCGATTCAGTTCGTCTTTTGGGTTTGTGCGCGTCACAACGTCGCGTGGCAGCGATTTGACGGATTCTACTTTTGACGTAATTGTTGTTGTTGAATGCGCTTCTTACAGTTGCAATTGGTGTTCTGAGTTTGATTTGGCGCAATTTATTAACTGTTTATCAAGAAACTGCAATTAACAATGTGCGAACAGACACCGCATCGTATGCGTGTTATATCCCATGTGTGCAATAATTTGTTGTGCGTGTGTGTATGTTTAACAATAAATGCGACAAAAAATAATTGTGCACATCGTAACTGAATGTTGTCGGTTCATTTTAGTTAGCTGTTAGCTTTTAACTACTTTGTTTAGCATTGGCATTGCCGTTAAATGCTAATTTCGTCACCTGGGACTCGGTTCAACTAGCTAGCTTGACTCAAGTGTCCACTAGCGCTGGGTAAGTAACAGTACAAACAGTCCCTATTGCAACACACCCCTCCTCTTACATTGCTCAAGTGCTAATAAACACAACCTCCTGCCTGTTCTTGTTAAGTGTGTTTGGTTTTGTTGTTAGCGCTATCGCCATACAGTTGAGTTGCACTCCTGTTCATTTGGAATCAAAAATTTTACACTTGACCATTGTCCAAAACAATCACGTTTTTAGGTGAAATCTGGCTAGAAAATGAAGCCAATGAAATTTTCGTTGGAAAGTCAACACACGGTTTTCGACCTTTAGCTGTCAGATTTGTTATCAACTTCTAGCAGTTAATATTTGCCACTGTTTCACATTTCAATGTATAGGCAAATAAATGAGAATGTTTCCGGCGGGAACAACTTTAGTTGACCCATGTCACTTAACCACTTAATCAAAAGGTAAAATGTAAAAAATCATTTGAATTAAGTTTGATAAGTTTAGATCTGATATCAAATTTAGATTGTAAAATCATTTACGGAAAATACTCTTAGAAAAGGGACATTAAAATATATTTGTATTTTATGTTTATTTATTTGACTCCTTAAGAAAATGGTTCTTACAAGTTTTATCAAATTCTTCCTTTTTCTTTAATGAACAACAAATATTTGGAATTAAAATTTTCAATCTTGAAACTATTATTGTAGTCAAACAACATTTAAGAAAAAGGCTACTGCTTAAATTTTCTGTTTACTTGTGCAACATTTGACTTAACTCTTTTCAGTATTCAATTCAATCTTATAAACAAATGTATAGTACTAAGTTTATCTTTAAATTTAATATTAACTGAAACTCAACTGCTGGGAGAGTACATTTTTTAGGTAGCCTTTGCTTTGAACATGTATTCAAAAAGATTACTATTTAATCCATTTGGGTTCAAAGAACGGCATAAATCAATCGAGTCATATATTTTGCATCCTTTGCTGGATTATATTTGTCAGCTAAGCAACAACATTGATTTGTAAAAAATCCTAGAAATCCTGCACATAGTATTTGTATACTTTCGATATTGATTGCTTTCTATTGTAGCAAAATATTCAAATCGATAGAGCTCGTTAAGCATCCGGATATAGTTTTGTATTGGCAGCGTTCAATTTAAAGTGATTGTTGCACATGAAGGTGTGGAAATTTGAGTAGACTAATAAAAAATGCTACACAGGAAGCAAATATTACACATACGCAACGTGTTTGTGCTTATATTTTCTTGTATATTGATCCTACTCAATCTTGAAATATTATGTAATGAAATAAGCCCTTATACTGCTTTTATACCTACCCTTGCTTAGTTTGTTGACAGCTGGCAACGAAAAAAACATAGCTAATTATAAATTATTAGTTTCGTGGGGTTTGGGGGGACAAACTATCAAACATAAAAGTGTGCCGTTTTACCAGTTTTGTTGTGCTTTGGGCTTGTTGTTTGTGCTTTTGTTTGGGTCTACTTACACATATGTTCGCTGCAGGTGACCGCATATATTATCAGCACTTAACCGTTGATTCCAGGTGCCTTAAAGCAGCGAAACACTTTTTGGCGCCTAACGACAGGCAATGCCCTTTTGACTTTTGGGCTTTAAACGATTGTCGTTTCAGTTTAAATGGTATTTTGTGCTGGTGCATTTTCTTTTGTTTGCCAGCCAGCCAAACACTTGGTTCGTTCGTTTATGTATCGTTTTTAATGTCAAAGCGTGTCATGAGGGCGTTCATCTGTTTGTCTCCGATTTTACGGCACGGCGCTTCTTGTTTTGTTTTGACGGCACGCAGAAGCAAATAAAAAATATAAAAATACAACATGTTAAAGTTGAGTCTATGTTTGAATTTTATATAAGTCAATAAAACACTCCATCAATGTTGTGCGGCTTCCTGCAATTCTGTTATAAATCTATGGACATCATCATCATCATCATCGTCATCATCATAATTATTGATAATATTTCACAAGCGCTTAAGCGAAGTAATAGCAAATGATGCAGAGCTTCCGCTTTTGGTGGCAACAACAACGTTGCACGTTTGCCTCCAGTAATTGTTCAAGTGGAAGATCGTGACATTTGATTTAAATGCGAATGCGTCGAACAGAAATGCTTTGAATCATACAGTTGAAAAAGTTATTTCAAAATTATTGAATCAATATTAATTTTATATACTTGACTTCACTTTTACTTTAAACAAAAACACTCATATATATGCTGTAATGACTTTAAGTGCTGTTGGATTCAAGACCTATTATTTATTTAACAAACCTTTTCCATAAACTGAGTGGCTTAGCTATAGAAATGCAACAGATAATAATGATAGCATATAACAATTAGCCTTATTACTAGGTTACCAATTTCAGGCATGACAAGCTAAGTACAAATATTCACATTGAAATGTTTGAAATTATTTCTTGCTTAGAGCCACATACGCCTAAAATCCGTAAAACTTTGTTGTAAAAACTAGTAAAAGCTCAAACCAATTTTTGACTCGTTTATTAGAAAAGATTGCGTTATTGTTGGCTCTAGCTTATATATAGTACAACAGCACTTTGACTTTTGTTAGTTCAAGGAGATAGCTGAAGTGACAGCAAATTGAATTCGCTAACATCCACAAACACTGTTGTGCAAAAATAGCTTCAAAATAGTTGATGATAAACCTTGCAAGTGTTTATAAAATGCAATTTCTTCTTGTGCTAACAAATAAACATACTAAAAAGAGTGAAATAGAGTGACCAAAAACTATGTGCTACGTTGTTTGTTTGCATATTTTGATCAGCTTTCAAAATAATCCGAAAAACAATCTGCATGATGCATGCAGTGTGCAGCACGCAGCTTAGCCCTTCTAATGTATTCAACGGAAAGTAAAACGAAAAAACGAACAAAAAATAAAAATGACAAAGCACTTAGTTGCGGCTATAGCCAGCAAAATGATACAAGTTTTGAGCGGTTATATTAAAAAATTCCTTGACAAACTTTACTCTTTGCTTTGCTCCTTATTTTGAGTTTGTTTGGTTTTCCACTGCCAGCGTTAAAGTTTTGTCTCATTTTGTGATTTTTATCTCTGCCCAAATAACTTTTTCTTTTATCTGTCTACACAACATACCTCAGCGTTTGTTTTCCTAGTCTGAGAGCAAAATTCACTAGATATTATGATTAGAAAAACAAAAAATCACAAATAATAATAATCAAATCACTTAATTGGGTAGAAATTGGTGTAAATAAAATAAAACTTAAATTTCCTTGGGCTAATGTTTTTTTTTTAAATGACTTACTTAGCGTTTCAGGCTAAAATAAACATCTGTCGGCTTGCTCTCAAAATTTTATTTGAATGTAACATTTTCACATGCTAAAAAGGCGTACTTACTTATGTTTGAGTAAATGGAGGCCAGCAACGAATGACGCTTACACCTGATCTGCACACTTGACTGGCATTTGCTACCACCACTACTACGTACGCGAAATTATAAATTAATTCAAATAAATATGATACTTTATGCGATTTGAACGAGTCTCAACTTGAGAATGTGTCGTTTCTACGGTGCAAGTCAGCCAGGCGGAAGCATCTTTATGCTTGGAAGGTCCTTTTGAAAAGCATAAGTAGTTGTCATTTTTACTGCAATGGTTTTCATTGAGTTTCAGTCAAGCTGAAAACGTGGGTAAACAAAATTCACAATCGTTTATTTTATTGCGTGACTCTTTGTGTGAGAGAGAGACTTTAGATATATATACCTTCCGTTGAAACTTACTCAAGCATTGTAGTATTAATCTAGATATTTATACGTGAAGTATCGTTACATTAACTTTAAACGTGGCTTGCCGTAACAATTCATTTAACTGGGCAACAAGCAATTCCGTTTGCTGCAAACGTTAACCTTTTGACAGTCTTCTATTGCGATATGGCCACATTCCTTTGCCAAGTCATAGGGGACCGTAACAGAACAACGGCACAGTTGACACATTTGTGTGAGTTGTGCCGCCAGAGACAAAAGGCTTGTGTGACAATTGTGACCCTCATTAGCTGACCCTCAACCAACCGAACATTGGTTGACCAAAAAAAAAAAATCCAAGAGCATCAAACTTGAACTCTTGCAAAAGCAAAACAATTTCGTTTTAAAAATCAACACAAACAGCATTATTATTTATAAACGCCATTAAGCTGCTGAAGTCTTTTGAGACCGAAGTTAGCCACTAAAGGACAACTTTTAGTTTCAACTAGTTTAAGGTCTAGAGAAGCGTTGTACCCAAGACCTGCAGCATACCAAATCACACATTTTGTTACCAGCTACATTTATAGCTTCTCAAGTTGGCTATCAGCACATGAAAAATAAACGTGTTGGGCGTGTAATTCATACATGATACAGAAAGTTGCGATTGATCGTTGCTGGTATGGCTTCAATGAAAACTATTTCTATAAATACTTAAAATGTATTGGTAAATTTTAGATATATATATGCTTCATTTTCACTCTTGGCAACTGTTTTCATTCGATTTGCTTCGAAATTAAACAGAGACATAGAATAGTCGACACAATATTTAACCTAATTATATTATTATATTATATTATTTGCGTTATGTTATTAATTAAAGATGTAATACAACTCATTAAATAAACTATAACTAATTTAATTTAAGCGTGTAGTGTTGAAAAATAAGTTTCATATGCATTGGCTTACGTTGTTTGCATTTACTTCTAAGATTTTGAAATGAACGCTGGTCTTATTTTTGAGTTTTTAACTATTCTGTTACCGGGAATAGTACGTCAATCGGTGAATGCGGTACCACAACATGAACCGTTGCCGCTTTCGGACTTAGCGGACATGAAAATTAATTTAAAAGGTATATCATCACACGCTAAAGTTGATTTTTTGAACCAAACAGCAAAAGCATCGTTAGAAAAACATCGCATTAACGGCAAAAATGGCTGGTATATACCTCAAAGAAATTTCACCTTGAAGTGGATGTCTACAAATGAAATCAATGACGCAAAATTACGGATCACCAAAACTTTGAAACGTTCCATCGACTTTTTTTATTATTTGTATGATGATGATGATAAAGTGGAGTTTTACTTATTCACCAGACGCAATCCCACCAAAGAGCAGAAGTTAAAGAAAACGCGTTCATCCATAGCTCGTTCAAACTTTAACAAAAAACATGGGACGCGTTTTATTATTCACGGATGGTTAGAGAAATATAATAAAAAATATTATATCGATATAACTGCAGCATGGCTTTCCCGAGATGACTACAATATAATAGTTGTTGATTGGTCCAGTAAAAATTCCATTGATTATATATCCACTGTGGACCATCTAGATGATGTTGGTGATGAGATAGGAGATTTCATCAAATATTTACATCGTATACATGCCATGTCACTGGCCACCCTTACACTTATTGGCTACAGTTTGGGTGCCCATGTGGCTGGATTCACTGGTAAGAAAGTTGGTAAAGGCCGCATTCACACCATTGTCGGCTTAGATCCTGCTCTGCCCTATTTTGACTATAGCAGTCCTAGCGAACGTTTGGCCTCTAGCGATGCCTTCTACGTAGAGTCCATTCACAGCAACGGTGGCACGCTGGGCTTTCTAAAGCCAATTGGCAAGGGTTCCTTCTACCCAAATGGCGGCGAGGAGCAGCCCGGCTGCGGAATAGATTTAGTTGGTATCTGCTCCCATGGTCGCTCTGTCGCTTACTATATTGAGGCCGTCAAAAGGAACAGCTTTCGTGCCATTCGGTGCCATAACTTTAAGGAAGCCGTCAATGAGAAATGCGGCAGCACCTACAGCAGCGTTCGCATGGGCTCCGTTATTTTGACCGACAAAGTCCACGGAGTTTTTTATGTGCCTGTCAATGGAAAGGCTCCATACGGCAATGCATGAACTTTACAAATAGATTTCAATTTAAAAAACAGTTTTTTCTATTCGATTTTTTTTATTTTTTTTAATTTATACATACTAAAATATTGACAGTTCTTTGCAAATGTTTTAACCAGCTTTAAACTTGCTTATCTGATATCATATGCAATTGGCGGGGTTTGCTTTAAAGTGCTTGTTTGTGTGACAAAATCTGCAAGTCACTTGTCAAAAAGAGTTGTAAAACCAGAATAAAAGAATTTCTTCAAGATTTGATAAATTACCAAACAGCACATAAATTACCACAGCCAACAAAGACGAGGTAAGGCCGGGGAAGGTTTAAAGGTCGAAAACACATCCGTTTACCACAAGTGTAGCTCCTGGTCATGTGAGTAATAAGCTCTCAAGCGTCAAACCGTGCGTTCATGGGCTTATTCGGTTAGCAGTTTCACCTACTCTGATGCGTTGCACTCAACACCTTTGGGCCGTTATACTGCCGGACCTTTTTGGCAAAAGCAACAAATGCTCAGTGGTGCAAGTTCAAATTTTTGCCTGTTTTATTGATGGTTTGGTGGACCAAGGCAATTGAAAGCGATAAAGGTGTGACGATGTGGTTAATGTATAACAATATATGCAAGGCATTTTAAGACAACGACCTTAGCTCAGCTCTGCTTGGGACAGCTTACTAAACTAAACTGTAGAAACATAAAATATGCAAATCACTTGTTACGAATATTTGGCATTCCACACAATTCCTCTCATGCCTGAACTTCTTTTGCATCAAATTAATTTTGCAACAAGAAGTCCCAAGTCATAATGCAAGTCGGTTGAATATTGAATTTGTTGAATTTTAAGCTGTCAGGAAAGTTCAATCCATTTTGAATTTTCCCTGCTTTATAGTATAATGCAAATAATTAGTAAAATGTGTTTTGCAGTCTAATTAAACTTATTCGATTTTTGTTGTTTGTTTTAAATGAATAATTTATTCCTACAATAGTTCTTCTGTCATTTATTAGCTCCAGATGTTACAGATGATTATTTGCATTTTATTTACTATTGTGTAATTTGCAATCTTTAGATCTGACCTGGAAACAACTTGTTTACTTTTGAACGAGTGGACACATTTAACTTTTTAACAACTTGCGTAAATATTAGCGCTTCTCTTATCATCACAATACCAGAATGGCAAACTAATTGCTTATCGTAATAATTATGGTAATTGCTCTAAAAAGTATAAAACCCACATCCCAAGTTGTTGCGCACTCAGTTGTATTTCTTCATAGCTACTATAATGCGTAGACAATCAATTTACCACGGATTCAGCCCAAAGATTTTAAGTAATAATTTCCATTGGATAGTGTTTTTTTTATTTCTTGTCGTTTGTGCTCTGTGTCAAAACATCGATGCGACCAACGAATGTGATGAAGGTGCAGTGAAAATTGACTCAGATGACTGCAATAGTTTCTTCAAATGTCTGAATGGAGCTGTCTTGAAACAAAAGTGCCCTGATGGAAGTTACTTCAATGCAACATGTGAGGTATGCGTTATCGATGGCACTGGGGTTTGTACCTCAGCGTTTCAAATATGTAGGGAAGGTGAGATGCAAGAAGATCCCGAAAATTGTGCTGGCTACTTAAAATGTATAAATGGAAGCCTGGAACAGATGAAATGTGCTGATGGTAGCTCTTACAGCTCAACATGGCAAACTTGTCTTATCGATGAGAGTGGAAACTGTTCTTATGCTTCTGAAAAATGCATAGAAGGTGAGATTGGAGTGGACCCTGCATATTGCGCGGGCTACCTTAAATGCATAGCTGGAATCCTTGTAACCTTAAAATGTGATAATGGTAGCTATTTTAGTTCCATTTGGAAAACATGTGTAGTCGATGATAATGGAATCTGTAATCCAACTATTGAAAAATGTGTGGAAGGCGAGATTTTAAATGATACAGAGGATTGCGCTGGTTACATGGAATGCATTAATGGAACCCTAGTGGAATTTAAATGTGACAATGGGAGTTACTTTGATACCACCATGAACATCTGTGCAATCGATGAAAATGGAATCTGTGCTCCTGGAAAATGTACAGATGGTGAGGTTGTTGAGGATTCCGAAGACTGTGCTGGTTACTTGGAATGCATTAATGGAAGCCTGGTGGAATTTAAGTGTGACAATGGGAGTTACTTTGATACAACCCTGAATATCTGTGCACTCGATGAAAATGGAATCTGTTCTCCTGGAAAATGTTCAGATGGTGAGGTTGTTGAGGATTCCGAAGACTGTGCTGGTTACTTGGAATGCATTAATGGAACCTTGGTGGAACTTAAGTGTGACAATGGGAGTTACTTTGATACCACCCTGAACATCTGTGCAATCGATGAAAATGGAATCTGTGCTCCTGGAAAATGTACAGATGGTGAGGTTGTTGAGGATTCCGAAGACTGTGCTGGTTACTTGGAATGCATTAATGGAACCCTGGTGGAATTTAAATGTGACAATGGAAGTTACTTTGATACAACCCTGAATATCTGTGCAATCGATGAAAATGGAATCTGTTCTCCTGGAAAATGTACAGATGGTGAGGTTGTTGAGGATTCCGAAGACTGTACTGGTTACTTGGAATGCATTAATGGAGCCCTGGTGGAATTTAAATGTGACAATGGGAGTTACTTTGATACAACCCTGAATATCTGTGCAATTGATGAAAATGGAATCTGTTCTCCTGGAAAATGTACAGATGGTGAGGTTGTTGAGGATTCCGAAGACTGTGCTGGTTACTTGGAATGCATTAATGGAGCCCTGGTGGAATTTAAATGTGACAACGGGAGTTACTTTGATACAACCCTGAATATCTGTGCAATCGATGAAAATGGAATCTGTGCTCCTGGAAAATGTACAGATGGTGAGGTTGTTGAGGATTCCGAAGACTGTGCTGGTTACTTGGAATGCATTAATGGAGTCCTGGTGGAATTTAAATGTGACAACGGGAGTTACTTTGATACAACCCTGAATATCTGTGCAATCGATGAAAATGGAATCTGTTCTCCTGGAAAATGTACAGATGGTGAGGTTGTTGAGGATTCCGAAGACTGTGCTGGTTATTTGGAATGCATTAATGGAGCCCTGGTGGAATTTAAATGTGGCAATGGTAACTATTTTGATACTGTCCTACAGAACTGCAGTATTGACGAACATGGAGTGTGTTGGCCTATTGCCAACAAGTGTGCAAATGGCGAGGTCACAAAAGATCCCGAAGACTGTTCTGCTTTCTTGCAGTGCATCAATGGTGAACTGATAAAAAAGCCTTGCTCAAATGGCAGTTACTTTGACACAACATTAAATAGCTGCATTATCGACTTTGAAGGGGTTTGCATCCCGATGACAGATCATTGCAAAGAAGGTGTGCTTAAGGCGAACACTGAAAATTGTAACTCTTACCTAGAATGCATTGATGGAGATTTCCTTGTGCAAACATGTCAAAGTAATAGTTACTTTGACATCAGCATAGGGGCATGCGCTTTCGATGAGAATTTCGTTTGTCTACCCACGGGAAAGAAAATGTTTGACCTTTGACTTATCAGGTAGTTTTTTGATTGTCGATTAACTAATTAATAAAAGTAGTACTACAATAAACAGAGCATTAAGTTGATTATCTCACACACATTTACGTTAATCAAATTACAATCAAGCAAATATGGCCCTGGGCACACCTTATCCAAAACTATACTCTAAGGGTATGGGGTATAAAAAGTTTGCTTACTGGACAATGACGTTGCGCCAAAGTTTTTGATTGTCTTGCTCTTAGAACAGCTGCGAATTTTATAGCTAGCATTTTGCTAATGGAATATATATAATTAAAACATTTGTTCACAATCGAATAGCTTTAATTTACTGTTTATAAACAATTTCTATGTTTAAACAGCATTATATATAAAAGGATTAATGTACTGAGCTTTTAAACAGCTATTCTGCTGTAAGCAATGGAAAAACTGGCGATTGGATGTCCGAAGTTTGGGCACTGTCTGGCCAACTGCCTTTGGTAAAAGAGTAAAACATGTTTCATACGTAGCTTTAAGCATGCAATAAAATACATCAAAGAGAATTCATTAACATCTAAGAAGGCTGTCGTAATTAAAGCCAGAAACATAATACTTCAACAGACAAGAAAACTTGGGCAGTGGGCGTATCTGATTACCTATTTCACATCAAAGGTTATAGGCAACAATTAAGTCGGAAAGTTCGATTTTATTTGCTCTTCATTAAGTGTACAAGTAGATGACAATGGACATCAATATTGTCTTAGCTGCTCTTCTTGTTAATTTGGGCATTGACGAATATTAAATTCAGGATATAAATATTCGTTTTCCTTTCATCATTGTTTTCCTCTTCCGGTGCAGGAGTTGGTATAACTATACCTCCAGCATCCGGAGTTGAGGCGCTGGAGCTGTTGTTTCCCTCGTAATCATCTGGCGTAGTCGTTTCGTCAATTGGTGTGGTCGGCGGTGATTGTGTGGTCTTGTCAAAAGCGTCACCCAATCCGAAAGGTGACACTTTGTTAACAGGCACATAGAACTCACCAACGGCCACTAGCTCATTTCCAGCCGAACCCATGCGAACCGAGCTGTAGGTGCTGCCACAATCCTTTTTGCTTGCATTCTCGTACGTTGGGCACTTCACTGTTGGATAGTTATCCATTCTCAACGATTCAACGTAGTACATTACAGCACGAGTGTGGGAGCAGCCACCGGTCAAATCGACGCCACAGCCAGGCTGCTTTTTGCCACCATTCGGATAGAAGGTAGCCCTGCCTATGGGCTTTGTAAAACCAAGGCGACCACCATTTGTCTGTATGGTTTCCACATAAAGGGCGTCATTGCTCGACAAACGATTCTCGGGCTTGTCGTAGTTGATAAGGGGTGAGGCCGGGTCAAGACCCACAACCTTTTGCACCGCTCCTGTTTTCACTTGTTTTGCTGTAAATCCGGCCACATGAGCGCCAAGGCTGAAACCAACAAGTTCGAGCGTTTTCAAGGACATGCCATACTCTTTCACTAGAAAGTCAACCAGGCTGGCAACTTTCTTGCCTGCAGCACGAGCACCTGCCACGGAGGAGGCATATTCAATCGACCGACCACGTTTCCAGTCCACAGCAATCATATTGTAATCGCCTACAAGGAACCAAGCATCTCGCACTCCGGTGTTGACACCATCCTTGTAATTTGAGTTCCAGCCGTGAATAGTAAATCTGAATTCAAACACATGGCTTAGCTAGGAGAGTTTTGACTGAAACAGTTTGTAAGTACCTTGTGGGATTTTGAGGATTGAAATTGGATTCATCAATGGATGCCTTTGTGGCTTTAATCAACTGTCCTTCTTGGGGATTACCTTGAGTATATAAGTAGAAGCTTACATCGTTCAAAGACAAACGTTCCATAACCTCCATATCATTAAGTGCTTCATAAGCTGCCAGTTGGCCTTTGACCTCGTTCATTGACATCCATTTAAGTTCCCCATTCACCTCAGGTACAAACCAACCTTTTTCGCCATTGTTAATGCCTGCACCTTGCTCCTCGACGGGCAAAGCGTTTGCTAAAAGTCAGATATTTAAGTTAGTCTTTGGTAAAAATAGAAAATACAAATAACTTACCAGCTAGCACGCAAATCGTAAGGAATAACCACAATGTCATGCCTGCCATAGTAAATTCTGCATTAAGCCCACTGACACAGCTACTTTCTATATTTATAGAAACTCGATAATCTAAGTTAGCTAACCGTAAATTAAATCCGTACCAAATGATTTAGAATAGTTTGCAATCCGATTAGATTGCTGTTAACACATTGAACATCACTCAACTTATCAAGTTGAGTGAAACTTCCGCAAAAGTAGCCTAATTCTCATTGATTTGAGATAAAGTATTTTAACGGCTAAACTGTTTTGCTTGCCAGTGCTGGAAAATTAAATGCCCTATTATTTCCATCAACTCAATTAACTGTTTGCAATGCAAATAAAAAAATGTACAACAATGGCATAGCGTTAGTCAAGTGTTTGTTATCATATATAATAGATTTCAATAAACAAATAAAATATAATGTTCAAACAACTTGAAATACATTTTTAATCGGTCCTGGAAGTACGCTTGTTATAGTTGTGAAATTGCTAGTGGGCTAAGTATTATTTCCGGATTTTAAAGAATAACAATTTATTTTTATCAAGCTCTAGTGGCCATCAAACAAATTCAATCTAGTTGCCTAAGCCATAGGGAGCGTCTTCAGTGACGGGCACATAGTAGTCACCAGCGACCAAGTAGGCGTTGGTTGTGGCACCCATTTTGACGGCACTGTAAGTGCTGCCACACTGCTCGTTGACTGCCAGCTCGTAGTCGCCACAACGCACGGTGGGGAAATTGTTCTGCCTTACGGCCTCGACATAATACGCGATGGAGCGACTGTGAGCGCATGCACCAGTCAAATCACGTCCGCAGCCAGGTTGGGTCATGCCACCATTGGGGTAGAAAGCACCCTTGCCAATTGGCTTGAGGAAGCCGAGCTTGCCACCGTTGGTCTGGATGGACTCGACATAGAATGCATCGGTAGAGCTGAGACGCTTGTTGGGGGAGTTGTAGCTGAACAAAGGCAGGGCAGGGTCCAGACCGACGATGGTGTGCACTTGACCGTTTTTCACATTCTTGCCAGCGTAGCCGGACACGTGAGCACCCAGGCTGTGGCCAATGATCATGGTGTTGTCTAGAGAAAGACCGTGGCTGGCCTGCAGTAAATTAATCAGGTCAGCAACCTCCTGGCCGACTCCGGGAACGGCCATAGCGGAAGAGGCATAATCTAAAGAGCGGGCACGTGACCATTCAACAGTGATCATGTTCATGTCACCATGGGTGAACCATGCTTCGCGGACACCAATGTTGACATTAGAATCTTTGTTGGATGACCAGCCATGGATGGTGATGCGTGTGGGATTGTTGGGATTGAAGTAGGATTCGGAGATGCTAGCATTGTTGACTTTAATTTGCTGTGGAGCGTCCCGGTTCGACAAGGTGTACAAATAGAACGTAACGGGGTTAAAAAAACTTCTGCCCCCAATGGAAGCCATTAAGGCGTCGGCGGTTTTTTTGTCCATCCACTTAAAGGTACCGTCGGCTTGAGGCACCTGCCATCCATTCTCTTCATCAGATTGATGACCGACGGCGCAAGCTGTGATAGAAGTATAAATAAAATTAAAATTTTTTAACCACAGGATGCACGAAATCCTCTCAACCCTTTTTAAAGTTATCTTTTTAATGCGTCACAAATATAACAAATATTTTAAAAGCATTTATAGGATTACTTAGAAATAGTTTAAAATCCTTATGTCGTTTTATCCTTCATAAGGATAAAAGATATTTATTTATTCTATTTAGTATTATTTTATTTTCTTGTGATTTTACCCGCAGCAACGCAGAAAGCAAACACAATAAACAGTTTCATGTCAATCAACAAAGTAAAAATGACTGTTGTTCAAATTGTGGCTCCTGGCTGTTTTATACTGAGGCGAGTCTATCAAATCACGGGCAAACTCTGCAGAGATGGACTTGCAATTTGTCCAACTGATTGGCAATCATCCCTCCCACTTCTGATAACGGGTGGCCGATGACGCAAAACTTGTCGACGACAGAGTCAGCAAAAATTTAATAACTCAAATCGAATGACCATTATTAGTATTAAATATATAAACATTGTCTGATTGGGATGTATGCGATATGACCAGTAAATTATTACTAGCCGCGTTCTATAGGAGCGTGATAGGCCATCGAAAAACTTCTTTAAATATAACTTCCCTAATTAAGAATTGATTTCATTTATCAACGATCGATAATATATGTAATCTCAAGAGATATTCGCGACGTTGACTTATTTTGCAAGTATCATAAACAAATCACAAAATTTCTGGAGATTGCAGTCTAAGAGCTTTCAATTCGAATTTACAAACAAGTCAGCTGACAAGTAGAGTTTCTTGATCCCAAAAACAAAATCTTTTTTATACTCGATACCGAAGGTAAAGAGTATATTGGGTTTGTGCAATGTTCGTCATGGTGCCTGTCCTTCCGAGTGAACGCATCTTTTTTTGAGACACTTCAAGCTAGGGACTAAAAACTTTCCAAAAACCTTTGTCTATGGCCGGGACAGATACATAGCCAACAGCCTGCCAGCATTTTTAAAGCCAAAGGGCCTTTATATTCCCTATATATTTTGAGCTAGAGCCACTTAAAAGGATAGGTGATGATGCCCCAAAAAAAGCATCAAAACTTTGGATGCCACGCCAACCCACAACGACCCTGCATCAGATCTTTGGATGCCTAGCCCTGAAATACAGCCACCAGCCACCCGACTTTTAAAAAATGGTATGCATGTATCTACAACAGTATTTCAGCCTTAGCCACCAAACTTGATGCAAAGTTAGCTGATGACGTCCTCCAAAATACTGAATCAATACTTTAGATGACACGCTTAGCCATACCACCATAAACGCACTTGCCACATCCGCACTCCTTTGCAATCAGGAGGTTTTTTTTTAACATTTATCGGGTATACCGTAGTCGGTTGCTTCCGACTGCAATATTTCCACTTGTTTTTATTGACTTTGTCTTGTGTGTACTTAAAAGTAAATAATTAATTTCAAATATATCAAGTGGCATAAAACTGAACTGGCAAAAGTAATTATTTTGTTATAAGAAAACAATTTATTTAATCAAAAAGATTGAAGGTCTAAAATATAAAAATTGGGTTTGTACTATAAGTTATTCCTTTCATCAAAGTCGTATAAAATGATTTAAAGTAAGCAGGATAGCAAGCGTCTCGAAAACCTCAAATCTTTTATCCAAGAGCTTTTTATGCTTTATAGGTAAAATACTCAATCGTCTAGATCGCAGTTCACCCAAAATACAAGTCACATCCCTTGCTGCTTTCAAAAAGTTTTTAATCGGCTGCGAATTTAATGAAATTGACCGTAAGGCTCTAAAACATCGTTAAGGAACACAACATCCAAGCGAGTTTGTTGCATCGTGTCGTTTTCCATAAGGTCAAGCCAAAGCTCTCTCTGTATTCAATCCATTAGAGAATGAGTTATTAATAAACAACAAAATTAGAAAAAACCCTTTAATTATGCTGCGTAGTGTCGAGACGCTAGCTTATCTCTGACTTTGCCGTCAACTAATAGCGGGCAAACAAATCAAAACTTAAGTGGTCTATCCAAACATCGTATCTTGATTGAGATACTAGCATGAGTAGCCAAAATTCAAGTTAACAGTTGATGGGCTGATTCTCTATTTCCATACATCGATTTGACTATTTCTATAAAATATTCCCAAATGGCGACTTGCTGTGCACTGGTACAAATAACGCTCGACCATGTAGGCATTGGTGTCAGTGCCCATGTGAATTCTTTGCCATAATTTCCTTTACTCCGCAACATTTGATTTTTTGAAAATTATAATTGGTGACAGGTTCAGCATAGTAGTTCGTAGCGCGGCTGAAGGAGCAGGAGCCGGTGGTGATAATTTCACTTTGAAGAGAAGTAACCCAGCTTGCCACCATTGGTATGGAAAGACCGTGTTTAAAAACACGAGTTCCAAAGTGACGAATGGACACATCGCTGGCATTTATTTCCGTTCAATTAGTGGACTTAGTCTTAAGTGTGCCAAACTTAATTTGATTTCCCAAGGCCAACATCTCCTCGGCCTCCTTTAGATCCATCCACTTGAAATTGCCGTCTATTTGGGGTAGAACACACCAGCCATTATTAATACAATCCTGTATAGCAAGAGAACTAACTGACACGTCGTCAGTGTTTGTTTCGAATTATGTTTTTAGTGTGGGACAAAAGGTTTGCTGACTTACCACTAGCAGTGCTGATAATAGAAATAGCACTTTCATTGGCACTGGCAGCCTTACTGATTTGGTTTGTTAGTTAAGCCGTTTAATAGCCACATCGCACGAGTGTTGGCAACTATACTGGTATGAAACTATTACATGTTTAATGATACCGTTATTTTTGAAATGGACATCACTAGAAAATAGACTTACATAAGGTGTTGCAACGAGCTAGTGCGTGACTTTCCACACTGATAGACATAAAAAACTATATACCAACTCTGTCTCTTGATATGAACACCAAATCACTTGTTGGAAACATCCTTAATAAGTGAAAAGTGTTCTATAAATTATTCTTTAAAGTACACTTGGTACTTTTTTCATTCTCACTTAGCCAAGCCCAACAACCTATTCATACATGAATACATGCTATGTCATAGATCACTAACATAAATAATGTTGCATTTATTATTATTAAGTTAGTGAATTATGCCAAACGGAGCCATTCTGTTCACGGGCACGTAGTATTCACCGTTCGCCCTATTGGCATTGCTGTCAGCACCCATGCGGACACCGCTGAGGGTGCTGCCGCATTTATTGTTGTTGGCCGCCAGAAAGTTCTTGCACTCGATGGAACCAAAATTATTCCTTGTTACCGCCTCCACGTAGTAGGTCACCGAACGTCTGTGGGCACAGGAGCCACTGAGATCGTCTCCACAGCCGGGTTGTCTCTGGCCGCCGTTGGGATAAAAAGTAGCCTTGCCGATGGGGTGGCGGAATCCCAGCATTCCACCGTTGGTCTGGATGGACTCGACATAGAAGGCATCGTTAAAGGACAGACGCTTGTTAAATATGTCAATGCTAAACAGCGGCATGGCAGGGTCCAAGCCAATAATGGTGTGGATGCGACCTGAACCAACGGTTTTGCCAGCATACCCAGCCACATGGGCACCCAAGCTGTGGCCAATGACGTAGAGGGTGTTCAGCGACATACCCTGCCAAGACTGCAGATACTTGATCATCTCTCCAACTTGAGCACCAGCTCCGGGTATAGCGATAACGGAAGAGACATAGTCGACGGAACGTGCACGGGGCCAGTTAACAATGATGACATTGAAGTCACCCCTGGACAACCAGGCCCTGGTGATCTCGGTGTTTATTGAGTCCTTATAGTTTGAATTCCAGCCGTGAATAACAATGCGAGTGGGATGGTTTTTGTTGAAGTTTGATCTCGAGACGGATGAGCCCCCGGGGTTGATTTCCTGGCCTCTAAAGGGATTAGATTTAGTGTAAAGGTAGAAGGATACTTCATTAATGCCGGTCCGACTCTCCATTTGTGCACCCTTAGACAACAGCTGTACGGCATCGTCCATATCCATCCACTCAAAGGATCCATCATCTTGGGGAATATACCAGCCATTCTCACCGTTTACGCGATCATCAACGGGTAGGGCGCTCACTTAAAGGATATGAATCTTAGTTTGCGAAAACTTACATGGTTGGCATGGTTAATTACCTGCGGAAAGCAGCGCTACTAGTCCAAATATTAAAGCTTCTCTCATGATGGAATCAGAACTATAATTGGTGATAGATGGTGGTTCTTAATCTTTTATAAGGCGAAATTCTTACTTTTTGCAAAATCATTTGCGAAATTTTATTTGCACTTGGAACTTGATTTATATAGTTTGATAAAGTTGATGTGTTGATTAAAATAATTGTTCTTGGGGTTTTTGGGGTTTTGCGAGAACCTTCTTAAATCGGCACCAGATTTATTAGTTAATGTTTATCTAGTGCTCAGATTTAAGCGACAATAAAAATTTCTGGGCAATAAATACATGCGATTTTAATATCAATAAGACGGTAAGCATTTCATGCATTTGACAATCAGAGTTATGATTAGACATGTGAACAAAACAAGATAAGTCGCACCGACTTTAAGATTAAAATCCACAGAATTAAGCTGAGCAGCATGTAGATTGATTTTTTGATCAATGCACATTTATTGATAAAAAGCTGTTTAATTTATATTGCCGAATGGAGCCTTGCTGCTCACGGGCACATAAAAGTCACCATCGACCATATAGGCATTGGTGTCAGCACCTAGGCGAACACTGCTGTAGGTGCTACCACAATCCTTTCCGACGGCTGCCTCGTAGTTGCCGCACTTTATTGCGCCAAAATTATTTTCAGCAACAGCCTCAGCATAGTAGGTCACCGAACGTCCGTGGGAGCAGGAGCCGGTGATATCTAATCCACAGCCGGGCTGCTTCCGGCCGCCGTTAGGGTAGAAAGCACCCTTTCCGATGGGCTTGAGGAATCCCAGCTTTCCACCGTTGGTCTGGATAGACTCAACATAGAATGCATCGGTGGAGCTGAGACGCTTGTTGGGCTTGTTGAAGTTAAACAGAGGCAAGGCAGGGTCCAAGCCAATAATGGTGTGGATGCGACCTGAACCAACGGTTTTGCCAGCATATCCAGCCACATGGGCACCCAAGCTGTGGCCAATGACGTATAGGGTGTCCAGGGACAAGCCATGGCTAGACTGCAGATAATTGATCATCTGTCCAACCTTAGCTCCAGCTCCGGGCACTGCATTAACGGAAGAGGCATATTCGACGGAACGTGCACGGGGCCAGTCAACAATGATAACATTAAAGTCACCCCTGGACAACCAGGCCCTGGTGATCTCGGTGTTCATTGAGTCCATATAGTTTGAAGTCCAGCCGTGAATAACAATGCGTGTGGGATGGTTCTTGTTGAAGTGTGAATTGGAAACAGACGAGCCCTTGATGCTGATTTCCTGGCCTTTAGTAGGGCTAGACTTGGTGTAAAGGTAGAAGGATACGGCATTGGTGCTGATCCGACTCTCCATCTGTTCGTTCTTGGACAGCATTTCTTCGGCTTCGTCCATATCCATCCACTCAAAGGATCCATCATCTTGGGGAATATACCAGCCGTTCTCACCGTTTACGCGGTCATCAACGGGTTGGGCGCTCACTTAAAGGATATGAATCTTAGTTTGCGAAAACTTGCATGGTTGTCAAGATTAATTACCTGCGGATAGCAGCGCTACTAGTCCAAATATTAAAACTGCTCTCATGATGGAATTAAAATTACAATTGGCTAATGGTGGTGGTTCTTAACCTTTTATATACTCAAAGCTGGAATTTATAAAGCTTATCACGTCCAAAACTTTATTAGCTCTTCAAACTTGATTAGTACTTATTACACAAAGTTGAGTGTGTTGATTAAAAAAACCGTTGTTTGATTCGGCTAAAAGTATATTTATGGTTTTTTGCAGTGTCTGTCCGTCCGTCGGTCTGTCTGTATGATGGCAATATTTGGGAACTTCGACCCAGAGTTACCAAATTTGTGGAAAACTAGCTGACAAAGTCCTCCAAAATGAGCATCAATCTTTTTTTCTTGCGCCCTCGTATTCACCCTTTGCAAGCAGATTTCTTACCACCCGTTTCAACACTGGTATCAGAGTATACCGCAATCGGTTGCCTCCGACTGAAACGTTTTCACTTGTTTTTGTTAAACATTACAAATAAATGATAACAATATCTATATCAAAAGTTATAAAATATGAAATGCGTGCTGATTTATGAATTAACACTGTTTGTGATTGGAGGGACTATTGGGCTTGCGAGGCTAAAAGAACAATCGATTTTAAAACACTAAGGTAAGCAATTCAAGGATTAAGCAATCAGAATTATGATTAGACATGTAAACAAAGCTAGATTAATCGCACTGACTTGTTGATTGGAAACCAAAGAGCTTCCTAGAATAAAGCTGAGCAACATTTAAATTGATTTTTTGATCAATGCACGTTTATTGATAAACAGTTATTTAATTTATGTTGCCGAATGGAGCCTTGCTGCTCACGGGCACATAGAAGTCACCATCGACCATATAGGCATTGGTGTCAGCGCCTAGGCGAACACTGCTGTAGGTGCTACCACAATCCTTTCTGACGGCAGCCTCGTAGTTGCCGCATTTTATTGCGCCAAAATTATTTTCAGCAACGGCCTCAGCATAGTAGATCACTGAACGTCCGTGGGAGCAGGCACCGGTGACATCAAATCCACAGCCGGGCTGCTCCTGGCCGCCGTTAGGGTAGAAAGCACCTTTTCCGATGGGTTGGAGGAATCCCAGCTTTCCACCGCTCGTCTGGACAGACTCGACATAGAAGGCATCGTTAGAAGACAGGCGATTGTTGGGCTTGTTGAAGTTAAACAGAGGCAAGGCAGGGTCCAAGCCAATAATGGTGTGAATACGACCGGAACCAACGGTTTTGCCAGCACACCCAGCTACATGGGCACCCAAGCTGTGGCCAATGACGTATAGGGTGTCCAGGGACAAGCCATGGCTAGACTGTAGATAATTGATCATCTCTCCAACTTTAGTACCAGCTCCGGGCACAGCAATGACGGAAGAGGCATAGCCAAGGGAACGTGCTCGGGGCCAGTCAACAATGATGACATTAAAGTCACCCCTGGACAGCCAGGCCTTGGTGATCTCGGTGTTCATTGAGTCCTTATAATTCTGATTCCAGCCATGAATGACGATGCGTGTGGGATGGTTCTTGTTGAAGTGTGAATTGGAAACAGACGAGCCCTTGATGCTTATTTCCTGGCCCTTAGTAGGGCTAGCCTTGGTGTAAAGGTAGAAGGATACGGAATTGAAGCTGATCCGACTCGTCATCTGTTTGCTCTTGAACAGCAAATCTTCGGCATCGTCCATATCCATCCACTCAAAGGATCCATCTTCTTGGGGAATATACCAGCCGTTCTCGCCGTTTACGCGGTCATCAACGGGTAGGGCGCTCACTTAAAGGATATGAATCTTAGTTTGCGAAAAGTTACATAGTTGGCATGGTTAATTACCTAGGGACAGCAACGCTACTAGTCCAAATATTAAAACTGCTCTCATGATTGAATCAGAATGACAATTGGTTAATGGTGGTGGTTCTTAACCTTTTATATGCTAAAAACTGGAATATATAAAGCCATTCATGTTCAACATTGTATAAGCCCTTCAAACTTGATTAGTACTTGTTACACAAAGTTGAGTATGTTGATTAAAACAACCGTCGTTTGATTCTGCTAAGAGTATATGTATGGTTTTGTGCACTGTCTGTAATAGTGTATGTCCATCCGTCGGTCTGTCTGTATGATGGCAATATTTGGGAACTTCGACCCAGAGTTACCAAATTTGTGGAAAACTAGCTGAAAAATTTCTCCAAAATGAGCATCAAACTTTTTTTCCGTTTCTGCCGCCCCCGTACTCACCCTTTGCAAGCAGACTTCTTACCACCCGTTTCAACACTGGTATCAGAGTATACTGCAGTCGGTTGCCTGTGACTAAAACGTTTTCACTTGTTTTTGTTAAACATTACAACTAAATGATAACAATGTCTTTATCAAAAGTAATCAAATAAAGTGATGTTCATGCTGATTTATAAATTAACACTGTTTTGTGATTGAATTGACTATTCGGCTTGCGGGACAGATTTTAATACTAAAAGGTATGAAGTTCAAGGATTTGGCAATCAGAATTATGATTGGACATGTTAACAAAGCTAGATTAATCACACTGACTCATGGATTGGAAACCACAGTGTTTTGTAGACTGAAGCTGAGCAACAAATAAATTGGTTTTTGATCACTGCACGTTTATTGATAAAAAGTTGTTTAATTCATATTGCCAAATGGAGCTTTGCTGCTCACGGGAACATAGTAGTCACCATCGACCATATAGGCATTGGTATCGGCACCCATGCGGACACTGCTGAAGGTGCTGCCGCAGTTATCGTTGACGGCTGCCTTATAGTTACTGCACTTGATGGAACCAAAGTTATTCTGGGCAACAGCCTCAGCATAGTAGGTCACAGATCGGCCGTGGGAGCAGGCACCAGTCACATCCAAGGGGCAACCTGGTTGCCTCTTACCGCCATTGGGGTAGAAAGCACCCTTGCCAATTGGCTGAAGGAAACCCAGCTTTCCACCGTTGGTCTGGATGGACTCGACATACCAGGCATCGGTGGAGCAAAGGCGCTTGCTAGGCTTGTTGTAATGAAACAGGGGTAGGGCAGGGTCCAGACCGATGATGGTGTGCACCTGGCCTTTGGTGTTTTTGCCAGTATAGCCAGCAACATGGGCACCCAGGCTATGTCCAATCACATACAGATCGTTGAGAGACATACCGTTGTTGGAAACGAGGAAGTTCACCATGTTGGCGACCTTCTTGCCTACCTTGGGCACAGCCACAACAGAGGAAGCGTATTCAACGGAGCGAGCACGTGCCCAATCAACAGCAATGACGTTAAAGTCACCTTGGCTTAGCCAGGCTGCGCAGATTATCTTGTTCATGTCAGACTTGTAGCCCTGGGTCCAGCCGTGAATAACGAATCTGCAGGCAACGAAAATCTTTAGTAATGGGAGATGACAATTAACGTATGGAAATATTATCCTAACCTGGTAGGGTTTGCTGGGTTGAAGTTGGAGTTAGCAATAGACTTATTAGTGGCAGTGATCTCTTGGCCCTTGGTGGGGTTAGATTGAGTGTAAAGGTAAAACGAAACGGGGGTGGTGCTAATAGCAAAATCCGCCATCCTTCCTTGGTTGTCCAGCCATTCCTCTGCTTCATTCATGTCGACCCACTCGAAAGATTTATCCTGTTTGGGTACATACCAACCATTCTCTCCATTTACGCGTTCGGATTCATCCAAAGCGGACGCTGAAGCTGTTAGAAAGCGTTAATTTGTATAAAAAATATCAACTTGGTTGCTAGGTCTTTGCATTTACCCGCTAGAGCACATAATGCCAAAAGCCAAATAGTCTTCATATTGGACTTCTTTTGACTGATACGAAATTTTGGTCAACCGAGCTGTTTTATAGAGCGAGACAATGAAGTTATCGCTGCGTGCCCAACGAGGTAATCAGGGTATTTGTTTCGATAGCTAGCTTAGACGTAAGTATTAGCATCTGATAGGCTCTAATATATATATATATATCTATTAACTAGTATTTCTTGTCACGCAGCTCCTTGTTTTTGAAAAAAACACTTTCGAGTGCTTAAATCTGATTAAAATATTTGACGAATTAAGCGGTTGTGATTAAGTGCTCTTCAGTTTTAAAAAACTTTTGTGCAATTTGAATTGACGCAATCAGCTGACAAGGTTACGCGAGTAGTGGGGGCCTGTTCCTTATCGGAAATGGCTGTATTACATGTCTCGCCCATGCCGTAGCTTTGGCTGCCATATCTATATCGATTCCACTTGTTCTCACTCAATAGTTAATGCCCATAATTCTTTTTGAATTACCTCTTAATGCTTGACACCCTTTAATTTGAAATTAATTGACCACTTCAGAAGTTAAGTATGTTCTTTTAATACCTAATACTGATAGCATCCAGAATCTGTTTTGCTTAAAAACGTTTTATATTTGTAGTAATCCGCCTGTATAAAGTGACAATGTGCCAAAAACAATAGTTTGACCAACACAACAAAAGTCGCGCAACAATGATAGATTGTGCACTTACTCGTCTTCTCAATATGCAATATGCCGCTAATGAGATTTCCATGCCTTCGAGCTTGATTATCCTGTTCGTGCTAATTGGGCACGGGCTTAGCGAATAAATATAATGCATGATTCGTTAGAGTTGCCAACTATTCGGATGTTTGAATTTATAAGGAAAATAGTTGTGGCATACTTTTAGGTGGGAATTTTAAAAAAATAATTTTTGTTTTTTTTGTGCTTTTGATTTATATTTAAGATCTGCCCGTGTGGGCAATAAATGAATTGTATGAATTTGACAGTAGATCTGTCGTAACAGATCGGAGGCACCCTGGGGCAGAGAAGCGGTGGATAGGAAGGCGGTTTCATCAGCGATTGTGGCTACGGTCAGGTTACCGTTACGGTTGATGGGCATGTTGGCTGTGTACACGGTATATAAAATAGGACCAAGTACACTGCCTTGTGGTACTCCAGCTCTGATAGTCCGGAGCGATGACGTTGCTTCCCCGCATCTGTTATTTATTTATTTATTTATTTATTTAATGTCAGCTATGAGCAGCTGACAAATCAAAATTAACTAAATTATAATATTAAAATAATATAATATAAAATAAGTAATTATAATATCTGAAATACAGTTCAAAATTAAGATAAAAAATTTAAAAAGTTAACGTTAAATCTCTGGGAAATTCAAAATAAATATAACTGGTCCAACATTTGTTGCGTGGATTGGGAAAAACCCAGAAAAACCCAATCAGACCAGTGGAAGATTATTTATTAGTGGTTATTATTAGATAAGGCAGAAAAGGATAGATCGTTTTAGTACTGGAATTGAGGTCTCCAAAGAGTTACGGGAATAAAGCCGGTTAAAGTCTGAACAAATAACACGAAATGGTTCATGAATTAAATAGTTGCTCGAGCACCGATCGAGGCTAAGTGGTGTGAAGTAACGGGTGGGTCTACTTGGAACAGTTAAATTTATGTGACTCAAAAGAACTGAAGAGTCGATTTCTCCATTAAGTAGATTAGTGATGAATACTACACCATGCATAATTCTACGGTTCAAGAGGGAAGGAAGATTAATTAAAAGAAGTCTACTTGAATACGGGGGTAGGTCTATCCCAGGAACCCAGTTAAAGCTTCTAAGCGCAAACAGAAGAAATTTTCTCTGCACAGATTCAATTCTATCCTGGTGAATCCCGTATTGCGGGGACCACACAAAAGATCCATACTCCAGGATGGGACGTACCAATGATGTATATAGCGTTTTAGTGGTGTAGGGATCATCAAACTCTTTTGACCACTGCTTGATGAAGCCAAGTACATTTATGGCCTTAATTGACCATCGACGATATTTGAGAATCAAATTTTAATTTGCTATCGAGAATGATGCCTAAATCTTTAATTTCAAAAACGCGGACAAGTGGTGAAGCATCAAGCATGTAGTGAGCAGTATGAGGGGAACCTCTACAAAAAGTCATGATTTTACATTTTGAACAATTTAAATTAAGTAAGTTATAACGGCACCAAGCCGATAGTGCTCCCAAGTCCGACTGTAGTAAGTTACAAAGAGAATCATCATTACAGGTGAAACATAGCTTTACATCATCAGCAAACATAAAAACACGAGAGTTAGTAATAACAGCAGGAAGATCGTTAATAAATAGATTAAATAGCAATGGTCCCATGTGACTCCCCTGAGGAACACCAGAGGTAACAAAAATAGATTTGGATATAGATTAATCTATTCATGATGTAAGACTCAAAGAAATTGAAGTACGGCGTGGGCAGATTCGCTTTAACCTTGTGAAGCAGGCTTAAAGAGTTTGAAAATTTTAAATTGACTAGCATACTTTTACGATGCAACTTAAATTAGAAGAAATGGATTTACAAAGCTAGCTTGGTCGCATCCTTACAAGTTTTCAAAAAAAAAGGACATGCCCATTGCGGAAACATTCAGATGATACAACAAAACCAAAAATTAGCTACTATATAAGATATATAAAACATACAACTATTATTTTGTGGTAGTTAGATATCGTTAATTTATAAAAAAATACATAGATAAGAGCAACACACTTCACGTTTAAAGCCGAAGTTGTTGTTACTTTTGTTTTGTGATTCGATTGAAACATTTATTTAATCAAATTAATTAGCCTGCATTCTTAATATCAGTACTGTGCCACAAGAATGTGGGTGATATGCCAAGGTAAGGGATTGTTCTTTTTTGAAAGTGAAATTAGATCTAGAGTGGAGTTGATTAAATATTAGCGTTTTGCATGCATAAAGCAATTTAATTAACACATTTTCGCTTGAATTGGCTTTTATTGTACTTTTATTGCACATCATTAAAAAATAACTCAATTAAAATATGAGCAGGTCAGAAATGCATATGGTGCTCGACGAGTCCTCGCGAATGGTCAGCCAGCCGAAGGGTTCCTTCGCTTAATTATGTTAAATATTTTATAGAGTTGCCCATGTGAACACATTCAACAGTGGCGGCAACAATAGCAGCAGCAGCAGCTGAAAATGAGTCAGGCCCCAAATACTCGAATAAAACTCCAATTAATCGCATTTTGAAAAGTGTCACATTTCAAAAGGGTAAAAACTTGGCAGCTTTTATTTCGCATTTAATTAACCAAATTAATCGATTGACGTGGGCGGGGCTAGAGACTGCTATGTACACAACCAATTCACATTGAATTCATTTCACTTTTATGTTTGATTTGCTGAAGTCAGCATTATATTTAATAGGCGACCCAGACTGCTTCCAAGCGATTAAACTCGCTAGGTCGAATGGGCTTAAGACTTAAATCTCGGTCTGACCACAACTGAAAATAAATTCAATTTGACATTTTCTAAAGGCAAAGCAAACATAAATCAGCATTATCAGCAAATAAATAGCCCACGATTCTGCGGCTACGGGATGCGAGAGAGAGCTGTGAGTACATAAATAATAAAATTCATACGTGGCTTAATGCACATGGCAGAAATAAAATGTTGTACTCAATGAATAAGCAACAAACTCGTTAAGTTAATGTATGCCTTACGCATGTACATAAGTAAATTTCTATGAATTTGTCATTTCCAGCTTGTTTAATTAGGCAAATTGAAGGGTGGCTTCCTGTTGAGCTGTTGGCGACATAAGTTAACTATTTTTATATACATCAGTCATATAAGAAAAAACTAGCTAGTGCCAACACGTCGACGCTCCCATCAAGGACGCCCTGCATGCCACAAATGACAATGAATATTATTGCATGGGCGTAGAAAGGATCATTTATAGAGGGGACTACACATACCTTAAGCATAACATGTTCAATAAAAGTTATAAAATCATTGCCTTTTATCAAATGCCTATTAAATTCTCAATTAATCGTTGCAACTTAGATCAATATTTTTCTTAGCATTTCTTTAGCGCAAAAATATAAAGCTAAAATTTGCACTACCTTCTTTATAAGTAAACATTTTAAACTGCCAAAAATAACTACCGGCAGTTTAAGCAAAGAGAAATCACAATATTATGTGCAACTTAATTTCAATTTAATTTTTTGAACCAACAAAGTTTCCTGCCGTATACATTTACATATAAAAAAGCTATAGTTCGAGTTTTAGTTTTTTGGCGACGCGTCGCGACGTTCATTTTTTGGTGTTCCACCATTACCTTTGCCCTTTGACTTAGCTGTGCTAGACAAGTGCGCTTGACATTGCCCATTAATTATAATTACAAGCACTGAGAAGAAAGCCAACCGAGTGCTTGCTGCCAGTTAATTGAAAATTCTTCTACAAGCTTAATTTATACTTAGAAAGCGAAAGAAACTGCGGTTAGTTTCTCGCAGGCAACAAGCCAAATGACGAACTTCGACTTACAGCAACTGACAGACACAAGCAAAGTCTCCTTCTTTGACTAGTTCTCCTTGTTCTACTTTGTTGTGGTTTTAAAAACAAATTTGTAAAGAGCAACTGATTGCTTGGCATTCAGTTGGTCCGGATGCATTTAGCTTTGTTTGATATTGTGTGAATACTTTTGATTCCTAGCTGCTTGGTGCCTTGCCCCAAAATGACGATGCTGCCGGACATGAAACGACAAATTTCCAGCGGCTTTAATCCAAACAACAATCTAGCAACACAAAGCAAATGAAAATATGATGCAGCTCTCTTTGAAGATTTACGGCTGAATATATTTTTGCTTTTGGACTTTCTCTTGTCATAGTCATATTTTTTCGTTCTTGTTCCATTCCCTTTTCCTAATTGAATTTATGTGCTTGGTACCTGATATTGGGATGGCTCTTGTTTGCTTTTCCATTTACGCGCTCAGCCTAAAAGTGCGCTAAACGAATTTCCATGCAACTAAGCCGTTCAAATCTGATTTACCGCCAGTTTTTGTTTTGTTTTTTTGTGCCATTTTCTGCTATGACAAAAAAGCTGTTCGGTGTATACATGGGCAAAAATTGGTAAGACACCTTTTTTTTCCAAACTCAGCCATTAGCTACCCAACATGCTATGGTTTCATTTGTGGTAAGTGATTTTCATCTTATTTTCCCTGGCTTGTTTGATTTTATTTTTATTTTTAATTTTTTTTGTTCTCGTTCCATTTATTTTTTTGTAGTATGTCAAAAGCTTGAAATTTCTACTTGACTACGCTGGCCCCCTTGGTTGTGTAATTCTATCACATTATAGAAATTCACAGAGATTTCCTTCACCATCATTAGCTTTTGTGTGCCAATCACAAATTAGCATATGTTTTCATAAAATAAAATTGACGGGTTCTTGTTTATGGAGTGGCGTTCATAAATAAACCTTTTGCGTCTTTTTGGAATGTTTGCAGGCATTCCTTGAAAGTTATTTGAAACGTGCTCCCTATTTTAAAGGGAAGAGCGAAAATAATTCTGTCTGCCAAAAACAAATCAAGGACACTTCAAACATCTCATCTCTCATTTAGTTCGTTTTCTTGCATGTCATGCGATTCGTGTTTCGAGTACCTTTTCCTCATTTACATGCCAATGCTGTTTTCCTTAGCTCAATGTATAAATTAAAAATTAGTAGATATTATATTACACTATTAGATATTCAATATACCTACTACACACGCAAACACATACAAATCTCTCGCAATTACGAATTGGGCATATTCTCTTATTATTTATGCTGTTCTTGGAAAAAGCAAATAAGAAATTCTAAGGCACGTTATCGTCTGCTGGAATTTTTATGGAGCTTCGCAGGGATTTAGGTATTTGGGGGTGGGCAGATAATTGATTAAGTACAACGTCAACAGCAAGAAAAAACCATATGGAGTCGCCGCCGCGTAAAAATGATGAAAACATACACCTACACATACAAATACACAAACAACCAGCACCCATAATCGACCAGATTTGGCTGGAACTTTAGCAAGTGCCTCATTATTGTGCTGAGATAAGCAATTTACTTGCTTGATATCCTTATCCGGCTTTAACAGCGAACGTCCATACACAACAAGCCGATCAGGATGTGCGTTTGTGGGTGGCTTTGGGTTGCATTGTCATATAGAGTTTATTTTGCGGCACATTAAATGCGGCGAGTTTCAGTAAAAGTTGAAATTACTTCTTTTCACAGACACCATTCATTCATCCTAAGCATTATCTTTAACAATCGTATTTTGTTGCCAAGCTTTAATTGTTCGCATTCGCAAATCGTATTTAATGGAATGCAAGAATAAATGATGATTTATACACATGTCTGTAATACAGAATGTACTTTATTTATAAGCCAAGAACAGATTTTGCTTGCCTGAGGCCCATTAATGCTTCGAAATATTGTTCATTTTTATTTGGCTCTTGTCTCTGCAGGCAAATATCTTTACGGCTAAAGTCTGCTGTGAGCTCCGAACAATTACTTTTCGATCCTGGTGTCAAAGGCTTCTGGTTTTCTCTATTGTTGCTCATGACTAAATGGAATTCAGTGCGGCCTATTTGTCATTAGAGTCACTTCCATGCCCTCAAGCATTTTGTTTGGTTATTTTGTGGTTTTTATTTTTTTGGTGTGTGTGTGTGTGTGTGAGTTTGTGTGAGTTTGTGTGAGTCTGAGCGTGTGTGTTTTCTCTCGTTGGTTTGTATGATATTCTGTTTTCCGCACTATGATTTATTCACAAGCATTTTGGTCATGTCATACAAATTTTTCACTTCACCCAAAATACCTGCCACTTGTTATTCAGTTTCTCATTAACAAGCAGCTCTTATACTGGCCTCGCCTAAGACAATGCAACAGTTTTCCTATTTAAACTCAGACCTTAAGAGAAGTTAAAACAATTTTAGCTCTAGATGTTTAAGCTGAAGTTTTTGTTGGCATGGAACATTTATATATTAATGCTATAAAAATCTAAAATTTGAACATCGTTGCGAAAGTCTTTGCTTTGAAACAAACTAAAAGTACGCCTAGAAGTATGCTACAAAATTGTACAGTATGTTTTAAGATGACGGCATGTATCTCGTTTAATGTTTTCATGTTTTGATTTTTGATCTAAGAATATGTAAGCTTGGCTTAGGGTATATTCAAGTCGAGATCTAGATACAATATTTTATGTATCAAAAATTGGCATAGGCTCATAATCTTTAAGTATAACACCCTCGTTGTATTTTCCCAAGCAATTGTTGAGTCCTTTGTACTATTATAAATTCTAACCAATTTCATATCCATCTGTTTGCAGACTCCCGCACCACAGTCCTGCGAGTCGAATACAAAATAATTAAAGCCACAAATCACTTACAACACAAACAAAGCCAGAGCTGGGATAAGATCCTTTGCAGCTGTAATGAGGCTGCAATTAACATTTGCTTTTAGCAAAGTGCTCTCAGATTAGGTTACAAGATGATGGAAAAAGCAGCTACTAAGCCAACGGTTTTTGCTTTCCCAAATTTGAATCACAAAATGGATTTTACTTGCCTGACCTGGCACAGGCATGGACGCCTAGAAATTGAACGCTCCATGTTGAGCGACGATCGATTGTATTATATAGCTCCACAGGATCAACTGCTACGCAACGAGGATAACTATGAGGATGCAGCTGCCTCGCTGCTGTTCAATGCCAGCACCACAGAGCTAGCGATGATGCACGATGCCGAGGATGCTGGCTACACAACAACAACAATGCCCGCCATGGAACGCTTCAATGTGACCGTACTGCTGAACTTTAGCTGCAGCGATGTGGAATCCCATTCGGATGATCTGTGGTTCAGCGTTTACTTTAAGAGCGTCGTTTACCTGCTCTATATACCCATCTTTATATTTGCTCTACTCGGCAACGGCATTGTCTGCTACATTGTACAATCCACGCCACGCATGCGAACCGTTACCAACTATTTCATAGCCAATTTGGCACTGGGCGACATTCTAATGTCGCTGTTCTGTGTGCCCTCCTCGTTCATCTCACAATACATTCTTCACTACTGGCCCTTTGGCACTATCCTCTGCCACTTTGTCAACTACTCGCAAGTGGTTTCCGTGCTGGTCACCGCTTACACTTTGGTTGCCATCAGCATTGATCGCTACATAGCCATCATGTGGCCTCTGAGGCCTCGCATCACTAAACGGTAAGTAGTTCGTTCTAAAGTAATTAAAACAGAATCATAAAATGTATATTTAGACATAAAAATAACCTCCTTACTTAAACTATAATGATTAATCAACTTTAGTTCATAGAGTTTAACAAGTATTTGATTTATTTTCTTTTCAAATTGACAACTGTCATAAAATTCAGCTAATGCCAGCAATATTTTGAAGATAATCCTGTCTTTTGTTGCTGAGTATTAGCATTCAAGTTAATTGAGGCCGCATTAAAACTAATTGAAAACCTTCCAACAGCTAGCCTTGTTGCTCTTGGTTATTTTGTTGTAGTTGTTGTTGAGGACAGACGTGCTATGGCGCCGTTAAGCGGGCGCTGGCGAATTTGCATTGCTTGGCGCTTTAGGCCGCTTTTGATTGGCTTTTTGGGCTGCCCAAAAAATCCCACTTGACCAAAAAAATAACGAAAAAAAAAAAAAAAATAAAATACGACACCCCTCGAGGGACTTGAACACGCAACGCCTCTCACGCCCGTGGCATCGTTGTGATAATTGGTTTAAACAGTAACCCAAGAACCAAGGACGCTAAAAGGCGGTATTTGCTGCAAATCCTGCTGCAAAGTCCTGCTCCTGCCTCTTTTTTTAACGTCAATTTGCTTTGTAACAGGATAGAAAAAACAACAAACTACCCTTCATTCACTCCGCTAGAGCTAAGCAGCTAGCTAGCTTTTGCTAACTGACTTTTTAGATATTCCCTGTTGCGTCTCTGACCGCTTTGTTGCTGTGCAATGAAGTTTGAATGTGTGTGGGGGTAGCGTTAATGTCACGTCCTGTCAATGAGTGCGTGTACGCGTTGAGAAGCAAGGCTTTCGTGGCATGTGCAAATATTTGTGAAGCATTAAATAAATAAGCTTTATAATTATCCAGCGAGGGCTGTAGTGCACGCACACGAATTAGCCCCACTGTGCGTATGCGCAATATGCGTGCGTCAGCTCAATTCGTTGAACTTACTTCACTTATACTAATCTCAACCCTCTCTCTCTTTTTAATTTGCAGCTACGCTAAATTTATTATAGCTGGCGTTTGGTTTATTGCGCTGGGAACTGCATTTCCCATACCGGTTGTCTCCCAACTCATGGCGCCCTCCATATGGTACGAGAAATGTGAGAAGTAAGTACCAAACCATTCAGATTCTGACAATAGCTCTGACAAACTTAAACATTATCATTATTATGTGTGGGTGTGTTTCAGTGTTTGTGTGCGTTCGTCAAGTATAGCATTAGTGATATGACCATGGAAATGTCTGCGGCGAACGCAACTTGAGAAGAAATGTAGGCACATTTAAGTCATTTACAGGGCGTAGCGCTCAGAACTTTTACATAACAGTGTCAATGGTGCTTGAGACAACATGCTGTAATCGATATCCAGAAAGTAAACACATTTAGTGCTACATATTCATATACTCTGTACGCAATAATGATACCCTGTAACGTAATGAATATGGTATTCCCTAATAGTATCTGCAACTGTTTCCGATTGCTTATACGTATGAAGATAATAAATAGAAAGATACTTAAACCGATAATAATCAATTAACAGTAAAAGCAAACATATCTTCAAAATATAATCAATTTAATTTTTCAGAACTAAAATGTAATATATTCAACTGATTAAAACCCATTTATAGATTGCGGAGCTCAGCTAAATATTTGTCACAGGGTATTTGCTACAACTCAAATAAAAAATCCATTCTGTTTATTTTTGATTATAGTTGGCTACTCTTGCCGTCAATATTAAATTTGGTATGCATATCAGAGAGCAGACAGCAATTGCTAGTCAACATCAGCTAAGTATTCATTGAGTAAACAGTAAAAGGGAAATTTTATGCTGCTTGCAAATAGTTTGGCCTTTAAATGACTTTAAGTTGGTCACTGCAAAAATCCATGCTTAAATATGCGAATTGCGGTTCGTTATAGGTTGTATATTAGCTTAAGAATGTGAAAATTAGTGTGTGGCACGTTGCCATGTTGCAGATGCAGGCAGCCATATGATGTACGTAAAAGAACGTGCCTAATTACCACAACATCAGCTGGTCATGTGGCCAAAGAAGCTTTCAATCAGTAACCAATCATAGTAGGCCAGCAGCACCATGGGCTGAATAATGCAATAAACGTAAACTGCAGTAATTTATTTTTTTGATAATTAATATTTATGTTTCATTTTTGCATACTCGAAATTACACACCGCAAACGTTTATTTAATTTATGATATGGAAACTAATTAAATTGCCGCAATATAATATTCATTTTCCCAAAGTGCTGACTTTCGTTTAACATAAAAGTTGAATTCATCAAGCTGACATGTGTGTGGGTTATGTGTGTGATTGCATGCATTTGACAGCTTGTTCATCGTACTACTTCTCTTCCCCGCTCCACCTAACCACAACAATACTAACTACAATCTTATATTTCGCTGTACGTTCTCTATGTTTGCACGTTCTCACATTCTCATCATCTTTTCTGTTGTCCATCAGATACATTTGCCGTGAGGTTTGGCCATCGGGTGAACAGGACTACTATTACACTCTAGCCCTGTTTACGCTGCAGTTCATCGTTCCCCTACTGGTGCTCATATTCACCTACACACGCATCGCCATTGCCGTTTGGGGCAAGCGGCCGCCAGGTGAGGCAGAGAATTCGCGAGACCAGCGCATGGCACGCTCCAAGCGCAAGGTAAGTCAAAGTTAACACATTTTTATATATGTATGTAGTATGTAGTAGCATAGTATAGACCACAAAAACTAATTTGTGGCTTACAATGCTGACCCAAAAATTGTGTTGGCCAAATGGACAAATGCAAAATTCAGCACTTCTCTCCCTCTCCCTGTGTGTCTTTGTAGCATGTCCTGTTGACTAAGCTTTTGCCCTTCAACTCAAAGTGTTGCGCACTTTCCGCCTCAATGGCATTGAAAAACAAATGCTGACAATTTTTGCCCTTTGCTTGCCATCTGTCAGTGATTTTCTAAAGTATTTGCATTTCATTTCAATTTAACATATTTTCAAGCACTTGTTCTCTGCACATTCCTAAGATGCTCGGGTTGTTGAAGCAAATGCTTTTTACAAATTGTAAGTGCCAAGGAATTTTGTTGTGCGAAAATTGAATTACATCAAGAGATTCCCGGAAAGGTTAATGCTGACATTTATTTAAATGCTAATGCTAACAAAATTGAATGTTAGGCTCAATTCAATGCTAGACATTAAGTCAATTGCTTTTGAATAATATCCTGCATATAGTATAAGGTTAACTCGAGTCAGACGGGGCTTACAAGTTGAGTGAAGGTGAAGCTTGTCAGCGGTACAAATCGCATATAATGCTCATATAATCAACAGGCAAACCCAAAAGCTGCCTTGCATTTAAACAATATATATGCATGTATTTTAAATAAATAAATAAATGAGAAGAGATTGATGCATGCATGCAGCGTTTGGTGCTGCCTTGATGGTGCCTCGTGGTACGTGAATTGCAACAAACTTTAAAGATGCCACCTTTGTGGCGACGTCGCGACGATGATCAGTTTTTAGTTTTGTTGTTTTTTTTTCGCCTTCCAGGAAGTGTTTGTTGGGTCACACAGCAGGCGGAGCAGCATGCAGCATGTAGCATGCAGCTAGGTTGCGGGTGCACGCCAGCCAGTCAAGCACGTAACCAGTTGTTAAACGAGCCTTCTCGCTTTATGGCCAATTGAATTGTGTGGAATTTCCATAGTCGCGTCTGCCAAGAAAGAAAGCCAGTTAGGTTAGCTTACTAATTCATTAATGTTACTATGTATGTATATGACCTGTGCGCATCATCATATAATATACGCACCTGGCCATGCACATACATGCATCTATATATATATATATATATATATATATATATATAGGAAGGTTGTAGCAAAACAACTGCCCAAACTTGGTGTTTGATCAAAAATAATTGACTGATTTTAATTAAAATGCGCTAAATGCTTAATTAAGACATGTCAGCCATTATTTGGTTTTCTGGCCATTATGTCCATCATATATCAGAGTCAGTGAGGCATGTACATCTCTGATGCTTGGGCACAATATATGAAAAGAAATGGCAATACAAGTAGCGACAGTGAATTTTCATCCAATATATTGGCAGACAAACAGTTGCGCCCACTGCTGCCTGATGTTGCGCTGCCTCATCAATGTTGCCCAATTCGAGCCCAAGGCATCTGCCATTCACTTTTTCTTTTGCTTCTACCGATGCTGCTGCTGCTGCTGTTAACTGACGGACTTTGCTGCTGTTGTTGGTCAATCTCGGGCCATCCTTTGAAGCGCCAAATATGTAAGCATCTTTGAAGATATTTTCTGGCATTTTCTCATGATTGTTGACAATTTCTTCCTAGTTGCTCAAACTCAAACTCAACTGGTAACTGAAATGATTAGCAAAATTACGGCCACAACATCATCATAATGATGTTCAAAGATAATGATGCTGATGATGACAGTTAACGGTTTGAACGTGTCGCGTAATCGTCATCGTAGTTAAAAGCTAATATAAATTAAACACTTTTATCTCTTATATTTTTATATTTTCGCCGAATTGCTATCTTGGCGTATACGTAATTTGTGTGCATACTCACTGGAGCAGCAAGCAAATTTTTGGTTTGGATTATGGCTTTTAAGAGCTACTTAAATCCTTTTGATAATACTTTTGTGACTTTAACTGCAAATCACACAGACAGGCTTGGCTTTGAAGCAGAAAAAAAAATTAACTACCGAAAGGCCAAAAAGTATGTAATGCAATAAAAAGTAATCAACTAAAAGGAATCACAAAATTGCTGACTAACGGCAATGACACGTCACAGTTGACAGTCAGCAAAAAACAAACAAACAGAAAAGCAAACAAAAAACTAGTATAATGGCTGCCATTGCACTAAGATGCATAATGCTGACCACAAGCTACACTCAGAAAAATTTAAATCAAATTGAGCAATCATTCCAAAAAATGTGGCGTCTGATTTTATGTGAGATTTTTGATTATGTAAAAATATAGTTATCTAAAAGTAATGCAAAGTTTTAATTTATTAGAAAAACAAAATTGTAACATTATAATTTAGGAAATTTTCTTATAAGCCTTCTTAGCTTTGTGTAATTATTTGATTACCATTCGTTTTTTGTCTGAGTATAATCGGTAGCTGTGTAGCTGCTGTCTTTTTGTCAAATCGATGCCAGGCACATTGGATATTTGCCTCATTTGGCTACAATTGCTACTTGTTCGCATGTAAAACGTTAATTGCATAATTGACTGCAAGAGGTGCAACCAGCTGCAACTGTATACATGTATGTGCGTGTGTGTGTGTTTCAGTCACTAAGCGCGCTGATCCTAGGTGTTGTTGCTGGGCGTACGCTGACCACGCCAACAACAATGACTGATGAGCTTGCCAGACATGGCCAAATGTTCGAACAGAGAAAGAGAGCTACATAAGTGAGAGTGGGGCGGCAACCGGCTTCCCCATTTGATGTATCGTCTTTGGTCTTCTTTTCTCCTCTTCCTCTTTTTGTTTCTGTTGTTTTTGTGCATTTCACGTGGCTGCAGTTTATTTCTTTCTTTTCGCTGCAACGTCGCTGTCGTCTGTTGAATTGTGTTAAAATGTTAATTTCATCTTACGTAATCTGTGTCATATCCAGCCAAGCAAACAAGCAATTCAGTGACTAACGGGTGCGGGGGTAGGGAAGGGGTTGTGCGGGTTGGACAGCTGGCAGCTGTTTGGACGCTGTTGTTGCCATCCAAAGTCGCATCATCTTCATTATCGTGAAATGGCTGCTTCGGTGCATGGGAAAAAAAGTGAGAGGATTCCCAGGCTTGGACAGGCTTGTTTTACTACAGCTGCTACTTGGGTGCTTGACTGCTGACTATCCGTATCCACGTCCACACCCACACCCACACACAACATCGAGCATATTCGAATTTTGTGCGTTTTAAGGCAAATTAAAAGATATATTTGCTGCAGTTAACCGATAAGAAACAACAGTTAAACGTTTACGCAGACTATAATTAGCTGCAACTTTCAAAATAAATACCTATTATAATTTTATTAATTTGTGCAACTTTATCTTACTTCTGTTCGTTCTCCTTGTTTCGTAGACGTCATCTGAACAGCTTTTTTGGTAAACAATTTGTTGGACTTTGGCTGACTGATTTCCTGGCAATTTGTTTGAGTCAAATGCATTTTGGGAATTTGTCTCTTTGTCAAAGGTAAATTGGTTGCAAATACCAAAACAACATTTCACAACTGGAATTTGGCTTTAAAATATTGCGACCATTAATCATTGCGCTAAAACAACAATGAACAACGGACTTTTCATGCACTTTTGAAACAAACTATTGAGTGCATCGACTGCCAAATGCAGCTTCAAGGGCTACGTGACAATCTAAGCGATGCGAAAAAGTTTTTTCGCATTCAGGAAGTTGCACTAACATACTGCATAATTTACATTACATAAAATACATTACATTTTGGCAACTTGATTTATTCAATTTAATAATTCAGACTTATTTCAATCTATCATAATATCAACTTGTTTGCCAGTTTTGACGTTGACTAGTTGACTGCAAGTTTAAATTATATTTTATTGAAAATCAGTGTAAGCTGATTAAATTGACTTAAATCTCAATAGTTTCAGCTACGATTCTATGTTTTTATTTTTTATTATTTTTTTCATTGATTATTTATGAAAAAAACCAAGCTTAATTACCTGGCAACTCGAACAACAATTAAACCTTTAATTAAATTACAAACTTCACTCATAAAAGTACAATCATAACACTGAAATTTGTTAAATTAAACTGTCAATTAGACGTCATGTTACTCCGTTGTGTAAATCTAATTTAGTTTGACACAATAAATATTTAATTGGCTTTTAAGCGCTTAGTATTCTATTGTTAATTAGTTCATTATGCATTTGACAATGTTTTTGACTTAATTTGCAAGCTAAATTTGTTAGTTGTGTTACTGAATTTATCGTGTCCATAATATACATTAATGAGTCTTCACAATATAATATTTTTCTATATTTGGCCATTCAATATAATGCTATACTCATTATCATCTATAATGAACTGTTAAGAAAATGAGTTCTGTAAATATTTATTTATCCACGCGTACATAAATTATAGATGGAAAAAATTAGGCGATTTCCAGCTATTATTATTGGGTTAATTACCTGTTCAACTATCTGTTAGCCATTTACCTTTCGTTGTGTCCCAAGTAAACAGAACTTATCCATTGGGTTTCCTTTGAACTTTGCTAATGGCTCATAAATTAGCACTTAATGGGCTCTTAATTAAACAGAGTCTTAAGTGAATAAAACAAGAGCAAGGCATGAAAGTTAACATTTGTCTTTGTTAACTGGCTCACTAAAATGCTCTACAGTGCATCAAATGTATTGAAAACTTGTGTTGCATGCAACATGATTTGTTTTTTTTTTTATTTTGCAATTAAGGAGCTGCAGTTCCTGAGAGTCGACTTTCGTGGCTATATTTAACTGACAGCTGTCTCTGCATTTGTTGTGGTTACATCTGCTCATTTCAGTTGTTGTTATTATTATTGCTCTTACATAAAGAAACATCTTGTCTGTTTGTTTGGAGGCGCTTGAACAAGTTTATTCTACAACAAAAAGTGAAAGGTTTTTGGACTTGCAGTTGATGGTTTTTGTTTTTGTTTATTTATTTATTTTTTTATTGTATTCGGGTCAGTGACGCACTAAAACTGCTCACAGCTTAAAGTCGATGCGATCATAACGACAAACACTTTACTAAGATTTTCGAATTGAACATCAATGTGCAATTATTAAAAGCCAGTGGACTCGTTTATAAACAAATAAATGTCATAAAAAATACATATTATTTACGAAATAGCAATCATATGCATACATAATAATAACATTTTTTGAAAACATTTAACAGCTTATCAATTCTGTATCTAGCTTTAATCTCAAGATAATGTTCTTGAGACTGCCTTCTGTGTTTTAAATAACGCCTGCTCTTTGGGGCATCATTAAAGTAAGAAATGAATAAAAATTGAAACAGCAAGAGGAAAAGAGAAAAAAAAATACATTAAGAGGAGCTGCCGCCCCGACAAGCCAAAAATGTTGTAATTAAAATGTTAACAACACCATGAAATGAACAAAAAATGTTTACCGATATTGTTGTACATTTTGAATTGAGAAAAGAGCACAATGGCAAACAGCTTTATGCTTTAACTTCCTAAAAAATTCACATAACTCTTCGAATAAATGGCAAACATTTTATATTCAGCTTTTAGTTGCAGGTTCAGGCAGCTAGCACAAAGTTTGTTAGATATAATGTTTACGGACATATATTAAAATTTAAAAAGATAAGCTGGCTTTTTTAACTGGCACAAGGTAGTGTTTATGTGTGTGTGGAGGGAGTGTTGCTTTTAGCCATGTTTGCATTGGTAGCAACATTGGCTTTAAATTTACGCTCACTTGAATTCGTTTTGTTTTGTTTGGCTGTTGTTTGGCATTATTTTTAAGCTGTAACCACTTTAAACCTGTAATTAGTTTACACTTGCGGTAATTGCAGCATAAATCTTCAGCTGTTAAGTGTCGTAATACTATTAAAGGCTCACACTCACACACACACACACACACTTCATCTTAATGTGTTGACTATGTTTGTTATTGTTTTATCCCCACCAATTCCCCGACAAAACCCAATTTTATTACATCGCAGTCTCAACCCTTCCCAGACCAATAGTAAGAGCCAAAATACAGAGCCAGACTTTTGCTGCATTATCCCAGCCCAACCGTCGCGACGTGTCACTGCAAAATGATTTGTAGCTCTAATGGGTGCAGAGTCAGCTTTTGCCATGCCGTGTGGCACTGGGATTTAGTGGCAACCACAATGAACTGCATTAGAAGAGCGGCAAGCAGAGTTAAATTATAGTGTTGCCATCACGTTCAATTTACAAAGTTAACGGCAAAATAGCGAATATAATTTCTCGTCTTTTTGCTTGATAAAAATATGTTAAAATATTGCTCCCATTGGCGCATCAGTTTGCACTTTCCTTAACAGCTGTCCAGCTGTCCGTTTTGCTTGTTGCTCTCCAGACGGAAATGAAATTTTGTGCTATCATTGCCATTTTAATGCCAGTACAGTGCCTTTTTTTGTTTCTTGGCAAAGCAGATGGCCTCAAGTGGTTTTTCACTTGACTTGCTCAATGCCTTAGGAACTCTCAGCACACTCAGTTAGTTTCTGTTTGCTACCATTATTGCTGGCTGGCACGTTTAATGGTGCTATTAAGGCAGTGTCGTATATCTATTGAACTCCCCCAGCCATTGGGGCCATCGAAGTTAACAAAATGCCAAGTTATCCGACTCGAGGAAGGAGTCAAACCACTTGACTACAATTTAGAGACTAAAACAATACATGTTTATAAGGAGTAGCTTTATAACAAATGGATAAAGACCACCCGGTTGGAAATTGGATTTGCACAAGTGGAGAAATAAATAGTTGACTTATTTCTTAAGAGCGCTGCAATCGTTGAGTAAAAACAAAACTTTAAATCAAACTTAACTTATCAAATAAAAAGCCATCAGAAGGCAAGAAATATTTTTAAAAATATACAAAGAGCTTAAATATTCCTATATTCACATATTTTTTGGCATTTGTAAAAGAACTTCAAAAAATATTTAATAAGAATTTTCAAAGTCAAATAAATTCATATAACGAAAGTTATGAATGTTAAAAGTTTCGACTTTTTCCAAAAATAATTACGTTTGGTTATGCATATTTAAGACGATAAGTGAAATGTTGAAATTCACACAGTTGGAAACAAAAACAACAACAAAAAAAAAAAGGAAAGGATGAGATGAGGTAATAACAGTTCTGCATGTGCGCACCCACGCGCATTTCATCGATCAGATATGTATTTCCATGAGATACAAAATGCCGTTGCCTGCAGTCAGCTTAATTAAAACGTGAGCAATTGCCTTAATGAGTTGCACGCTTGATTAAAGATGTTGCAAGCGAAACAGCGCACCCAAAGCGACTTAAAAGCGGGCGAGTGAGTGAAGAAATAAAAGAGTTTAAGTCAACAGCTGGCCAGGCCAATTGACTGGACTTGGCTTAGATGCGTTCGTGCTGGCTGCTAATTAGAGCAGGTCACCTAAATGCTTTGACAAACCAAGCACTTAGTATAATCATGCAAAAATGCTAATTCCTCTAAAAAATAACATAAGCTTATAGCGTGGACTCTCTCCACACATCCATGGGATCTATGAAGACACAAGTACTTACGTTTCGCATGTCTGAAAAACAATGGCTTTGTTGACAATCTTTATTCAATGTGGAAATAACGTTTTAAAGCGCAGCACACGCCACTCGCCACATGCCACGTGCATGCGAAACCAATGCAAACCGCAAGCAATCAGCTTCAAAGCTATCAACTCAGGTCATTTGCTAAAAGTACACAAAAAGAGATAGTTGCAATGTTACTTTAGCAGTTAACTTGACTGGTTTGTATTGGTTTGGTTATTCTTAAGCTTTATTCTAATCACAAATTTTTCAAAATGGCTTTCGTAATGCAAGAAAAAGCGATTCAACTGATTATATACAAACGGTTCTATGACCTCTCTTGCATGATATTTAAAGTGGCTTTGTTATAAAAAGGTAATCAAGTTGAATTACATTTTGGAAGTTTCGTTTGCGCTTTTAATTGGACACATAAGAAATCCAATCATTTGATGGCGTTTTCCTATTATTCACACTTTAATATACTGCTTTAATATTTTGCCTAACTTAGGTCATTTGTAACACACATTCTGATCAACAGTTACCGATATTTTTATTACCTTTGCGCGTTTAATAGCTCACATAACATAAACTGTTTACAATCGGAGTCATGATCTCTATACGTTTGGTTTATTGATCGCCTTTAAATATAGCGAATTTTGTACATTTTATTGGCTAGTCGATTTATCTTTGCAAAACCTTTGGCAAAGCATTGTATGATATACATCAGTTAAGTTTACTGGAAATTGGTATTGCTTTGGGCCTCGTGCTTGCTTGATTTGTGCATTTCCTGGCACGTTATGCAGGCGCCTGTCGAAAGGTCGAAAGAGCCAAAACAACAGCGTTCAAATGCCTTTCATGCGCCTGCCTTTGCCATGGCCTGCCAATCTGGCTGGTTGCTTGCGGCTTGTGGCGACTTCGGCTGTTGTTGTTGTTGCTTCATTTGCAACTGTGGCAAGGCCTACAAGGTTAAGTGTGTGTGTGTGTGTTAGCGTTGCTTGCTTGGCTACTCAGCTAGTTGAGGCAAACACTTGCGGTTTGTGTTTTAGTTTTATTTGCGGCTGCTGTTTTTGGGGTTATCGAGGGGTAAAGATGGTTAGCTGCAGCAAGTTGTTCCAAAATGTGCGATAGCTGGGAAAACCAGTTAAACCACTGACCTTTTCGTGCCGCACACAATTTTCATAATCCAAATGCAATAACGGCTCCAATCAATGCCAAGTGTCAGGTGCGTGTGGGCAACAACATAGGCGTTACTTAAACCATCAATAATATATTAATTGTTTAACTGCAAAAATTTGGCACGCAGTGTTATTGTGCAGCGTCCGACCTTGCCACATTGATTTTGCAACACCCGAAATGTTATACAACCCATTTTTTTTGGCATCGTATCCTTTTGAACTGAGCTTTTCCGGCCTCTTTCTGCTGCTCTTTCTCTGTATCAATAAAGTCATTACGTTAACCCATAATTATCACCCCGTTCAATGATTTATACACAAGTCCACACGCGACCCTCGTGCATAATAATAACCGTCTGAAGCAGCAGCATTCATTTCGTTAAATTCGTGCCAAGCAGTTGCCGCAACTCAAACACGTTTGCTCATTAATATTGACGCTGCCAATTGAGGCAGTTGCAACAACAGCAATTGATACCACATTGTACACATTGCATACGAAATGAAATGCAAAGAGAGTCTCTTTTCACCTGTCATTGCACTCTGCTCTAGTCATAGGTCCTGTTGCAGCAGTTGAAATCTATTTTATGAACTCTGCTGTTAAAAGCAAAACTTTGCCTATTGCATTTAGCAGTTGACAAGCGAATCCTTTGCCGAACATTGAAATTAATTTTTGTGGACAAGAGCTAGAGGCAAAGCCAATGGGGCAACATCTACTTTTCTGCAGAGATGAAAAGCGAAAGTTCGGGACTTATTTTTTTTTCACCCGGTGGGAATCTCAATCTCTGGCCGTTCAATGGCCATTTATCTTTGGCTCAATTTGCGCAAAAGCCAGCGCTTGCTTACCTAATCAAAGATTGTGCGGCAGGAGGGGGAGGCGACGTCCAACAGAGTGTGCATCTTTCTGCGGCATCCTTGTTTTGTGTGTCTGCCACGCGTTTTGTAGGCGCCATAAATTGCATTGATTATTGCGACGTTAAACCGATACGAGTATTTATTTACCTTTTATTTTGTGTTTTTGTAGTATTATTTTTTATTGCACACTTGGAGCATCTTTAATTTGCATTCTGCAGATGGTTATGTAACGGAGAGCTTCGTTTATGGTTTCGGTTTCGGTTTCGGTTAACAACCTGTCAGTTCGTTTGGCATTCTTGGGCTTTCTGTTTTAACTGGCATTGCCCCTAATTGATTTAAATAAGTTTTTTTATTTTTATACTTTTGGCAACTTTCCAGTTAATCCCGAAACGGCCTTGGCTTGCATCTGAGCCTGATAAAGGGTTTTGCTTTCCATTCGGCTCAATCAATCTCTTCGGCTGAAGTTTTTTGACTGTTGTTTTGGCCACACGATGTCCATAAAGTGTTAAAACTGAAATCAAAATTAAAAATTGCGTGTTGCAGGAAACTCATGAACTTTAAACAATTTGCGAGAAATGCCCCTCTTAACTCGTCTTTAATTTCAGTTACAATATGAGGTATGTTCTGTCATTTTTCAAGATTTCTCAAGGCACTTAATTAAATTTGGCCCCCTTGCCAAAATGAATGTCTGCCATGTACTTCGGTATTTTGCTCGACAAATTCAATTACAAGGTCCCTTACCGAATTGTGATAGTAGGAATGTGTTTTTTATACCCTGAGCCATTAAAACGGCTAAAAAGGGTATAAGGGTTTTGTGCAAAAGTATGTAACAGGCTGAAGGAAGCATCTCCGACCCCATAAAGTATATATATTCTTGGTCAGCATCAACAGCCGAGTCGATATAGCCATGTCCGTCTGTCCTTTTGTATGAACGCGTCGATCTGAGAGACTACAAAAGCTAGAGATTTCAGATTTTAAATATAAGTTCTCCTATACCATAAGCAGAACAAATTTGTTTGAAAGTATCGATAACTATTCTGGTTTCCGATATAAACGGTAACGATAGAACTTTTCTGAAAATTTCGCCCAAATCGGAGATAACGAATTGAATCGATTGAAGTTAAGTCAGTTTTTCAGTTTTGTTTAGGGCGCAAGGATTAAGCCGCAGCCAACAATTCACTTATTGCAACTAGGTTCAGGGTATCTTCTAGTCGGACTCTACCCACTAGAGCCTTCTTACTTGTCTTTTTTTTTTTGTTGAGTGCTCCAAACAGAACTTGGTAACAGAACAAAAGCTTTTGCTCTTAGGCTATAAAACAAATTAAACAAGTATCTTCACAACAACTCCAAGTGCTGAATCGTTCAGGATTATGCCGATCATTGAAGCAGACATCAAGTGGATGCTCGCAAGAATACAATCAAAAGTAAGAGGTTTTAAAGCCACGCATATTTCAATCTAACATTTTTATCTACTTATATACATAAATAAATATGTTAATAATTGTGTGTGCTTATGGATTCTTCTAGCCACTCGATGTGCTCAAACCGATGATTACATAATGGCAGTCAGACAATAAAAGCCACAAAACGACCGGCGAGGGGAAGTGGGTGCGGTAGTCCGTCAGTCAGCCGATACTGCTGCTGATGCTGCTGCAATGAGTTAGCCAAAGAGACACAGCCAACAATATTGTGTCTAATGACCATTTGCATTATCTTCTTCTTTAGTTTTTTGTCTGTTCTTCAAATTGCACGAAATATTCACAAAGCGGCTTATTGCGCAGGGATGCGGGCTGTTTTTGTTACTTGATGGTGCAAGGCAAGGGGTTTGCAGTGTTTGAGGGGCTGTTAGTCTGTTGATGTTGTCTTGACAAGTTGTTTCGTCAGATATGCAAATGTTGTCGATTTCTTGTTAATGTCGTTGCCATTGTTGTTGCTGCCATTGTTGTTGCTGCTGCTTCTGTCTACAGTTGGTCGGTTAGCTGGCTGGTTGGCTGGCTGGGCACGTGCAAGCGTCAAAAACACCTCAAAAATTACTAGATAATTTTTCAAAGAAATGAGCAGAGGAAATGCGAATATAATACCGCAGTTATTTGACTGATGAATGCTGTACGACTGCCATTTGGTTTTGCGATTGCACAAACAAAATAACTATTAAATTTTAAGCAACAAGCAAAGTATATACTATTTACCTTTAGAAACAAAGTTGTTGCATAAAAAACAATTAAATGCAGGAACAGTGATCTTATCACTTGTTTTTTTCTTTCAGTCAAGGTCTGCATTGCAACTCTTACCATCTCCAACTCTAGTCCCACCAAAAAAATAAAAAAAACTACCACAACCACAGTGACCGCGATCTCATGAAATTTTGTTCCATCTTTATTTCTTTCGCATTCCCACAGTAAATTCGAATTATACGACTAGCAGCCAGTACCTATATACAACATATTAAGCATTCAAACACAGTCGCACACACACACACACGCAAATAAATTCAATTCCGCGATTTCACTTTAACTTCGACTTTTATTATTCACTGCTGTTCGCAGATTTGCACTGTGCATCAAAAGGGGCGTTACTCACAGGAGGAGGTGTGGTGGGTTATGGCAAGTTGACTGCTGCAGCAACAGCTGTGAAACATACATATTTAAAATTCCCAACGGCAAAACAATCTCCACAGAAAAAACATACAACACACCGTCTGTGCAACACGAATATTGCACGACAATAGGAATAAGAAAATAAAAATTCACTCTTAGGAGCAATAAAATTTTAGTTTGACAAATGAAATCCGAGCAGCGACTGCCAAACTGAAGTAACTTAAGCCCAAAGTCAGTCAAAAGCTGCAACGTTGCAAATGCCATTGATTAATAAGCAAATAGAGTCAGTTAAGTAATGCAAATAAATTTTCATTAATTTTATAGTACAAATAGAAGATGGTAGGATAGCCAAGAATTGACTTGGGCAGTTGAAATAAACTTGTTTACATGTCAAGTAAGTTGTTCTTATATAATTTAAAAATTAATGAATAATTCGAAGCTTAGAAATTTGGTTTAAAAAAAAAATAATTACTAAACTTTATACAAAGTCTTTATAGCCCGTAGAAAATCACCTTCGATATTGTAGATACAATTAAAAATGATATAAAAAAAACATCAGCCGTTAAAATGATAGCAAACTTAAGCACACACACAAATATATCGTGTTGACTGCCGGAATGTCCTTCGTTGAATGCTTTTAATGGGTTAGTCATTTAATTTTGCCTGCCATTAGGTTGGCCATTTCAGTGTCATTTCTCATGCAAACACATCGCTTAAGTAGTGGAAAGGGCGTCTTTTGTCGTTGACTTTAACGATCTCATTACGTAAACTTTTATGTGTTGAATAAAAAAACAGGCAACAATTGTTGACCGCGATAAGGTTGTTTCTTTTTTTGTCTCTATCTTTTGAGCTTTGTACAAATTTGCGTTAGCTTTCAAGTCGATGCGATTATGATTTCTATTCATTCCACTTGCATTTGAAAAATCACGCATACGCCGCAATGTACGCGACGAGCATTCATGCAAGCATTTTGCAAAGTTGCCCGCATTTATGTCAACTGCAGTTGTTGCTCTGGTTACTTTTGTTGCCTTGACAGACATGTTGCACTGGCACGGGCAATTCGCTTGGTTAAAGTGGGCCACAGTGCGCGCCTGAATTTGGGTTTGGTAGCGCAGTTGCCTTAGAAACTTGTTTCCAACCAGGCAACCAGGCACCAGCGACAAACTGTTGTTGGTTACTGTGTTAGCGTTCAAGTTCCCACCATTCTCTGGCAAAAACTTAAAACATATGATGTACACAGCTGGCGAAAAACATTAAAACAAACGAAACGAACGAGCTGCCAAATCTTATCGAGCGTGTTGCACTTTCAACCTACAACTCATCGCTTCCGCTTTGCCTCAATTTTTTCTTGACGTTATTTGCTTTCCACTCCAAAGAGTTAAACCAAAGTGCGTTTTGCAGTTACCCAGACAGATAATAAAAAACGATAGGCAACAAAAAATTAAAGCGTTGAAAGTGTCTGGTGTTAAATACTTATATTTGCCGCTGTTTTTCCCCCGGGTAATGTTCATGGTCGTGGCCACGACCTGCACTCAAATTTCATAGCCAAAAAAAAAGTTTCCGCACCATAAATACTATAAATACTAGACAAAAAGCAAATGGAGAAACCCAAAATGTTACACTAGGCTTACCATTTTAAGCGGCTGCCAGGAGAAAAATATTATGTTTCACACCTACAACAATTTTTACATCCAAGGCTTGTGTACAATATGCCAGCCATAAATATGCAAACTCACCTTAAAAATTGTGACCTAACCAAAAAGCAGTTGAATGCAACTTGATGTCAAGTTGATGCCTATGCCGAGAAGCAGAGAAAGCCCCGAGGCAGCTGCAAATATCTTCTTGCAATTACTTTATAAAGAACGACAGCCAGTTAAAACAAGCTAACAATGAAAGATAATACCGAAATCAAAACAATAAAAGTATTTTCAAAATTTTAGCAATGAAATAATAGAGCAAACCGAGTTATCTATATAAAAACTTATGTATATCTGGTTAATCTCTACAGATTGTCAGCTACATGAGGATCGAATAAATTCTAGGTACCAGAATATTTTTTACTAGTTCAAATACAAATGAAATGACTATTTGGAGCAAATAATTTAATAATATAAACTTGAAAACCCTTTGCCACAAGCTCAAATCTTGCAAATGTAATTGATTAGAAGTTTGTGCAAAGTGATTTAGTAATTTAATTACAACTTTTCAAAGTTCTACAACAAGTTTCAGCTAATATCAATGCAACTGTGTATTTGCATGTGTTTATCACATTGCCGAGGGCTGTGCACCCTTAAGTAGAAGATAGCTGAAGGGTATTTAAGTTAGCAAAAGTTTCATGAGAAGGTGAAAGCTTTTGAAAGTTTTGCTACTACCAAAGCTGTAATTACCACAGAGCAAATGTTGTATAATGTAAAGCACTTAAATCAAAGCTAAACTATTCTATCTATAGGAGATGATGTAGACATATTATTTATTGACCATCTTTGTTGCAATTGCCAAATGGTCAAATCGTTTAAAGAGTTCTGTGTGCGGCAAGAGTTGGTCGTTGACACTAATTAGCATTTCAAAGTTGACGATGCAACTGCAACTTCAATGCGATTTGCCAGCATTTTCTGTTCAATTGAAGCCAAACATAACAAACATGCTGTCAAGTGCAATAAATAACAAGTCTATGAATATACCATGTCGAAATGTCGTTGAGCACATCGCTAAGTGCGCATTGCCACAAGATGCTGTGGCAGGCACAACAACAGCAACAACAACAACAGCAATGACAACAAAAATGTCAAATGTAAAAGCGAAACAGTCCAAGAGACCAAAACGCCAAAGCTTTAACCAAAGACAACTAAAAAAATATATTCATGTACATAAAATTGTATTCAGCAATTCAAAAATTTGCACGCTGTTGTCGGCTTGTGTTTGCCTAACAAGCAGGAAGTCGCGCAGTGGCTGCCTCTCTTTGCTAGAGATGCCACTGCCTCATCACACAAACACACACACACACACACACATAGTTCCAATAACAAGCGACATAAAGATGCAGGAAGCAACAACAGTTGTCGAGACTTCCTACCCGTCTCATAGTTGGCGCCCAGGAATGGGATGCACAGCACCCACTGGTTGCACAGCTAGTTGCGTGAGCAGACGCTATCTTAATCTTTCAGTGTCAACGTCGCAGTCAACCCCATTGCAACAACAACAACAACAGCAGCAGTAGAAACTTTTTACCGCATTGCAAAAAGGATGCCACATCCAGTTGCTTTTGTGGTATTTTATTTCTTTTATTTTCTGTTATGCAATTCGCGTGCAGCACAAATCCTTCTCGATTGAACACTAATTGCCCACCCTGGGTCCAAACAGCTGCAGGACAGCAGATAAAAGGCTTAAACTTTGATCCACTTGCCGTTTTACTTGAAGATACTTCTTGATTAAAACAAAACTAAGCTAAACTTAGCTGCATGTCTCCGCTTTACTCAGATGACAAATTAAAAGGAGAAGAGTTATAAAACAAGAAAGAACATAGTTCGAGGTTAATTAACATTTCAATTGAGTGAACTAAATATCAGATATATATGTAATTTAAATTAAGGCAAGTCTGTTTAGTCTTCGACAAATAACTGACTTCCAAATTTATCGAAATTGACTTATTCAAAAGTCCTGAAAAGAAACCATCATAAATGTCTGATTGCTTTCGCTTTCCCTGTGCACCTTCAACTAAACAAAGCGTGAGATTTATCTATTGGTTTGCAGTCAACGATTGCTCTTAGCTTCCCTCTTTCACCCCTGCTGTTGAATTTCCGCGCCATTCGGAAGTTGCACGTAAATCGTTTAGACGCTTGGAATATTCAGAAAATACTCAAAGCTGTGTGTCTCTGCGAACTGAATGCAAATCCAAATGCAAATTCAATTGCTTGGCAAACTTTGTATTTTCAGTGCCCGCGAAATTTCCAATCGAAAATTGGAATCACAAATGCAGTGCAGCCAAACTTAAGTAAAGGCAGCTCATTTAAAGGCGTCACTGATTGCAGCAGTACCTCAGGCCAATGCCTCTCAGTGGACAGCAGCTGTAGCAGCAGCTGCAGCATCTGTTTCTTAGGTATTCAATTGATTCGAGTGTTTCCCACATTTTATTTTTTTTTTTTTGTGTGCGGCACTCGCACAATTTATTGTCTCGATGGCATTTACTATAGAGTAGCAGGCCATACAATAAAAGCACTTAAGACCAAAATGCCAAAAAGTCGCTCAAACGCTTGCGATGTTCGTTAGTAAAACATTTTTTTGCATGCCTGCCCCCCCTTTGTGGCAACAACGTGACTGGATCTGGGAGTCTGGTTACGCAAGCGGTTTTCAAGGTGAAATCGCCGGCATTTACTAAAAGGCCGGAAATGCAGTTACCAACAACGAATGAAATTTTCATTGACAGTTTATTGAAATTGCATTTAGCATTTGAGCATTTGAGCACTTGAGCATTATTGCATAAATATTATACTTAACTATGTGTTTTACCCAATAATTAAGTTTAGACACCCAGCTTGATTGGTTTGAGCAATTGAGAAATATAACTACTGAAACTACTTAATGTTGACTTGTTAGTTCTGTCTGTCGCCTTATACAATGTTTTAAATTATTAGTGTTGATATTTGTTTGTTGTTGTTTATTGTTTGTGAGCTTACAATAAATACCCACTTATTTGCTTTTGAGATAGTATTAAGTTTGAAATCCTCTTAAATATAAACTCTGCAAATACAACTGAAAAGCAACCAAACTATTAAGCGGATTACCCGTTTATTTGATAAAGCCCACAACAAATATTTGATTCAATAAATTTTGTATCAACCCTTTGAAGCCATTATTGGAAAAGCAACGTTCAATGAAATTGAAAATCGCATTGAATCGCTTTAATGTACAGAAGCAACAAAAAACACAACAATTGCAATTGTTGACACAAAAATGTCCGTATAATTTGGAAAAGAAAAAAACCGTTGAGGCCCTTTGTTCAATTTTTTTTACCAATTTTTTTTGGATAGTTTTGTCCGATTTGACCAACTAAAAAATTGCAATGGAAATAAATAACTATCGGTAACAACAACAATCAGTAATACACACGACAAAATTGCATTTAACTCTTTGTGACAAATCGCAAAATGTCTTTTGTGTTATTGTTGCTAATTTTGTTATTTTTTTAACGATTTTTAATGATCAAAATTACGCAAGAGGCTAATTTGCGATGCAAAGAAGTTAGCGTGTGGTCCGCCCAGGCCATAAAAACCATACGGCTATAAGTAAAAGTCATAAAAATATAACCGCTTTAAGAATGTTAAGTTTTCAATTGTTGCATGACTATTGAATGCTCTGACTTAAACTTATCTGATGGGCCCTCAACTGTATTTCAAAAGCATTTCATGGTCTTTGGGATTAGGGGGCAATATAATCTTTGCTAAAAATCTGCAAAAGACGCTTCACGAATTTGTAAATAACTTTTTTAAACTATGTACAGTAAACGCTGGCTTGAAGAAAAAACTTATAGGTTAACTTTACTTGAAAATTTTAAGCTATATATATTTATGTTTATCTTCAGAAATGGATACAATTGCAATTTAAATATTTATATAGAAAAATAAAATTTCTCAAAAATCACCCATAACAGTTAACACTGCAGTGTACTGTGCACTGTTAAGTAGTACGCGCACAGTGTCACAATGAGTTCCACTCATAGACCCAAACACACACACAGCTACTTTCAAGTGAACTTTATTTTGCAGATATTCTCATTTATCATATCTGTGTGAATGTTTGTACTTATTTATAATGTAGTACAGCATACTTTGGCGACTGCCGCACAATGGCAACCCAATTTCAAATGAAAGGAAAAACCACTAACATCAGCAACAACAACAACCAACTACTACGAACAACAACAACGTCAACAACACGCGCACAAATTATTCAAATTGCCATTGTTAACAGCAGAGTAGGATTTCAGGCTAAAACTCTAGGCATGGATATTTCAAATGATTTTCACTTTTTTCGATCGTGAGCGCATTTTAGTGCAGCAACAGTTGGGATTTTCATTTTCCATTTCATTTCGAAGTTAAGTTTTGTGCCCCTGAGGAAAGCCAAAGCAGCCGCATCAGCCGATCAGTTGGCCTGCCGCAGCTCGAGTGTAAGACCAAAATATGCTCTGCATGCTGCTGGCTGTTGGCTCAAAGCGAGAGCGAAAGTGCACGACATTCGGCCAAAGCTGAGCAGAGAGAGAGAGAGAGAGAGAAAGACAGAGAGAGAGAGAGAGAGAGAGAGAGAGATAGAGAGAGAGTTTGCTGCCACATATCCGACAGCGGGAAATCTGCCAGTGCGGTAATAAGTTGATTGTGCTGTAATTTCAGTTTCACTTGAGAGAGAATCGCTTAGCTCCACTACGAAACAGACAGAGAGAGATGAAGAGAGAGAGAGAGAGAGCCAGATTATTGGCCAGCTTGCTTGGCCAGCTTGTGGGCCAAAAAGTCGCATCATCATCATCATCATCATCATCGTCATCATCGTCATCATCATCATGATTGCTAACTTCTTGATGTGAATGTATTTGTGTGTTGTGTGCTGGCCAACTCTGTTGCGATTTTGTGGCATCTATGTGGCTGGGTGAATTTTTTTGTATAAATTGATGATGCGGCTGCATTGGTTCGTCAGTGAAGCATTTGATTTGGTCTAATAAACATCGGTGTACTGAGTCCGAGAGTCAGAGTCAGGATAAACAACATTCAAAACGTGAGCTCAGCATCAGCAGCATTCAACATCCAATACATCATTCCATCCTAACACGAATCTTCTTCTATATTCTCCTTAATCCCCTCACACCAATACACAGCACAGACCCAGGATTACTGTGACAGTGCAAGTGTGTGTGCGTGCTAATCCGTTGTTACATCCGTTTCAATCCAATCTACGCGTCTACTTCGAATCCGTGTTAACAGATCAGCCATGAAAACCTTCATCCTAATGTCCTGTCTGGCGCTGGCAGCGGCGCGCCCAGAAGCCGGCTACAACTATAACCGTCCCGGAGGCGGCGGTGGCAACGGTGGTGGCGGTGGTGGTGGCGGCGGTGGCTACAGTGGATCTGGTGGCTTTGGAGGTGGCAGCCTCGGTGGAAGTAGTTTCGGTGGCAGCTCCGGAGGAGGTTTTGGTGGTGGTTCCGGAGGAGGTTTCGGTGGTGGTTTCGGCGGTGGTTCAGGAGGTTTCAATGGTGGAGGTGGCGGTGGTTTCGGAGGAGGTGCGTCCAAACTAAGTTTTATTTAGTTATACACAGCTAAATGTTGGATTATTTTTGCAGGCGGCGGCGGTGGTTTCGGTGGTGGTGGCGGCGGCGGCGGTGGTTTCGGCGGCGGCGGCGGTGGCGGTGGCACCACTTTGGTGCAGAAGCACATTTATGTGCATGTGCCACCACCAGAGCAGGAGGAAGTGCGTCAGCGCCCCAACATCCCAGTTGGCCAATCTCAGAAGCACTACAAAATCATTTTCATTAAGGCGCCATCGGCTCCCTCTTACCAGGCTCCTGTCATTCCCCTGCAGCCACAGAACGAGGAGAAGACCCTGGTCTATGTGTTGGTCAAGAAGCCCGAGGATCAGCAAGATATTGTCATACCCACACCAGCACCAACGCAACCCTCCAAACCCGAGGTCTACTTCATCAAATACAAGACCCAGAAGGAAAGTGGTGGCAGCTCTGGCGGCAACGGTGGCTTCACTCAGACCAACACTGGCAACGGTTACTCCACTGGTGGCGGTGATGGTGGTTACTCTGGTGGTGATGGCGGCATTTCGGCGCCATCTACCAACTATGGCCCACCCGGAAAGTCCTACTAAGCTCCTTGCCAAACACAACAACAACAAAAAAATGAACATTTACTTGAACAAACTGACGAACCTTGAACCTACCACAATCAGACGCATACTCGGCTCAAGCTGCTGACTAGTCCTGTCGTTGACGCGCTAACACAACAACAAAAAAGATACTAAACTATTCCCGACAAAAAGAAAAGAATTAAAGAAAATATGCCCACAATCAACAATATAACTGCGACTTGACCCACAACAACGAAAACTCTGGACGAGAAGACTAAAACATGACAACGAATTTTCTCGCCTAGACTCTGCTAGGTTATCTTACAAACAAACGTGGACATTACTTTCGTCCAAAACTTTTGTACATACAAATATTTCCGACTATCCTTCTTCAAACATCCATCAACTCTTTCATAAACCTTTCTCACTATAACTCAGTCTTGCACTTCTGTTTCCATACTTGCCCAAAAAACAAATCATATAGCTAATAGATGGCAAGTGCCGGACACGTCACTTGTCATCCGTGCGAGAATAGCGAAAGAAGCATCAGAAAACGAAAACAACCGAAAACAGAAGAAAATAGTAGATGATGAAAATGCGAGAATTGTTAAATGCTCCATTCATAATACATACATACATTAATATTATAAATATACTTTAATTATATTATTAGCTTTAAGTACTTTATGCAAAATAAAAAAAAAACAACGGTGACAAAATTACGAAAAAAAAACAAACAAACATATATGGCTTTTGTTCTACAATTTCTAAATTTGTTTTCCATTAGCAAAAATAGGTTTGATGGAGCTGTAGCACTAATGGATTTTTGTCTTTGTCCTTGTGCATTGTTCGATTTCAGTTGTCCTGCACGTACAGATTATCGACTTCATTATTGTGTAATAAGTGTTTTATTCTATGAATTTCTTTCTAACTACAAACTACTTCGTCAGCTTGGTTAATGATTTGCTAACAGCTTTTAAGCATTTCATAAACTTGTTATTCCCTTTCATTTGGTTTGAAAATCAAATGTGTGTGTGTGTTTTAGACCCAAACCTAAAAACCAACTAATCCAATTTATTCGCACTTAATTCAGTTATGTGCCTCTTGTTCACAGCAGAGAAATGTGAGTGTTTATCTTGTGAAAGTTCTCAAACCCACTGGAAACTAATTAAAAAGCAATTTTCCGGCATTGCTTTCATAATTTAAATACCCACTTTTTTTGCCGCCAGCAATCAGTATTTATAGTTTTTATTTTGAATTCTGTCTTAACAATTTTGTTGTTTTTATTTTTTTTGTTTATAATTATCAACTTCGAACTCTGACTTTCGTTTGCTATTTTGCTTCGGCGCTTTTGACTGTTTATCTTTGCATGAGAGGATGGTAAATTTGAACTTTCCGCCACTTAGGCCAGCGTTGCGGATAAGGAAGAGAAATAAAGCCGAGGGCTACGTAGTACGCCGCAGCTAAGTCCATTTTAATTAAGTCGACTTTTTGAATGATTTACCCGAAAGTTTTTCTATTTGAACTCACACAGACAGTTAAAGAGCTAACAGAGCTGGCGGCAACTCCCTTACGCCCACTTTTAAAAGTGAGCTCGGCAAACCTCAAATGCCACAGCTGAGCCAGCGTTAAAAGTTTACAGCTGTTCGGTTGGGGAAGCCCCAATGCTGGGAGCCTACAACTGGCAACAAGATTTGCAATAGAAAAAAAAAAAATACTACACTTGGAAAAGTAAATTTTTAAGTATACTACATTGAATTGCATATTAAATTTGATACGAATATATTAGATTAAATAAACTGAATTCACATAATGATAACCATATAAAATTTGAAATATTTTCTGTAGTGTAGTGTAGTGACAACACCCGCATCTTTGCTTCTAGCCAACTCTTTAGCAACAGTTCTTTTAGGCAAAAGAGCTTCAATAAAAATCTCTGCATTAGTCAGCCAACTTTTACATCGGCTAAATCTTTCTTTTGCGGATTTTGATTGCTTTTTTTATCATTTATCACGTTCGGTTGTTTTTTTTTTTTCTGTTAAACATTGCAATCCGCGTTTATTTTGTTGTTTCTTTGTGTGTGATTTTTTTTTTTTTTTTTGGTGTAATGTTTTTAATGCTTTAAATACACAGCGTTGTCCGCAGATTCGCATTGTCATTGTCGCTCGAATTTCAGTTTCTTCCTATACGCTACACTTTGTCACTTTCACTTTTTGCCTGGCTGTTGTTGCTGCTGTTGCTGCTGGCGGCCAAAGGTAACAGCAGCAACAGTTGTTGTAGGTGGCCCGAAGCCATCAAGTTTATACTGTTTGTTGCCTTTGTTGTCAGCCATGTACATGAAAAGAAACGTAACATAGACATATATATTTTTTGGTGTTCATACCTATGTCTTGCTTCCGGATGTCTGTACAGGTGACGCCTCAATTGTTGACCCAAGCGTCATTGTCTGCTATCCGTCTAATCAATGAACAATCAGTCGTCGTCATACAAACACAATAAACAAAATGTGTTTTGTTCGCAGTTGTTAGCAAAATTTTGCCTATGGCTCAAGCCAAAACAATTTATAATTACAAATTCAACTTTCGCACGTTTAGTGCTAAACGTTAAGGAAAATAGATAATTTAAGCATTTCCACTTTGCATCGTTTTGGCACCAGCATGTTAATCAGATACGGCTGGCACACCACCTAATCCACTACTTCCGTCGACTGGATTGTATGCCACCCACTGGAATAGATTTTTGTTTTAGAACCACAACATTGTCGCTGCCTGGCTCACTGTGTTGTGGCATTTGGTTTTGTTGCTGTTGTTGTTGTTGCTGCTGCACTTGGCAATATCCTTGTTGGCCAACTTTCGTATGGGCGGCATCAAATTACTCATGCGATTCTTGCCCCAATGTGGAAAATGCTTTACATGCTTTTGGCACTTTAAAATGTTTGCTTCCTCCTTTTAAGCTCCAAATTCTCCACACACACACACACAAACACACATATACATACGGATCTGACAGAATGTACTTGTAGTTTATATGTTTGGTCTTTAGACCTTATGCCCAACATCTATACATTTTCTTAGCTATTCTGGCCCCATGTCTATTTGCATTTAGTTGCTGTTGTAGTTTTCTACGCTTGCTTTCGATTCCCAACTGGCTCTTAAACCAGTGCAAAGCAGGCCACTTATACAATGCATCAAGTGCATGTACATAGGTAACTTCGAAAGAGTAGTCCTACTACTTAAAAGTCAGCACTTTGAAGCAATAAATGCACCACTTTTGGCAAAAACACAAAATGAATTTTTAAGTGTTATGAAAATCCATTTTGTGCCAGGTAAAAGACACACATAAAGAAAGTTTCCTGTGCTAATGATAAATATTTATGTTCCAAGAAACTAGCATCTTAAATTGCCTTTTCAAAGTGGTGTAAAATGTCTTCTGGCACAATTTCATCTAAGTCCTTAACAAGTAGAACAAACAGAAGACCCAAACGTGTGCAAAATCTCGCATGATTAATGACAAACTGTATGACCTTTAAATTCAAGTGCTCGTTGCAGAAGCTTAAGAGGCATGTGTACTCGGTACTTAAATAAAAGCATCCGACTTGGATTTACGTTATTTAATTGACAGCCTAAAGGTGGCTTTCGTTCGTCAGTTGCTTTAAGTTTATGCCACTTTGGGCGCTATAATTAACTGCGCGTTTTCCTTAGCGCGTTTGTAGACACGCCCCGGTCGGCCGACCCTCAAGAACCTTAATTATAATGTATGTTTGTCGTAAAAGTAAAAGTAAAAGTAACAGTCTCGTCACGTACGCTTTTTGTGGACAAGGAAGACCAACAAGCTGCCATGGAACATCCATCAAACTTGAGATGCCACGCCCACACCCTAATACACGTACAAATATTGCAACAATGTAGTATGCTTTATTTTAATTTGGTTTTATAGCCCAATATGGTTTACCACCGACCGACCAACTTGCTGCCGGTCAATGGAACGATGCTCTGTTCTTGGATCATAAATTACTCTAGCTATAATTGCACAACAATAACCAAAAAAAATATTCCATTTACTGTTGGAGCCACCTGTTAGCTTTTTTTTCGATTATTTTTTTGGCTTTTCGATTTTTACGATACTTTTGCACAAGCACAATTTTCGTTATAACTTAATTTTCATTTTTATTGTTGATACCTGCAGAATTAGCCAGGGCCACAATTTGGGAACCAAAAACTTTTCTGTTATGAATTGTCTAACAAATTAGTTGTTGATTAGTTTAAATCCGCATTTCTCTTGGCGCTCCATTAAAGCGATTTTAACTGGGTTTGGGCCAACAACTTTTCAATAATTTGTGAGCACAATTTTCAGGCCAAGACTTTCATAATTGTCTTACAATAAACATTGCGCTCCATTACATTGCTTCGAGACATGCGGGTTGACCGAGTTCAGCAAGAAAGTTCACGTTAAGCAACAGGCAAAATTGACTACTATCCACATGCTTCATGCCCCATGCCACAGGCAATCTTATAGCACGCGCTAATCGATTAGCGAATGACTTGATTAATAGCTTAAGATACAATATCGACATTGATAAACTGTTGAATATTTTCTATAATTTTTTGCTACTGAATAAACAATTTAAATTTTAGGGAATTTTTAATCTTTGCCAACTTTTATTGGAAACGGTTTTTTTAGCTGCTTGACTAATTTAAATTTATGACTATAAAATTTGAAATTTCAATTTCAAATAATAACATTTTTATTTATATTTATTTGTTAGCGAAAAATTGATTGAAAATAAACAATTTAACAGTTATTCAGTGACTAAAATTTATTACTGAAAATACCGGAAGGTTTAAAAATTGCGAACTAAAAAACTTCAAGTTTTAATCAAACCTCTTCTGGTACTTCTTTCTTTTTCACTTGCAGGGGTCAATTTGCCAGCTGATTGGTAACAAACAAAATTAAAAACAAAATAATTACAGGCGTACAATTGTGTTACGGGTCTTGCCCAAAAATTGCTTACCTGGCTTTTTAGGTTGACATGGCAGGGTAAAGTGTGGGTAGGAGGTGCAGTTGCGGAAGTAGGGGCCGCTTTTTTACTCACGTTTAGCTGATTGGACAGTTTGATGTCTTGACATTTTGGTCAACTCTTTCTCTTAATCAAAAATAAGCCTTTAAGATGGCAATTGATATAATTTTTTTTTTTCGTTGTTTATTTTTCTTTTCTTTTTTGTCAATTGAAAGATGAAAGTTGGAGCTTATTGTTAATGTTTCGTCATACTTTGCATTTGACATTTATCCGACGGGTACTTCAGTTACTTATTGCTTTGTATGTGTCGTGTTCAATTCGAATGACCTAATACACTTTTATAACCATCAAACACAGAAAGAACGCCCACACCAAAAGCACAAATAAATCAAATTCCTTTGCACTTAAATGTCCATCAATTTCACAGCCCTTCATCACATTAATTTAACAAACTTAATGGAAGGCCATAGGCATCGAGTCACAACTGCGACGTGCCAAGAAATTTAATTAGCGAATAATTTGACTTCAAACTTTGGACCCCATTTTGGCCCTTTTGCCACCTTTATTGTTAAGTGAACTAAGGAACAAAGGACAAGACTTCGCTTCAAATCAAAATGGAAACCATTCAGCTACCAGTTTTCTTTAGCGCAAATCATTTGTCAGTTTTAAGGGCCTCTTTTTTATTAGTATGAGTTTCGCATAAGGTGGAAATAATTTTAGTAGTATTAAATATTACAACATAGTGCTGCATGTACATGAACTCATTTTTTATATAATCATTCAACTTTATGGGTGGAAATAACAGCTAAATGTAAGCTAGTAAGCCGTAACCATAACCCGTAACCGGTTCATGTGACCGCGCTAAAAGTCAAAGTGTCAAATTGTTGATGCGATCTGGCTTTGCGACTACTGCTGCTGGTGCTGGTGCTGTGGCGTCTCTGGTGACTGGGGCAAGCGAAGCGGCCAACAATTAAACTGCCGCCAAAAGCGAAAATCTAAAACAAATTATCCATTGCAATGCGTGGCTAATCAAAACAAATCTAAGCGTACCAAAACACAAACTACCGAAAAAGTTGTTGCTTCGACGACGGATGTACAGATTTTCGGTTGGTTTGACCAGCTGGTGTTTTTCATATGAGGATGCATCAATTTGCTGCAAGTTGTGTTTTGCCAATCAACGCAATTCGCCAAAGTGCACTCTCAAGGTTGGTTTTGCAGGTAGTTTTCGAACGAATTAACTTCAAAATTTAGAACACTAACCGAGTTTGTTCAATTTACTTTGTGGTTGCAGTCGATAAAGACACTTGCCACAAAGTGTTAAAGGTTGCTAAGCAACACAAAAACACACGTTGATACCATAGAATGATTCTACACACTTTCTGTATGTGTGTGTGTGTGTGTGTGTGTGTGTGTGTACAATGCGGCGTATTATAAATGTTGTTTGAACGCACGCAAATACAAATGAAATGTTATGTGAAATCGAAAGAAATCGAATTAAATGAGGCATAAAGTGGGTTCTTATGTTTTCGGTAAGATCTCATTAGTATGCGTTCATATTGTCAAACCAAAAAACAAATGTGACCTTTATAAAGAAAGATAAACTCAACTTGTTAATTAAATATAAAAGCCTACAGTAGCTGTCGTCATGGATTATTTTTCATGTACTTTACTGCTGACGTTGAAACAAAAAAGTTTTTTGAATATTCCGAAAGTAATCTTATTGAAAATATCCTATCCTTAAAGTACCAGAAAATGTACTTTTGTGAGGAGCTTATAAAACGTAATTTAAGTAAATCATTTATATAAAAGAAGTAAATTTAAGAAATTTAAGTGTGTTTCTGCTAACAGGGAACATATCCACCATAAAGCACCAAAAATGCTACATTCTTCCCCTACTTTGCACATTTAAGGAACTTCATTATACCATTTAACCCGTTTGTTGTGGGTACAGGGTGTATATGTATATACAAAGAACCAGGCATTTACTACTGGCACCATATGGCCGTACATTTATCTTGTATGCCAGTTGTCACACACATATGTGTGTTTGTGTGTGCGACGCATTGCAAAACTTGACTTTTGCAAATATGCAAATTTGGTAGCATTATCTGCTCGATTATGCGATACACAAGTGTAGCGTGCATTTGTCGCCAGCCATTCAAGCAAAATTCAATAATATTTCGCATATGATTTGATTATTGACATTTTGATGCATTTTCATTCGTATTTCGAGATATGTATGATTCGGCAATATGATTGCCAAAGTGTCAAGTCAAGCTCAGCCAACTGATTGGCAAATCTTTTTAACAGTCAATTCGTGCAGCCAATTTCATCAGTTGGGCTACGTTGGACACGTAAAACATTCCCACTGCTAATCTAAACTGAAACGTTGAACAGTTATGGCTCATTACATTGCTCGCCCGTTTGCCTGAGCATATCTGCATTTTGCAAATTAAAATGATGTGAAGGTTTAAAGGGTGATTTTCTAAGCCTTACAGTTTGAGCTAACACAATTTCGCAACATTTTTTGGATTTGCTTTGGAGATTTGCAAGAGTTTCAGTTTAATCAAGCAACAAACACAATCTTTGGCTTTAGCTAACAAATTTTAAGCACCTTATATTTTTACCTAGCTGGACATTAAAAAGAAAAGTGTTGTGTGTGTTTCCCTGCGACATTATCTTGGCACCTTAACATATTTTCATCGCCATTTTTAGTGCTTATAAAAATGGGTTTACTCTATAAAATGTCACCGTTTCTCAAAAGACTTAAAGTTAACGCTTCTTGGTAGTGTCTAAAATTCGCATAAAACTTGCTTTTATTGCCAAAAAGTAGCGACGTTTACAAAAAAAAAGTGTTCAACATGCTAACCAATAAACATGCATGGACATTTTTTATATATTTAGTAGAAGGCACAGCTGAACTGTTAACGTTAAGGTATTTCTTTTCTATTTTATGTCCCAAAATCAGCTGCGCTCTGGGCTACACTTGAGCTCAAAGTTACTTAGTCTAACACGTTCTGTGTATGCGGCATGCCTAAGGCTAAGTTATACGACTTAATTTAATGGACGTCTGCCGTGCTGTCACACACACACGCACATTTATAGGGAAAAAGACAAGATGCTGCCACATGCGTTGTCGTAAATCCCAGCAAAGAGAAAAATGTGTCCTTTTTAGGTGCATGAACTTTGAACCGCAAGAATATCAATGTATTCATTTTGACTAACCCTTATAATAAGGTTTTCTATTACATTTCGGCTATTCTTTATTATGCTTCCAGATGATTAAAATGATGCTGACAGTCGTAATTGTGTTCACCAGCTGCTGGCTGCCATTCAACATACTACAGGTGGTTAATTAAAATTCTAGTTGCCCTGATAGCAATTAGACAGCATATTGAATTAATTGCGTTATACTTTTCATCTCTTTCTCTCACTCTCCATGCAGCTAATGCTTATTGATGAGGAGTTTGCAAATTGGAAACCGCTGCCGTATGTGTGGTTCGCGTTTCATTGGCTGGCAATGTCGCACAGCTGCTACAATCCCATCATTTATTGCTATATGAATGCCCGTTTCCGGGGCGGATTCCTACAGATAATGTACCGGGTGCCGGGTTTGCGGCGCTGCTGCTGTTTGCATCGTTATTTGCGCAGCCGCGGCGAGCGCAGCTATGAAGCAACCGGTGAGATGACCTCCAAATACAATCGCCGAAATGGTGATGGTCTAGTCAGGAAACCTAAAATACGCATTAGGTGCCTCCTTCCTACTCTCTAGTATATAAACTTCTACCATAAATGTTCAAACAAATCTAATTGTCGTTAAGTCTATTTTTGGACAGGACAGCCAACGGTTGCTCTGCCTCAGCATGAGGATGTCCTTTAAGTTCGTTCCATCAAATGCATGTTGCACTTCCAAGCACACAGTAAACTCAATTACCATTCACTGCATGCGTAAGCACAAATTTTAGACCAAAATAATTATTAAATTCTTTGACTTTGATTCAATTTGTACGCATTACTTGGCAACAAAGTTTGAAAATTGTAATGGATGATGATGTCTTTCTCCTTCTCCTTCCTCTCTTTCTTATCCGATTGCATCCACATCAAAAAGGAACCGAAGATGCATTCCACCTACATCGTGTGAACACCTGCACCACCTACATCAGCACAAGACGAAAGCTGCGAGCGAATTCAATGCAAATGGTAAATAAGTAATTCATAATTACTTTTTAATAAGCAATCTTCATATTTGTTTAATGGGGTGGATTTCAGAGCCAATTTTCGTGTGCCGAGACCACTGTATTACGGTAGCTTCCAGCACCACACAAAATCCGCACCCCAGCCCACAAGCCAGGCTCCAGCAGCGGAATGCCACTGGTACATTTCATGACGACGGTGCCAGCTACTTAAGCTCCACACAATTTTAATATGCTTAAAAACAACATCAAAGGATGTGGTGATGAACCAAAGATGTGCTGAATCTCCATGGCTAGGCATACATACATAAATAGTTATTTGTCTGTAGATGTATACTAAGTGTGTTGTTATTGTAAATGTCGACTCAATTTACGTGTTTAAATAAAATGTATATTAAATTTATGCATAATCAAATGTGAACAAATCTATGCTTGAAGAAGTCTATTGAGTTTCATATTAATAAAAAGTTCACTCAGATGTTTATTAAATACTTTAAAACTTTGCGTCGTCTCTCAATTGAAATGTTGTAGATGATGATGTTCGTGGTGAATTAACAAAAGTATACCGCACAAAAGTATGCAGCACTTTTTAACATACGCAAAACTTGCATTTTAACTACGGCAAACTTTTTTGCACAACTTTGTGCGCAAAGTGTAAATTGTAAAACGGAGAGTAAACTTGGAACATCTTAAAAATTTACTTCAATTGAATATGTATGAAAGGTACGATCCAAAACCACTTGTAAACACACGTCTATTCCACGTCTATTCACATTCAATTACTAGACTTAGAATTACAAGTTAAATTATGTAGAAAAATCACTTGACTGTTCATTGAATTTCGAGCTGCTATTTCCTTTTACCATATGCGGCACTTAGGTTGTTCGGGATTCATAGCCGTGCCCCTTGCACACTTGAAGGTGCGCGCAAACTCCTCTGAATTGGAAAGCACCCCCTTAAGTCTTATCTGTCCGGGACAGTGAGAATCCTCAAGCGCAAAGCGTGACGCAGCGGGTGTATAAGTCTCACACCACAGATTACCAAATGAAATAAAGAACAATTGGTCGTGCGTATAATGCTCCAGACCGGGCAGCTTGAGTCGCTCTCGACCCACCTCTTTGACGTACAGGCGATAGGCCAAATAGGCCTCACGCATTCCACCATTATCGGCAATATTCTCGCCCAGCGTCAAGTCGCCGTCAATCTGCAAGCAAGAACATATTTTATAAGTTCAATTAATCGGCTCGCTTTCAATTCTGTCATGCCCCATGCTCACGTATTCGCCAATATCCGATAGATAGTAGTGACTGTATTGGTCCACAAAGCATTCCGTGCGATTGACATACTCATTGATTGTCCGGTTGGACCACCATTCGACCATATTGCCCTCTCTATCGAAACGTCGCCCACTGTCGTCAAAGCCATGCGTGAGCTCATGTCCCAGTATTGTACCAATCGAGCCGTAATTCAGGGCTCTAATAAGGATGCGTTCGAACAAATATAATTGGGTTGCTATCTAAAGGGATTAAAATGCCACAACATTGCGTCGCAGCAGTGCAGATAGTGCACGAAGTGCGGAAGTGCGTAGAGAATCATGACCAGAATACGGGCTTTAGTGCTTGGGTGCTTGAGTGCTTGGCTACAGCATGGACTGGGGCAAACTTACTCAAGGCCAAGGTCGTAAAACGGATACTGCAGTATGGCAATGGGCACAGCTGTAAAAGAAGAAGTTAGTTAATAGTTTGTAATAGGCTTGTTATGGGCTATGAAATACTTTTAGTGCGCTGTGATGCTTTAAACATTTCTATAAAAAAGGTACTTCTGTTTAGTGAACACATCTTGCTATTAAATAATGTTAATAGCAATATATTAGGAATTTTAAACGGGTAAACAGATGAAAGAACAGGCAAACTAACATTCCGCAAAACCTCAACAGTGCACAAAAATTGAGAAAGATATTGTCAGGCGACATACTTATAGCATTCGATTGGAATGTATGAAAAGCATTCACATTTGACGGCGATGTGGCCCAACCGATTGGCTCCGGTTTGTCCATATCATTGATTTTGGCCAGCATTTGCCAGTGCACAAATCCCATTAGGTTCTCTAAATGGGTGCTGGCATTAACCTTAACGCCTGCATAATATGCATTTAATGCTGTGGCATTTGTCAGCCAGTGGGGAAAGCCAATGAAGCTCTTCATATCAGCGGACTTTTGCATTGTTTCCTTTTTAGTTGAAGTATCCATCCATGTTGTGGCCCGCACCAATCGATCAAAGGAGCGTCGTATATCGCTTAGCATGCGTTCCACACGTGGCAGCTTCTCCCTCGTAAAACGTTCATCGGCCAGCACATAACTGACGGCCATGCCAAACAGAGTGTTCACCCCATGGGCACAGTAAAGAGAACGGGGTGTGCTGCCCTCGGTGCCAATGACCAGACGCATATATTCCGCATGGAGCAGTCGCATTTCGCTGGTCGTGTGCAACACGAGCTCCTCGAGAGCACTGAGCCATAAAAAGGATTCGATGTGCATCGGAGGCGTGTCCAGCAAGTACTCCACCACATTCTGCAAATAGTTTATATCCGCCTGACTCGTTATAATGATTGTTGTATTTATGGCCTCCTCGTTGGCCTCATGTTTGGTTTGAGCCAGTATTAGTTGTACATAGCGCGACCAGATGGGCATTGTTTGTGGCGCAATGTTCTTGTCTGTCTGATTCTGTAGTTCCAACAGCGAGATATAAACAATATCTTCGACTGGATTTTTTGAGGGCTTAGTTGAGTTTTCAGCCTCTTCTTTCAGCTAAAAAGCCAGTAAAGTGATTAACAGAGCATTGCTCAAGGACTATTAATTTACAAACCGTATGAATTTTTCGTGCTACTTTAACAGCCTGCTTTACTAGTTCCGTTATGCCCGCTGTGGATTCATCTTGATTTGTTTCCGGATCTACGAACAGGAGATATTTTTCAATGATCTTGCGCACATAGAGCACATAGGCAGACATTCCCGAGCTTGTTTGCTTTGAAACTTCTTCCTCGTCTATAGCATGATTATCATTGTCATCACTTTCATCACTATTCTGCATGTAAATGGTTCTTCTATGGATTTTACGCAGTAACTTTTGGGAGTCATCGTTGTTGCTATGGCGAGATATTAGGTTAGATTTTACTGTAAGATTAATCTTCTTTCTTGTACTTACAAAGGAAACGCGGAATCCATTTCGGGTGTGCCCAGCGCAATGCGATTGATTGTTCGATTTAGAGGATCAGGAAACACATCGAAACCTATTATCAGATCCAGGCTTAGATACCGCTTTATGGCTACCACAGAGTCCAGCCAATTGTAGGTGAAATTGACAGCATCCACACCATACTTTGAGCCGCTGCTTAAAGTCAGATTCAAGACCGAGGGCACTACAAGCAGCTTGAACTGTTGCAAGTAATAAACAAGCGGTTCCAGATCCCGTTCGTCCAGAAGCTGCGTGTCCATGCAACCCTTGTACATGGACTTGGCCATGCCCACAGCCAAGGGTTCCTCACTGCTAATGTTCGACTGGAGAAATGAGCGAACCTTTCGCATTATATGCGACTGACGCTCGCGAAACCAATCGTTCGAGGTGGCTGAATCGGGTCGAGGATGCTCGTTGGCCCAACGACCGCAAGTGAATTTGTAAAAGTCCTCGCAAGGATCAGTCTGTTCGTCCATAGAATAAATGAGGTTAGCCGCTGTGCGGATGCACTCTTTGCTACGGCACATATTACTAGATTTCTTAACTAAATTAAAGACATTTATATGATGAAGTATAACTTCAATTTTGCATTTACTTACGTGTAACGCTTAAGACTATGATTGTTATCAGCAGAATGACTACCAGAGCGACTAAACCGCCCAGCACGACTTTGTGATAGTAGCTGCGACGAAATCTGAACATAAAAATCTAAAATTAGAACTACTCATAATAGCTAAGATCGTTATACGTCATAGGATATTGGTTACGAACTTTGATTGCACACCAATAAGATTGGGACTTATGGCATGGAAAGGTAGCTCCTTGCTTTGTGCACTGCCTGCATGTCCATTGCCGCTAAAAGCACGAACTGGTCCCAGTTGGCTGGACAAAAGATTTCGATTGCCTGAAACATTTTAAAAAGTATAACAAGGAATAATGAACATTACCTTAGATTTTAAATAAGTTGATTAGAACTAGCGTATATGTAGCTGTGTGCAAATATTAAAACTCTAACATCGAGGCTGACAATTTATTTATACTCATTAGTTTGTTGTTTTCAGTTTAGATGTCATGGTTTCACTGTCTTATCTTGATCCATTTCATAGTTGTGGCGTCATTAGGCAAGGTGGGTTTGTTGATTCGTTGGGTGGATGTCCTTTTTACAATTCGGACAACTGGACATTTGTGGGTAGAATAATGCAGTCAACTATCATATTCAAATGCAACATTCAAAAACCATTGAGCACAAAGTATGGTTCAACGCACTGCAAATGTTTTGCGTGTCCAACGACATTAAAACTAATTTTAATATGCACCTGATACTTTGCCTTCGCAAACGTACGGAATGCAATTGAAACATGCACGCTTAATCAAGGAATCAGCAGGACAAAATTACTATATCAATTTTTTACGTCACTATAGTCTATTTATATCTTGTTTTTGCGTGAATAGTAGAGCAACGATTTAATCATTCAAATTTGATGTTTAAGGGAAGCATTGTGTTTAGACTAAGTCTACTTTTTCTAACATATCATTATTATTATAGCCCTTAACGTTGCTTCATTTGCCAGAAAAACGAGTACTATTCGATACAAAATTTAAGTATACTTTTTAAAAAAATAATCACACATAAAATGAATAAAATTCTACGAAATTTTGGTTATAAAAATTATGATATGGAACATAACATTTATGCCATGGCGGAGGATGTCGACAAGTTATATGACTACATGAATGAATTTCTACGGTTCCAAGTACAAGTACTGAGACCATTAAATCATATTTGGGTTATTCTGTCAACAGCTATTGCAATGTACCTTGTGCTCTTGGTCTTCCAAACCGATAAGTCTGAGATAATTGATGGTAAAAAGAAAACTACACAACAACCTAATAAGTGTATTGAAGACAGGGCTATAGAGCTATCGGAAAACAAGGTAAACAAAGAGAAGCAAATAGCGGTGCAAAAACAAGAAGATATACAAAGGGAAGACATAGTTCAAATAAAGAAAAAGACTAAGACGCCCAAAAACCAGATACTTGATTTGAAAAACAAACCAAATATAATACTTGACACCAAAATAGAATATCCTGAAGACCAAAGCAATTTTATATCAGATGGTGACGATATAACTTTATCGCCCGATTCTGAATATGAGCAAACGTGCATTACGAAAACAACAGATCTTGTTAATGAGCTAAATAGCACAATGCGTGAATGCGCGTAAACATAATTACAACCGATACTCCTTGAGGAACATTCATCACATAAATACTTTAATATTAATGTATGCTATGTATTAGTATATTACGCGGTTGATTAAAGCTCCATGAAAAACATTTTCAAGCGTTAAAATAATTTTTATTACTTTTGTGTGATTTGTTTTACATATTAAAGTTTTGTTGCTGTTTGTAAATGATTAAAGTGTCTCTTTCAATTAAACAGATTGCAAAACGAAAACTTAGTTATGAATTACGCTACACAAAGATTGATAGAAATTTATGGAAACTTTGATTGCTTTCACATATTTTTGTTAGAGTTATTTAGTTCTGCCTAGCTGAAAAACAATTAAAATCAGCTATCTCTGCTTTATTACACATTGCGTGTTCAATCATGTTGACACCAATTCATATATGTAATAAGTTTTTCATACACTTAAAAAGAGTATTGTGGTTTTGAAATAAATTGTAAATGGTAAACCAAAATATGCTTTGTGACAAAAATTTTTAAAAATTCTATGTTAGTAGCAAACTAACAAGACAAGCTACATTGTTGACAAAATTTTATATTATTACTTTCAGTAAGAGTATCTTATCTTTATTTTTTTTATAAGACAGCATTTTGATTAAATGCCTCGTTTGATTGACTCACCCGGCGTTTGTAGTCGCTGTAAGGGTAGCGGCTGTTGCTGTAGATTCTCTTCGAAGAAACCATTGTTCGAGCTGCTCGTTGTCCAGATGCGATTACGTGTATTCGATTGTCCAGCATCCATATTAAAATAGTAGATTCACCAGAATTACCAGTTAGTTGATCTTAAATCGTTTATTCATTGTTCCCGTGTGCTTTTGTTTCTAGCTTGAACTGGGTGATTTTTTTTTTTTTTTGTAACGACTTCTAATGCATTTCAATCAAATGTATATTAATTGTTAAGCACATCATTGATATGCGTCGGCAGTCGACGAATGTAGTTCACCTAACCGCATACGCCACATGTTGCGCATACAAATGAAACACAAAGTGCAGCAGCCTTTATTAAATTCACCGTTTTGTCGAAAGCTTCTCTATTTTTAACCTTTGTGTTTTGCACTTTTTAAACGGTTGCATAAGTTTTGTGCATAATACGATTGGGCTAAGAGCACAAATGTAACGGCTATAAAAATTCAAAATAAATAAATGAAGACCTGCAGTATAACTTGCACCGAAAGCGACTGGAACACCGACTGCCGGCGTATTGAAGCCGTGTTGCCGCCAACCGAAGGCTTTTATAAGGCCGCGTGACCCAAACAACAGCAACCAAATAACAACAGCAATAGCAATAACAACAACAAATCAGGCAACCACCATTAACTCCTTTTGCCATGCAAATGTGCTGCGGCAATTACAATACACCACGCGCCACCAACAACACACACAAAAACAAAATCAAACAGATTGTCTCTAGTGTCCAGTACAATACTTTACCTTTACAGGGCATATAGAATTCATAAGCAATTTGTCAAGTTATTAAAAACTTATTGTTAAGAAAAGAATTTAAACTAGTTTTCGTAAGCATCCGAAAATCAGATGTATTTTAAGATTATCTTTAAAGTGAAGGTATCCAAACTTCGCTTTGAAGTTTCTTTGAATATAGTTTTTCTGTATGTTACTTAGGGTGGGTGAAAATCAAAATAATGTCCGGCCCATCCAATTGGAGGGGCATTTTCGTAATCGGTAAAATGAAAGAAATGTGTCCATTAGAACTGCCAAAGGGGTGTTAAAAAAAGTATATGTGTGTGTAAGTATATTTTATTAATATGCACACATAGATATTAACCATTTGCACCGCCATGATTGATGGTCCTGTTTCTGATTGAACGAACTACTCGCATGGCCAAAGACAAAATAATGGTAATTAAATGACAACTTTTTTGCATATATAGGGAAAATGTTATTTTGTTTTTCCCGGCCCTTCAAGGCAATCGCATTGCTCGACCTAACTTTGACACACTTATTTACTAACTTGCTTACTGTTTGCCTGGAATCGATAAATTTTATCGATTTGCGCGCCAGGCAACAGCAAACAAACCCAAATTGCAGCCCTATCACAACTCAAAAGACACATCACACATACGACCCGTACTCCAGAGTGTGTGTGTGTGTGTGTGTGTGTGCTTATGTGTTTACACATAGTAGATGTAATTAGTTTACACAGCGGGCGAACAGAATTATTATAAATAAGTAAATATAAGCATACATGCAGCTTTTAGCTGGCCAATATTGGTGTCCACTGGCCAGTTAGCTAGTTGGCTCAAAGAGATATACATGTGTTGACATCGTGTTTAAGGCTTTTGACTTTTTGGGTTCAAAGAACTTTAGTTTTTTCACATAAGTATATTAAAATCATTTTTATTGGGTGCGTGATAGCTTTTGCTTAATTTGTCTTGTTGCTTTTTAGCTTTTTTTAAACATAATCTAAGACTAATTATATGCATTTATTTTAGACTTTACATGGAAATAATTAACGTGCAGACATGACATGAATAACTGTTGTTGTTTTTTTTTTTTTTTTTTGTATTTTTTAGGACATTAAAGCAGCGTCAGTAATATTTTTTATAATTAAGTTTAATGCTAAAGTTTTTTAAGTTTATATTTATGGCTTTGCTAAATCTTAACGAGTGTTTTGCAATTAGTATATATTTACTTAGAACATGTTAAGATACGTTTTATGTGCATATAAAACAAACTACATAGTCTACAAATTATGAAACAATAATCCCCTGGACAGTTTGGCCTGCCATTCTGTGGTGGGTGAAACTTGTTGCTGCTGCAAAGAAAGAGACAAAACGAAATCAATATTTTTTTTTTTTAATGTTTTGTTTTAGATCTAGTAGTTTCGGCCATATCACTTTTATTTTATCGTTTTTGAGCAAATAATTTTAGTCAATATAAATATTCCTTCCGTACAACAGTACACAAAATATTTTTGGAATCCTAACAAAAGAAATCAGCTTTTAACCCTTCCGTGTGTCAAATTTACGTTTGTTTTGCTTAGTTAATTGTTACTAAATAATATGGATGCCGTGGTTGGTAAACTTAACATGAGATTCAAGAATTTGGGCAACGTGGAAGGCAAGCGTACGGCTTTAAAACTTGTCGGATTCTACGCAATGGGCTGGACTCTACGCAAGCTAATCAAATAACCTAAAAGATGTTAAATAAACGTGTTTCCACCAATTTAAATTTTATGTGCAATCTAAAAGGTTAACTAGTAAAAAAATCTGTTCATCTTGTCGAGTTAATTCTAAAACAAGAAGAATTCTCTTTTTTTGTGTTTTCAAATGTAATTAAATGTACCATATTTAGATGCCGATAATTTAGTATTAAACAATCGAACATAACATAATAAATAAAAGGAAAGTATTAAAAATCTCATTGCTTACATCAAATCACATGTGCAGAAATTGACTGATGATATATAATCAGATGGTATGGTTTTGGGATAAGAAACCACATAACTCGCAATTTTCGTTGGGATTTGAGTTGAGCCTCAAGGTTTGCTGTCAACTTTGAATTTACTTTTGATCACACACTTGCAGCAAGATGGTATCTTGAAGGGTTCACTAGTGACCTCGGGCTGGCCACTGCTCA